>CM066033.1:513942932-514542932 GCA_033557465.1 Ichthyophis bannanicus
TGCGAGCATGTGAGTTCGCCTGGAAAGGATCAGGAGGCTCTGCCGTAGGTTTCTATGGGATAGTAAAACTTACTATACAGGGAAAGATGTAGCATAGCCACGATCCGTGAGATCTAAGACGAAGACCCAGTTGTGATTTACCTGCACTCTTCAAAAATATAGTCCTGAGATTGGCCCCATGATCACCCGGTAGCGGCCGGACACAAGGTGTTGTACAAGGCACCCTAGATCAGGTTCCTAGCTAGAGTTTTATTGAGCCTGGAGTCTAATACGAGAGACAGCCGAGATTTCTGTGCCGCTCCTGTCCGAGCCTTCCAAAGGGGTCTCAGCGTAAACCACCCGGCGGATCGGTGTCTCTTTGATTCCCTGCCAATCATGGACCAAACCAGTGCCCATAAGGTTGGGGGCGTAGATATAGTGGAGAACCAGGGCCCTTGATAAGAAACACCCCGGGGGGTCACCAGTATGTTTGGGTCATAATGGACCATGACTACTCGCTTCCCATGGGCCGCTACCGCTTAAGGAAATAATACATTTGCTCGAGTGGTCTAGCCTCTAGAATTAATAAAATTATTTTGTGAGATAGGGGAGTTCCCTCGGGAATGTGGTACCAATAACGGATAGCGGCGCAACAAATTTTATGTCACTGACACCTTAGGCCCAGGATATGGGACGAACGCATCTTCGGGTAAATTTAGGCATTTATCCGCACAGCAGCCCCTTACCATCCACTAACCAATGGCCTAAGTGGAAGAGGTTCAACCAGACCTTAAAGGAACTGGTTAAGCAAGGGCAGTAGGAGTTTGGAGGGTAGGAGTTTAACGTGAGTGCGGATACACTGTTGCCTTTCGTACTCTATGAACATGCAGAGAAAGGAAACAAAACCCTCTACAGCGGCACTGTCCACCATACGAGCCAATTCGTATGCGTGAGGACTCCGCCGTGGAGTTCGAAGATATCCCTAAGGGAGCCCTGAGAGTAGCACCCGCATTTAGAGAGACACTTACACAAGCGCGTGTTCCCAGATATCCTAACGGAATCTGAAGAATCGCTTACAGAGCAATAGCCACCTATTAGCAGAGCAGCGAGAACCTTAAAAGGAGAGTCAGAATAGGCAAAAGACTGTATTTGGTTAACGAACCGGCGAAGCAAGCCTCGTCTGCCCCTAACAGGTCGGGAGATAAGGTAATGCACAGTAATGGTAGCCACAGCCTAACTCTAGGTTTGAGTAATCCCTGGAGAGGCCCTTATAAAGGCTTGAAAACAGGGTCGCGACAGTATACCATATGCTGTGGATTTTTAAAAACCTGCGACAGGTGGAAGGCACACAGGTCTAACCATATTAAGCATATTGAGGGTTATGGCAGGAGCAGTATAGGGATGAGCTCAGACATCTAGGCCTAAACCGAGTAGCCGGTGAAAAACAACCCACAATCGTTGTATTGACGTGCTAGCCTGCCAACGGGTTTTGCTGCGACAGGCAGTTTTATAGTTTAAGGGGAGAGAGATACTGTGGTAAAAGATGGAGTCCAGCCCGCCTGGAGGAAACAAAGGGAAAAGGGACATTTTTTTTCCTCTTTGCGGGGGACAGGTGTGAACTGTAAGCAACATATACCCAAGACTAAAGGCAGGGAGCGAGAAACCACAGGCTGTAGGAGCGCTAGGCTAAAGCCCCACCCAGACTCCATAAGCAACCCTAGTGGCTAAGAGAAGGGAGGAGTTACATGGGGGTGGACGTCCAGAGGGCGGGGAGGTGCCCATGCTGACTCAGTGTAATTTCATTTGCAGCCAAAAGCCACAGCAAACCAGAGAGGAGGGGAGAACAAGAAAGAGAGCAAGGCAAGCCACGCAAGCATAAAGCGCAAGGAAGCCAAGGGTAGGCCAAGGCAGAGCCAGGAACAGGACAAAAGGTAGCACCGCGCTGCAAGCCAAAGAGGAGAAACAAAAGCAGTCAGACAGGACCCAACATCCAGCGAGAGGACCAAACGCAGTGCAGCAAGGAGGAGGGCGGAGCTTTTTGCTGGCAGAGAGAGACATGAAGGTTGGTGTTGGAGGGAAGCAAGCCAAGGCAAGGACGCAGCCCCAGACTCCTCATGAAGAAAGGCGTGGTCTTCAGGCAGAAGGAAACCTCGAGGCTAGCCCTGAGAGGAATTCCTACAAATGATTCCCTGACTAGACCTTTCTGAGCGCCAGAACGATAGCCCTCAGCCAGCAGAAACTCCAGCCGTGAGACTCCCACAGTAAAACTCCAAGCGTATGGAGAAAGAAGAAACCAGAGGAGAGAGAATGTTTGTAAATAAATCATCTTGTTCCGGGAACTCATGAGGAGAATGGGTGAGAGGTGTATGTGTTTTATCTGAGAATAACCCAGACACAGAAGAAAGGCGCTGGATTTTTTAAAGAAAGCCCTGAAAAAGGAAAGCGATGCTAGTATGGTTCTGCCAACGTGAAGGGAAGAGCAGCCTAGCTACAGTGCGGATAGGCCTGTCTTCCGCTTTTAAAAGAAATTAACCAAACACAGGATACCTGTGTGTCAGTTCCAAAAGATTTCTCTAGCACCCAGCTCTGAAGAAAGCAGCGGATAGTGGATGATAGGGAGAGTGAACCAGGGATCCCACATGCTCTGAGATTGGAGTGTGCTGGATGCATTGAGTGCTAATGAAAGAAACCAACAAGGGTGGGGAAGAATTAAGGAAGCTGTTATCAAGTTTTGGCCTAGCTGACAAGCACAGAAAGCAAAAGGGAAAAGAAGGGGAATCATTATGTGTGTGAGAGGCAATAAGAATTGCTGCCTACTGAAAGTGGGATAGTGCAATCAAGTCTGTGCGGTGTTTAATTGCAAAGCAGCACATACACGAAGACGAGAGCTGGCAGCACTGAGAATCTTGATTGTCTGTTGTAGGAACTACATGTGCCTGTGTTAATCCTACAAGCAAGAAGCTTCTTAACGCAAAGAGTGGAAGAAAAAAGAAGCGATTGTTAAAATAATTTCCACTGAGACATTGTTTTCACTGTTCATTTATTTTGGAGAAGTATCCGTTGTTTCCTTTTGCTAAGAGGGAAGTTTCTTTAAAGGCTGTAACCAAATTGGCTTAACGGAACCCAAGTAAAATGCCTGTGCGCTTTAAACATCCACTTGGCTTTAACTTTGAGTAACAACTACACCTTTGGAACAAAGGAATACAAGATTGGCTCCCCGTCCCTACTAGGCAATCGCCTAGACGCACAGAGGGGCGCGAGACGCCACAAAAAAACACACAGACTATAACCTCTAACCAAATTATAGAACAAGGGGACCACCAAATTAGAAATAAATATAGACAATAGCTGACTGAACTAGGAACCAAATGAATACCAAAGTCGGCACTTACAGCAACACTGAAAGAAATAAATGATGTAGAAATAGTGTTGCTTTGTACTGAACAAAACAGAAATACATCAGCGATGCACATATCCCAAGATCTCACAATTCTCGTTAATTAATTCAAATACTTTTTTCTACTTTTAGTTGTTTGGACCCTTTTATTTTTTTCAGTCATAGCGGCCCTAGTATCTCTTGTGACTTTCCTTTGTCTTTTCCTACCTCTTTGATATTGCTGTTTCATTTGTCCTTTCGTTTCTCTCCTCTTCCTATACCTCCCTAAACCTGTTCACTGACATATTGATATTTCCCTTTCAGCTCTTTCCTCCATTTACTTTATTTTTTCCCTCCTTTTTCATACAAAATTTCACCCTCCTTTTCCCAAGCTCTACACCTAAAATTCGCTGGGAACATTTCACCTACCCAATCAACTTTCCATCACCTTCTCCAACCTCTGCCCAGATCCTTGATCCCCCAATTCTCACATTTTCTCTTAACCCTTCATGTCGTGCACCCACAAGTTATTACCACATTTCCATGCTTTGTACTCACCGTCCTCCTCGCAATATTCAATGGCCAACACCATATGACCTCTCCAAAACATGCTTTCCCCTCTCTTTTCCTTTGCCCCTCTCTCCCCATCGGTCCAGCATATTGTGTCCTTCCCCTCACCCTTGTTCCGACAAACCCTCATTACTCAGGAATCTCCCTTCCCTCATAGCCCTCATACTTCACATACCTTGGCTTAGGAGTGAAGTTCATGACTGCCATGGTATGTACAAAGGTTAAAAACTGTAAAAACCACACAATACCTTTAGGGACACAATTTAAAAAACTCCTTATTACACAAAATTAAAAAGTCAGGGATGGGCCAAGGGGAGGAGGTTAATTCAAGATGGGATGCGTTGTGTTTCTCTTCTTTGACTGTCTATGCCTAAGAGGAAGGGGAAAGTTGAGGGTTTTTTTTTCCTCTGAGCCACAACTACCCAGTGTTGGTCCTATGGACCGTTTCTGTTACCTCGGAGGGAAAAAAGCAGGAGATTCGAGCCGGCTTGGCTGCGACGGCTGTCGAGGCTACGACGCAGCCGTCGGAATGTGAGATTTCTCTCTCTCCTGAAGTGAGGAATCCTCCACCACGACCGACTACGATGGAGCATTCCTCAGAGCCTGTGACGTCGGCGTCTCCCGAGGTGGGGGTGCCGTTTGTGGAGAGGGCGCAGGATGAGTTGTGAGCTCATTGACCCCCGATAGTCTCGGGGAGGTATCGCGTGGAAGTTTGGAGCCGTGTAGCTCGGAGGAAATTTTTCCCCCGCTGTCTGTGTCAACGCCGGTGTCTCCATTACCTACATTGATTCGTTCTCCGGTTTTCACTTTGGAGACTATATGGGAAGCTATTTCCTCGCTTTCTTCTTCAATTAATGCACAATCCGCAACCATGATGACCCATGTCCGTGAAAACGCGGCTAGCATACAGAAAAATGCTGTTAATGTTGATTTGGCGTTGTCTGCCTGTGAGCAACTTAAGGTGCAGAATTTCTGCTATCAGTTCTCAGCTGGCTACAGTTTCCGACGTTTCATCGGCTCTGATGAAAGAGAATGGTTTACTATGGTATAAGTTGGAGGTACTGGAAAAGGCTTCTAGGGCAGCGAACTTGCGAGTTCGGAATTTTCCATGTATGCCTGGGGTGACGGCCTTGAATGTTCAAACGTTACCTGAAGGAAGTTTTAAAGGTGACTGAGGATTTGATACCACCTCTCACTTAGGTATACTATTTTCCACGTTCAAGACTGAAATCTGAATCTGTAGAGCAGTTGTCCCAAGTGTATTTAACGTTCTAGATGTGACCGGTTTACTTGAGGACACTGGGGGAGGTGGTTATTCTATTTTATCTTCGACTTTGTTTGTTCATTGTGCTTTAGTATCTGATAAAAATTGGCTCTTAAAAATGTTCTTTAGGAAACGATTGGAAAACTTCCTAGGGTTTAAACTTTCAATGTTTTCAAGATTTGGTTAAGGAAACTCAAAAGAGGAGGAAGCAGTTCCTATTGTATAAATCTGGTGTGTCACAAATTGGGGGAACGTTTTCCTGAGATACCCATGTAGATGTTTAGTGTTATATAAGGATTTGAAATAGGTATTTACTGATCCTAATGACCTTAATGCCTTTATTAATGCTAGACTCTCTGAGGGTTGCTCCATCTGAGTAACACTGGTTATCATTTGTCAGTCCTTCTGGATGTAATTCCGGGGTCCCCGCAGCCACCTGGTTTCCTTTGTTTTTTCTGATGTATTTTCAGTCGTAGGCTTCGATTTGGCTGAAATGTTTCTTTTCTCTCTCCCCGACTTTAACGAACTGCAACAGTATATGTAATCATTTTTTTTCTTAGGTTTTTATTTTTTCTTGTATTGATTGATTTTTCATATGCTGTAATCCGGTAAGGAATTTGTTTTCTTTGCTGTATAATTGAAAATTTATATAAATAAAAAATTAAAAAAAAAAATCCTTATTACTTTCTTTTAATTTATAGCAGGAGAAAAAGACCTCAGTGTTGTTACCTGTCCCTCTGTCAAGCTTGGGTCAATTCCCTTTCTACAGGAGATATGGTATTCATACAAACATCACCAGACTGAAAAAACTCCTCATGTATTTTATCTTTCATAGAATGGAAAAGTATTGTCTATCTGTACAACAATATTTTTTCTTTTTTTCATGATAGAAAAATAAATTCTCTTTTTGTGATAAAAGCTAAGACAAAACTTATGCACATTACAAAACCACAACGGAAACAATTCACCACATTAAAACCACAATGGAAACCACATTCCGGGCTAGTGGCATTTTTACAACATTTTTTGGCCCTTCACCAACACACTTTATATCCCACCAACACGAGCAAGCAATGCACCGTGCTCTGTGAGACACAGAAACACACACAAATGGAATGACTGTGAAAAACACACACCAATACTCAGATCCAAGCAACCACCCATTCCTACACTTCCTCTCCAGCATGCCAACACATACATACACACACACTCACAGTGCCACGGCATGGGAAGACAAAGGAGGGAGGTTGTGGGTTAGAGGTCTGCAAGTGGGCTACAAAAATGGGTACGAGAGTATTGCTGAGGGAAGTGGTATACACAGTGGAGAGAAAGGGGGTTCGCCAGACAAACTACTCAGTAGAAACAGGAGACAAGCAGGGCAATCTTTGTCCAGTTCAAGTTCCTCCAGACACAATCGCAATCGCAGTCAATATGGACAGCAAGTCCCTTACCTATTTGTGATTTATAGCTGGTTTAGAGCAGGCGTTTTGGATACTGTGCCCAACACATCCCAGATGCTATGCGAAATATGTCTTAGATATGCATTCATTTGCTCTGCCCTGTGACCAGAAATGCCCCGAAAACACGCCAACCCTGGGATGTCCAGACTTGGACATGACTAAAGCAGGAACATGCAGTTCAATATTCTTCTTCTGGGTGATAACGTCTAATGTAGAAAGCAGTATCTTGTACAAATAGTTTGGTTTATTTTTCACTATTCGTATTACTACACTAGTCCACATAAAATTTCAGCTGTCATTTAGGTGCCCAGTTACCCCAAGTCTTTCTGCAATTCCTCACAAGCATCTCATGATCTATTTTCAATAATGTTGTTCAGATTTAATTACCTCAATCATTTTTTCTATTTCCAGATCATTTATAAATATGCTAACAAGTTTAAACATGTTCACTTACACGTGACACAACAATGCATTTCCCCCATTTCAGAGTTAGGCATGTGGAGATATATTTGTGTGTTATGAGGAGGGTCAGGGGTACATACTCATACTCATATGAGAGAGAGAGTGTCCTTTTCAGGCTGCAGCCCCGGCTCTTCATGCTGATGGGACTGGGACTCCCGTCGGCTCTTATCGTGTAGATTTCAGCAAAGGGGATGAGGGTAGGACAGAGCATGTGCAAACATAGACAAAAATTCTCCTGGCTTAACCCTCAACAATATATTCTATACTCACGTGAAATACGCCTAAAAAAACACTGGTCCTGGGAAGCTGCAGATAATCCAGAATGTGGCAGCAAGACTTGATGGGAGAGCAAAGAGACAAAATGGTGCTTGGCCTTTGCTGAGGAAATTGCAGTAATTCCTGGTTAAAGACCATTGCTTGATTAAGTTGATGGCCTTAACATTTAAGGATATAAGAAATAAAAAAAACAGTGTTTTTGAAATATTGGATAAAAAGTTATTTACGAGGAGAACCCTGCAACCTTCACAGAAAATGTATTTAATAATTCCTACAGTGGCGGAGATAAGGAACTCTCTGGGCAGCCAATGCATTTAGAATAGTGGGAATGCAGAACTGGAACAAACTACCTGATCAATTAAGAGAAATAACTAATTTGTAGTTATTTAGGAAAGTATTGGAAATCTTTTTATTTTCATGAGAGGGTAGGTGAGCATAAAAAATATAGAATAGGTATGATAGATTGTCTTGGATTTATTGATATTTACAGTTTACAGTATATTGCTTATCTTAATACTGCTTTTTTAAAATACGATGTGAAAACCATTTGAATGATTTTTCAAGAAGATAGTATATAAAAACATTTATAAAGAGGGGAAGAAAGAAAAAAAGACAGAAAATAGAGACCCATGAGGGCACTGCACTATTTACTTTCCTCTGCTGAGAAAAACTGATCATTTATTTCCCATGGCTTTTTTTGAGGGGGTATGCAGTGGTACAGAGTACTGGCACCTTTTTCCATTGGCTGATAAAATTGACCCATGTATTAAAGAAAGAGGCCCTGCATATGAGTACCAGCACCTTTTTTTGCTAGTAAAAAATACACTGTTTAATCCTACTCTTTGTTTTCCTATCTTTTAATCAGTCCCAGTCCTCAACAGGGCACTAATTCCTATCCTGAGATTTTAATCTCCTGAGGAGTCTTTCATGAAGGCTTTTATCAAATACCTTCTGAAATTCCAGATGTGCTATAATAACCAGCTCACTCTTATCTACATTTTAATTTATGTCTTCAATACGCCAAATAGCCCCTCTCATAGTCCCCTATACCAACAGAGCGCACCATACCCATTTTAGATATAAAAAGAGAAAGGACCATCAGTATGGCAACTAGCGCTCTGAAACGCAGGTGCATTTTTACCACTTGCTCTTGGCTACCATGGGGCCAAGATGCAAGTTAGTCCTGTGCTAAACCTCACACTACTGGCTACTGTGCTTTAGCAAACATGCCCCTATGTGTCTTTGTAAACTTGCTCTATGGAAGCTGCAGAAATCATGGTTAAAATGAAGCAGTGGAGATTTATACTATCTCAGAAGCAGAAATAAATATTCATGAATAAAGAATGTCAGAACATGCATATTTTATCAAGAATGCATGCAATCATTCATGCTCTTCCTAATAAAATCTTCTTTGACCATGCCTGCACCCAAGTCATGTAAAAGCATGTGCATTCTTGTCCTCATGCATACTTTTCCATGGGGTAATTTTATAAGCAGCATTTTATGTGCATATACTTGCATATGGGACACAAAAATATCTATCTAAAATTAGCCAAGATATGCACACTTGTCTGATTGTTTGGGTTCTTTTTAACTATTCAATGTCTTTAATCACTTAGTCCAGATAAACTACTGAACTTTATTAGATAGACCCCTTGATGCTATACCTATTCCAGAAAGAGAATTAACTGACATTCCATAATCACAAAGTTACGGTTTCAAATTACTAGTGCCTACTGAACGACCTGTTCAAGGTTAATATGACCAGGATCTGCATTTATTTAGAAGTCTTCAATGCATTCCAGATTTTATTTTCAGCAAGCTACTTATGATAAATACTGGAACCGCAAAACGAGCTCAGAAATAGCTTAAACACATTGTCCTGTACTTACACCAACTACCAAAATAACCCCAACTTTATTTTAAATAGAGTATTTTCCTTAGATAAAAAGCTTGCATGCTCATGTTTTAGTTTTGCCTTAGCAAGTTACTCAGGGTATAGCATAAAAGTTTATAAAGACATAAATTACAATTTTATTTGTTAATAAATAAACTAAGGTCTAGTTCAAAAGCTTTTACAATATAGCTGCAAGGGGCTCTTATGTAACTGCATAATATTTAAGAAATTACGGGGCATGTTCACTAAAGTGTGGTTAGCTGGAAATGTGGGATTTTGCATGTGAATAATACGCATCCTGGTCCTGTGGTTAGCTGGAGCATGCAACAATGTAACTACCCTAAAACTCCCATGCTACCTAAGTACCGCACAAAAATTCAGGGATAGTGAATATCTGAAGAGGGGGCGTGATCAGCCATATGCAGCTAATGGTGCTTCTGAACATGAAAGACAGCGCTACTGCAGGCACAGATAATACTTGTCTCTTACCAAGCACTAAGTACACCCATAAGGCAGGACATTCCAGATGCCCAGTACAAGCAGGATTCCCATAAAATAAAGAGCCTGGATCCATCCCACACATGTTCTCTTAGACAACTATAAGCAGCACTGTCCATAGACAAATCAGGACATTGACATTGACATCTCCATCCAAGAAAGAACAACATGCATACTACCACCCTCGGGAACTCCGCTCTTCTAGCAAACTGCTTCTATCTGTGCCCTTCTCTTCTACTGCTAACTCCAGACTTGCCTGGAACAAACTACCTGTGTCTGTATGCCAGGCACCTTCTCTAAGCCTCTTCAAATCCAGGCTGAAAACTCACCTCTTCGCTGCTGCTTTTGGATCTTGACCCACCTGATCTCCTTTTCTTTCCCCTTGCTTTATCCCTGCCTACATCTTCTGTGTTTGTCTTGACTAGACTGTAAGCTCTGATGAGTAGGGAAAGTCTCTTACATCTCTGTGCAGTGCTGCGTATGACTTGTAACGCTATATAAATGCTCAGTAGTAGTAGTAGCTAGAGCCATCAGCATATGATTGTACCTTCTGGGATAGCAACATTAGTCTAGATCATCAGGCACCATGCTTGACTCAGGCTGAGAGGGTTCCAAATTCCAGAGCCCAAATGCTGGGTAATGCTGACACCCTGCCTTCATCATAACTGGGTCCCCTGCTCATTAGCATGCAGCATTTGTGCCCCAACTCCCTCAGACACTGCAACAGCACTGTCTCTATCCATCAGTTTGCTTCACCGATTTGCATGCCCCAACCCAGTTTACTTTGGCCTCTCTCTCTGAGCTGTGCAGCAGAGTGCACATATTTCACAGTCAGCCTTCTCTGCAGCTATCTGCTAGTATACCATAGACAGCTTATCTGCTGTCGGGTCCCTCTGGATCTTAAGGCATGGTGCAGCCACCTCGATGTGTCCTCTCTCATCCTGCAAGCATCTGCAAAGTGTTCTCAACCCTCCACACAGTACACTGCTATCTAGGGAGATTGCACTGGTGTTAGCTCTCAGGTGTGTTGGGAGGCAAGTAGCTCACGCCTTAACAAAGTGGTCACTACTAATTTGCACCAACATGCCTAGTGCAGCATTACTGCCATACTATGGCCACTCAGCCCCTGCCATGGTAGAAACGCACACCGACCATACATTAGTCCCTCGCTACTTGCAGCACTTTAGTAAACATGCACTTAAGAACTTTATACCATTTCAAAAGCTTGAACAAGAAGGAAATAGAATCAGGCTGAAGTGTGGTAAACAATAGCCCCCACCCGCTCGCCTGAATTTAAGACACATGAAGAAAGGAAATCTGAGAGACATCTATGGCATGAGTCATTCAAGTTCTGTTCTTGAAAATCAAAACTAGCATTTAAAGTTCATATAATATCTAATAGCCAGTGCAGATTACGTAAACTACGGTGTACTGATACATCTATAGGAGCCACCTGACTTTTAGGATAACAATAGCACTTGACTATACATGTCAGAATATTTTGTAAATAATATGCTGCCAAGGATCTACCCTTTAAAGGGAATATATATTATCACATAACTGATGAACACCTACAAAAAAAAAACAGTCGCACAAGTAGCCTGCATATGCACACAGTATTTGTAAGGCATGCAAGAATTCCTCTAGTAGAATGCATTAACAGTGCAAAAAAGCAAACAAACTGAGACCTTATTCAAGCTTCTCAGAACTGCATTTCATGCTTTTTACAAGGATTTATTAGGCATGAACTTAGAGGTTCTGGTGGCACAAAGCTAATTTAGTACTGGAGATCTTGACACAGGGCAAAAGAAAAACACATTCTTTGGGTACCCTGCCAGCCAGCACCTCTACCACAGGGAGTCCCTAGTGTCCAAAAGCACCCTCCATGGACTTACATTTTCTGGTGGGGGGAGCCAGCCCACATAGGGCACCCATGGTCCCCACCAATGGAAAGAGCTCTTGGGGAACACATCAGAAAAACCCACACACCCCTATGGAGGCAGCCAAAACCAAGCAAAGCCCAAGTTGAGCACTCCAGGTATCAGGCAACCAAAGTCCCACAAGAGCTCCCAGATCCATGAACACCTCAACCCCTGAGCATGGGGACCAAGGGAGAGGAACACTAATCAGTGAGCTACAACAAAGCAAGCCCATGCTCAGTGCTAAAAATGTTAAGTAGCAGTTCAGAAACAGTAGACATCAGCCATATCCTCCCGTGGTCATGGCAAAGGTCCATATGCCAGAGGAACATGGCTCATGGCAATGGCATGGCCCCCCCAGATGCATGTAAGCACTGCTAAATGCCCTCCCATGCAGGGGAGGTGGGGGTCAGTTGGCACCTTTTCATGCCAAACCATCATGTTGACAGTAAGTTAAATAGCTTATATGCATGCTGCACCCCCGGTGTGCTTTCCAGCTCCAACTCTGGCTATGTGGCTACTACTAGCAGAACAACCCAGGCCCTATCTTCTGACCACACCACACAATACCATCAGCCCCCTGACAATTATCCAGTGCATATGCAGACATAAACAACAGTCCGTAAAGACAGCTGTTGATGTTTCTGTGGATGCTTGCCCACTTTCCCAGTGGAGTCAATCCTGGCTTGCAGGTCCTGGATTTGTGGCTGTCAAATTGTTGTGACCCACTACCATGACACCTGCACCATATAGCCACTCTAAACATAACATTGCCTATTTGCCCTTTTCTTTTTTATGTGTTTGCCCTATTTCTGAGAATACGAGAACATAAGATATGCCATACTGGGTCAGAACAAGGTCCATCAAGCCCAGTATCCTGTTTCCAATAGTGACCAATCTAGGTCACAAGTACCTAGCAGTTTCCCCAAAAGACACAGGTTCTACAGTGCTTGTATTGGGGCAAGCAGTGGTTTCCTCGGTCCTGTTTAATAATTGTTTATGGACCTTTCCTCCAGGAACTTCTCCAAACCTTTCTTTAAACCCATCTACACTAACAGATTTTACTACATCTTCTGGTAATGAATTCTAAAGTTTGATTATGCGTTGAGTGACAAAATATTTTCTTTTATTAGTCTTAAATAGATTACACTGCATGTCCCCTAGTCTTTGTATATTTTGATGGTGTAAACAATCAATCTATGTTTACCTGTTCCACTCCATTCATTAATTTATAGACCTCTATCATATCTCCCCTCAGCCATCTCTTTTCCAGGTTGAAAATCTGTAACCTTTTTAGCCTCTCTTCATAGGGGTATCCTTCCATCCCCTTTACCATTTTGGTGGCTCTTCTCTGTACCTTTTCTAATCTTCTCTGTACCTTTTCTAATGATACTATATCCTTTTTAAGATACGATGAGCAGAATTGTGCATAATATTCAAGATGCGGTTGCACCATGGAATCATACAGATATTATAATATCCTTTCTTTTATTCTCCATTCCTTTCCTTATGATTCCTAACATTCTGTTTGCTTTCTTGTCTGCTGCTGCACACCAGTGGAACCTAGCATTGTGTAACCATAGTTTGGGTTGTTTTTTCCTAGATGCATAACTTTGCACTTGTCCACATTCAATTTCATCTGCTATTTGGATGCCCAGTCTTCCAATGTATCAAGGCCCTCTTGCAATTTTCATAATTCTCTTGGGTTTTAACAACTTTAAATAATTTTGTGTCATCTGCAAATTTGATAACCTCACTCGTTATTCCCTTTTCCAGGTCATTTATGAATATGTCAAAAAGCAGATTCCTGGGGTACACCACTATTCACCTTTCTCCATTGGGAAAATTGGCCATTTAGCCCAACCCTCTGCGTTCTATCTTTTAACCAGTTCCTGATCTACAATAGTACACTGCCTCCTATCCCATGACTTTTTAATTTTGCCAAGAGTCTCTCATGAGGGACCTTGTTAAAGGCTTTCTGAAAATTCAGATACACTATATCAACCGACTCACCTTTATCTACCTGTTTCTTCACACCTTAAAAAAAAACATAACAGATTAGTAAGACAAGACCTTCCCTAGCTAAACTCATGCAAGAATCATACATTTGAGACGCGGTAGCAAGGCTAGAACAACTACTGTTGCACTTGTGCCAGCACAGCCACGCTGGCCGCACGCTGAGTCATCGCCCACTTTCCTCCTTAACCCCATCTGTTTGTGTGCTGCTCAGGTGGCATGGCACCCTTTGACCGCACACTCCCTACTACTACTAATCATTTGAACAGAGTTATAAGGCATACGCAGCACTGTACAGAGTCATGTAAGAGACAGTGTCTGCTTATCAGCGCTTACAGTCTAGTCAAGACAGACATGACATTAACTGGGGACTAGGATATATTTAGGAGAATGGTAAGGAAACACATAGGAGGTGAACAGGAGCGTAAGGGGATCAGGATCCAAAAGCAGCTTCAAAGAGGTGAGTTTTTAGCCTGGATTCGTATAGGGCTAGAGAGAGAGCCTGACGTACTACCACACGGCCAAAACGAGCATTAGCTCCACATTTAACCCCATGCTCCCAGCAACCCGCTTTTGTAAACGTGCCCCAATGTGCATAATGCCAGTTTTGGCGAGATAGAAAGATGTACCGCATGTTTAAAAACATTTAACATAAATACATGAGACGAGCTGAAACAAATGATTTTAAAAAAGCGTAAAACAAACCAAAATGGTTTGACCTATGCATGTCCCTACAAAGAAACTTTCTTCAAGGAAAAAATTACAGGCTATTGTCAACCTATTGAGAAACAGACTCACAAACAATGTTCCTTCTAATTTTTGTGGGGTTGTACATGATGGTTGTGACATAATTTTTCCAGTAAGCAGAGGGAGGAAAGTCCCCTCAAGTGTGATCTCTTACCTTCTACCCTCCACTTACTATAAACATCCCGCCCTCAGCTAGAGGCATATTTTTAGGGGACACTGCATTCCAAAATAAACAAACCATGGTACCATTACTTAATAACCTATATCTCCATATCATGCTAAAACATTAACTGCAAACACACGATCATTTAAAACTTTTAAAAAATGGCAATTAAGTTTCCGTGCTGGAAATTGAACTTCACTTATACCTTTTTGCTTGTTTTGTTTTTACACAGAAACATAGAAAATTATGTCAGATAAAGATCATACAAACTACCTCGTCTGTCCGTCCATACCAACTGTTAAACTCTCCAATCCCATCCTCTCCCTCAGACATCCTCTGTACTTGTCCCATGCCTTCTTGAATTCAGATACAGTTCTTGTTTCCACTGCCTCCTCTGGGAGGCCATTCAAAATATCCACAACTCTTTCTGTAAACAAATATTTTTTCAGATTACTCCCGAGCATATCCCCTTTCTCCTTTCTCTTTCTTACAAAGTATACATATTGAGATCGGTCTGTCTATACATGCTTTACAATGAAGACCACTGACCATATTGTAGTCCCTCTGGACTGACTCTATCCCATTTATGTCCTATATGAAGGTGCAGTCTCCAGAATTACACAGTGCTCCTAGTAAGGAACAGTGCTGCACTATCGTGTCTTTTTTCCCAATGGCCATTCCTCTCTTAATGCATCCAAGCATCCTTCTGATTTTTGTTGTTGCCTTTCCCACCTGGCTACCTTAGGATTGTCACATATGATTGCTCTCTAGTCACAGAAATATTTCACGCCCCATACTATACCACAGGGCCGGATTTACCTTGAGTGAGGCCCTACGCCAACAAAAATTGTGGGCCCCCAGCAGGGGCGGCCCAAGGGGGGTGCGGGGCCTCATTTGCATAAGGGGCTTTATTTGCATAAATATTTGCATAATGTTACCATATACTAACTTTTAGTAAACGTGCCTCTTAATGAGTGTATGGATAAAGAAAGACTAAAAAATTTCTACATTACTATAATCCAGTGCCAACTGCCAGACACATTAGGAACTACTACAAACACTGCCCATTTAGAACCCATAGCAAAACCCGCCGTATCCTAACAGCACTACCAGGACTCACAAAGCACCATACTCTACCAATCAAAAGGCAACACTGCAAATATTAAACCAATACATTTCAGAGAACAACAATACATGACCTACTGGGGAAAGAGAACAAGTGGCAATGTCAAATAGGAATTATATAAACAGAACACCTCAGCTCAGTTACACATGCAGAACATAGACCATCACCAAACAAGTAATCACAATTTAGAAACAGGAAGACAATAATTAAACTGGGAATCCCAAAAGCCAAATTTGGAATGTACAACACTGTAGAAATAAAACTATACATTAATTTGCTCTTGTACTAAACAAAGCGCAGACGTTAATGATGCACATTTACCAGAGCTGACATATTCCAATTAATAAATTCAAAATAAAGAGATATTTTTCTACCTTTTGTGCATTTTTTTCAGCTGCAATTGCTCCAGCCACTTTCTTCTGGTTTCTTCGTGTCTTCTGCTAACTCTCCATCGTCTGCTGTCCATTTGTCCTTTCTTCTCTCCTAGTTTTTTTCCATTCTCTCTCTACATCTGCTTTAACATACTAATCTTTCTCCTTTTGCTCTTTCCTCATTCCTATTTCATCCACTCAAATTTTACCCCTCCATCCTCAATCCCCACTTACTCTCCCAATACCCGGCCAATTGTAGATTTTTTATCCCTCCCACACAAAATATTTTTCCCTTCTCCATTTTACTCTTCCTGCCCCATCCCATTCTAATCCTCCCCCAACATCAGCTCCCTTCTAGTTCCAGCCTCACCCAGCATCCATTCCCTTCTAGTCCCTGCATCAGCCCATTTCCAGTCCTAGCCACCCATCAGCCCATTTCCAGTCCTAGCAACCCCCCAACCCAATACCAGTCCTAGCCCCCCATCAACCCACTTACAGTCCTAACCCCCCATCACCCCATTTCAGTTTTAGCCCCCCCTATAACCTATTACCAGTCCTAACCCCCCATCAGCCCACTTCCAGTCCTAACCCCATCAACCCATTTCCAGGTCAGCCCCCCATAGCCCATTGCCAGTCCTAACCCCCCCCCCCATCAGCCCACAGCCCATTACCAGTCCTAACCCCATCAGCCCACCTCCAGTCTTAACCCCTCCAGCCCATTTCCAGTCCTAGCCCCCCCATAGCCCATTACCAGACAGCCCCCATCAGCCCACAGCCCATTACCAGTCTTAACCCCCCAAAGCCCATTACCAGTTCTAAACCCCCAGAACAGCCCATTACCAGTCCTAACCCCATCAGCCCACCTCGTCTTAACCCCCCCAGCCCTTTCCAGTCCTAGCCCCCCCATAGCCCATTACCAGACAGCCCCCATCAGCCCACAGCCCATTACCAGTCTTAACCCCCCCAAAGCCCATTACCAGTACTAAACCCCCCATAGCCCCTTACCAGACAGTCCCCATCAGCCCACAGCCCATTACCAGTCTTAACCCCCCCAAAGCCCATTACCAGTTCTAAACCCCCCCCAACAGCCCATTACCAGTCCTAACCCCATCAGCCCACCTCCAGTCTTAACCCCCCCAGCCCCTTTCCAGTCCTAGCCCCCCCATAGCCCATTACCAGACAGCCCCCATCAGCCCACAGCCCATTACCAGTCTTAATCCCCCCCAAAAGTCCATTACCAGTTCTAACCCCCCCCAAACAGCCCATTACCAGTCCTAATACCATCAGCCCACCTCCAGTCTTAACCCCCCCAGCCCATTTCCAGTCCTAGCCCCCCCCATAGCCCATTACCAGACAGCCCCCATCAGCCCACAGCCCATTACCAGTCTTAACCCCCCCACAGCCCATTACCAGTCCTAACCTCCCCCACCTCCTTCCTTAATCCCCCAACCCATTTCCAGTCCCCCCCCCCCCCCCCCCCCCCGTCGGCCTAAAGTAAAATTTAATTTTTAAAAAAAACCTGCTGGCTGCCACCGCCGCGGGGCCCCCGCAGCTGCCGCGGCTGCAGGGACTGCCCCGCGGGGGCCCCCTCTGCAATGTCGGTCGGTCCCTCCCTCCGTGCAGGCTGTGAGAGGCGCGAAGGCAGACTGTCTCCCTCGCGTCTCTGTTAAGCCCGCAGGGGCTGATGAGACAGTCTCCCTTCGCGTGTCTCACAGCCTGCACGGAGGGAGGGAGGCACGGAGGGAGGGATCGAGCTTGCAGAGGGGGCCCCCGCGGGTCAGTCTATGCTGCCGCGGCAGCAGAGGGGGCCCCGCGGCGGCAGCCAGCAGGTTTTTTTTTAAATTTTATTTAAAAAAAAAAGCCTAACTTGTTCATTTTTGTGGGCCCTTGCCAGCTGTGGGCCCTACGCCATGGCGTACATGGCATATAGGTAAATCCGGCCCTGCTATACCACATCCTTGGGATTTTGCAGCCCAAATGCACGATCTTTGATGTTTTAGCATTAAATCTTAGCTGCCAAACCCTAGACCATTCCTCAAGCTTTTCTAGCTCCCTCCTCATAACTTTCATATCTTCTAGAGTGTCCACTATGTTGCAGATTTTGGTATTATCCACAAAAAGGAATAAATTTCTCAACAGCCCCTCCACAATCTTGCTTTTGAAAATATTGCAAAAAACTGGCTTAAATGAGCCATTAGATCTCAGCATATTTTCACAGTACTGTATGGGGGCATTTGATGGATACAACAACAGCAGCTATGGATACCACTATCAACATTTTGCCACCTGACTGGTAATGGGCTATGGGGGGCTAGGACTGGAAATGGGCTGATAGGGGGAGGGTTTAGGACTGGTAATGGGCTATGGGGGGGCAAGGACTGGAAATGGGCTGATGGGTGGTTTAGGACTTGTAATGGGCTATGGGGGGCTAGGACTGGAAGTGGACTGATGGGGGGATAGGACTGGAAATGGGCTAATGGGGGAGGGGAGGAGAGTGCTGCTGGCCCTGGAAGAAAACTAGGGGCTAGGGCTACAAATGAGCTGATGTGGGAGGATGGTAGAATGGGACTGGAAGGGTGCAGATAATGGGAGGGTCTGCCAGGGGAAGGAGGGGGCATGAAGGGAGCTGACGTGGGGGAAGGAGGGGGCTGGAAAGGAGCTGACACCTGGGATGTACTGAAGGGGGACTGGAAGGGAGCTGACATTTGGGGATGGGAGTGGCAGGTGGGTGGGTAATGGGGAGAAGGCTGGAAGGGAGCTTACATGCAAATGGCACTGGAAGGGGGATGGACAGAGGGTAGGGTGACTGGAAGGGAGCTGACCTGGAGGGTGGCACTGAGTGGACGTGAGCTAATATCTGGGATGGTATTTGGACTAGACGGTGCTGGACAGTGGGGAAGGAGGGGGACTGGAAGGGAATGAATACCAGTTGTAATCGTGGGAATGCAAGGCAGTTGACACTGGAAGGTACTGGGAGGGAAGGACTGGAAAGGGGGCTGATACCGGGGAGGGTTACTGGAACTGGAAATGGGCTGATGGAAGGAAGTGAAGAAAACAAAAGAAGAGATAAGAAAAGGCAGACGGACCATAGACCACAGAAAGAGAGCTAAAAGAAGACAGGAAAGCAGAAGCCTCAGATCGGGACCAGCATGATCAGAGAATAAAATGGTCAGACAACAAAGGTAGAAAAAATAATTTTATTTAATTTTAGTGATTGGACTTTGTGCTATTTTTATATTTTACACAGTATTGGGGAACTGCATCCCTTATTTATCTACTGTTGCACTGCATGTGGACTCTGGCTTGTTGGGGTTTCAATTTAAATTTAGTCTACATATTATTATTTTTACTTTAGATTGTGGTTACTTATTCTGTACTTGGTGAGGGTCGATGTTGCGAGTGTGTCACTGAGTTCAGGTGTTCTGTTGACATGGAGTTTGTACATAAAGATCTATATTGTACTGTACTATAGTAATTTGACTTGTTCAGCTTTTCAAATAGGTGTATGGATGTTCCAGGGCCCACTGTAATATTTGCAGGGATGCTTTTTTTTGGATGGGCTCCTTAGGTGAGTTTTGGAAGTTTATGCTAATATGGTATGGTATGGTAGGTTTGTTCTTTGTTGTAGGGTTTTGTATTAGTTCATAATATGCCTGGTACTGGAGACCAAACCCAATTTAGGATAGCTATCCAGAGGGTCGCCATGAGTTGACTCCAACTCGACGGCACTTAACAACAACAAGTGGAGAATAGTGGTTGTTGTTGTTAGTGAGATGATCAGAATCAGATTATTTTTTTTTATAATCTTTTTTTATAGATTTTAATCAGTACAACAAAACCAACCAAAAATACAGGAATACAGGACAATCAAATTAAAAAAGAAATATTTTAGAATACTACAAAGCAAATCTGATAAAGTCCACATTACTGAGACCTAGATATGAAAATATGACATAACAGAAAAATGAAAAATAGGAAAACAAGGCATGAAATACCTACATATTAGGAGGTAAAACATAATTACTCACCCCCGACCACCTCAGTTAAACCCTACCTTTCCAAAATAAATTTTTCCAAATGAGCAACATCTGAAAAAATGTATATAGCACCTTCATAATTTATGATACACTTACAGGGAAAGCGAAGAAACAACGTAGCACCCAATCTTGGAACCTCAGGCTTTAAAGCTAAAAAAAGCCTCCTCCTAAGTTGGGTGCTACGCGAAACATCCGGAAAAATGTTCACCCTATGTCCACAAAAAACTGCTGACTTAAACTTGAAAAACGCTTTAAGAATATGATGTTTACAATCTAAAGATTTCAAAGTCACAACTAATGTGGACCTCAAATTAATTAATTCTGAGGAGTCTTCTAAAAAAGCAGTCAGGTTTGAAATAGAGGGCTCAATCACATCAAACCCCCCCTTCAACAGGGTCAACTTGTTTAGAACTTTGCGGAATATAATAAAGCTGGGAAACTTCAATAGAATCATTGATAAGCAAAACTTCTTTCAAATATTTATCTAGAAGAATTTTTGGAGCAAGAAGGGAAGTATAAGGGAAATTCAAAAATCGTAGATTACAAGAACGTAAGGAATTTTCAAGAGCTTCCACCTTGTTATGCAGAATTAAGGAATCTTTAATCCCTACTACGTTAGCAGAATGCAACGGAAGGACCTGAGATTCTAACCTAACAAAATCTGCATCCACAAGAGAAACCTTTTCATCTAATTGTTGCAAGGAAGCAACCGTTTCATGAGAGAAATCACATAAGGAACTTAAGGTTGAAGACAACTTATCAATAGATTTTAAAGCTCCCCAAAGATCCTTTAAAGTTACCTTCGTATCAGGTGGCAGAGCTGGGAGTCCAGATGAACCCCTAGCCACTGCCAACTGAACCGGCTTCGGCAGAGTGACCACCACATTAGTATTAACCCTTACCGGATCAGAAGACTTCCCGGAGGAAGCAGAAGGTGATAGAGAAGCAGGACAGGGTGGAGGGGTCCTCCCTCCGGAACTAAAGGAGGCCCCCTCGGGGAGGACTGTGCTACAGGCCGCGGGATAAGATGTTTATCAAGGGGGCCAACAAAGACAACGTTATCTGCTGACCCACCCACGCCTCGCCCAGCTCTAGCTTTCCTTTTCCCCATTATAGCTATGCCAAACAGACAAAAGGAAAGGAATAATAACCACTAAAGAAAACTTCTTTCGCCGCTGTGATGCCGAAGGGGCGCCAAAGGGGCGTGTCTCGCCCCTTTGGACACGCCCCTTCGGACCACACGCCGCAGACACGCTCCATGGTCAAAAAACACAGATAGATTTATACAAGCGGAAAGGTCCTCACTAGCTAGAGGCTGTCCCCACGATGCCTGCCCGATGCTAGGGGAAAGGCAAGGCATCCCAAGCAAGGCTCCCAGTGACAGCAGTCCCAGGGCTGCTCAAAAAGGCCCCCTGCACCTCCAACACGATCACACCAAATCCCAGAATCAGATTATTTTTTAAAATATTGAGTTCTGTGGGTGAATGTCCTGGTTCTGCTCTGCACCTACTGTGGATGCCAAAATATATGTTGAAAAAGAAAAAGCAAGAACCATAACGCAGTTTATAACAACAAAATAAAAATGAGTTATAATTTAGTTTTATAAACTGTGCTGTTAGTTCTTGCTGTCTTTTAGTTCCTTGGTGTGGAAATGGGACCGTACATAGCCCTGTGCAAGCAATGCAGCCGCACAGGGCGGAAAGGCTTGGGAGGCGTATTTCGGCTGTCTGCTGTTGCCCTGCCGCCACTGGCAGGTCAATAGCAGGCAGCCGAAATGCACTCCCCAAGCCTTTTCGCAGCACTTTAAGCAGGTCTGGTCCCTCCCTCCTCCGACTCGATGTCAAGGAGGGACAGATCTGCTTAAAGTGCCAGTGCCATTCAGATCGGGCACATGCCCCCCTTCTCCTCCCCATACCTCCATCCAGCGCTGCACGGAGTTATGGGGGAAGAGGGGGGCATGCGCCTGAGCTGCAAGTCTCACAGGGTGTGATTGCAGCTCGATATGGCCCTGTGTACAAACATCTTGCATTTCCTCCATATAATCTAATCGGCTTTTTGGTTTGGTTCAGTCTCTGATTGGATTTCTGAAAAAGCCCCGCCCCCTCTAAAGAGGGGGGGGGGCGCCTTTTCATACTTCCCCTCAGGCAGCAGATTGCCTTGAGCCGCCCCTGTTCCTAATTCTATTTCTTCCAGCTCAAACAGAACCAGGCAGAATCTGATCGAGCATTGGGTCATTCCCTAATGATTGGACTGTGGGGCTACTGCTAGGTGTTACTACCATTTTGTATACCTTGCCAGTTGGGGCAGGAGCAGAGGGGTACTGATCCTGCCTGAAGAACACTACTGTAGATACCAGGGATGCCCTGGGTATGATCCTGGCGGAGGGAGGTGTGGGGTTGGGTCAGGTCTATGTTAGGCCTTTGCAGGGGTGAGTCTGTTTGGGATGGGACATACTGGGGGCCTTCACATTACAATTGGCTTTGCTTTCCAAAGAGGAGGGATATACTCAGGGGGGCATGCTTGGAAGGCAGTGTTGTGATGGGGGGGATCAAAGTTAGGGAGTTTGCATGTCATAGCCACAGCCGCTAGTTGTTTCCAAACTTTTTGGCTGCCCAAGGCCTCATTCCTTGCCTCAGCAGATAGCATGTGTTGCACTGGTCGACTGTCTGCCATGCATGGTAAATGCTGAGTATGCCCCCTGCATTACTCTACAGGGTTTGAACTTACTGTACCTTAACATTTGCAATTAAGGTGCAGAATGTGCAAATACTTACTGCACTTAGGCTTCTTTGTTTGACTGAAAATAGGAACAAATTTTGGCACCTAACTTAATAGTTGAAATTTAAGGGCTCAACTTTGTTTAAATATCAGGCCTATAGAAACATTGTGTCTGCTAAAAACAAAAAAAGAGTTGCCGGGCTGATATTGAAAGTCCTTAGCTGGATGGCAATGGGCGGTCAGCCGGCTAAGGAGGCCAACCATGATATTCAGTGTCACTATCTGCTTTCATATTCTGCTGTGAAATACAAGTCTACCCGAAGATCTGCCATGTCCGCCGCTGCTCCTACTCTGCGGAACACTTTGCCTGCTTTTCTACAGACTGAACCTAGTTTGAAGAATTTTAAAAAGACATTGAAGGCTTATCTGTTTAACTCTGCTTTCGGGTTGTGCTCGGCCCCAACATGCCTTCAGATGGCATAGCCCACTCTGCTACCTCAGCTGCTTTTATTTGTCACACTTAATGTTCTCTTCTATTGTCTTCTTTCCTGTCATTATTTTGGGCGTTCCTTTTTTTATGTGTTATTAAATGTTATTGTAAACTGCATAGGTTGCTGCAGATATGTGGTATATTAGTTAAAGAGAAACATAAACATAGTGCCTCTAAATATCCCCATAGACCACAAGGGCACTATCCAGTTAGTGCAAGGGCAGCCCGTGGGCAGAGCGGGGCAGTACTGGCACTAACCTGGTAGGCGCGATTTTCAGTAGCCCTTGTCTGAACAACTTAAGCTGCATGAAAAGCATGCCTAAGGTGTCATCCAGGCAAGCACTGGCCGAAAATCACACTAACCAGGAAAGTGCCAGTACTTATCCAGGTAGCACTGCTCGGCCTGAATACTTAGTGGCAGCCACTATCACAACAGCACTGCTGAATATCCTGCCAATATTTAAGTGCCACGGCTAGCCCCCATGGTGTTTGAAGATAGGCAGCTAACTTTAGGCCCATAAGTTAGGCTCCTAAATTTAGGCTCTATTTTCTGTCAAACTCAGAGGTCTAAGAGGTTAATACTGAAAACACTTATGTTCCTAATTTTGAGAGTTATATTGCTACATTTGCCTCTTCAAAAAGAATACTATAGCTGAGTTCCTAAATTTGTACTAAAAATGGAAGGATTTGAGGAGAGGAAAAGAATTAGTAGCTAAACACTGCTTTTCAGCACTAAGAGGCCCGATACTAGTTGGGCGGCGCTATGTGCCTTGTCAGTGCATAGCCAGCCCGCTGTACATCTAACCCAGATTTTCAATACCAGGGGACATATGCGGCCCCAGCATTGAAAATCTGGTTATCATCGCACAACCCAGAAGCTACAGGAGCTAGCCGGGTAGCACCGATTTTCGATGCTACATGATTAGCTCCATCACCTTAAAGATAGGCGAGGGTTTTCCCTGTTAATTGGCTAAACCTGTTAACTGGCTAAACCTTGGCAATCCCAATATTCAGCGACATTCTCTGGATAGTGCTGGTGAATATCCCCAAAGACTGTAGGAAAGTTGCCTAGTTAAAACTGGGGCATTCTGTGGGCACAATGGGAATGATCATGGCAGCTATCTGTTCAGTAATGACATACAGCTGCTAACCAGATAAATAAATTGTTTAAAGTTAGGACAGGTCAATGACTGTTCTAACTTTAAGTGGTTTAACCATCCATTTAGGAGCTGAATATCACCGTTGACCGAATAGCTGCTGTGATCACCGATACAATGGATATTTAGTGCCAGACACCGTGTAGGCGGTAAAACAGAACATACGATTTTTACTTTCAGTAGCAGCAGTGAGCAACTTTAGAAGCGCTGAGTACCGACCTCATAACTTTAAAACTCCTAAATTAAGACACATTTTAGCTGAAAACCTTTGCTCCTAAGTTTGGCTGAAAATAGGGCCAAAATTTAGGAAACTAAACTTAGACGCTCAGCTTTTTTTGAATATTGAACCATACGTTTTCAGCTGGGAATCCATCTTTAGGAGCTTAAAAGTTATGAAACTGATATTCAGAACCCTTATCTAGTCGGCCAGTGGAAGGTTGGCCAGTTAAAGGTGCTGACCATGATATTCAGCAGCACTGTCTGGATAGGGTCACTGAATATCTCCACAGATCAGCCTGGCACTATCTAGCTAGTGCAGGAGTGCTCCATGGGCAGAGCGAGAGCAGTGTCTGGGTCAGCGCCGACTTATGGAGTTAGTGGAATGGCACTTATCTGGGCAATTTAAGCTGCCTGACAGGTGGTCCTAAGTTGCAATCCAGACAACAGCCAACTAAAATCCCGCTAACCAGATGTACAGAAACTCATCAGGATAGCGTCGCTCAGCCCAGATATTCAGTGGCAACTCCTATCTAGACACTGTTGAATATCCCACTGATATTTAAGCGCCACAGCTAACCACCGTAGTGTGAATATTTTGAAAAACTGGGCTCGATAGGCCCGATTCCGTCCTGGACGTGCAGGGGGCGTCATGATTCTGATTCCCGGTGACCCCACGGGATCAGAGTCGCAAACAGTCCTCTACGTGCAGGCTGGGACTACAATTCAGCCCAGCCTGCATGTAAAGGACATGCCTGACTAACTCAGTCAGGGCTTACAATGGAGCTGCGGTGCCATGGTGCCCGGTTGCCATGGCACCGTGGCTCCATTGTAAAGCCACGATCCCGGTTGCCGGCTCCTTCAAAGCATTCCCCACATTCCCAATCCCTGATCCGGCCACCTATGGCCAGGGTTGGGCTGCAGGGAATGTCCTCGGCCCTCCTGCCCCGTCTGCACCCCCAGACCCACCGATCCATGACATCTGGGGAAGTTATTCCACTTCGGAGGTGGAATAACTTTCCTGTACAAGTCGCTAGCCCCAGACATACAGAGCCAGCATTAGAATTGTCCCTGTATGTCCAGGGCTGGCGACCACCTAACTCTGCCCCCAATTGGCCCCCTCCCTGCCCCCATCTAACTTCCCCGTACAACCGGGGCTTCCATCCCCACTATTCGAGGGACAGAATAGCCCCCTATGGGCCCGATTCCATCCCGGATGTAGATCCCCTCTGTATGTCCGGTCTGAACTGGACTTACAGAGGGGATCACGATTCCAATCTCACAGGGCATGTCTAGCCCCACAGGATCAGAATCACGAACAGTCCTGCAAACGCAGGCCAGGACTGTGATTCATTCCGGCCTGCACGTGCAGGACTGTCCTCGGCTAACTCAGTCAAGGCTCATCAATGGAGCCCTGGCGCCATGGCGTCATGTTGCCATGGCACCATGGCTCCATTGAAGAGCTGTGATGCTGGCCTCCAGAAATTAAAGCTAATTCCCCACAGCCTGACTCCCAATCTAGTCTCCTACAGCCAGGGTCGGGCTGCAGGGAATGTCTTCCGGCCCCCCTGCCCCATCTGCACCCTGGCATTTCAAAAATGACATGTCCAGGAAAGTTATTCCATCTCAGAGGTGGAATAACTTCCCCGCACATGTCGCCGGCCCTGGATGTACAGGATCGGCATTAGAATTTGCCTTGTTCATCCAGGGCTGGTGACCGTCCAGACTCCGTCCCCAAGCCGCCCCTTCCCCACCTCTGTCTAATTTCCCCGCACAACAGGCAGGGAAGTTAGTCACAGCCAGGTGATGGCACGAATAGCGGGGATGGACATCCAGTTGGGCCATCCATCCCTGCTATTCATGGCATATAATAACCTCCTATGTGTATAAATTTAGGTCTGCCATTCATTTGCTTAGATTTAAGAGTATAATTTAATAGCTTAGTATTGATAATCGATCCTAAACATCTAACATTTTTCCCTGTCCTAAATACTGTTGCCATCCACTTATTATGCTCCTATATGTAATAGTTTAACAAAATTTTGAATATAAAGTTAGGAACTCAGCCTTAATACATTTTCAAAGAGGTCAATTTAGGAGCATTACTCTCAAATTTAGGAGCATGGATCTTTGGAATACTGAGTCCTTAAAACATCATGGCAGAAAAGTACTTATGCATCCTGGAACAAGAGCTAATTGCATCCTCTTTAACCCACAGGGAATGAATAAACTAAGGACCTGTAGAAAACAAACATTTTCAGTTCTTTCTTGGTTCATTTGGCCTTTATTCTTGATTTCCAGATCTTTTTCTGGTTCATTTCACATTCATTTAATAAACATGTTTAATGTGTTTTGCATTAACGGTTAGTGCACGTTAGTGTAGTGTGGGCCAGTGCAATAAAAGTCTTGCGCTAACCACAGTGCAGGTTGGGAAGTGATCAGGCAAGTCAGGGGCAGAGTGTGGGTGATGACACAATTAGGTTAGGAATCATGATGTGAGTTAAACACGATTGCTGCTATTAATGAGGGGTGGTGGTAAGTGCACTTGCATTAGCTGTGCCTGTCGGTTAGTGTGGTAAAGTGCCTCTCCCCATGGTAATGGTAGAGAACATGCCAGGCACACCTCCAAAGGTTAATATGGGTCTATGTCATCTCCTGCACTTTGTTTTGGAGCTTTATACCCCTTTATGCACATGTTAATTCAAATATCAAAATGAATATGCACTATTTAATAATACTCACTTCTTGGCTGTTGAAATCACTGAGTGGCCAGAATTTATGCGTTGGCTTTCAGGTGCACCAAAATGGAGGAAAAATTATAGAGAATTGCAAAATTCAGCCACTGTCCATATAACTTAAAATTCTGTGCCCTGAAGGCATGCACTTTGCCCATAGGTGTAAGCAAGGATGCAATCTGAGCAGAGTATGTGCTCGTGAACTGGTATAAGTGATCGTGCTCACATTCAAAGTGCATTCTCTGCCACATATACTACTAGTTTACAAAAACAAATAAGCGCCTTCTTGTTTTTATAAGAAAAAGCAACTACACAGGTGACTATATAGGCGCCTTGTTATAATTATCCTGATCAAGGCTAATTTTATAAGCTAAATGGGCTGGAAGATGTCTGTTTTGCATCTGTTTTATACAGACAGACAAAGAGGTGTCTATTTGTCTTTTTAAAATACTAGCATAAATCCTGCAGAGATCGTATCTGCATTGCAGGCTCATACATTATGCCTGGTTGAGAGCAGGTTACATGTCTGTGCATTGATTGAAGTACATACATAAATTGAGGTATTATGTAATCTAGTCATGTACTTTGACTCCGTCCAGATCATGCCCTGGCAATGTCTACGGTAAAAACATTCATGCACATGCCATCAATTTTATAAGAAGCGTTTTACACATATATATTGTCACATACATACAAAAATGACTTTAGACAATTATCCCCATAAAGTTAATTGTATTTATTTGTATTTATTTAGCCCATGCCTTTCCAGTAGTAGTTGAAAGCGAGTTATATTCAGGTATAGTTAGTATTTCCCTTTCCCAAGTTATATGCCTATATTCAGAAGCAGACTTATACATTTATCATTGCTGAATATATTCATAACTTTATACAGATAATTTATCCCAAAAGTTTGCAAACAGCCTGACACTGAAAACGGACATCCTTATGACTTTAAATTGAAAAACTATTTTAAGTCAACATTTCAGATTTTTACTGGTCATTTATTACAATTGATCTCACACTACCAATTGTGTTTCTAAAGAACAAACATAGAAAGGACTTTCATGATTACTTCACTCAAACTAAATGACATATGTCTTCTGTATAAAATCAGTGATTTCACTGAACATACCGTAAATATGTTGCACATATCAAATACTAGTGAAAGACATTACAGTATATTTTACATTCTTTCAGAAACAGTCTCAATATAGATCCAGAAAAAAGTGAGGATAAAAACTAAAATGTATAGCAAAAAACAAGAAAGGACTGTGGTTAAAGCTATGTTCACTCTAAAGGGCATGTTTACTAAGCTGGGTTAGCAGTGAGCACGAGCTGTTTGTAACTAGGTCCCATGTTATTCCAATAGGACCTAGTTACAAATAGCCCATATTAACTGCTTGCCCAGCTTAGTAAACATTTTCCAAACATATTCCAACCCAAAATTTCAAATAAATGAACAGAAAATTTAGTAAAGAAAATAATCCTGAAACCTTAGGGACATATTTACTAAAAGCAAGGTAACAGAGAGCATGGGGTTTAGCGTGGGGCTAATGTGCATATGGCCATGCATTAGCAGAGAACATGCAGCCAAACGACAACCATGCTTATAATGCCCCACTACCCAAGCAGCACATGAATAGGAGGGGTTAAGGTGGGGAATGAGTGGCAACTGTGTGTTCAGCTGGGGCGCCCATGTTAGTCACGTGCAAGCAGCACAATGATGCTGCTAGCGTTGGTGCAACTACTGTCTGCCTCATACCAGGCAGTAGTTGCACCTGACTTGCTAGCGCACGTCATGAATGCACAGTTTATATGCAAGGGTAAAGAAATATGAAGGGCAGAAACAGGCAAACACACGAAAAAAGAGCAAGTAAGTGATGTTTGCAGACTAGCTAGGCACCTGCCTAGACTCCAGTTTGGAGGGGCTGCATGGTGCAGCTACCATGGTGAAGACAACAACAGCCTCACAACCACAAAACCAGGGTCTGCAAGACAGGAATGAGCCTACTAGGACAGTGGGCAAACATTCACAGAAACATCCACAGCTGTCTTGACAGATTACTGTTCACATCTGCAAATGCACTGGATTGATGTCAGAAGGCTGCTACCGCTATGTGCTGTGGGGGTGTCAGGAAATGGGGCCTATGCTCTGTGTATCAGCCAGTACAGGCGACATAGACAGGGTTGAAGCAAACAGAGTACAAAACGGGCAGGGTTTGTTGCTGGATTTAATACTCATCAATGGAAATATTATGTTGAATGTCCAGATGGGTGCCCATTTGAGTAGCAGTGATCATCACATAGTGTGGTTTGAGGTAAAAGCCAAGGCAGAGTCCAGTCACAGCAAACTCAAAATCCTAAACTTCAAAAACGCTGACTTCAAGAAAATGGGAAAGTACCTGAAAGAGAAGTTGGCAGGGTAGGAGGAGATAAGGGAAGTGGAATTCCAGTGGCCTATGCTAAAAGAGGCAATAAAAGGGGCAACAGATATATATGTAAGAAAAGTAAATAAATACAAGAGGAAAAGGAAATCTATATAGTTCCTCAAAGAAGTGGTTCCACAAATAAAGGCAAAAAACACAGCTTTCACAAAATTCAGAAGAACTCAAAAAGAAGAGCACAGAAAGCAGGATAAAGCTAAAAGAGACAAAGAGAAATAAGGACAGCAAAAGCAAAGACAAAAGAAAAAATGGCTAAAGATGTGAAGCGTGGAGACAAAACGTTTTTCAGGTAAATTCGGGAGAAGTGGAAGATCAGAGGTGGAATTGCAAGCCTCAAAAGCACTGAGGACGGATTTGCGGAAAGTGACATTGAAAAAGTGAAAATGCCAAACAAATACTTATGTTCTGTATTCACGAAAGAAAATCCTGGAGAAGGACCACCTATGAGTGACAACTATACAAATGGGAATGGAGTAGATACCACACCATTCACAGAAAATGATGTGTTTGAACAGCCTGAAAAACTGAAAGTGGACGAGGCCATGGGACTGGATGGGATACATCCCAGGATACTGAAAGAGCTCAGAGAGGTTCTTGCAGGGCCTTTAAAATATCTTTTTAATAGATCCTTGAAGACAGGAGAGGTTCCGTAAGACTGGAGAAGGACTGATGTGGCACCTCTTCACAAAAGTGGTAATGGGGAAGAGGTGACAAACTATAGGCCGGTAAGCCTTACGTCTGGGTTGGGAAAAGTAATGGAGGTGCTCTTGAAAGAAAGAATAGTGGGATTTCTGGAAACCAATGGATTGCATGATAGGCAACACGGTTTTGCCAGAGGAAGATCATACCAAACAAATTTGATTGAGTTCTTTGACTGGGTGACCAAGGGACTGTGAGGGATGCAATATACCTAGTTTTCAGCAAAGCCTTTGATACCGCTCCTCATAAGAGGCTTATCAATGAACTGAGCAACCTGGGGATAGGTCTCAAGATGGTGAACTGGATCAGAAATTGGTTGGCTGACAGAATACAGAAGGTAGTGGTAAATGGAACTCGCTCAGAAGAAAAGAAGGCGTGCAGTGGCGTGCCTCAGGGATCGGTCCTGAGACCAATACTGTTCAATGTCTGTGTGATGGATATTGCGGAAGGACTGAATGACAAAGTCTGCCTTTTTGCAGATGACACAAAAATTTTTGAACAGAGTGGAAACCTGAGGAACTGGACAACATGAGGAAAGATCTAAAAACACTGGCAGAATGGTTTAATGCTTAGCAGTTACGATTGCTGCAAAGAAGTGTAAACAAACCAGGAAAGGGACCTCAGAGTGCTAGTGCCTGAAGATCTCAAGGTGGCAAAACAATGCGACAAGATGGTAACCAAAGCCAGAAGGATGCTGGGCTGCCTACAGAGAGGAATAACCAGAAGAAAGTATTAATGCCCTTGTACAAGTCGTTGGTGAGGCCTCACTGAGTTTTGTGTTCAGTTTTGGAGACCATATCTCACAAAGGACATAAAATGACTTGAAATGGTTCAGGAGAAGGTGACCAAAATGATTCGGAGCCTGCGCCAAAAGATATATGAGAAGAGACTTGAAGATCTAAATATGTATACTCTAGAGGAGTGGAGGGACAGGGAGATATGATACAGACTTTTAAATACTTAAACACACTAGTTATCCCAAATGACACCACAAGATGCACTAGATAAACAGCCAACAGAGCCTTCCAATTCTGCGCCCCATCTCTATGGAACACCTTACCAGCACAAATCAGAGCAATACCTAATCTAAGTCAGTTCAGAAAGGCTTTAAAGCATTTCCTCTTCCTTAAATATCTCAATGACAGCTCCGAACATAACCCCCAGGTGAATAGCAGAAGTGGTCAAACAGATAGACCCCGCAACAGACCAACTTCACAATGTAAATAACAAGTTGTTCCATATACTATTGTACCACTGTTGTATATAGTTAACCAGGATATCCTTTATCAGATAACCCTGCATTGTATTTAGTTTCCCCTATTTCGCCAAGTTATACTTCCTGTTAAATGTAACGACCAGACATGTGTAAACTGTCGGATGTTTTCTGTTCAATGTAAACCGCGCTGATGTCTAATAGTGCGGTATATAAGAATTGTTAATAAATAAATAAAATAAAATAAATGGTATCAATCAACAAACAAACCTTTTTCAAAGAAGGGGAAACTGTAAAACTAGAGGGCATACAATGAAATTGCAAGGTGGTAAACTTAAAAGCAACATCAGGAAATACGTTTTCACTGAAAAGGTGGTGGATGCATAGAATGCCCTCCCGATGGAGGTGGTGGGGGCAAATACAGTGACGGAATTCAAAATGGCATGGGACAGACACAGTGGATCCCTTTATAGCAGGAGGATGAAATCCAAGCAAACTTAAATGACTTTTAATAGAGGGGAGGGAGGGTGACCTGAACGGTGCTGTAGTTACAACCACTCTAGCCATCTTACTGGGCAAACTAGATGGACCATACTGGTCTTTATCTGCTGACATTTACTATGGGGGTCTATTTTTCCCCCCTTTCCCGTCCCCGACGAAGCCTCCCTGTATGAACAAGGAGTTTAGACGGGGAGGCTAGATAGGGGCGGGAAAGGGGCAGTGAGGAGGCGGCGTTAGGGAGGGCAGTGGGCGGTCCGTGGCCCTGGATGTACAGGGTCAATTCTGATGTCAGCCCTGTACGTCTGGGGCCGGCAGACTAGACAGAGGACTTATTCAACCCTGGAGGTGGAATATGTCCCCATAGACGTCGGGGGACAGCAGGCCCAGGGAGCAGCAAAGGTAGGAGGGGGTGCAGGAGATTCTCCACAGCACGACCCTGTCCTTGAGAGGCCAGATCGGGGGTCAGGCTGCAGGGAAAGAACAAAGTAATTGGCAGCCGGGGATCGCGGCTCCTGGATAGAGCCATGGTGCCATGGCAACCGGATGCCATGGTGCCGTACTCCATTAATGAGCCTGACTGAGTTAGCTGGGCAGCAGCCTGTACGTGCAGGCTGACCGGGATCAGAATTGCATCTACCACTGTGCATCCGGTTCTGACCGGACACACAGTGGCCCTGGAAGTAGACATTGGACTAGGCCTCCACGTTACTATGTAACATACTAGCTGCATGATGAGGTGGCATAAAAAAGGTGCTGTGTGGACCCCCCACTTCCCCTTCAAGGACGTACATGTAGCAGTACATATGTGGACTGGGGGGTTAGGGTGCTTCCATGAGCCATGTTCCTGTGGGCAGCTGGCCCTTCACCCTGACCCAGGGAGGATGGGCCGATGCCTACTAGCTCTGAGCAGCTACTTAATACTTCTAGCACTGAACATGTTCTTCCTGTGTTGGAGCTCACTGATCAGTATCCCCTCCCTGGTCCCCATCCTCAGGGGTTTAAGGTGCTTCCAGAAACTTGGGGAGCTTTTTGTAGGTTTCCAATGTCCTGAGGGCCTCTGCTTCCCTGACAACTGGGGTGCTTAGTCTGGGTCCCTGTACTGTGTTCCCTGCAGCCTACGTGAACAGGCACCCTGGACGCCTCAGAATGGACACTCATATACTTGATCCACATGATGGACACTGTGGACACCTTGCCTGATCCCATATAATGCCTCCTGTACAGTCAGGTGCCACGTTTGCACCCTGTCTCCTATTGTTAGGGGCACAGCACAGACTTGCTGCTTCTGTTTGCTTTCCTGATTTGCATGCCCCGCTCTCTTATACTTAGCTCCATTACCCCGAGCTGTGCAGTCAGTTATACCTATTTCCAGTCATCCCTCTCTATTCTGCACTGGCCTGCTACTACTGCCCTGGAAGTGAGGGCTGGTGCATATTTCTTACTGTCCGCAGTGGTTCTATAGCCCACTGCCACCTTAATAATGCACTTGTGGTTTACAATTGCAGGATACGCCTTGCCAGCATGTTCACTGTGTACATGCACTATGATTGTGCATTCAGAACTACCGTGGTACTGATGCACTTAGTATGGCATCAAGTCCCTACTGCAGCTGCACCCCCTGCACCTAACATGGCCGCTAGGCAGTGCTATGGTAAAAATGTGCATTATTTGCATGTTAGCCCTGTGCTACTCACGGCATTTTAGTAAACATGCACCTTACAGTCTGATGAATGTAATAGATTTTACGTTGTTGAAGATCTAAGTAAACAGCAAGAGATAAGCAACATGCAGGAATAAAATGAGAATATCCTTGACAAGTTACAAAGTTATCAACTAAGTCAAAATATTCAAGGAACTAACTAGTCAAAAAAAAAATCACCATTGCTTTACATGGGAAATGAAGCTTCAGAATGTTAATCTCTTCTCCATTCTAACAGTGCCCCTTCACCATTCTAGAATTCTGGCCCAAAGCAACATGGGCAGACAAACCGAGAAATATTACTGAAGCAGCAGGTGAAGATTTTCAAAGCCATTTCCCCAACAATTTTAAGTCACTCACTGCACTATATACATTAAGGGCCAGCAGCCCCCCCCCCCCAACCTGCTGCTGCCTCGGCACTCCTCAGCTGCTACCAATTCCGTCTCAGGAGGGGGAGACGGGCAGTGGCAGTATTTCCAAAAGCAGTGGATTTTTCCCCCCACAAACATAATTGGCGGCAACTAGGGAGTGGGGTGACGTGGCCAGCCACCCTAGTTGTCTGCCTAGCTCATGGGCCAGCCCTGTATACATTCCTACATCCCCTTCATATGCACACTACCCCTACATTCCCTCTCCCTTTGCCCACAGAAATAAGAAAAAGAACTGAAGAGGTGTGTGATGTAAGATGCAGAAAGAAGCCATCTCATTCAATAGTTCTCAATTAACACTCATACACACATTCCCCCTCTACAACCATTCACACCATTATAATGATGTTTACCTATATATACAGTACATAGGCATATCTTCAAATACTCCTACCCACAGCCTACCCTAAACATAAAATTCTGCCACACCTAACCACCATGCAGTCTACAAATTCAAACTCCTACCCATTTAAACACACAAACTCACATCTCCATCTCCATCTCATATACCCATATCTCCAAAATACTCAGTGTACATCCCTTACACTAGTGATTCCCAACCCAATCCTCGGGTACCCCCAGGCCAGTCAGGTATTCAGGATAGCCACAATGAATATTGTCAGCATACACCAGCAGGACATCATGCCTAGCATAGGTGTCAGGGCTGTTCCCAGACCTTGGATTTCAAGCAGCTTTGTTACTCTGAAGATATCAGTCTCCAAACTTAATGAGGGTAGTTTACATGATGAGATTTGTCTGCAGCCCCTCCTTGCTAAATCAAGAATAGCAGACCTCAAAGGGAGGTGCTAGAGAAAATTCACTATAAAGGACAGAAATACTTCCTCTTTCTCTCTCTCTTCCTATTTTCATCGGACACACCTTGCCATGAGGCTCTGACACCCACTTCTCTCCCCTCCCCCTTGTTCTCTCTTTCTCTCCCTATTCTTCTTACTATGAGGCTCTGACCCACATTTTCTTACCTCTTTCTCTCTCTCTCTCTCTCACACACACACACACACACACACATACACACACACAGAGTTATTGAAGTAAACTGAAGCAGCTTTCTAACAACCTCCTACCTCTGTTCTGTAACTTTGTAATAAGCCTATTTCTATATAAAACCCTTTTTCCAAGCCACACCTGTTTGGTTATCTTATTTGTGCTGCTTACCCTACTGTCTCTGTGAAATGAACCCAGGACCAAACGGAGAGTAGACCAGAAGATTACATATTCAGAAGATTACATTTTATGGGGGCTCGTCAGGGATCGGTCGCGTTACCGCACTGGACGCCTCGCGGCGCCCGTCTCCGCCACTCCGGGTTCGGAGATCTGAACCCAACTCCCTTTCGATCAAGGGATGACTTTCAATAGATCGCAGCAAGGTAGCTGCTCTGCTACGTATGAAACCCAGGTATAATTTTAAGGTGTGGTCTTCATGCCAGTACTCTTTACTGAACACCCATAAAATTTATGCCATTCCAACTATAAATCTAAGTCTCACTTCTTCATAAAAGTGAGCATTCCTCCTTCCAAGGTTGCACATTTGAGATAGTCCAACTACAGCCTTTCTGCAGTCTCAAATATGGAAGCCTTTGATTTTAAAGAACTGAAACAAATAGTACTGACATACTGTAAGAAGAAAGGTGGTCCCTTTGAAGGTGAATTCCCTGAGTCATCATGGTATAATATTCAAAGACAAATGTTAAACCATTATCAAGAATTCAAAAAGAAAACAAATAAAAGAAAATGTCTTTTTATCCAAGGCATGTGCAGGGGGCTCATTAGCATGAAACAGAACAATACTGAACTGACTTCTCATTGTACCCAATTGACCAAAGACCTTGAGGAGGCACAAATTCGCATTTCTATGCAAAGGGCTCAGGTGATACAAGCCTCAAATTCTTTGATAACTGTTAGTGAGCAATTAGAAGCACTTAAACTTGAATTGAGGCACGTTAAGGATCAATTGGTCTCTGAAAGACAAAAGAAATATACGCCCTGGCCAACACCCATTTCTCCCAGACGAGCCCCTATAAAATGTAATCTTCTGAATATGTAATCTTCTGGTCTACTCTCCGTTTGGTCCTGGGTTCATTTCACAGAGACAGTAGGGTAAGCAGCACAAATAAGATAACCAAACAGGTGTGGCTTGGAAAAAGTGTTTTATATAGAAATAGGCTTATTACAAAGTTACAGAACAGAGGTAGGAGGTTGTTAGAAAGCTGCTTCAGTTTACTTCAATGACTCTGTGTGTGTGTATGTGTGTGTGTGTGAGAGAGAGAGAGAGAGAGGTAAAAAAATGTGGGTCAGAGCCTCATACTAAGAAGAATAGGGAGAGAAAGAGAGAACAAGGGGGAGGGGAGAGAAGTGGGTGTCAGAGCCTCATGGCAAGGTGTGTCCGATGAAAATAGGAAGAGAGAGAGAAAGAGGAAGTATTTCTGTCCTTTATAGTGAATTTTCTCTAGCACCTCCCTTTGAGGTCTGCTATTCTTGATTTAGCAAGGAGGGGCTGCAGACCAATCTCATCTTGTAAACTACCCTCATTAAGTCTGGAGACTGATATCACCATAGTAACAAAGCTGCTTGAAATCCATGGTCTGGGAACAGCCCTGACACCTATGCTAGGCATGATGTCCTGCTGGTGTATGCTGACAAATATGCACAAGATAGATCTGCATAAATGGAAACAGTGCATGCTGACCTATCTCGTGCATATTCATTGTGGAAACCCTGAAAACCTGACTGGCCTGGGAGTACCCAAGGACTGGATTTGGAACCACTGCCTTACTACCACCCCACATGAATACAACCCCTACAAATACGAGGGTTATTTTTAAAGTAAGGTCCGATTGGCTGTAGCTTTGTAAATTTTTTCCCCTGTAGTGCTGGCACCCGGCATGCCTTGTGCAAAAGCAGATGCCATTTGCAGTCGTAGCGTCACTTTGTACAGTTTATACTGAGAGGTTAAAATGTTTAAGACAATTGAAATACAGTCTGTGATTCGTTTTTTTATAGCAAGGACCGTGTCATCAGCAGACATTCATCACCAGATATGTGAGGTGTATGGCTCCAATGCGATGAGTGACAGCAAAGTGCGTAAATGGATGAGATTGTTCAAGGATGGGCGGGACAAGCTGTGCTCAAGATGGGTTCCCAGACTGTTTTCCGAGGAACACAAAAAAGGAGAATGGCTAGTGCTTTGACATTTTTGATCCGATACAATGAGGAAGGAGATGAACCACAGGGGACGAGACATGGATTTCTCACATGACTCCAGAATCAAAGCGGCAGTCAATGGAATGGAGACACATGTCATCTCCAGTCAAAGTGAAAGCCAAACAGACAATTTCAATACGCAAGATTATGGCAACTGTGTTCCTCGGAAAGCAGCCTGGGAACCCATCACGAGCACAGTTTTCTGAACTGCAATTTTTCAGAAATGATTTTGTATAGCACTGACCTTGAAACTTGTGGAAATTTCAGTGACAAAGTGGAAATCGTGAATCGCTGTTCTTCATGAATTTTTGTGTCAACTGTGCGCACCAAATCTTCTGTGATTACTGAAGGTTGACCCTATTGCGGTTCATCATGGACATTGTCCCACCCGTCCTTGAACAATCTCACCCATTTACGCACTTTGCTGTCACTCATCGCATTGGGACCATACACCTCACATATCTGGCGATGAATGTCAGCTGATGACACGGTCCTTGCTTTCAAAAACCGAATCACAGACCGTATTTCACAGTCGGAGGGCCGCTCAATTGTCTTAAACATTTTAACGTCTCAGTATAAACCGTACAAAGTGACGCTATGACTGCAAATGGCATCTGCTTTTGCACAAGGCATGCCAGGAGCCGGCACGCATGCTTGTTACAGCCAATCAGACTTTACTTTAAAAATAACCCTCGTATATCCCCCTAGCCACACTTCATGGCAACACATACAAATACACACAAACACTCGCACAGTCATACCCACATTAACCACACATCCCACAACCACCCTTGTACATACAACCCCTCTACAAGCAAACCCCCAACACTGGTCACATACCTATCACCCACACAATCCCCCACCTATCAAAACACATATATAGATCCATTCCCATACACCCATACATCCTCATAACTGCTCTCCTATTCACAGACTCATCCATACCTCGATATGCCTACAAGCTGCTCATATCCCCATACCCTCTATTCAATTAAACATACTCACACTGGAACCATCCTGCATACACACTGCCCTAAAACATATCTGTGTTGAAAAGTATTCCCTGTGCTAAGTCTCTGTATACCTTCCCTACTTGTACAATTTAAATTATATCAATATAAGTAAAATCAGATTCAAGTGCTAACAACAGTATAGCTAAAGAAAAATGCATTTTTTAGAGTAGATAAGGTATTATTGACTTGAAATTTATAATAAATTTACCCATCAAACATCTGTTAAGATCACATAAATGCAATTGCTAAGATATAATAGTGTTGTTCATTTTGCTCATATTTTTATTTTATCATTCAGAAAATTAAACATCCTTAGCACATCCTTGACACAAAACAATTGCTGAGCTCTTAAATTTAGGATCCTCCGTTAGATGCCAAAATGTGTGCCCTATTTTCATGCAAACATAGGATCCTAAGTTTTCTGTTGAAAATTCACCTAAATTTAAGCTGCTTAAAAGTTTGGGTCCTAAATTTAGGCCTGCCATTCATTTGCCTAGATTTTTGAACCTAATTTTAGAAACTAGTGCTGAAATTTTCTCCACCCTAAATCCATTCCTGTTTGCCACCTGCATTTTAATCTTTTAAAATGTAGGTGTTAATGACGTCTTGAGCATAAATTTAGCACTTCAACCCAAGTAAATTTTCAAAGATGCCAATTTAAAAGTTGAATATTGACCTCTGTGTTTTTATAGATAGGTCAGGCTGCTCATTTTCATTTATCGCTTCCTCTGATCCTTTGAAGTCTTTTTACTAAATCATGTTAGGCTTCTGCAGCTAACGCAACAAAAAAGTGCAGAGTGGAACGTTAGTTGTAAAAGCCATGCATTATCTGTTAGGGGCATACACAGCATTTCCCCAGTGAATAACACACCGAAAATGTAGAGATCGCAGTCAGACAGCAGCCTGGAGGCAGCTAACACCATCCATTGAGGTGCCTTTAGTAGCACCCATACAGTCTGCAAATCTGCCATTTATTATGCTCTGTTGAGGCCCATGCATTGTAGACACACCCACTCTCTGCCTTAATCCTGCCCACTCATGCAGATAAAACGCTTTCTGCAGATAACGCATGCAAATTGCAGACAGTGCAGAATTGCTGCATTATCTGTTTATATGGGACACAAAGGGGCATGATTTATTAAGCTGCGCTATCCGTTTACATGGGAAGATAGCGCAGTTTAATAAAACATGCCCCTTTGTGTTCATTTTCAAATGTGTAGCTTCTGGTAATTAATAGGCAGATGATGATAATGTTTCTTCGGTATTCTCTTAATTTCTTTCTCCATTGTTTTCTCTTTTTACTAATTCCACTTCATATAAATTTCATGCACATTTCTCTTCCATTTACCTGGGTCTTCTATAGTTAAATTCTTCGTTAACCATTGAACAATATCTGAACCTAGAGAAAAGAAAAGCATATTCTTAATTCATTACTTTTTAAAGTTTAATTTACTCTATATACTATCATGATTAATTATAATAGAGGTATTTTTTATACTGCTTGAGTGTCATCAAGAATATCTCCACAGAGTACTTCAGCACTATCTGGATAGCGAAGTGGTACAAGGGTGGAGCCAGTCACTATCTACAGTAGATGACTTCCGCCATTATCTGGATAGCAGCAATTTCCAGCTGCTCTCTGGATAGGCTATCCAGACAGCAAGCTTAGGGTGGCAAAAATGCAGGCCTAAGCTATCTGGATAGCCTATCTGGTTAGCAGTTTAAATCTGAGACTACCACTAGGGAAGTCCGGGTGCCATTTTGAACCTGGCACTGGTGCTGGCAGGAATAAGTGGGGATCATTCCTGCTGGCCAACCTTAGACCACCAGGAACATCTAAAACTAGGCCCGTGGCCTTCTGGTATTGGGATGAGGTCTTCAGGATCTGGGGAGGCATAAAGGGTTAGGTCATAGGTCTGCCGTCAGAACCAGTGAGGAATTTATGCCCACCTCTTGTCTGTCTTGAGCGTACAGTAACCACAACCTTTTTCTGGCTTTGCTGAAGGAGTACTAAAAAAAAAATACGTCAAGGGAAGTGGGGTGCTGTGCATGTGCTGGAATGCCGTCTGGGGCGTAAACATCAATAACATTAGTGTTTATGAAAATAAATATTATTTTGAACAGAACTTCTGCACAGAATAATCTTGCCGTTTACTGTATGCACCAGATAGTATTCTAGCGCATGCGCACATTGCCAAATATTTGCTTTTGTGCACAAGATGCATGTGCTGCTAATGCGGACCTGTGTGCACGTGTCTGACTTGCTCTTCTTGTTTAGCAGAGACTTTGCACACAACTTATTTGCATGTTGCTTTCTCAGAGCTTGAGAGAACAAAACTTCAGTGTTAGTCTTGCGTTAGGAAACCCTGCACTGAGCTTTAGTGCAGGGCTCTAATGTAGAGTTTTCATATTGGCTTTTATGTTTATACCCAAGGCAATGGAGGGTTAAGTGACTTGCTCAAAGTCACACTGGTAAGCAGTTGGATTTGGACCTGGCTTCCCTAGTTCTGTGAGACAGAGAAGGAGCGTAACTCTTGCAGATGCACAAGGGAACAAACGGAGCAAGAGACGAAAGTAGGTTTGGACCAGACTGCTTTATTGAAGAATATCCCTACGCGTTTCGGCTTACGCCTTCTTCGGGGGACATACAGCTACCATGGATAAAACAAACAATATTATAATAATGGACATATATAACATCAAATCCAATAAATAATGTGAGGTATAAATAAGAACAAATAAATAAATATGTATATAAAAAATATATTAAGACAATAAAATGACTAATATATTATGTGTGAAGAAAATGTAACATTTAAACCAACCAGAGGAACAAAACAGAGGGTGAAAAATCAATCAAACAAAATATATAATAACAATAGAGTTAAAAACAAATGAACTACATCTTACTAAATAGATTAAATCAACGAGGGCCGAGACAGAGGACTAAGATATTGTGAAAAACAAATTAAATTAAAACTAGTTGATAATCCACATGAATCAATTCTGTACATGTATACATATAAATAACAGAAGTAAAAATATGTATTGAACAAATAAATAAAAATAAAAATAATAGTAATGAACCAATTAAATGAATATATAAAATATATAAAAAAAAATATATATATATACACAAATAAATATAATAAAATAAATGGTGACATACCAGTGTTGTACAGGTGTCTCATAAAGACAATTGGGTAAAAAAGCACTATGTATTGATAGCGCCGTAATTGATGAGGTTGTCTCTTAAGGACAATTGGGTCGTAGCACTATGTGATAGCTATAAAAGGAAAAACTATATAATCACTCATTAGACCAAATAATACATGAAAAACAAAGCATCAAATGTACCAAAAATAATAAATAATTAAATAATAAATAATTAAATAATACATAAAAATGGATAAAATGAGTAATAAAATTAATAATGATACATTTATTGATAATAATAAATGTATCCATAAATAAGATAATATTGGAATACTTGATTCTAAGTTTGTAAATCGTGAGATGTTGGACAAACTTAAGACGTACCATCAAAATAAAATACTTGTAAAACAATAATATATGTAAAAATATACTTAAAAATATGTATTATAAAAAATATACAACAATGAATACAGAGAGATAATGAAATAATAATAAATATATATATATTAATATTAAATGTAAAATGAAAAGGAGGAGAAGAGCTCTACATGAATGAATCTATAAACAGAACATGTATTCTGCAAAGAGGACCAAGATAATGGTATAATCAACTGCGAATATATAGTGAATATAAGTCTTGTGTTATCAATAGGGAGAAAGGAGGGATTTCAATGATCAAAATGGAAGTATCACCATGAGAGGGAGGCACGGAGGGGAAATGTATTCTGTCAAGGAAAGGGTAAAAGTGCTGAATGTGGGAAATGAGTTTAGAGCAGTAAATTATCATAGCGACATATTCTATTATTGTATGTGCTTGTGAGTTAAAGGGTATGCATGAGGAAGTGTTCTATATGCTAGTTACATCAATATAGGTTGAATTGATTTTATGCGTATTTATTAAATGCAGTTGACATTAAACCAAAAAGCTTTATTGAAGAATATCCCTACCTAACAAGATTATAGTCTCATAATGACCTAAGTAAAAATCCCTCCTTTCTCCCTATTGATAACACAAGACTTATATTCACTATATATTCGCAGTTGATTATACCATTATCTTGGTCCTCTTTGCAGAATACATGTTCTGTTTATAGATTCATTCATGTAGAGCTCTTCTCCTCCTTTTCATTTTACATTTAATATTAATATATATATATTTATTATTATTTCATTATCTCTCTGTATTCATTGTTGTATATTTTTTATAATACATATTTTTAAGTATATTTTTACATATATTATTGTTTTACAAGTATTTTATTTTGATGGTACGTCTTAAGTTTGTCCAACATCTCACGATTTACAAACTTAGAATCAAGTATTCCAATATTATCTTATTTATGGATACATTTATTATTATTATCAATATTTGTATCATTATTAATTTTATTACTCATTTTATCCATTTTTATGTATTATTTAATTATTTATTATTTAATTATTTATTATTTTTGGTACATTTGATGCTTTGTTTTTCATGTATTATTTGGTCTAATGAGTGATTATATAGTTTTTCCTTTTATAGCTATCACATAGTGCTACGACCCAATTGTCCTTAAGAGACAACCTCATCAATTACGGCGCTATCAATACATAGTGCTTTTTTACCCAATTGTCTTTATGAGACACCTGTACAACACTGGTATGTCACCATTTATTTTATTATATTTATTTGTGTATATATATATATATATATTTTTATATATTTTATATATTCATTTAATTGGTTCATTACTATTATTTTTATTTTTATTTATTTGTTCAATACATATTTTTACTTCTGTTATTTATATGTATACATGTACAGAATTGATTCATGTGGATTATCAACTAGTTTTAATTTAATTTGTTTTTCACAATATCTTAGTCCTCTGTCTCGGCCCTCGTTGATTTAATCTATTTAGTAAGATGTAGTTCATTTGTTTTTAACTCTATTGTTATTATATATTTTGTTTTATTGATTTTTCACCCTCTGTTTTGTTCCTCTGGTTGGTTTAAATGTTACATTTTCTTCACACATAATATATTAGTCATTTTATTGTCTTAATATATTTTTTATATACATATTTATTTATTTGTTCTTATTTATACCTCACATTATTTATTGGATTTGATGTTATATATGTCCATTATTATAACATTGTTTGTTTTATCCATGGTAGCTGTATGTCCCCCGAAGAAGGCGTAAGCCGAAACGCGTAGGGATATTCTTCAATAAAGCGGTCTGGTCCAAACCTACTTTCGTCTCTTGCTCCGTTTGTTCCCTAGTTCTGTGGCCATTGCTCTAACCATTAGGCTACTCCTCCACTACTTAAACAGATACTACTGCCGAATACTGTATAAGTAGTAATTTAAGCATGAGGCCTGGCGCTTAACTTTAAACGGTAGTCACTCCTACTGAATATTCATCCACAGAATTTATGCAACCCTGCCAGCTGAAGTCCATTGCCCTAGCCCCCATCCCCATCCTCCTTCATCTTGGCCCCACTCCCCTTCCCACCCTCATCTTCTCTAAGAGTTGAGCTCATACCTAGGAAGACAATGAGAATGTTTTTGGGGAAATGACAATGCCACCGTTGTATTTATTCCATTTCAAATTGTCATAAAAACTGGGGTCCATTTCAGCATTTTCATTAAAAAACCGTATATTAGGTACACAAAACTTTACTACTGCAACCCTAAAGGTGAGGTGGGGAGAGTCATCATCCTTGTCCACTGAAGACCAGTGAATTGGTTCATGCCCCCTTATTATATGTATTTTTCTTTAGTGTAGCACCTAATTTCAAGGGTGCAGCTGGCCACAGAGATTTTTGTTTGTTGGTACATATGTGTATGCTCCCTCTTTCCCTCTTTCCCTTTTTCCCTCTTCCTTCCCTTCCCTCCTATTATTTGAATCGGGTTGCTAATACAAACTTTGGTAGAATCCTTTGTAACTAATCATTGCATAATTGTTTCTCCTTTCAAAATTGCAAAGAAAAATTAATTGTGTTTTATAACTGTCCTCATACAACAGGAGTTTTCTTCTTCATTTTTATTTTCACAAAAAACTTCTCATAATGTTTGCTGTTATTAATTCAATTCCATTTTACCCATTCTAACTTCCATTTTATTGCTTTATCATATGTTTCAATAGCCTGAAATATTTAATAAAAAAACAAAATCATGTCATCAAACTTATCTTCAGATAATTAAATTGATAACTTGCTTTTTGAAATGTGTGGTTGCAGCAACTTGTGAACTACCAGACAAGTACGAGTGGGTGCCCACATACAGTCATATGTGGACAACCCTGTAGAGAATATTGCTGTACCAGTAAATTGCTCATGACTCTCTCAATTCCATTATCTGTTTTCCTCACTCTGGGACTCATATCAGTATAAATTTAGGACTTATTTATGTGTCCTCGTGATATATATAATTCATAGGCCATGTATATGCTAATCATTCAGTTTCCTCATTGTAATCTGTTTCATTTATTTCCTCAACATGTCTGCTAATTGTTTTTTTTTAAATAATTTCTTATGTTCCTGTATGCACTATAACTTTTTTACATATTCTTTTATATAATTTTTGTAAATGGTTGTTCTTATATACATTTAATTTTTATTCACTCTTATTTTTCTAATTTATTGTTATTTATGAAGATATACATATAAAACCATACATATCAAATAAAAAATACTGTATATCTTAATGATTTTTTATTTATATGTTTTGTAATTGTACCAGACTTACCACAATGAAGGCACATGCCAAAACACAGCCATGTTGGGTAAAGTTGATCATCTTTAAAACAATAAATTTGATGCTTAAATCCATTTGTGGGTTATGTTTTTGACTTATCATCTCGCTCCGTCTTTGACCCTCCAAGTTCTGAGAGTGCTTTGTCATTTGGACGCCTAAGAACTTTAGGCCAATATCTATCCTATGTCACTTCCATAAACTTTAAAAGCACCTCTATATTAACTCACCCCCTCCCTCCCCTTTACATCTTTTGGAATAGCATTTAATTCCAGAACAAAATGAATTCGGACCAGATAAGTCCTGTATTGCCAAATATGAAGCCTCATCTACCATCGATTCACGAGAGTGGTGATAATAGCTGCAGTGTTGTTAAGCCTCCCATCAATGTATGACAAAAAAAGTGCAGAGTGGAACGTTAGTTGTAACAAAATGCCACACAGTCAGTCACTAAAACTTGTTTACTAAAGTCTACAATATGTTGCTCAACTATCACCTAATGTGGCTCATTAATCTCTTCTTGAGAATAAACATTTTTATGTGGAACTGTATGAGAAATGAATCATTGGAGCTAAATAAATTGTCTCATTCAGGACAATATGCTATCAACAATGCCTTTCAACATATATACAAATAAATAGCATTTAAAAGAAGCTCATAAAAGTCAATGATCTATGCATCACATTACAGGAAAATGAATTTGCTTTTATTAGAAGCAGACGTGCACTGAGCAACTGCTCAGTGTATTACAGTAAGATGCAGCTTTGCACAAATCCAGCCAAAGCACATGAAAGAACCTGTCATCTCTTGCAATCAAGAACACAAACAGGAAGTAAACATCATGTGACATTAAATCCTACTGGCTAATCACCCAAATCCTGCCTGCCTGGGGAAAGAGGAGAATGTGAGAAAGGCATTGGACTTAACTTTTCCTTTAAAGCATGTTAAGAATACAGGTTGAGCCTAGTGGTTAGAGCAACTGCTTAACCCTCAAGAGCTCTGGGTTTGATTCCTAATGGCACTTCTTGTGACCCTAGGCAAGTCACTATACTCTCCATTGCCTGGGAAGAAACGGCCTAGCAATTTACTTCTATTCATGCTTTGCCAAGAAAACCCTGGGGCTGCTGGGTTGCCAGGAGTCAGCATTAACTTGACGGCACTTATATAAAAAAATGCCTTCTCGTGTGTGGATCTGACTATATGGAATTCCATTCCACTTGATTTAAAAATGCTGGAGGATGTGTTCTCCTGTAAAGCTGGCTTTTTGAGAATACCTTTTGAAAAATGTTTTCTTTTATTTCATGATGTTTAGAATCTGTTTTATCATTTTTATGAGATTTTTTTATAAACTCTTTGGGATGCAGTATAATCCTATTAAATAAATAAAACAAAGAGAGAAAGTCTGTACAAAGAGCAGCATCCTCCTAGGGTTGTGTATCGTTCAACTCCAAGTAGGGAGCTCATCCAGCTATTTTGTAAACTATTGCCATTGTATTGTGATTCTCTACAGCAAATTCTGAATGTCCAGTGTGGGAATAATTTTCTATGCCAAGAACAGTAGTCATAGAATAACATGTTATAAAACCATTACACTAACTGATACTTGGAGGAAAGTAGCAAACCAAAGAAGTCTATAGGAAAATTCAATACATCCAACTCAAGGGTTCAGCAGGAGCAACAAAAACACCTTAAACTGTGAAAATGTTTTATAACTTGTATTGTGCCTTTGAATATGGCAGTTGACTGTCGACCATTACTGCAGTTTTGAAATGAAAGCAATGCATAGATAAACATAATCAGGGCCGTACCAAGTCATAATTGCGCCCTGTGTTATTTCCACATCTGGCGACCCCCCCCCCCCGCTAGTTGCCTACCCCTGCCCGTCCCCTCCCACCCCACATTGCTCTGCTGCCACCGCCACTTTTTTGTTTTCTCGGAGGCGGTGGCAACAGCAGTGAGGCAGACCCATGTATGCAGGCAGGTCGGGTCCCTCCTTCCCTTCTTTGATGTAGGTCACGTCAAAGGAGGGAGGGACCTGGCCAGCCATGCAAATGCTGAGATGCAAAGACCCACGTTTGAATGGCTGGCCTGGTCCCTCCCTCCTCTGATGCGGGTCTGCCTCATTGCTGCTGCTGCTGCCGCCTCCAAGAAAAGAAAAAAGTGACGGCGGTGGCAGGGCAATGCGGAGGGGGGGGGGTGGCGGGCAGGGGCTGGCAGCCCAACATGTTCCCCTAATCCTTTTGTGCCCTGTGCGTCTGCACCGCTCACACAGGGCTAAGTAAGTGCTGAACATAATAAATCAGCGGGTCCTTCCCAGAATGGCAAATATAGACTGATCAACATGGCAATGCATGCAACACAGGTAATTTTGGAAGCCCTATTTATGCTTTGGACATCCAAAGGACAGAAACGTCTCCAGAGCCATTTTAGAAACTGGGTCTGTAGATGTCCGCAGGTGAGGATGTCCAAGTCTGAACAGTGCATGGTGGAGGCATGGCTGGGACGTTCCCAGAAACCTGGATGTCCCTGCCTGATCTCAGAAACATCCTGGATGTCCAGCATCTTTAAGTTCAGACCTGCTTCAGGCATGAACAGGCATCTGAAAAGTTATTGCTTTGGCTGAAAAACATTCAAAGAGTGTAGAGGAGAAAGCACTCCATCATCCCCAGTGCTCAGCACAATTTCAAGGATAGCAGCAGTGGGATTTGAAGCCTGTCTTCCCTGTTCTTAGCCCACTGCACTAACCATTAGGTTATTATTAGACATCCAGGTTCTAAAGTATTATTCTGAGGATGTCTATGTAGATGCCCCCACAGACGTCCATATCAGGCACATCCACGTTTGTGAAATCATGTTTGCAGCTGGCCGTATCTACTTGTTTTTTTTCATCAGGCATTTTGGCTTAGAAGTTCCAGATTGCATTTGAACCCAGTCCAAAATGTGGTAAACAGAAAGCACAGTTACTTACCTGTAACAGGTGATCTTTGGGAACAGCAGGAATAAGTCTTCACATATGGGTATCGTCGGTACCGACGGAGCCTGCGCGGGAACGCTCCCCAGCGTCCAATCAGAACGCTTTTGGGAGCATCCCACCACGCCTGCGTGCTGCCTTCCCGCCTTTCCCAACTGCCTCTCCTCAGTTGAGTTTTAAAGCTGAGACAAAGGGAGAGAGAGAGAGAGAGAAGGGAAAGATAGATAGAGAGAACAACTCCTAGGGGAGGTGGGTGGATTGTGAAGACTTATTCCTGCTGTTCCCAGAGATCACCTGTTACAGGTAAGTAACTGTGCTATCTCCAGGAACAAGCAGGAATGAGTCTTCACATATGGGGACCCCAAGCTAAGATGCCTGAAGGAGGCCCCAGCATGTTGCAATCTAAAGATGGGCCATGCTTATCCCTAAAACTCTCAGGCATCCGGGGGATGGAGGGTAGGAGTTGAACTAGAAAAGAAAAAGAGATGCTGTGAACAGCTTAAGTAAACAAGGTATCCAAGGGGGGCCCTTGTGTGAATGATAATATTAGAAAAAAAGTTGAGTCCTAATTATCTAATGTGGATCTCACTCAGAAATATTGCAAAATATTTGTTGAGGGTAATAAGGGTCTGTGGTTGAGAGCCAGATCATTATCCTCAGAGAAATCCCCCCAATGTGAAGTAGAGGGAAAAAATAATTTTGCAATACAGAAAGAGGGAGAAGTCCTCATGGCTAGAACTAACCCTAGAAGAAATACTGGGGGAGTTCAATGAGGTTGGACTTTTGAGAATAGGTAAAGTTTCTGTAAAGTCCAAGAAATTGAACTTCTTGTCCTTGGAGCAGAATAAGGTCCTAGGAAGAGTGGAGATAATCTGACTGGTTTGGATGAAAAGGTAAAAATACCCTTTGCAGAAAAAAGGGGATAGGTCTTTAAGACCCCCTTTATTCCAATGAAAGAGAAGATATTTATACTAGGCGTTGAACCTCCAATTTTTTGAAGATCATTAAAGCCCTTGTAAGTGATATCACTTATGATGAAGACTTTACATGTAGAGCTTCAGGTATGACGTAACCTAAAAGGTAACGGTAAAGAAGGTATTTGGTAAAAAAAACATAGAAATTGATTGTCTACTGAGTTTATGTTATGCTGGTGCAGCATTAATATGGACAGTAGACAAATCTTTCAAGTCAGATGATGCATAGAAATTGACGCTACAACAAGAAGGATTAAGACCTACTTGAGAATGTTGATGGAGAATCTTTGTCTGGTTAAATATGGAAGAACTATAGAAAAGTTTCATGGAAACTGGTAATATGTTCTTCACTTACAGGGATAGGATAAGACTTCTTGAAAAGATCTATCCCCTAAATAGCCAGGTCTCGAGACATAAGTGAATGAGTGCAGGGGAGCTCCTTAGTCTTAAGACAGCAAGTCTGGATCCTTCTACAATTTCAATTAGTAGCTGGAGAAAAAGACGCAATATAAGGGGATACCATGTTTGACCCTTTATGAGGGCAATATGAATATCATGCGTTCTCCTGTATAACATAAGCTTCCATGAAGTATAGGAAATTAGAAGGAGAGTAGTGAATAAGGACCAACTGCAGTGAAAAAAATGCATCCCTGTTGAGGAAGTTCCAGTGAGATGTGGAACAACCAGGGAATTGTGCAATGTTTTACACTTTCACGTGGTTTAAACCCTGGTTACCTTTCCTTAAAAGGAAATTTTAAGGAATATGGTAAAAGTAGGAAAAAACCCGTCATGTAGGAACCATGACTGGTAGAGACTACCAGCTGAAGGCCTTATTGAGTATCTGGCCTCTGAAGCTCTCTGGCAAAGGCCCACAGTTGCAGAGCTTTGTTGTAGAATTGCAGAGAGCATGTTGTAGGCTGCTTAGATCTGGCTATTGAACTGCCAGTGTGCAACCGTATCTATTCTGTTGGAACCAAAAGAATTGAATGTGGCTAAGAATAGTCAACAGGCCTGATGCCTGCAACAATAAATAGTCCAAATGAGTTCTGGATCTCCTTTGGACTTATCTGTCATTAAGGCAGCATAAAAGTTAGGTCCCATGAGTTGGAGAGGACCGACAGACATAATTTAGAGTAGTAATACCCAATTTCTGTGCGAACAGCTGCCTTAAAAAGATATGTGAGAAGGAGATGAACTGCAAAAAAGGGGGAAAAGCTCTGTATGAAAACTAGTTACTGGAGTAGGTTCTGAAGAAAAAACTATGGCTTAGAGGATAAGCTCTCCAGTTGATTAATAGTACTCTTAGAGACTAAATGTCTGGACTAAGAGGGATAGAAATTAATACAGAGTTGAAAAGACCTACAATTTAGTAAGTCTTTGAAAGGATAGGGTATCCTTGCAGTTAAAAGTATGAGATATCCTCGTACAGGAAAACTGACAAGGTGAAAGTTATAGCTCACCCTATTGTTAGTTCTCTTTTTTGTTTTAAAAAGAGAAACCTGTTATCTCTGGGGTATGATAGTCCCTAATAGCTTTTAGCTAGAAGGATAGATTCTCTTGTAGCAAGAGATCTATACCCAGAGCCGAGGATTGAATCAGTGTATGACGGATATCTCAGCATGAATGAGATGACCTTTAGATGCTTCTGTTGAAAAGAAGGAGGTTCAAGTTCTAAACCTCACACAGAAAAAGTGAATACAATATCAGAAACCCTGCGATTGCTGGGTTTGCTGAGCCTGTTGAGGTTTTGACTTTCTTAGTCTGGTGTGGTGTTGCCCATCTTTGGAAACATCTGTAGAATGGGTAGAAGATGGATAAAACTTTTTCCCCTTGGGGGAATAAAGCTTTTTATGAGATTTTTTATTAGCTGGGATAGAGGAGAGTTTGGACAATCCTCTGAAAGAAAGAGCAGCAGTGCTCAACTGATTAGCTTGAAATAAAGCCTCCTTGTTGAAGAGATATTCACCAGTACAAGGAGTATTTCCCAACCTTCCCTGAACCCATCTATCCAAGTCAGAAACTTGGAGCCAGGCTAAGCGTCGTGCTCCTATGGCTATAGCAGAAGTTCTGCTAAAAGACTCAAAACAGTCCAGGGAAGCACGATTAAGAAACTTAGAGATATTTTGAGCATGATTGACTAATAAGGAATAGTCTGCTCTTTTATGCTCTGGAAGAAAAGGGTTCAAAAACTTTAAGTTCTTTGTGACTTCTTCAAGAGATAATCCCATATAGAAAATATATGAGGTAATTTTTGCTGAAAGCATGGATGCCTGAAAGCATCGACGTCCAAAGGCATCTAAAGTCCTAGACTCACGACCTGGCGGATAAGAAGAGTGCTTCTTTGCACTCTTAATACGCCTCATTGATGATTCTACAACAATAGAATGATGAGGAAGTTGAGTCTTCTGAAAACCTGGAGAAGGTGGCACCTTGTACATAGTGTCAAGTGTCTTGGAATGTGGGGATACCGTTAAAGGAGTTTCCCACATTTTTAACAGTAGATCTAGTAAGATCTGATGCACTGGAAGCATGATCACCTCATTTGGAATCCAGGGAAAATGCAGTGTCTCTGAATTCCCCGGTAAGGATTCTTTACCAGGTATAGAAATGCCAAGTAACTTTGCCATATCAAGCAGAAAAGCTTGAAAAGAAACCTCCCCCGAAGAGGACTCTTTATAATGAGGGGTAAAGGCTAGACTTGTGGAAAAATCAGCCTTGGTACCGATGGATTCATCCCAGTCATTGGGATCGGAAGACTGAAAAGGATGAAGCATCGGATTTTCTTTAAAGCGATGTCTTTGGTACTGCCCGAGGTCGGTACCGAGGCGAGTCAGTACCGAATCTTCCATACTAGAGATAGATTCCAGGCTCGGCATCGAGGGAAGCGATTCTGTCAAAGTAAGCATGGACGGTACCGGTACCGAAAGCGATACCGATACTCGAGGAACGGTCTGCAGCAACTCTAACAGTACCGAAGTAGCCGAGAGTGCTAGACTATGTTCATCGGTGAGGAGTGTTTCGTCCATCACCATAGCCGATGCCGGGGTGTCGGTACTGCCCGAAGCGGCCACAACCACCGAGCATGGCCCGGGTATGTTCATCAAGGTAAGAACCTCGGGAACAACCCAGAGCCCTGTTAATGCTTTGGAGCCCAAAGACTCCTGCCGGGGCTTTGTTGCCAAGATGTCCTCAAGGGCAAGGCCGAAGCCATCTTGATACTGGAAAGGAGATCTACCACTCGAGGACTGGCTAGTCTTTACAGACTGTTGTTTGGTTACCTGATCCTGTGAAGAAGAAGATATTTCAGCTGGTAACATGAAAGGGGATGTGAACCGGGTATCGAGTTCTGCTCAATTCTGAAGACTTCTTCTGTTTGAGCTCCAGTAGGAGAGACAGTCCAGAGGACAATGGTCAGGACCTAAACATTTTAGACACCAAGTATGAGTGTCTGAAAAAATATCTGTACCGCCACACTTTGAGCATTTCTTAAGGATAGTGGCTGGCTTTTCCATAATGGAAGGGTAGAGGCCTAGTGGCCTAGAAACCGTCAGGCACTAAACAGGAAAAAATTTCTAAGGAAAGAAGAAATTCTTCAGGAAAAAGAAGAAAAGTACCGGCGGTACCAGTAGCGTTGAGGGAAGGCAGACGCGACCACAAAAAAGTAAAAAAATAAAAAGAAGAATTTTCTGCGGTGACAGGAATACGTCCTGCCGGCTCCGCGGAAAACGGAAAACTGAGGAGAGGCAGTTGGGAAAGGCGGGAAGGCAGCACACAGGTGTGGTGGGATGCTCCCAAAAGCGTTCTGATTGGACGCTGGGGAGCATTCCCACGCAGGCTCCGTCGGTACCGACAATACCCATATGTGAAGACTCATTCCTGCTTGTTCCTGGAGATAGACAGTTACTTTTATTAAATTATAACAGGGGATATAAGCCAAGAGGACCCGACACAGGCCGTGTTTCGATTATGCCTTCATCAGGGGTATGCTTGGCATACTACAATCATAAAAAAAGAAATATAATAGTTAATAACAATATATATATATATTGTATATAGTTATATAACTTATATGTACAAAGTTCTCCCCTATGTTGTATCCAATTAGATTTCCTGTTATATGTAAACTCACGACAGCCTGTTGCTATCGGTGAGTATTTTATGTTTACTGTAAACCGCGCTGATGATAAAAGTGCGGTATATAAGAACGTTAAATAAATAAATAAATAAGTCCAGAATTAAGATGCCTGAAAAAGGAGCTCAGAAAACCAGAATGTAGGTGGTGTCACTCACAAAATAGCCAAGATAGAAATAGCTGCTTGCATAAATTGAATGTTTAATCGGCACAAAGTCAATGAACACAAAAGAGAATATCATACAAAGCTCATCATGGGTTCCATAAATAAACCTAGGGAATTTCTTGATATTGTAAAATCCCTACTGAAACAAAATGATAACAGCAGGATGTACAACACCCATCACCACAAGAGCTAGCTAACTTCTTCCAAGCCAAGGTTGACAACTCCCACCAAAATCTAGCTGTACCACAATATGACAAAGCAACCAATAGTTCTCTGCAGAAATTCATTCCCACTTTGAAAATTATCCTATGGAAAGGATACATATACATATATTTACAACTAGTCTTTGGAATGCAAAAATGTCCTGGTTTATTTTACGCACACGCATATGTATTTTAAAAATTATGGGCCCAATATTTAAAGTGATTAATGTGCTGACTGGGCTTAAATTTCTACATATGATGGAATAATATGCATATTTTCACCCACACAGATGGAGAACAATTTTCAATTGGTAAAGTTCTGCAGGAAATACACTTAAGGATACTGTATGTCTACTAAAGGGCATTGAAATGCAGCTACCACAGGCAATTTTCTGCAATAGCTGCATGCTGTGCATTAGTGGCAATAGTGGACGGCGTGTAGGCAGAGAGTGGGTGCACCTTTACCGAGCGGTTACCATGGGCATCGACAGTGCATGGTAGCCACATGTTTTTCAGACATCACAGTTGCAGCTAACTCCACCTTTATGGGTGGTGTTAGCTGCATCAGTGATGGTGTCTCACCATAATCTCTATAATTCCATCTGCTGGGAAAATTTTGGGCATACCCTCAACAGATAACGCGTAACTTCTGCAGATACCACAGTGCTTCTTCTACTAACATCTGGCGTTAGCTGCAAAAGCCTTTACTTTGTAGAGCCACCTTTTGTTGCATTTACAGCTGCAAGTCTCTTGGGGTGTTTCTCTATTAGCTTAGCACATCTAGCCACTGGGATTTTCACCAATTCCTCAAGGCAAAACTGCTCTTACTCCTTCAAGTTAGATAGGTTGCATTGGTGTACAGCAATCTTCAAGTCATGCCATAGATACTCAATTGGATTGGTGTCTGGGCTTTGACTAGGCCATTCTAAGACATGTAAATGTTTCCCTTTAAACCAGTATATGTTTAGGGTCATTGTCCTGCTGGAAGATGAACCTTTGTCCCAGTCTCAAATCTCTGGCAGACTGAAACAGGTTTTCCTCATGAATTGCCCTGTATCTAGTGCTATCAATTCTGACCAGTTTTCCTGTCCCTGCCGATAAAAAATGTCCCCACAGCATGATGCTGCCACCACCATGTTTCACTGTGGGAATGGTGTTCTTGGGGTGATGGGAAAAGTTGGCTTTGCACCACACATGGCGTTTCCCATGATGGCCAAAAAGATCACTTTCTTCCATGTGTTTGGGGGGCTCTGCCACATGCTGTTGTGCAAACTCCAAACGTGTTTTCTTATTTCTTTCTTTAGGCAATGCCTTTTTTTCTGTCCACTCTTCCATAAAGCCGCTCTGTGAAGTGTACAGCTTAAAGTAGTCCTATGGACAGATACTCCCATCTCCGCTGTGGATCTTTGCAGCTCCTTCAGTGTTATTCTTGGTGTCTTTGTGGCATCTCTGATTAATGCCCTCCTTGCCCGGTCTATAAGTTTTGGTGGGTGACATATTCTTTCCAGTTTGTTACAATGGACTTTTTGACACACCATGGCATATTCAGAATTTGGGATATTTTTTTATAACCCAAACCTGACCTATACTTCTCGAACTTTGTCTCTGACCTGTTTGGAGTGCTCCTTGGTCTTCATGTTGCTTGCTTAGTGGTGCTGCAGTGTCAGGGACCTTTCAGAACAAGTATATTTATACAGGCATCATGTGACAGATCATGTTTATTTATCTATTTATTTATTTTATTGTTTTTCTATACCGCACTATTTATCATCAGCGCGGTTCACAGGCAACAAGTACTGTGCAATGTAGAACAGTCTAACATTGAACTTACAATGAACAGGGAAATTAAAACATGTGACATTGACTGCACACAGGTGAACCCTAATCAATTTATTATGTGCCTTCTGAGGTTAATTGGTGTATTACTAATTAAAGATTTATTTGGATTTTTGGATCAGCGAAGAATATTGTACATAGAATATTTCATGTGAGAGTTGGATCAGCAAAGAATATTGTGCTCTTGAGCCATGCTGAATTAGGAATTAGCCTGCTAGCCCAGATCAGAGCTTGGGGTTACTTTAGGACAAACTCTCTGAGCAGGCAACAGCTTTGACTGGATAAAACTGGATAAGTGACTCATACAGTGACTCAGCAGCTGACATTCTTTTCAGCTGCTGGTCACGAGCACAAATTTAACCCTGACCAATCCTGGTATGAACCATGTGCACAAAATTAACCCTAGCCAATCCTGATCTGAGCATGCTGCAGGCTAACCAATTAATTGTAATAGCATGCAGCAGGCACGATCTTAGTTAGGTACTTTAGGGGGACTCTCAGAAGGAAAAGATGGGACTGCAACTGATATACGAGGCAGGCGTGTCTCTGTAGTTTTTTCCCGGATTTTCCTCCTGAGAGTGATCGCTGAAAAGTCCCCCACCTGGAGTGAGCTACAATAATCCGGTGATGTATTGATGCTTATCTCTGTGCTTATTATTATTCCAAAAGGACTTAATTTAATAAAACTCATGTTGCATTTACTAAAGTGTCTATGCCTAGTCTGTGAGCTAGTGAATGCCAGGGTTAACTTGTATTTTCCAGAGTGTCTATGCATAGTCTGTGAGCTAGTAAGTGACAGGGTTAACTCATATTGTATTTGCCAGAGTGCTTATGCCTAGTCTGTGAGCTAGTGAGTGATAGGGTTACAGGAAGTGTAAAATTTGGCAATACATAAATGGTGACGAGGGTGGGATGGCGTAAATTATTACATAATGGGTTGGCAGAGTCCTGGGATAATAAGCTCAAGGGAGCAGGGACCCTAGGACAGACCTGGGTGTTGTTAATAGCATATAGGAATCAAGCACTGGATAGAGAAAATCCAGGGCAGAGAGAGTGTAGATCTGCTTGGCCAAGCATGAAGAATCCCAGACTTCTGCAGCTTTTGGGGCTGTATGATGAGAAATCTGGTGAAGTAAATTCAGGACAGAGAGAGAGTGGATCTGCTTGGGCAAGCATGAAGAATCCCAGACTTCTGCAGCTTTTGGGGCTGTATGATGAGAAATCTGGTGAAGTAAATTCAGGACAGAGAGAGAAAAATCCCAGACTTCTGCAGACTCCGCTGAGTTCTCCCAGCTGATGTTACTAGACTGCATGATGCAAGTTTGGTGAAGTAAATATTCTTTGTAAATAGCTGCACTATCTCATAACTCTTTTAGTGAAGTATTACCGATATTCTTCTGTAATTAAGTGTGTTTAGCTATTATTCTAATCGCTTTCTAATTTTCTTTTCTGACCACTCATGTGTGACTGGGAGAGTTGCTTGCTTTTCTGGATAAGTATCCTTGCTTTGTTTGTGGATAAACTGCACGTCTTAATTACAAGGTGTTGACCTTTGATGTAGTAAGATATTTGGTACCAGGAATGGGGGTTTGAGAAAAGATAATGTATTAAAAGAAAAGAGTGAAGAATGCAAATAGTGTAAAAAATGGGAATATTGTAAATATTTAAGGCTGGCATTAAGTGTTCCTGTGGATCAGGATTAAGTGAGAACTGGGTGTTGGTTTTTCCTTACATGCTTGCAACTGTTGAAATGCTTTTGTTGCCTGCATATCGTAATGTGATGCCTATCCTGTAGAGTTAGTATTAATTGTTACTTGTTTTTTAAGGTCCCTGGTTAAGAGAAACTCTGATCAGATTGGTATAATGCACTTGTAAGCTTTGATTTGTTCTGTATTCAAATGTTTGTAGTAAAAAACTGTTTTTCTTTCATTACTGGCTACTCCAGTAGATTTTATGGTCCCTGAATGCTGAAGTGACTAGATCAAACAAACAAGGCATGAAACTGGTTGTTTTTTTTTACCTCCAAAGTAGAGATTGAGAACCCTGACAGGACAATGGGGCATTAAATCCTGAGTAAATAAGAAAGTAATCCTTATGCATCTATTCTTTGTCTTTGACTCTATATGCTACCAAGCAAACTTAAAAGCTAAAAGAGGATTTTTAAATTGTGGCAAGCACCACAGGGGGCATAGTTAACCATAAACAGCTATAACTATAGGTTAATTGTTCAGCCACATTTGCCTGAGGGACACAAGACAATGGTTTGTTCTACTGGCTGTGTTGAAGATAACATTTCAAATCTGTTTGATGACAGTTTCAGGTTAATTTAAATGTAACAAAGCACAATTTTCACCTCTTAGAAGTTTCACGTCACTTGAGAATGTCTGTTTCCTGAACTGTAAGATTCAAGATAATTACTTTGCCTTGTTAAGCTTTGTGCTAACGACTGAGGGACAATTGGATTTTAGGATAAATGCACCTGTTTTCCTGTATTTGAATTTTATATATGTTGCAGAGAAAACAGATATATGTTGCAGCACTGTGAGATATTAATTTTCTCTAATTTATACCCTTGCACTTATGTTTACCAAGTACACACACAGCAATTACCAGATTTATAAGTTTGCTGAAATTTTGGACAGAGGCTGATATGAAATTGCTTAGTTCCCAAGCATATAGAGCAAATATAGATTAAAGATGGAACTGAGTTCCCAGAAAATAATGAGAACTTGAGTTGATTGGATAAAACCAAATCTTGCTTGTCAGCAATGATCCAGAAGAGGTTTGAGAAAAAGAATAAGAGAGAGAGAGGCAGAAAGGTGAAGCTACAGCCTAGGCTAAGAAAGCACAGTTACTTACCTGTAACAGGTGATCTCTGGGAACAGCAGGAATTAGTCCTCACATATGGGTACGTCGGTACCGACGGAGCCTGCGCGGGAAAGCTCCCCAGCTTCCTAGAATGGAAGCTTTTGGGACCTCCCACTGCACATGCGCACTGCCTTCCCGCCTTCCTGAACAGCTCTCCTCAGTTTCGAGTTTATAGCTGAGTCAATAGAGAGAGGACAGGAAGATAGATAGATAAAAGATACAACTCCTAGGGGAGGTGGGTGGGTTGTGAGGACTAATTCCTGCTGTTCCCAGAGATCACCTGTTACAGGTAAGTAACTGTGCTATCTCCAGGAACAAGCAGGAATAAGTCCTCACATATGGGGACTCCCTAGCTTAGATGCGTGGGATCCCCTGTCAAGGTTCGCCATCTTCGTATGGATCTCAGGCATCCATCCTGGGAAGGTGGGCAGGAGTTGTCTAAGAATGGAACAGGTGTTTGAGGACAGCCTGGCCAAACAAGGCATCCCGGCGGGAGTCTTTGTCCAAACAGTAATGGGCTGTGAAGGTATGAACCGAGGCCCAGGTAGCGGCTCGACAGATCTGATCAATGGAAACAGAGTGCAGATGAGCCATAGAAGTTGCCATGGCTCTCACATTGTGAGCTGTGACATGGCCTTCCAGAGAAATGTTTTTACTCTGGTAAGCAAAGGAAATACACTGAGCAATCCAATTGGAAAGTGTACGCTTGGAGACTGGAAGTCCCAAATGTGAAGGATCAAAAGCCACGAAAAGTTGAGAAGACTTTCGATGTGGCTGAGTCCTATTAAGGTAAAAGGCTAGAGCTCTTTTACAATCCAGAGTATGAAGGTTCCTCTCTGCACTGGAGGCATGAGGAGCCGGAAAAAATACAGGTAGATATACCTCTTGATTAAGATGAAAAGGCGAGACCACTTTAGGCATAAAGTGGGGATTCGTCCTAAGGACCACCTTGTCATGATGAAATCTTGTATAAGGTGGATTAGCCACTAGAGCAGGGGTCTCAAACACGCGGCCCGCGGGCCGCATGCGGCCCGCAAGAGACCTTTGTGCGGCCCGCGATGCATAGGGGGAAAAAAAAACAAACCGGCTTCTGCTTCTGCTGCTGCTGCCGCCGCCGGCAATAGCAGCAATATCGCAAGTCCCGCGGGCTCCGCTCTCCCCCCCTCGGCAGATCCCTTCCTGCTTGCCTGCCAGTTCTCCGCTTCGGCTTTCAGAGCTTCGCGGCTCTGAAAGCCGAAGCGGAGAACTGGCAGGCAAGCAGGAAGGGATCTGCCGGGGGGGGGGGGGGAGAGCGGAGCCCGCGGGACTTGCAATATTGCTGCTATTGCCGGCGGCGGCAGCAGCAGCAGAAGCCGGTTTTTTTTTCCCCCTATGCATCGCGGGCCACGTGTTTGAGACCCCTGCATTAAATGAATTGTGAAGCCAGCAGGAAGAGAATGGCAGACGTCCTGCCACACAAGCACAGGACCCACATGGGAAAGACATTGTGCAGAAGGGGATCCTAGTCAGCCCAGGAAATGTGAGGAAGGGTACTTCACCGGAGAGATGGGCCAGATGTTATTGACAAGCCCAGTAAAGCTCTGCAGTAGAATCAGCCAAAGGGCTGCGCTGAATAAGTCAGAAGAGCAAGTCAATCAGGATATTTGCTTCTGGTGAATAAGCATTTCTCCCCCTCTGTTTGCCAGTAAAGAAGCGATTTGTGCAAGAGGAAGGAAGTGAGTGGGGGCAGAGAGGAGAAGGGTGACTGGCAGGCCTGGGATGCAGGGATGGGTCAGGAGAAGGAGTGACCCTCTCAGGACTATAAATATTCACAGGGGGAAATGACCAGGTCCAGTCAGGAGAACAGAGAAAGGGGACACGGACTTGAAGGGCCTGGCAGAGTTTGCCCAAAGTCTGTGTGGAGCTTCAGGGGAAACCAGGATACGATGTGGCTCGGAGTCCTTCTGTGTTCCCTGCTCCTTGGAGCAGTCGCTGAGGAATCCACCCAGCTGTGAGAGACCAGATAATGCATCCATGTTTCACTGTCTCTCCTTCCTTTCTCTCTCTGTCTATTTGTCTTGTGTACCTTGCTTCTCATCTATAATTTATTTATTTCTATTTATTTCATATTTAGCTCATGCCTTTCCAGAGGTAGTTCATAAGACAAATCTGTCCTGGGATTCATGTGTGTGGTGCTAAAGGAGACCTGCTCCTTCCTCAGCCTGGGATCTCTGTGTGTGGTGTTAAAGGAGACCTGCCTTTTGCTCAGGCTTAGATCAGTGTTAAAGCAGACTTGCCCTTCCCTCAAGCTGGGATTGTGTGTGTGGTGTTAAAGGAGACCTGCCTTTTGCTCAGGCTTCGATCAGTGTTACAGCAGACCTGCCCATCTCTCAAGCTGGGATTTGTGTGTTTTGTGTTAAAGGAGACCTGCCCTTCCCTCAAGCTGGGATTTGTGTGTGTGGTGTTAAAGGAGACCTGCCCTTCCCTCAAGCTGGGATTTGTGTGTGTGGTGTTAAAGGAGACCTGCCCTTCTCTCAAACTGGGATTTGTGTGTGTGGTGTTAAAGCAGACCTGCCCTTCTCTCAAGCTGGGATTTGTGAGTGTGGTGTTAAAGGAGACCTGCCCTTTGCTCTGTCTGGGACCAGTGTGCTGTGTTAAAAAAATTAGAGTATGAATATTTTTAGCCAACAGTTTTGCTTCTTTTTTTTTAATAAACAGTAGATCCTGCTTATCTTGTTGACAGGAATAAAATGACAGAGACATTAGCACTTTATCTGAAAAAGCAAAGAGCAGCTTCCAGCAGCTCTTCATAGGACTGGGTTTGGGACTTACAGTACTTGGGCCTTTCTGAGGATCAAGCTTCAAAACGCTTGGGGGACTGGTGGTGGGAGGCGAGGGGGGTGGATTACAAAAAGATATGGCACTGGTTTATAGTAATGTAGAAATCTTTTAGTCTTTCTTTATCCATACACTCATTAAGAGGCATGTTTACTAAAAGCTAGTGTATGGTAACATTATGCAAATATTTATGCAAATGATGCCCTTATGCAAATGAGGCCCTTATGCAAATGAGGCCTGCGTCTTGTGCGGCCCCCGGGTTACTCTACAAGTCCTCATTTGGCCCTCAAAGCAATTTGAGTTTGAGACCCCTGCACTAGAGCCTGCAGTTCGCTGATGCGACGAGCGGAAGTGACTGCAATTAGGAATAATACCTTCCAGGAAAGAAATTTCAAGGAGGTAGAAAATAACGGCTCAAAAGGTGGCTTCATAAGCTGACCAAGCACTAGATTCAAATCCCATGCGACCGGGGGGGGTCTGATGGGAGGTTTAGTGAGGGTCAGGCCTCTCATGAATCTTGCAACAAGAGGATGAGAGGAGATAGGTTGTCCATTTACAGGTTTCAGGGATGCTGAAATAGCACTTAAATGGACTCTTACAGAATTCGTCTTAAGGCCTGCATTGGAAAGATGCAGGAGATAGTCTAAGAGGGAATTCAAAGGAAGTGCCAGAGGGTCAAGGCCCTGCTGAGCACACCAAATGGAAAAACGTTTCCATTTGAAAGCATAAGACCGCCTCGTGGAAGGTTTCCTAGAGGCATGAAGGATATCTTTCACAGGTTGAGAAAGATTAAAGTCTTGAAGACTTAAGCCTTCAGTAACCAAGCTCGGAGATGTAGGGATTTGGGGTTTGGGTGCCACAAAGTCCCGTCCTCCTGAGACAGAAGGTCTGGTGCAGCTCCTAAGTCCAGGGAGGATCCCTGGGAGAGCTGTAGAAGCAGAGGGAACCACACTTGGCGTGGCCAGCGTGGAGCTATGAGGATCATAGAGCCGTGATCTCTCTGGAGTTTGAACAGAGTCTTGGGAATCAGTGGAATGGGTGGAAAGGCATATAGGAACGCCTGACCCCAATGGAGGAGAAAGGCGTCCGTGGCCTGAGCTTCCTGACATGGAGTCCTGGAACAGAACCGGGGAAGTTTGGCATTCCACGGACTTGCAAAGAGGTCTATGTCCGGGGTCCCCCATTCCTGAAAGATTCTGGTTATCTGGTCCACGTGTAGGGACCACTCGTGTGGCAGCAGAACTCGACTGAGCCTGTCTGCTCGAGAGTTTTGAACTCCTGGAAGGTACACTGCTAGCAGATGAATTTGGTGCTCTCTGGCGAAGGCCCATAATCTGAGAGCTTCGTTGCAAAGCGACAGAGAGCCCGTTCCTCCTTGTTTGTTTATGTAAAACATGGCCACCTGATTGTCTGTCTGAACCAGGACAGTCAGGTTGGCAAGGAGGGTATGGAAGACCTTGAGGGCAAGGTAAATTGCTCGCAGTTCCAGGAGGTTGATATGAAGGGTGGCCTCCTGTGGAGACCAAGTGCCCTGAGTGGAGAGAGTTAGCAGATGGGCTCCCCACCCCAATTGGGAGGCATCTGTTGTGAGGGTTGCTTGGGGTAGCAAGGGCTGAAAGGGAGCCCCCAACAACAGATTCTTGGTGGATATCCACCAATGGAGGGACCAAGACAGACGGTTTGAGGTTTGTATTTGGTCTGAGAGTGCTCCCGACGCCTGAGTCCACTGGGTGGCCAGGGTCCATTGAGCTGCTCTCATATGAAGACGAGCATAGGGCACCACATGTACTGTGGAGGCCATATGGCCCAGGAGGCGTAGCATTTCCCTGGCTGTCAAGTGAGTACTGGACTGGGCTTGGGAGGCCAAGCTCAGCAGACGCTGACCCCGAACCAGTGGAAGGTAGGCTCTTGCAGTGGTGGTGTCCAACCGGGCCCCTATGAATTCTAGAGACTGAGTAGGGCTGAGTTGAGACTTGGGAAGGTTTACCACCAGTCCCAGATACTGCAGAAGGTTCCTTGTGCGGTCTAGGGAAATCTGGGCCTGCGACTGAGTTGGAGCTCGAATGAGCCAGTCGTCCAGATATGGGAATACGAAAATCCCCATGCTTCTGAGAAATGCGGCTACGACTGCCATGCATTTGGTAAAGACTCTTGGGGCAGAGGCGAGACCGAAGGGAAGTACTCTGTATTGGTAATGACTTCCCCTGAACAGAAAGCGAAGATATTTTCTGTGGGAGGGATGGATGAGTAGATGTGTATACGCATCCTGCAGGTCTAGAGAACAAAGCCAGTCCTGACTCTGAAGGTATGGAAGGAGAATGCCCAAAGAGAGCATTTTGAATTTCTCCTTGTACAGAAATTTGTTCAATTCTCTCAGATCTAGGATTGGTCTGAATCCCCCTGTCTTCTTTGGAATGAGAAAATAGGGGGAGTAGAAACCTGACCCCTGTTGATGAAGAGGAACCTCTTCTATGGCCCCTTGGGCAAGCAGAGAAGAGATCTCCTGATCCAACAGGGCTAGGAGAGGAGATGGAGAATTGAAGGGTCTCACCATGTGATGAGGAGGAAGGCTGGAGAAATGAAGTTTGTAACCCTCTCGGATGATAGAGAGGGTCCATTGCTCTGTTGTGATCTGTTCCCATCTGGGAGCAAAGTGAGCTAACCTTCCAGGTATGGTGAGAGGTTCTGGTTGGTCCAGAAACCAGGAATGGCAAGTTCTCTAGGGGCAAGTCAAAACCCCTGAGGGGGTGGAGCCTGTTGAGCTGCAGTAGCTGCTGCAGGCTTTGCTCTTGCTTGTTTCGTTTGCTGACGTTTAGCCGCAAAACGAGGTTGAGAAGATTGCTGGCCAGTATTGGAAGCATATCTGGCCTTCTTATAATAAGGCCTCTTGAAAGACTTCTTCTTAGTGGGAGTAGAAGTGGACTTAGAAAGTCTCTCTAAGGTGGCATTTTCAGCGTCCATTTGAGTGGCCTTAACCTGCCACTCTGCACCGAATAAGTTCTCACCTGTACAGGGCAGATTCCGTAAGCCATCTAGAACCCAGGTTACCAGATCAGAAGCCTGGAGCCAGGCCAGACGTCTGGCTGCGATAGCAATGCCAGAAGCTCTGCTGGCTCCTTCGAAGGAATCAAAGGCAGCTCTGTTGGAGAACTTAGAAACATCTAAAAGTTGTTTCACAACAGAAAGGAAGTCCTCCTGTTTATCCTCAGGGATAAGGGAGGCAAAATGCCGTACTTCTTGGCAAGTTCCCCTAGGAACATGCCCATATAGAGGCTGTAGGAATTAATCCTGGCTATAAGCATACTAGCCTGGAAGATTTTCCTACCAAAAGAGTCTAGTGTCTTACATTCCCTTCCTGGAGGTGTAGAAGAGTGCCTTTTAGTACTCTTGATCTTTTTCATTGCAGACTTTACCACAATGGAGTGGTGAGGCAATTGAGTTTTCTGAAAACCAGGAGAAGGAGGGACCCGATACATGGTGTCCAACCTACGGGAATAAGGAGACAGAGTTAAAGGGTTCTCCCAGAAATCCATCAATTGTTCCTGAAGGATTTCATGGATAGGCAGAGTAACTGCTTCTTTAGGAGACTTAGAGTATCCTAAAATATCCAATCTTTTTGACCTTGGTTCCCTTTCAGAGGATGTAGTGATAGAAAGGGCCTTTAGCCATTTCTAAAATAAAGTCCTGAAAGGACAAATCCTCTGGAGGAGACATTCTCCTTTTTGGAGAAGAAGGTTCCTCAGGAAGGCCAAGGGAGAGCTCTGCAGACTCATCAGAGGAGACAAAATCCTCAGAGGAATCGGTGTATTCTCTAGTTTCCTCCAACGCACGATACGCATACCGATCGGTATCGACATCGGGCGTACCGGGTATGGAAGCGGTATGGAGCGAAAGCCCATACGGTACCGATTTGCGTTTAGAAGAGGAAGGCCTGGGTTCCGGCATGGCGGACGATACCGGAACCGGGCCCGGAACCGCTGGAAGCGGTACCGATGGCGTTGCAGCTTTAATGAAAGCCATGACGGCCTGCTGCATGGATTGGACAGTATTGCCCATAGACGCCACGGCTGCCTGGATGTCGGTACCGGTATGGGCCGGTACCCCAGAGCAGTCCAACAGGTGATCTGTCGAGGCCGTGCCATCGATGTCAACCTGTAGCCCCTGTATTGGCGTTTTGGAAGGTAGGGCTTCCCGCCGGGGCTGTTTGGCTGGGGCAGGGTCCTCAAAACTAAGAGCCTCTCGATGCTTTGAAGGAGATTTGCTCTTTGAGGACTTGCCCACAGAAGGTTTGGTTACCTGAGATCCATCCGGGATGATGACCTGGATGACTGTGATGTTGGATTCTCTGAAGCAAACAGCACATGGAATTTGTTGGCCCGGTTCTGCAGCCCACGCTTAGACATTTGGGAGCAGGAAGGGCAGTCCGGAATGGAGTGGTCAGGCCCCAAACATTTAAGACACCATTCATGGGTGTCTGTGACTGATATTACAGCAGTACACTTGGTACACTTCTTAAATCCAGGGGCTGGCTTCTCCATGTGGAGAATTAAAGTAGGCCTGAAGGCCTAACTGAAGTGACCAAGTGCTGAAAAAATAATAAAAGAAAATAATTTTTTTAAGAAAGAAAAAGGAAGACCGGCGATACCGGTATCGGTATGGGAAGGCAGGTACGCGGTCTAAAGAAACAAAACAAAAAACTACAATTTCTTCAGCGGTGACAGGATACACGACCTGCTGGCTCCGCGGGAAAAAAGAGAAACTGAGGAGAGCTGTTCAGGAAGGCGGGAAGGCAGTGCGCATGTGCAGTGGGAGGTCCCAAAAGCTTCCATTCTAGGAAGCTGGGGAGCTTTCCCGCGCAGGCTCCGTCGGTACCGACGTACCCATATGTGAGGACTTATTCCTGCTTGTTCCTGGAGATAATGTGCTGCTTCCAGTGTGATGATCTGGGCTACCAGAATTCTGACTGCTCTAAGACTCCTTGAGGACCCACAAGGCCTGAAGAACAGGAACCTTGCATATTTATGCCTCTGAAGAGACATAAATAGGCAGGGGGAGAATAGGCCAAGAAGAACCCGAGGATCGTCATGAGACTCAGCCACAAATGCCTTGCAATCCAAGAAGAACCTGAAGATGAGGTCCAACCACCAATGCCTTGTACTCTCTTAGATCTCTCACCTCAAAAGGATCTCTTTTTGAGCTTATACAAATCCTTGTGAACACTGCAATTTTAAAATCAGTCTAACAGCACTCTCACTGAGAACAGTGTATACGACAGATTCTAGTTATACGTGAGAGATGAGCCATATTTCTTTCTATTGGGATTGATGTTATAAAATGCTGCAAAATGATAGTTTTATATTGTAAGGATTTTACCCAGATTGTTCCTATTTTAGAATGAGTATATGTCCACTTACACTGGACCAATTAAGTTGATGGGAAAGGGACACTGTTTACTCATACTGTTATCTTATTGAGATATTTTCTATCTACCATTTGTTTACAGCAATATTAAGTTATTAACAATTGTTTGATATTGTTAGCAGCCTTGCCAAATAAGGATACATTAGTGTGGTATAAAAGAAACAGGAAAAGGACCTATGTAAGTAGTTGGTGGAATGATGCAGGTGATGAAAAAGTGTTGTGTTGTGAGGGATGAAGTGGAATATTAAAGGAGAAACTGTGATAGACAATAAACTGAGGAAGGTAATTTGAAGTGATGTATTTGCCTAATGAATATGTAAACAAAAAATTATGAGCACTTTATTCGACTGTGCCGTCCCCAGAAGCTTCAATTCAGGAAGTCATACTCAACAATTGGAAGAAATAGATATTTGGAGACAGGCTAGGTGCACCTTGCACCCTGATGAGCTTTGGAAAACCCACACTGGCCATGTGGTACTTCCGGACGCTTTTTGCCTCACTTTTCCTCTGTATGTCCTGGCCAGGCATGCAGAGGCAAAGGGGGATGATTTGATGACAAATTCTCACACAATTGGGTATAATTCTAAAACTTGCCAAAATTGCAGAACACGTGTGTGCAGCTTGTCTGATCTGAAACATGTAAAGGTCAGTCAAGGGCATAATGGAATATTTCCTACAAACAAATGAATTTCCAGTGATAGAGAGACAAGGAGTTAATCAAACTGCGAGATAAGATTGACACCATACGAGTTAGTTACTGGTAGATCACTGAAAGTTTATAAAGCAATATTTATTATTTATAGGATATGATCTTAGTAAATATAGATGAAATTAAGTTTGTCTTATTGTGAAATCTAATCTAGAATTTTTAGTCTTTTCATTTAATATTGGTGCTGCTCTTCTGAATGAGGCCTGGAGCCATGTCACCAATTGCAGTCCAGAGAGTCCAGCAGAGAAAATTTGCCAGAGTCCAGATGGAGCAGACCATCCCGAGAAATCCGAACTTCACACCGCAGAAACGTGTGAGGGAATCCCTATCTGCTTCAATGTGTCACAATGAAAGAAAGGCCAAGATGTCCACCTACGAGAATGAGAGGTTCAACTGTTGAGAGAGGCCAAGCTTAAACTTCAGAGAAAGGTGAAATAACACTACGGAGTCCTGAAAAACTGCTGAGAAGCAGGCCAAATTATCTGAAAATAGGAAAAGGACTATTGGACTTTTGTGGACTTTTGTGAATGATTTTTTTTTCTTATGTATTGTTATTGTTTTCCTTGGAAAGTAACTGTAATTTTAGTATCTCAGATTTTTTCTGCTGAACATCATGTGCCCAATTGCTTATGTCACCTGTTCCCCAGATTTTAGTTATTAAAGTCTATGGGGCAGATGTACAGTGGGAAAAAGTTCTGAATGTGCAGGTGAAATGAGTTAACCACTGCATGGGGAACTGATAAAGATAGCTGAGACCTACAAGTCATTTGGCTTTGACAATTGTAATGCCGGGGGGGGGGGGGGGGGGGGAATGGTAAAAAAATACCCAAATTACACTGAGGCTTGTCCCCTCCAGCGTTTGCCTTAATGCTATCCACTATGTTTTAGCCCAAGTTGTTATTACTGTATTTCTAAATGAATTACAAAGGCGATTCAGCCATTGCTTACGTACAATATCCATGTTGATCCAAGGGTGGAATGTATTACTAATTAAAGATTTATTTGGATTTTTGGATCAGCGAAGAATATTGTACATAGAATATTTCATGTGAGAGTTGGATCAGCAAAGAATATTGTGCTCTTGAGCCATGCTGAATTAGGAATTAGCCTGCTAGCCCAGATCAGAGCTTGGGGTTACTTTAGGACAAACTCTCTGAGCAGGCAACAGCTTTGACTGGATAAAACTGGATGAGTGACTCATACAGTGACTCAGCAGCTGACATTCTTTTCAGCTGCTGGTCACGAGCACAAATTTAACCCTGACCAATCCTGGTATGAACCATGTGCACAAAATTAACCCTAGCCAATTCTGATCTGAGCATGCTGCAGGCTAACCAATTAATTGTAATAGCATGCAGCAGGCACGATCTTAGTTAGGTACTTTAGGGGGACTCTCAGAAGGAAAAGATGGGACTGCAACTGATATACGAGGCAGGCGTGTCTCTGTAGTTTTTCCCGGATTTTCCTCCTGAGAGTGATCGCTGAACAGTCCCCCACCTGGAGTGAGCTACAATAATCCGGTGATGTATTGATGCTTATCTCTGTGCTTATTATTATTCCAAAAGGACTTAATTTAATAAAACTCATGTTGCATTTACTAAAGTGTCTATGCCTAGTCTGTGAGCTAGTGAATGACAGGTTAACTTGTATTTTCCAGAGTGTCTATGCATAGTCTGTGAGCTAGTAAGTGACAGGGTTAACTCATATTGTATTTGCCAGAGTGCTTATGCCTAGTCTGTGAGCTAGTGAGTGATAGGGTTACAGGAAGTGTAAAATTTGGCAATACAATTGGTTGGACCAGATCTTATTTAGGGGTTTCTTAGCAAAAGGGATGAATATATATGCACTCACAACATTTCAGTTTTTACTTATATGTAAAAGGTATTTTATTGTCATTTCACTTCACCAATTTGGACTATATTGATAGATCCATTACCTAACAGCCAAATGAACCTACGTTTTTATTCCAGGTTGTAAGTAATGTGGAAAAATAGGACAAAAACCGAGGGGATGAATGCTTTCACAAGGTACTGTAGATCTGAGATTGGCCATAGTTGCTAACTTTGCCTGAGGCTGATGAATGGAGATGTAGCCTGGCAGGTGCTCCCCAACCTGGCCATAGCTAAAGCTAATACAGTCTATGAGCCAATGAGAAAGGGTTTGTTTGGAAACTGTGGGATCTGGATTGCTAGGATTAAAGAGTTGGAGTGGAGGAGTAGCTTAATGGTTAAGAACACTGGCTTGGGAACCCAGAGACCAGCGTTCAAGTCCCACTAGCACTTCTTGTGGCCTTGGGCAAGTCACTTAACCCTCCATTGCCTCAGAAAAATCCAAGTTATCACTATCCCTGTTTAATGTACATTACCAAGTTTAAGCTTCAATGTAAACCACTTTGATTGTAGTGATTAAGCAGTATATAAAACCTGTCAAATAAACATCCTGGTTGGTTTTTAAAAAACATAGCAAGGCTCTTTTGCAATCCAACATGTGCAGAGCAGCTTCTGCAATGTGGGAATGAGGCTTGTAAAAGAGGACTGGAAGAATGATGATCTGGTTATGGTGGAACTCTGAAACAAACTTAGGTAGGAATCTGGAGTGTATTCATAGTATCAGCCTGATAGGGAAGAATTGGGCATGGGCGTAGTTTGGGAGGGGGGGGGGGCGAGGGTGGCATTGCTCCGCAAACGAGCTGGTTCTCAAATGATTCGGCAACAGCCTATTCTCCCACCTGCGCTGCTACTGCTACCTTTTATGTGCCTGCAGTGGCAGCGGTAGCACAGAACCAAACTGGCCTCCGATTAAAAAAAGAAATAAATAAAAATGTAAGGGTAAGCACCTCCTTGCTGAAAGGCTGGTCTGGTCCCACCCCCTCTGACATGAACATGCATCAGCGAGGGGTGGGACCAGACCAGCCTTCCTAGTAAAGAAGTGCTTACACCGTGGGGTTTCTTTTTCAAATCGGAGGCCAGTCCACCACTGCTACTACCACTGCTGTAGGCACAGAAAATGCGGCAGTAACTGAAGAGGTGCTGGTGGAAGGGCAGGAGGCAGGAGGGTGTGTGGAAGGCTGGAAGAGAAACGCTGGCAAATGTTGCACATGAGAGGGGCAGAGGGAAGATGTTAAATAGGAAGTGTGGAGGGGATGACACAGGACAGATTCTGGACACAAAGGGGCGTGAAGCCAAATATTGGACACACAGTGTGAGGAGGCGGGACACATGCAGGACACATGTAAGGGGTAGTGGACAGATGCTGGACATAGGCTGGAGGGGTAGAGACAGACACAAGGTGCAGAATATAAGGGGATAGACAGCAGAAGGTGGATATGGAGTGGGGGTATATGCTGGACATATGGTAGAGGGTTTAGAGGGATAGAGAGCAAATGCTGGACATGAGGTAGGGGCCATAAAGGGAAGGAAGGCAGATGCTGAATACAGAGTCAGGGTCATAGGGTAATAAATGGGGTGGGGAAAGAGGGGGATGTTGGACATGGGGTGGGGTGAAATGGGGAAATGCTGGAGACACAGTGAGGGAGAGAGAGGGACTGCTGGACGTGGGAGGGATTAAAAAGAATGTGTGTCTTTGGGTCAATGCTGACTCCTGGTGACCCTGCAGCTCCTGGTTTTTCTTGGGAATAGATTGTCAGACTTTTCTTCTGAGGCAATGGAGAGTTAAGTGACTTATCTAAGGTCACAAAGAGTGCTAGTGGGAATTGAACCATGGTCTCTTGGTTACCAAGGCAGTGCTCTAACCATTAGGCTACTAGAAAGAGAAAAAGGGGAGAAGCATGAGATTGGGAAGAGAGGGAGAAACAAGACAGGGCAGGAGAGAAGGGGATAGATGCTGAACACAGGGAGGGTGGAAGAGAATGAATGGGCATATTTTACCTTTCAACACTAGTTCAATACAACTGAAGGCCATTTTACGCAAGCATTGGCAAGTTTTGAGTTTACACCCTTGCTTTCGCAAACATCTTTGTGTGGCATATACCCAAGGCAAACATCTTCTCAATTTACCTGGAGGGTGATAAATTGGATCCCACCTTCCTTTAGGGGAGGGGAGAAACAAGCTTTGCTACAACTGCGGGAACAGCAATGGATTTTCCAGTTAAATGCAGTAGTCCTGTTTGGGCTGAACTTAGAATTAGATGGTACAGCTTGATGTAATTTGATTGGCTACCCGGGGTGGTGATTACATGGTTGTTCTCTGCCCCCCCCCCCCCCCCCCGCAAGCCAGCAGTAAGCAAATACAGTCAAACCTCGGTTTTCGGTTGCCCCGGTTTTCGTCGGTTTCGGTTTTCGACGTGTTTTCAGACGGCGATCTTGTCTCGGTTTTCGTCCATCGCCTCGGTTTTCGTACTGCAATACAGTACACGCTTGCCTGCCCAGTCCCGGCAGCACTACCCCCCCCCCCCCGACTCACCGATCGCGTGTTGAAATGGAGCAACATCCTCGAGCCAGAGATGCAAGGATTGCAGAGAGGAAGGCCCCGATCTCTCCACCGCCTGCCTGTTCTCTGGAGCGCCCCCTCAGGCTCGGAGGTAGCAGGGTAGCAGGAGATATTGAATGGGTAAGCAGGAGATGTTGAATGAATGTGGCAGGCAGTTCTTTCTCTTGCGGGGTACGCTGTTGAGACGGAGTCAGCGATCAGATTAGTGTCCTAGGTTATCTGTGTGTTTGCTGTGCTGAGCGGGAGAGTGGTGTTTCCGGTGGCTGTGGCTGGTGCCTTTTTTTTTTTGTGGATCCTTCTTTTTTTTTTCTGTTTTCTTTAAAAATTTCTGGATGTTTTTTTGCTGAAGATTTGCATTTTGACTGTGCTGTTAATCTTTCTCCCTTCTCAGCAGTTTAAACAATTTGTCTGCCAAAAATACCTCTGGAGCACCATCTTGTGGCCAGAAGTGGGATTGACTCTCTATAAAATGTATTTTTTGTCAATATTTTTGGGTGTCTGGAACGGATTAATTGAATTTACATTATTTCTTATGGGAAATCTTGCTTCGGTTTTAGTCCGTTTCGGTTTTAGTCAGACTTTTTTGAACGGATTAATCATGAAAACTGAGGTTTGACTGTAGTCCTTTATGAAGTCAGACACCATACATTTAAGTAGTTCTTCCGAGCTTTTGTTCTCTATTGATGATGGAGTGGCCATTTGGGGAACTATGGCCTGAAGCAGGGTTTGTGAAATTTATAACCTGAAACATAGTACTGTGTCACTGACTTACCCCAGTGTCTTGGCTCTGTTATGCTGTGAACTAGCACTCAGATAAGTACATTTTGTTGAGTATGGCTGACTTGCTTTGTTTTTGCTGCAAATACGATTAAAAGGACCAGACTCACGGTAGTGGTTAACATAGTCATTGTCCGACAAAAAATATTTTTCTCTTGAACGCATCTGTGCGTAAAGGGAGGCATCTGTTTGGGACTGGCTAATAGAATTCTGGATAAACTTTTTGGGGGCAGAAAAAATGCCACCAAAACAGCCACCTCACTCCGCCTTCAAAGTTTAAAAAAAAAAAAGGGTGGACAAGCTGCTGCTGCTGCTGCTGCTTCTCAGCAGCAGCAGAATCAATCCCCTTCCAGCCCCCCACCTTTCCCCCTCATGTGAGCTCCCTTCCTGCCCCATATCCCCCCATGTGTCAGCTCCTTTCCTGCCCCGCTTTCCCCTGGCAGCCACAGCTGCAATAGCGCTAGTAATTTAAAATAAAAGCAAAACCAGTGCAGAGCCTTCCGGCCTCTACTATACAGCTCCTGCTGCTGCTGCATCCCACCCTCAAAAGGAAGTTATGTTAGAGGGAGCAGGACAGCAGCAGCAGGGGTTGCATAGCAGAGTCTGGAAGGCTCCTCACCGGTTTTGCTTTTATTTTAAATTACTAGTGCTATTGCAGCCATGGCTGCCAGGGGAAGGAGGGGGCAGGAAAAAGCTGACAGGGGGGGGGATGTGGGGGCAGGAAGGGAGATGACATGGGGGAAGGAGGGGGCTGGAAGGAAGCTGATACCTGAGGATGGTAATGGAGTGAGACTGGAAGGGTAGACACTAGGGAAGGGAGGAGGATGGAAAAGAGCTGACACCTGGGGATGGTACTGGAGGGGGACTGGAGGGAGCTGACACTTGGAAATGGGACTGGTAGGTGGCTGGGTAATGTGGAGTAGGCTGGGAGGGAGGGGGCACTGTGGCTGAAAGGGAAGGGGTACTGGGACTGGAAGGGAGCTGACACATTGGGATGGCACTGGAAGGGGAATGGACAGAGGGTAGGGTGACTGGAAGGGAGCTGACACGGCAGGGGGAGTGCCACTGGGAGGGAAATGAGCTGATACCTATGATGGTATTTGGACTAGAAGAGGCTGGACAGTGGCAAAGGAGGGGGACTGGAAGGGAAGGGACACCAGTGGCAGTCCTGGGAATGCAAGGGTGTTGACATTGGAATATACTGGGAGGGGAGGACTGGAAAGGGGGCTGATACTGGGGAGGGTTGCTGGGACTGGAAATAGACTGATGGAAAGAAATGAAGGAAACAAAAGAAGAGACAAGAAATGGCAGATGGACCATGGACCATAGAAAGAGAGCTAAGAGAAGACAGGAAAGCAGAAACTTGAGATCAGGACCAGCATGATCAGAGATTAAAAAGGTCAGACAACAAAGGTAGTAAAAATAATATTATTTTCAATTTAGTGATTAGATTTTGCACTATCTTTATATTTTACACAGTATGGGGAACTACATCTCTTATTTATCTGATGTTGCACTGCATGCACAGTCTGACTTCTTGGGGGTTCAATTTAATTTTTGTCTACATATTTTTATTTTTAGTTTAGGTTGTAGTCACTTACTCTGTACTTGGTGAGAGTTTGTGTTCTGAGTGTGTGATTGAGGCCAGGTGTTCTGCTAACATGGAATTTGTACATAGGGATCTATACTGTAGTGTAATAATTTGGCTTGTTCAGCTTTTCAAATAGGTGAATGGATGTTCTAAGGCCCACTGCAGTATTTATAGTGCTGCTTTTTCTGGGTAAGGCCCTTGTATGAGTTTTGGAAGTCTATGCTGGCATGGTATGGTAGATTTGGCCGTATAGATCTTAGGTGACTTTTGTAGGGTTTTATATTAGTTCCTAATATGCCTGGTACTGGAGAATGCTTATTAGTGAGATGACCAGAATCAGATTTTTTTAAAATAGATTGAATTCTGTGGGTGAAATGTCCTACTTCTGCTCTGCACCCATTGTCATAGGAGATGATTCTGTGGATGCAGAATATATATTCAAAAAGAAAAAGTGAGAACCGTAACACACTTCACAACAGAATAAAATGAGTTATAATTTGGTCTTATAAAATGTGGCTCTCACTTTTTCTTTTAGTTCCTTGATGTGCGAGCATCTTGCATTTCCTTTGTATTTTGTGGAATATATATTTACATTAACACCTTGCTGGTCCATTGCACAGTTTCAGGAGTTATTTAAGGGTTGCTAAGCCCTTCTTGGTGTTTATGTTATTTATTTATTTATTTATTACAAATTCTTATATACCGCGCTATTTGGCATCAGCGCGGTTTACATTATAACACAACAACCATAACAACATGCTGTTTGGTTTTACATCGAACAGGGGTCCAAACTTGGATAACAGGGGTAACTATATACATGAGATTTTTACATAGTAAAGAGTAGCTTGGAATGGGCGGTGTTGTGTTGGGGTCACAAAGTCTCTCATGTTTTTCAGAGAGTGAGGGGCTACTGAGCCTCTCTTTGTTTTTCAGAGGGTGGGAAGTGCTATATTGGGGTGCCAAGTCGCTCTTGTTTTTGTGGAAGTGGGAGATGCTGCATGGATGCTTTTGAGCCCCTCTTGTTTGGCATATTTAGCAGCATGTTTCCTAGGCTCTGCACTGGTAACATATTAACATAAGAAATGCCATACTGGGTCAGAGTAAGGTCCATCAAGCCCCGTATCCTGTTTCCAACAGAGGCCAATCCAGGTCACAAGTATCTGGCAGGTTCCCAAAAAGACACATGGGTTACACAATGCTTGTCCCAGGGCAAGCAGTGGATTTCCCATGTCCTCTTTAATATAATTTATGGACCTTTTCTCCAGGAACTTGTCCAAGCCTTTTTTTAAACCCAGCTACACTAACAGCTTTTACTGCATCCTCTGGTAACTAATTCCAGAGTTTGATTATGCAGGGCTGTAGGCTAACTGCAAGGAGGCAGTTACATCCCCTGAAGTTACCACATTTCAGCATGGAAAAACAGCTGTCGATGCAACTAAAACCACCCACTGAGGTGACATTAATTGCACTCACGCTACTTGCGCTGAGCCATTATGTTAGTTTCTGCCGACAATGCAGATGCCTGTGTGTGAGAGCTCTTTCTCACACCTCACTCTGAAGTAAAGTATAATTTTGGGAAAGAAATCCTGTAAACCTAACAGTAATGGGTAAAAGCATTTTTTTTACTACATATGCCTGTTTTTAGTTTGCACTGATATATTCCCTACTTGGTGAAGATCTGTCTCTGTTCTACATATCTGACTGAGGCTGCATGTTCTGTTAGCGTGGAGTTCTATGGAGGGAGCTGTAGTAATCTGGCTTGTTTTGGTTTTCTGAATAGGAATTTGGATGTTCTTGGGCCCACTGCAATATTTATGGTGCTGTCCTTTTCTGGGTACACTCCATGTTGTGTGAGTTTTGGAAGTTAGTATGTTATGGCATAGTAGATTTGCTCTATGGGTCTTTTACTCTGGGTTCTTGGTGAGGTCAACTGTAGGGTGTTGGTTGGGGGGTACTTGAATATATATTGTCTTTAAGATTTGCAGTTTTGTAGTCTTTATGCTGCCAGACTGAAATTTAAAATATTTTGTCAGTTCAGATTCAAGGAAATTTCAAATTTTAAGGGAATGTTTTAGTTTAAATTTTTTTAGTAGCCTGATAGCTTCACCGCTGCTGAGTTCCAGACTTTTCCAGTTCTAGCATAATCTAATCCAGCATTAGAATTCATGGCTACCAGGATTAGTTTCTCATTTTATATCTTCCCTCCTCATCATTAATCTGGTTCTAGCAAAACAAATCTGATGTGCAGATACTTATAATGCTTTGATGGGGAGAGGGGCTGTGTAGGTGGCTTTTCATTAATCAAATTTAATGTTTTATTATTATGTTTGTTTTATTGTAACATCTGTTTTACTAAATTGCATGTGTATGTTTAGAAGCCACCTAGGATTTTAGATGGGTGGCATATACTTTTTAAAATAAAGTATACTAAATTTATGCAAATGATGCTGCATCACACTCATGCCATCCCTGGGGGAAAGTAGACAGGAGGGTGAACTGGGAGAGAGAGGAAAGCAGAAACCTTACATTGGGACCTACATGATCAGAGAATAAAATGGCCAGACAACAAAGTTAGAAGATAATTTTATTTCCAATTTAATGATCTTTATATTTTATACAGTACATGGAAATGCATCTCTTTCTATTTCTCTGGTATTGCAGTGTATACAGAATTTGGTTTCTTGGGGTTGCAGTTTAATTTTTATCTATGTATGTTTATTTTTTTTTATTTTTTATTATTATTATATTTAGGTTATGGTCACTTATTCTGTACTTGGTGAAGTTCTGTGTTTTGAGTGTGTGACCAAGACCGGGTGTCCTGTTAACATGGAGTTTGTACGTAGGGATCTGTACTGTAGTAATCTGAATTGTTCGGCTTTTCAAATAGGTGTTGGATGTTCCAGGGCCCACTGTACTATTTACAATGATGCTTTTTTTGGATAGGCTCCTTATGTGAGTTTTGGAAGCTGGTGCTGGTATGGTATGGTAGATTTGCTCTATAGATACTCAGTGACTTTGTTGTAGGGCTTTGTATTAGTTCACAACATGTCTGGTACTGGAGCATGTTTGTTGTTGTTAGTGAGATGATCAGAATCAGATTTTTTTTAAGATATTGAATTCTGTTGGTGAATGTCCTGGTTCTGCTCTGCACTCACTGCTGAGGAAGGGAGTTCTGTGGATGCAAAACATATGTTCAAAAAGAAAAAGCAAGAACCATAATGCAGTTTATAATGACAAAATAAAAATGAGTTGTAATTTAGTTTTATAAACTGTGCTCTGGTTCTCGCTCTTTCTTTTCATTCCTTGGTGTGCAAACATCTTGCATTTCCTCCATATAATCTAATTGGCTTTTTCATTTGGTTCAGTCCCTGAGTGGAGCTTGAGAACCCCCCCCCCCCCCACTACCATGGGGGGGCATCTCATCCCTTGCCTCAGGCAGCAGATTGCCTTGAGCTGCCCCTAAGGGAAAGGTAACAATACCTGATACCTGAATGTACCTCGCCTTGAGCTATTACTGGAAAGGTGTGAGCTACTGTAAATATAAATAAATAAAATTTAGAGGGTAGCACAAACAGAGATATTGGGATGGGCAATGCCTCCCATGGAGTGGAAGTGAGTATGTGCATCAATCTCCTTATCTAGCCCTATTCAAATCCAGGCGAAAACCCCACCTCTTTGAAGTTGCTTTTGGATCCTGATGCTCCTCACTCTCTTGTCCACTTCTTAGGTGTATCGTACCCTACTTTAATCCCCCGTTTTGCAATGTCTTTTCATCTTGATTAAATTGTAAGCACTGATGAGCAGGGACTGCGTCTTACATCTATATGTACAGCCTTGCATAGAACTTGTAGCACAAATGATTAGTAGTAGTAGTAGGAAGTGCAGAGCTGCTAGTCAAGGAGTTCTCTTCTGTCGGCTGTGCAGAAAGTTTACATACTATAGAGCCAAGGTTCTTAATGAGAGAGATAGTATATGTTTTTTTTTTTACTTTTTCACTGAAGAGGTTGTCCCCTAACCATGGTGCAAGTGAAGTGGTCATGCAAGTCCTCTCAAAACTCTGACGTTCAAATCACACTATTTGTTGGGCCCAACTGTGATGGACGCTGCTGTGGAGGCTATATGAGGTGGTATTTGCATTCCTTACGCTTGTTCAAGAAGGGGGGGGGGAGCAATTTTGAAGCAAGTTCATTGGATAACAATCTAGTAGCCTCTAGAAATTGTTCATGGAGGGTATGGTGGCACTACGGCGTTTGGAGCTGAGATGTGATGCATAAACTGACAATGGAGCTGTTAGATTTTCTAAGATTCTGGGGACTTTGCCCAGTGGGGTGTCAGAGGAGAATTTTGGCATCTTGGCTTTCTTGAGGTTGCCTCCACAAAAGAGTAATGGGGAAGTTGCAGCAAGGTATGCTCCAATGGCTACCTGCACATTAAACTTCATGCCTGATCTTTTGGACTGCCAGGGCTGTGAGAAGCATCTGCTAGATCTGCAGCTGGAAGTCCAAAATACGTATCTGATGGACTGGAAGGACTAATGATTTTCAAGGCATGTTGACTGACTGTAGGATAGCATTAAAATCATATATGTTTTTGGGGAGTCACCAGGAGGTGAGGGAATGAGCTTTGAAAAACCTTTACAGGATTTTTGGATACTATAGGACGTTTCTTCTGTTTGCAGTTATTGTGGCATTACACCCATTTCTGCAGTCTCTGGGTCCTCGGCCTCACTGCAATCCATTTCTTCCAGTTCTAGATCCCTTGAGAATGTAGAGAATATTCATCTGGGGGAGGAAGGTGATAATCACCAGACTTGGAAGCTGGACAGTAAGGGTCTGAAAAGTGCTGCATAACTGGCAAGATGGAAAAGACAGGTACAGTAGAGGAGGACTGGAGCACAGCTAAAGTTTCTTTGAGAAAGTTCTGCATAAGCTGCAATAGCACTGAGGTGTTTCCCTTGGCTGGCTGAGGAGTGACTAGTGATTGCTCTCATCGAAAACAGACACAGAATATAGTCATCTCTAGAGGGTCTGGCACTTTGCAGGTGGTATGGTAATACTGCCTTTATCCCCTATTTTTCATTAAGGCTGTTGGTAGGCCTGGTGATACTGCCCCATTATAGATATATTTACTAGGGCTCTCCTGAGCTTTTAGAAGTAGCTTTATCATTAGAGCAGTGGGCTAGAAGTCAGGGTTCAAATCCCACTGATATTCCTTGTGATCTTGGGTAAGACACCTAACCCTCTATTGCCTTAGGTACAAACTAAGATTGTAAGCCCTCCAGAGGCAGGAAAATACCTATTTTACCTGGATGTAATTTGTCTTGAATACCTGAGAAAGATGTGAACTAAATCCCCCTTAATCTTCTGTGGCTTTTTCTTGTGCTCTAAAGCAGCAGGCTGGGCTGATGCAGCATTAAGGGGGAGGGGGGGCAGTTGGTGAGCGGTCAGGATTCCAGTGGAGTCAGAGCCATACTTGTGAAGGGGCCGAGGGTCATAAGTGGGCTCTTTTACCATCTGGGTTATGTTGTTCGTCTCCAACACTGCTCCATTCCGATGGTGAGGACCAGTGTTTAAGAAGAGCCTGGAAGGTCTGCAGCTCAACTGCCACAACTGCGATTCCCATAGATTCCAATAGGAAGAGGGCAGTTGGTCCATATAGATGCCCTCTGACACCACTGGTGCTTGGTGGTAGCCTGCTGGGCTGTTGTATCAGCTATTGTGCTGCTTTCTGGCATTTGCTTTTTTTGTTTTTTGAGAGTGGATCTATGCATCTGGCTGGTCTGTGACATAGAAAATACAGAGGAAGCTGGAACCATTTCCAGCCTGGGAAATGCCAGTCATACTCAGGAGGGTCTATGGGTCTCTCCTGAGCTTTTAGGAGAACAGAAGATCTGAAATGGGGTGACGATAGATGACGCCACCCAGACCTGTGGCTTTATTACCCTAGCTTGCCCATGGAGAAAATGTTTTATAAAATTGCCCCTTACTGCCAACATCAAAGACTTCCTCAATTTAGTGAGTTCTATACTGACCTAGGCCAGAGTCCTGTGGTTTTGACTCTGAGTGAAAAAAGATTGACTAGTGTGTCACAGATCAGGGTTTTTTTTTTCTGCCCTACAACTTGCAGTTTAAGGAGTATTAAGAAGAACCTATCCAATAGTTTTCATCTTCTCTTCAGTGGTACATACCAATTTAAGATTTACATAATATTCATTCGGAACTGAAGGCTGCACAGGGAGATAGTGATTGTGGCCCACTTTATCTCCATCTAAGTAGATGGAGAAGATATGATTGCTGTGGCCTCACCTATCAGCAGGGTGGTAATGTTTTATGGACAGTCAACCTCCTAGGGCTTTGTGTTTCCCACGAGATAAAGAAAAAACATTAAATTCCTAAAAATATTTACACTACTGTTAAAAGAGCAGGATAATGACAACTGCACCAAGAGCCTTCATTTTCAGTTATCTGGAAATTTCATTTTCAAATAATTTCATTTATTATATTTATAGACTGCAAAAACAAAAATAGATCAATGCAGTTTATAGTGACACATACACAATCATATACACAGTCAAACAAAACAATATATAATGCAAAAATATAAAAATCAACTGTTATGGTACTGGAGCGGGAGCGGGAGCGGGGGCGGGGTGGAGTGCTTCTGGGGTGGGGGATTTGGAGCTACTGGTTCACCATAGTGTCGGGGTTTGGGGAGGGGGGGAACAGTTATCAAGTGGTCTGTCTTGGTCAGCTGAGGTGGTGTCAAAGTTCACCTCAGATGATCTTTCTGCTTTCCACTGCATCTTTACGACTGCCCAAAGCTGGCATAAAGATCTAGCAGTAAAGAAAAAAAAAACTGCACTAAGTTTTTCGCGCAGTTTTTCACATCAGGAGCAATTAAAAATTCCTTCTTTTGCATTCTTTGGCACAGTTGTTTTGCTTACAATTTTCCCATGCTAGCTTACTTTCTGCATCAGGGAGCAAGACTAGCATGGGAAATCTCCAGCAAAATTCTACACTAGAGAATAGCGCAGTTTGCTGCATCGAGCCCTCTGTGTACTGCATGCTTAAAGTATTTTCTTTGCACTGAATCTTAGCTGCCAAGTACTGGACCATACCTTAAGATTTCTTTGAATCTTTCTTTTATTTTGATCTTGCCTCAGGAAAAAATTGCAAAAGGGATTTGGAGACATCTTTTTTCTTTGAAAGTTTCTTAGAAGATTCTGTCATAATCAGCAGAATGCTACTAGAACCAGATAATGAAAATCACTTCAATTTAAAAGCAATACTCTGGAGAAACACTACATTTTACGCTTTGCATTTTTTGCCCAGGAACTGACAATCCTAATATAAGTTACTTGTGGTTTGATATTTAAATCAATAATTCCTACACTAGTCCTCAGGCATACCCCAACCTGTCTAGTTTTCAAGACAGTTACTCTATCAAACAATTATCAATCACAAAACCAAAGGGACTGATGTAGCAGTAATTTGAAGAATGTTCATTTAAAAATAAGTAACAAGTGACAATTATATTTGATAGTATAAGTCAGTAAATTCTAAACACCCAAAAATTACACTTATGTAAATACTATCATATCCAAAATTTCACAAAAAATTATTTATGAGAGCAATTGATTAAATGGACAAAATACGTGTTATGCACTTATCTCCTAGGAGACTTTCTTCACAAAAGAAATAAGCTGCTTCCTCTTGTTGACATTTATGCTACTAGTAGCATGATGATATGGCTTGCCACAGTTGGCTCTCTGAGGATGCCTCCTGGTTTGATTGGTTCTCAAGGACTTCATCTTCTCTGATTGGCCCCTGCATCTCTTTACACCAAGATACTCTCTTCTAACTTGCCCTTGGGTAGGTCTCACATACCAGTTCCTGAATGCCTGACTTTGCCTGCTGGTCTGTGGAATCTGACCTCTGGGAATAGATCTGTTCTGCTTGCTGTAACCTTTGCCTGCTTCTGGACCGTTTTTCTACCCGCTACTCTGGTTTTGTTCCTTTGCAAAGGACTGCTCTTCAGATTCTGTCCATGTTCTTGCATGCAGACTCTTCTCCTGTCTCCTCCAACTCTCTGGCTACCAGTGTCAACTCTACCTTGGCAGGGAACACCTCAGGCACGTGCTTTAAGTACGGCAGCCTTTGAGTACGGCAGCCTTTGAGTACGGGAGGGCTCAACCCAAAGAGAAAGGGGACTGTTATAGGTAAACACACATGACCTAGGCCCAGGGTCTTTGGTCATCCCGATGAGCTTGACTCAGATGTCACAATAGGTTAGAAATTGGTGTGTTTGTGCCCCTTTATAAAGTCACACTCTTCAGGCATAATTTTATAACACAGTGTCTATAAATTCCCCGTAAAGTGCCTGTTTTGTGCGATTGGCTGATTAACAGCAGCTATGGATTTCACTCTATCTATAACAGTCTGCCCAAAGACTGAACATGGTTTAGGACAACAGGGTCACCATGAGTTGACATCAATTTGATGGCAATTAACAACAAAAACAATAACAGAATGGCTTAGAGGGAGTGCATTTTGGGGTGGGGCAGTGTGCAGTTTGGTGGGACAATTGCAGTTTGGTAGTTGTTGGGAGTGGGGTCATTTGCAGAGGGTAGAACAGTTATGTGGGTGTAGGTTTTGGGGATGAGGTAATTTGTGGAGGTAGAGCAGTTTGGGGGATACAGTTTTTGAGGATGAGGCAATTGGTATGCTGGTAAGGCAGTTGAAGGGTATTTTTTTGTTGTGGCAGCATTTGATGGGTTGGTATGACAATTGCAAAGGATTATTTTTGGGGGTGCATAGTGTACAGAATGCTGGGGGCAGTTTGGGGAGTTGGGAGAGAAGAGAACAGGGAGATGGAGATTGAAAGGAATAATTCTCTAACTGCTATATTCTCAACTCATTTTATATAATAGAGCAGTTTCACTCAGATGCTACAAATGCATGCAAGCGATCTTTAGATATACAAATGCCATGGGAGGATAAGGCCATAACTGAGAGGCTAAATAAATTCTTTGCTTCAGTCTTTACTAAAGAAGATGTGAGGCAGCTACCTTTGGCAGAAAGGGTATTTAACGGTGAGAGTCAGAAGACCTGAATGAAATCTCAGTGAACCTGGAAGATATAGCAGAACAAATTGATAAACTAAAGAGCAGCAATCACCTAGATCGGATGGTATACACCCAAGAGTGCTAAGAGCTCTTAAAAATGAAATCACTGTTAGTGATTTTTAACCTATCAATAAAATAGTCTATGCAACCAGAAGATTGGAGGGTAGCCAATGTAATGTCTGTTTTTAAAAAAGGCTCCAGAACAGTGAGCCTATTGCTGGTGCCAGGCAAAAAGATGGAAACCATTATTAAGAACAAAATTATAGGACAAACATGGTTTAACGGGCAAAGTCAACATATATTAGCTTAACCAATCTAATCCACTTCTTTGAAGGCATGAATAAATGTGGATAAAGGTGAGCCAGTTGCTACAGAATATTTAGACTTTCAAAAAGTGTTTGATGACGTCCACATCAGAGACTCCTGAGGCATAGGAAGCAATGTCCCATTGACTGGAAACTGGTTGAAAGATAAAAAACAGAGAATAGGGACAAATGGTCAATTTTCTCAGTGGAGGAAGGTAAATATTAGAGTACCCAGAGAACTGTATTGGGACCGGTGCTTTTTAACACATTTATTTAATAATCTGGAATCGAAAACAACAAGTGAATTGATTAAATTTGCAGACAACCCCAAATTATTCAGTTGTTAAAAAATGAAAATTGTTAGAATCTGAAGGAGGAACTTGTGCAACTGGGAGACAGGGAATCCAAATGGCAGATGAAATTTAATGTGGCTATGTGCAAAGTGATGCATGCAGGGAAGAATAACTCAACTATAGATAGACAAGTTCCACATTAGGAGTTGCCACCCAAGAAAAAGATCTAGGTGTGATCATTGACAATATATCGACTTCTTCTGTTGAATGGCCAGAGACAGCTAAAAAAGCAAACAATGTTAGGAATCATTGGGAAAGTAATAGAAAATAAAACAAAGGATATTATAATGCCTCTCTATTGCTCTATGGTGTGGCTGCACCTTGAGTACTATGTGCAATTCTAGTCCTCGCATCTCAAAAAAGAAACGGTGGCATTAGTAAAGGTACAGAGAAGGGTAAACAAATGTAGAGATCATGGAACAATTCTCCTATGAGGAAAGGCTAAAGAGGTTAGGGCTCTTCATTCTCGAGAAGACATACCTAAAGGAGATATGATAAAGGTCTATAAAATCTTGAGAGGAGTGGTATGGGTAGATGTGAAATGATTTTTTTACTCTTTCAAAAAATACAAGGACCAGGGAAACACACGATAAAGCTAAAAAGTAATATATTTAAAACAGGTGAAAATATATTTTCCTCTCAAAGTATAATTAGTCTTTGGAATTCATTGCCAATGGATGTGGTAAAAGCGGATAATGTTGCTAGGTTTAAAAAAGGTTTTGACAAATTCCTGGACAACAGGTCCATAAACAGTCATTAATGTAGTCCAAGAGAATACCGCTGCTTATCCCTGGAGATAAGTAGCATAGAACTGGCTACTTTTGGGATCTGTCAGATATTAGTGACCTGGATTAGCCACTGTTAGAAACAGGATACTGGGCTTGATGGACTTTTGGCCTGACCCAGTATGGTAGTTCTTATGTTCTTTTGTTAACAACTTTTCACATGCAAGGACTACCAAATACAAGTGTAATCATTTTTTGTAGAATTACCTATACAAGAGGAGCCAAATAAGGAGCTGAGTTCTAAACCTTAACAGGTCGATATCTTAACACCATGGTAAGCACTCATTTAAAGCACTAGACATGGCATTTAAATACACCATGCATACCTAATACTGCTCTCTGGATAAATGGCAATGCTGAATATAAGTAGACATTGCTCACTGCAGTCACTATTCATATAATGGTGAACTATCTGTATAGCTAGGTGGTTTAAACTAGAACAGCAGCTCTTCTCTCCTAATGTAAAACACTTAGCTACATAGGTAATGGCTGAATATAACTGCTAGTTGTGAATGTAGACAGAACGGTGTGTTTGCAGTTTGGAGAACCTGAACAATTGGAGGTGAAAGTTCTCCCTAATATTGCTAGTAGTGTTATACCTTGGAGTGAAGAGGTGAAATCCTAGCATGTTATTTTGGAGAGGAAAGGTATAGGTATGAGGCAGGTTAGAAATGTTTTAAAAGCTGTTATTCGAAAGTTTATTTATTTATGTATGTTATTTATTTATCCCACCATATTCCCTAAGGCATTCAAGGTGGCTCACAGTTAAAAACCCCAAAGCAAATTTAACACTAACTCTAAAAGCCCGTTATCTCTTCCCATCATACTACCTAAGTTACGTACATCTTATTAAGCCTTATTTAGATCAGAGGGCATTAGGGATGGTGGTTCATGCATTTGTACATGGTATGCAGGACTACTGTAACGTTTATGTTTATGTTTATTTTTATTTGATTGACCTCTTTTCATAGTAGCAGCAGAGTGGTTTACCAAGTTAAACTCAATTAAAAAGAAAGGCAGAAAAGAATGCCATTTGTAAAACACTCATACCCAAGGGGGAAGGGAAGGGAGAAGAATGGGGAAAGAGTAAGGAGGGAAGATATGGTAAAACTTAATAAATAGTTATGTAGGCAGTAGATCATGTGCTATGTTAAACAGGTGGGTTTTCAGAAGAGTTTTGAACTTGGGATATGAGGGTTCAAGACAGAGGGAGGGAGGAAGTGCATTCCAGGAAGCAGGGGCAAGAACGTAAAAGGCTGAAGAGTGAGTAGATTCAAGCCATGCCTGGGTAATGGAGGGAAAGCGTAGGCGGTTTGCATGACTATTATGGAGAACATGGAAAAATACAATCATTGAATGCGGAGGTATCCCTGATAGACAGGTATCTAAAAGGATTAAGATCATCAAGGATATTGAGAAAGATCCATGCATGCTGCATTAGCAGAAGACCTGAAAGTTATATGTTCCAATGATAAATTGAAAGTAGCAGCAGAAGCGCAAAAAATGCACCAATATGAAGAAAATAGAAAAGAAAGATATCAAAATTAATTATTTAGAGATAACCCAAAAGAATTCTACAGGGAATTGGGAAAGAGCATTAATGTGGTAAAAGTACCACCAACTAAAACTGAAACAGAAACCTTCTGGAGAAACCTATATGAGGACCCTGTAGAGCACAATCTTGCATAGCCTTTAAGGGATGTTTTTAATAGATCCTTGGAGAGAGGAGAAGTTCCACAGGACTGGAGAAGGGCTGATGTGGTACCTCTCCACAAAAGTGGTAATAGGGAAGAAGTGTCAAACTATAGGCCAGTAAGCCTTACCTTGGTGGCGGGAAAAGTAATGGAGGTGCTCCTGAAAGAGCTAATAGTGGACTTCCTCCAAACCAACAGGTTGCATGATCCGAGGCAACATGGTTTTATCAAAGGACGACCTTGTCAAACAAATCTGATTGAATTTTTTGATTGGGTGACCAAAGAACTAGATCAAGGGCATGTGATGGATGTGATCTACCTAGATTTCAGCAAAGCCTTTGATACTGTTCCATATAGGAGGCTTATCAATAAACTCAATAGCCTGGGGATGGGTCCACATATGGTGAACTGGATCAGAAATTGGTTGACAAAAAACAACAGAAGGTGATGATAAACAGAACTCACTCAGATGAAAGGAAGGTGATTAGCAGTATGCTCCAGGGTTTGGTCCTGGAACCGGTACTGTTCAATATATTCGTGAGTGATATTGCCGAAGGGCTGAATGGAAAAGTCTGTCTTTTTGCAGATGACACCAAAATTTGCAACAGAGTGGACTCCCCAGAGGGAGTGGAAAACATGAGGAAAGATCTACAAAAACTGGAAGAATGGTCTAATCCTTGGCAGTTAAGATTTAATGTGAAAGTGCAGTGTCATGCACAAGGGAAGCAGAAATCCAAGGGAATTGTATGTGATAGGGGGCGAGAGATTGGTGTGCACGGACCAGGAGAAAGACCTCAGAGTGATTGTTTCCGACGATCTCAAGTTGGTGAAACAGTGTGACAAGGCAGTGGCAAAATCCAGAAGGATACTGGGTTGCATTTAGAGAGGAATTACCAGCAGAAAGGAAGAGGTAATAATGCCACCGCACAAGTTGTTGGTGAGGCCTCACTTGGAATATTGTGTTCAGTTTTGGAGACCGTATCTCGCAAAGGATATAAAAAGGCTGGAAGTGGTTCAGAGGAAGGCGACCAAAATAATTTGGAGCCTGCGTCAGAAGACGTATGAGAAGAAACTTGAAGCCCTAAATATGTACTCTCTAGAGGAGAGGAGGGACAGGGGAGATATGATTCAGACCTTTAAATACTAAGAGTATTAATGGACAGACAAACCTCTTCCAAAGACAAAGAAGATGTAAAACTAGAGGGCATAATATGAAGCTGCAAGAACGTAAACTGAAAGGCAATGTCAGGAAATGCTTTTTCACTTAAAGGGTGGTGGATGCTTGGAATGCCCTCCCAATGGAAGTGGTGGGGGCAAACACAGTGACAGAATCCAAAATGGCGTGGGACAGACACAGTGGATCCCTTTATAGCAACAGGATAAAATCAAAATAAGCATAACTATCTCTTATATCTGAACAAATAGGGGTGACCTACCTGGAGCAGTGTATATGCCCCTAAACAAAGGCATGGGGGAGGGTGACCTTGCATGGAGTGGCAGGTGCACCTACTCTTGTCGCCTTGCCGGGCAGACTAGATGGACCATACTGGTCTTTATATACCGTCATATACTGTTAATATGTTATTATGTTACTATGTTAGAAGCAGAATGGTTACCCTCCATACAGGAGCATTTAGATAAAGCAAACAACAAACCTATGGAATGGCCTACAGTAACAATGAAAGAGATGGAAAGCAGGTTAAAATGAGCCCCAATCTGGAAGTGCTCTGTCCCAGATGGAGTACCCAACGTTTTGCTCAGATCACTCTACCAAGACCTGGCAAACTGCAAAAATCAATTGTTCAAGCAGCTAGACTTAACAGCAATAATGACTTACTACAGGAAGAATATTTCTCCTTCCGAAGGGGGACCCGAGTTATATAGTCAGTCATTACAGACCAATAACTTGTCTACCTACAGCTTATAAGCTGCTCACTGCAACAGATTCAGACAGCATATATGGTCATATCAAGTCTAATAACATCATGGCAATAGAGCAAAAGGGCAATAAGAGGGAAGCATATGGAACTAAGGAACAGTTAATGTTGAATAAGCCCATCATGGCCAGCGCTAAGAAAAGCAGAAATCTCAGTACAGCATGGAATGATTATAAGAAGGCTTTTAAGAGTGTCCCACACTCTTGGATTATAAGTTGCCTTGCAATGTATAAAATAAATCCTGGTTTGATAGAATACATTAAGTTCACCATAACAATGTGGTAGACCACACTCTCTTTTTGAGATATGAAGATGGTCAGTACATCATTCCTAATAATAAGATCCAGTGAGGAATATTTCAGGGAGATTCCCTGTCATCCCTTCTGTTTTGTATGGTGCTTAATCCAATGAGTACTCTCATCAATTCTTTGGGATACAGATTGAGCCTGAATCCTAAAGAAGGTAACAACCCAGAAACACCATCTCACCTATAATTTGTAGATTTGAAGCTCTACATTTCCAGCAACCAACAATTAGCAGAGCAATTCCATGTGGTGAAAAGCTTTTCTGATGACATCAGGATGACTTTTGGCCTTGACAAAAGTGCTAAGGCAACTTTTTTAGAGGGAAATTGAGCAAAATGGAAAACATCTCCCTGGCTGAGGGCTGTGACATCAAGGATCTTGAACAGGAAGGCATACATAAGTATCTTGTAGTAGAGGAAGGAACAACACTCAAGCAAAAATTACTGAGAGAAAAGATCAGTAAAGAATACTACTAGAAATTAAAATTATTTTGGAAAGTGCATTAATATCACAGACTAAGATATAAGTGATCAATCAGCTGGGAATTCCTGTACTGTCATACAGCTTTGGGATTGTGAACTGAAAGATCTTGAAAAATTGGATGTGCGAACAAGAAAACTCCTCTGTGCACATGAAGTAATTTATAAGAATCAGTGTATGCCAAGACCGTACATCCCTAGAGCTGAAGGAGGCCTAGGCCTCAGAGATTGATTACACATACAGAGCTACTATCATAGGCCTCCAGGTCTACCTAACTGCATCACTGGATCCAAATCACAAAAATGGCTGAAATATGAAAGTAAACGTCCAGAATATGTCTCCATCATTAAACTTGGACAAGCATTCCGATGATTAGAAGTTATGAGTGAGAATCCAAGCTTACACAGGGAAGGAAGTAACGAAATTTGCAAAACAAGAGAAAAAAACTCTTCAAAGAATTAGATCAGGGAAAATAATTGGTGAATGCACAAATATAGGGAGAATTACAGAATGTTACTCCAGGAATCCTTTGTTTATCAAGAATAGACACATGAGTGGTTAAGGAGAGGCGAATTGGAACCGAAGGATGAGCGGTTGATAGTTGCAGCCCAGGACAGTGGATTATGGAGCGAGCATTGAAAAAACTAGCAACACAGACATATGTTGATTCTGTAAGAAAGATCTGGAAATGGTGACTCACCTCAGAGCCAGCTGTGAAGTTCTGATGGTAGAAAATTTCTATTCAGAAAGACAATAAAGTAGCGCGCCTCATCCATTTGAAACTCTGTAAGCATTATAATATCACTGTGCCCAAGAAACACTGGGATCATGACCCTAAGAGAATTACAGAGAATGAAGAGGTTATGATCACCTGGGATATTTCTATTCCGAACAATAAAAAGCTGGATGCGAGGAAGCTGGATATAGCAGTTAAGGAGAAAAACACCATAAAGGCATTGATAATAGAGATATTTGTTCGAAGGAACTACTCTCTGCATCGTGTGGAGAGGCAGAAGATCCTGAAATACCAAGAAATACAGTCAGAGACCAAGAAATTGTGGCAGAAAGATACAGAAATATTTCCCAACATGTTGAGTGCCACAGGCTTTATAAAGAATTTTCAAGCACATGTTGACAAACTACCCATACATGTTACATCTTATGAACTCCAGCAGGAGGCTCTCTGGCACGAGGCAAGTACTATGCTGAGCATTAGCAGTAAATTTAAGAGAATGAGATCATACTGCACATACCCTGGCTTAGAAGTGAGATTCATGACTGTCATGGTATGCGCAGAACTAACCCATTTGGAGAAACTGCCCTGAGATTACAAGTGTGAGCAGGAGTGTAGTTAGAAAAGGTGGCAAAAGGAAGGGACAGACTGCGCAAATCTGGCAGAGAGCAAGAAAATAGCAATGGACTATCAAGGAGAGATGAGTGTGGAATGACAGTGAGGAGTCTAATGTGACAGCTAATTTATGGACATTATCCACAAGGGGGATTGCTAAACCAAGACTGGGGAAGAACCGCCAAGTGTGAATCAGACTGCAAGAGGCTTCCTAGGGTTAAGATGTAAAAAACTGTTGAATACCCAGGTGGAAATAGAAGAGAGACATGCATTGAGAGGAAAGAGGTCAGGGGATGCTTGGTTGGTGTAGTGCAGTAAAAGAATATCATCTGTATAATAGTGAGCAGAAATGCTATGTTATTGAACCAGTAAATTAACAGAATCAGAAAAAATAATATTAAACAGGAGAGGGGCCAGAATGGAGCCTTGGGGAACACCACAGAGCAGAGGCCAAGGGGAAGAATAAGAAACACCACTAGAGACAGAGAAAGATCTCTGTGAAAGAAAAGACCGAAACCAACTAAGAACTGTAACCTGAAGTCTAAAATCATGGAGTCATGAGAGCAGGGTGACATGATCAACAAGATCGAAGGCTAAAGAGAGATCAAAAGAAACCACCACGAAGATATCAGCATGATTGTGGGCTCCATGCAATTCACTGAGTAAAGAAAGAAGAATAGTGTCAGTGCTATGCCCAGGATGAAGGCAGATTGATGTGGGTGAAAAGCCTGAGTGGAGTCCAGAAATGTATTTATTTATTTGACGAGTTTTGTATTCTGCCTTTTCCTTCAATCAAAGCGGTACAGAACATGACAAGGATATACAGAGGAAGGACAACATACACCACTTCATCATTAGATTAAGCAGTAAGCACTGAAAATATACAACAAAGGGAAACAGTACACACATCGGATAACATTTAACATTTAACCTAAAACAGGCAAGTTAAACCATTCATAAATCAGCCGTTTCTCCAATCACGCTCGGTCCAACGCCTAAGGGCCACACCAAAGGGCCCTCTTGTGTGGCCCTCAGGCACGGGCCCACAAGGTGCGGGCGCGCCTCCGGAGCAGTGGTTTTGAAGCCATTAGGCAAGGAAGCTGATTGGCAGTTGGCTGAGGTGAGGGGTAGCTCCCGCCCACAGTCCCCGATCATGGCTGCTGCCTCTGCTGATCTCTCCCACTGAACCTCTCCGGAGCGGCGGTTTTGAAGCCGTTAGGCAGGGAAGCTGATTGGCAGTTGGCTGAGGTGAGGGGAAATGAAGAAAACTTATATGTTGGCATACCAAAGAAATATCTGCATAAGCTGCAAGTATTGCAAAATATGGCCGTTTGCCCATTATGGGGATTAGTTAGTAGAAGCATGCATTGCCTTTGTTGAGGCAGTTGCACTGGCTCCCAGTTTGGGAGCAATATATTTTTAAGTTAATGGTTACTGCTTTTATATTTTTACAGGATTCATTCCCATGGTATTTGAAGGGAATATCGCAGTGGTATACTCCTGCTCAGTCATTAGGGTCATTGGAGTGGAGGAGTAGCCTAGTGGTTGGGGCAAGGTACTTCAGGCCGGAAGGTCGGGGGTTCAGATCCCACTAGAGGACAGCAACCTTGAGCCGGAAGGACTGGGGTTTCTAGACCCACAGGTGCTCCTTGTAGTCTTGGGCAAGCCACTTAACCCTCCATAGCCCATGTTCCCTGTAAAATAGTTATCTCCAAGTTATAATACCCTGTTCAATGTAATTTCAGTTTGTTCAATGTAAACTGCACTGATGCAGAATAGCGCAGTATATAAGAGAATATAAATAAATAAATAAAATAAATAAATTGCAGAGGCAATTGTTAGTTGTTCCAGAGTTGGATGAGATACTATATGCAGGGTTGGGTGGCATGCCCATGCTTTAGAATTGTAGCCCCAAAGGTATGGAATGGGTTGCTGCAGGAAATGCGGACCATATCCAGGCTGTTTGGTTTTTGGAAAGTGCTGAAGATGTTTTTCTTTCCTGAGCGGTAGGATATGAGTGAGAGTGTGAGGGATGACGAAGATGGTGGGATAGATGGAGTAGGGGGAAAAGGGAAGGGTAGAGAACCTATGAGGGCTATGTTTTATGTTTGTACACCATTTTGAATGAGATTTATAAAAGCGGCAAAAACCTTTATAATTAAATAAATTTCTAGGCAAAACACCATCATTCTGCCCCAGTACTATGAGGGTAATTTTATACAGAAACCTTTTTTGCGCATAAAACACTGTTTTACAACAAAAAGGGTCTCTCATAAAATTAGGTCATGCCTAAAAGTCCACGTGGTGCAAGCCAGCATGTACTTATAGAATAGGCATGCTCATGGGAGGAGCTTGGGCAGAGTTGTGATTTCTGAACGTATTTTATAAAATACGCAAGTACATACATAAACTGCACACTAACATTTACACCAGCTCTCAAGAAGACATAATGTTTGTGCATTCAATATAGATGCAATTTCTGCCAGATTTGTTCTAATATTTTATAAAGACACATAGGTATCTGTGTATCTGTATCAAATAGGTTAAAACTAGGTGCCTTCCTATCAGGTTAGCCTAGACACCTTGTTATGAAATACCTGCTTTATGAATAGTGTAGGAATGTGCTTTCATTTCAAATGAAAGTGGTGATCTCGGCAAAACAGGAAATTTCCCATCAATAGTGTACCCTATTATGCAATAGCTTGCACTATTGAGAAATAGCGCTCACTCTTTCCCATGAGTGTACCCTACTGAGCAATAGTATGCACTATTACACAATAGGGTATACTATTGATGGAAAATGATAAAAGATTAAAAAAAAGGAAAAATAAAATCAATAAATGTTTTTGGCCTGCATACTCCTAGTTAGAGGCAATTATTAGTGACAGCATCTGTATGGTGCCGCTCAAAATTCATGGATAAGGGACATATACATTGAGCAGCTGCCACATATAGGCTAATTTTATAACAAGGAAGCTACGCTAAGTTACTTGGCAGGCACTTATTTGACTTCTGTATTATAAAGGCAAGTAGGCGGCATATCAAGTGCCTAAACTACGGGTAAACCGTACTTGTCTTTACAAAATAACAGCACAAATCCAGGCTATATTTCAGGCACAGACATTACAATTGCTGAAGAGCAGGTCTATATGGCTGAACCAACATTACTGAAGTACACATTAAAATTAAAGAATTTGGGTTCAGGGGAGTGGCTTTCTCAAGATGGCGGTTGTGAGTGCTGACGATGCCTAAACGAAAGGGCAAGTTTAAGGTTACTCCCGCGGCGCCCTTGCCCAATTCAGAGCAACCTATGGATCGGTTCGTGCAGCTTTCGAAGGCCCAGGTACAGGGGATTCGAGCAGGCTTGGAGGCGCCGGCAATGGAAGAATCGACGTCCTCCGCTCTTGATATCTCGCTCTCCCCCAATGGACGTGTTCCTCCAGCCCCCCAGCAGCACGGCGGCTCAGTTAGTGATTGACGCGGCTGAATCGCCCGAAGCGGTGGGAGCAGCTGCGTTGGAGCGGGTTTCACTACACGAGTCTGTCGGCGTGCTTTCTGAAGGGTTTCGGACTGCTGAGGCGGCGAAAGCGTAGTTACTCACCTGTAACAGGTGTTCTCCAGGAGCAGCAGGAATCAGTCCTCACTTATGGGTGACGTCGGCGCCGACGGAGCCCTCGCGGAGCAATTTTCCCCAGCTTTCAAAGAAAGCCTTTGGGAATTGCAGCGCGCATGCGGCATGCGCGGTCCTCTTCCCGCCCAAGGGTGCCATCTTAGCCAGTCAGATGACATAGCTAAAAAAGACAGCATAAAAATTTGCAAAAGAACATAAGCAGACGATTGCAACTCCAAGGGGAGGAGGGAGGGTAGTGAGGACTGATTCCTGCTGCTCCTGGAGAACACCTGTTACAGGTGAGTAACTACGCTTTCTCCAGGACCAAGCAGGAAGTCAGTCCTCACTTATGGGACTCCCAAGCTCAAGGCTACCGGAGACCCTAAGCACAAAAATGAGCTCCCTCTAGCTCAGCAGCACAGAAGGAAAGAATCTTCGCTGAATTATCACCCACCGGTAGCCCACATCCGGGATGGAGGGTAGGAGTTGCTCAGACCTCAAAGAGATTACGGAGGACTGCCTGTCCGAAAGCACTGTCCCTGCGGGACTCCCTCTCGAGACAGTAATGGACCGCAAAAGTCTGGCTCGAAGACCAAGTAGCGGCCCGGCAGATGTCTGCCAGCGGAACAGAGCGGAGGTAAGCCACTGACGTAGCCTTTGCCCGAACGCAATGAGCCGTGACTCCACTTTCTAAGGAGAGTCCGGCTGCCCCATAAGCCCAAGAGATACAGTCCGCAACCCAGATGGACAGAGTACGCTTGGAGACCGGGAGCCCCAATTTATTGGGGTCAAAAGACACAAAAAGCTGAGCAGCTTGACGGTGCTCCCGCGTACGGTCAAGGTAGAAGTTCAAAGCCCTTCTACAGTCCAGGGTATGGAGGACCGTTTCAGCTCGGCTGGAGTGTGGTCTGGGAAAGAAGGTTGGAAGTACCACCTCCTGATTGATGTGAAAAGGGGAGACCACTTTAGGAAGAAATTTTGGGTGAGTCCGCAGGACTACCCTATTTTTGTAGAACCGAGTGTAAGGGGGATCAGACACGAGGGCCTGCAATTCACTTACGCGTCTAGCGGAAGTGAGGGCTATCAAGAACAGTGTTTTCCAAGACAGAAAACGGAGAGAACAGGTAGCCATAGGTTCAAAAGGCGGACAGGTGATCCGCTGCAAAACCACATTCAGGTCCCAGTCAGGCGCTGGCGGGCGCAGAGGTGGTTTAAGTAGGAGGAGACCTCGGAGAAACCTCGCTACGAGAGGGTCACTGGAGAGAGGTCTACCGTCCACTGGCACATGATGTGCCGAAAGAGCACTGAGGTGAACTTTGACGGAGTTGGACTTAAGTCCCAGATTAGAGAGGTGTAGCAAGTACTGCAAGATCACCGACACCGGGCAGGAGAAGGGATCCTGAGACTGTTGGGTACACCAGACTGCAAAGCGACGCCATTTAAGGACGTAGCATTTGCGGGTAGAAGGCCGTCGCGAAGCCAAGACGACCTCCTCCACCTCCGCCGGCAGGAGAAGGGGAGCAAGGACTACCCTCTCAGCAGCCAGGCCATGAGGTTGAGAGACCTGAGGTTGGGGTGTAGTAGAGACCCCTGATCCTGAGTGAGGAGATCCGGTTGTACCCCCAGAGGGAACGGATCCTCCATCGCTAATTGCAGTAGGAGCGGAAACCACGGCTGTCTGGGCCAGCGAGGGGCCACCAGGATCATGAAGGCTTTGTCTCGGAGAACCTTGAAAAGAGTCCGAGAGACTAGCGGGACGGGAGGGAAAGCGTACAGAAGGCTCCCCGACCATGAAATCAGGAAAGCGTCCGCCGCAACCCGAAGGGGGTGTGGCTGACGAGAGCAGAAGCGAGGAAGCTGCCGGTTTGTGAGGACTGGCAAAGAGATCCACCGTGGGGAGGCCCCACTTTAGGAAGAGCTTCTGAACTACCAAGGGATCCAGACGCCACCCGTGCGGCTGGAGGACCCTGCTGAGTTTGTCCGCCAGGCAATTTTCTTGGCCCGGGAGATAAACTGCCTTGAGGAGAATGCCGTGACTGACGGCCCAAGAGCAGAGCTTCTGTGCCTCCCGGCAGAGGAGGAAGGAGCCCATGCCCCCTGCTTGTTCACGTAGAACATGGCAACTTGATTGTCCGTCTGGACAAGGACGGACTGGTGGGAAGTCAGGTGGGAGAAGGCCTTGAGAGCTAGGCGGATCGCCCTGAGCTCTAGGAAGTTGATCTGCTGAGCAGACTCCCACGTGGTCCAGAGGCCCTGAGTACGTGCCCCTTGGCAATGTGCTCCCCAGCCCAGGAGGGATGCATCCGTGGTCAGCACCCGGGTCGGCTGAGGTGACTGGAAAGGCATTCCGAATATCAGGTTCGGCTGCCGAAGCCACCACCGGAGAGACGAGATCAGCGGCTCGGAGACGCGCACTAGGTCTGCTAGGCCGCCTGTGGCTTGTCGCCACTGCTGGCGGAGACACCATTGAGCAGGCCGCATATTCAGGCCGGCATTGGGGGTCACATGGACGGTGGAAGCCATATGGCCGAGTAGTCTCAGGAAGCGCCTGGCGGAGACCAGGGGCTGGCTGCGAAAACGGTCGGCTAGGTCCATGAGCCGTTGAGCCCTGTCGAGCGGTAGGTATGCTCGCGCCTGAGGAGTGTGCAGCCTTGCGCCGATGAACTCGAGATCCTGTGAGGGGAGCAAAGTGGACTTTGCGAAGTTTATAACAAAGCCCAAGTGCTGCAGAAGAGTCACCGTGCGGCGCGTGGCGTTGGTGACCTCCAGAGCGGACGCTGCTCTGATGAGCCAGTCGTCGAGGTACGGAAAGACATAGAGGCCGTGAAGCCGGAGATGGGCCGCCACCACCGCGAGACATTTTGTGAAGACTCGCGGTGCGGAGGACAGGCCAAAGGGCAGTACCCTGTACTGGTAATGATTTCCTGCCACCACAAACCTTAGGTATTGGCGGTGGCTTGGGTGGATGAGGATGTGCGTTTAGGCATCCTTTAGATCCAAGGAGCATAGCCAATCTCCCTGCTGGAGGTAGGGCAGAAGGATTCCAAGGGTAAGCATCTTGAACTTCTCCCGCACAAGGAACTTGTTGAGGTTGCGCAAGTCCAGGATGGGTCTGAGGCCCCCTGTTCTCTTTGGTATTAGAAAATACCTGGAATAAAAGCCTTGACCTCTCAGGTGGTGTGGCACCGGTTCCACCGCCTGTTCCTGCAGAAGACCTGCTAACTCCTGAAGGAGTAATTCCCTGTGCAGAGGGGGTCGTGGAGGTTCTCCCGGAAAATAGGAGGGAGGGACCTGGTGGAAGTGGAGAAGATAGCCTTCTCGCACGACTTGAAGCACCCAGGTATCTGCGGTGATGCTGGACCACCTGTGGGCGAAGTGAACCAGCCGGCCTCCGGTGCTGGGAGGAACCAGCGGGGGGGGGAGAGGCTATGCTTAGTGAGTCAAAAACCCCACCCTGCTGAGCAGGGGCTGGTGGTGCAGGCTTGGGGGCTTGCTGCCTACGGGACCCGTTACCCCGTCCCTTGGCCTGCTGGCCCTGTTGGGGAGCTGCAGGGGCCTGATAATGGGGGTATTGTTTGTAGGCAGCCGCCTTCCTCGGGTAAAAGGACTTTTTCCCCGAGCCCTTCTTTTTCTGGGAAGGGGCGGAGGTCTTCCTAGAAAGCCTGGTCCTGGTGAGAGTCTCAGTCTCAATTTGTGCAGCCTTTTCCGCCATGGGCTTGCCAAAGAGGTTTTCGCCTCGGCAGGGGACATCGACCAACTTGTCCTGCACCCAGGGCTCAAGGTCTGACGACTGAAGCCAAGCCTGTCGGCGGGCACCGATGCCGGCTGCGGCCACTCGAGCCGATGCTTCAAAGCCATCATAGGCTGCTCGGGACATGAACTTTGAGCATTCCCGAATGCCAGTGGACAAGGCCAGGAACCTCCGCAAGGGTTCCTCGGACAAACCAGCGGAGAATCCGGCTAGCTCTTTAGCCAGATCTCGGAGATACATGCCCATGTATAGCTGGTAAGTCTGGACACGACATGCGAGCATAGAGCCCTGGAAACACTTCTTACCAAGGCCATCCAGGTTACGGGCCTCCCTGCCAGGAGGCACCGAGGAGTGCATCTTCTGGCTCTTAAGACGATGCATGGCCGATTCCACTACCATGGAATGGTGTGGTAGCTGTGCCTTTTGAAAGCCAGGGCTCTTGCGGACTCGATAGATAGAATCGACCCGCTTGCTCAGGACCGGCGAGGAGGCCGGACTCTCCCACATGCGGAAGAGTAGTCGTTCCAGCATAGGAGGAACCGGTACAGTAAAGTGTTCCCTTGCGGGAGAGTCATACTGGAGGGCGTCGAGCTCTTCGGCTCGAGGCTCCTCCTCGGGGTCCGCAGGGAAGGCCAAAGCCTTGGCCATATCCCTAACGAAGTCCGAGAACCAGGCATCCTCCGGGGGGGACTGCTTCCGAGGCTCGGACTCCGGTGAGTCCGAGGGGACACACCGAGTCCGGAAAGAATCAGGCGACTCTTCCTCTTCAGACTCCCAGACCGACTCCGACGAGGACTCGGTGGGGTCGGCTCGGGCAGGACGCGGCGCCTGCCGCCCCGACGCCGAGGGAGTCGGCGTCGGCGACCTCGGTCCCGAACGGGAGGCCGAGGGTGACCTCGACCGAGGATCGACTCGAGTTCGCATCGACTCGAGGATCGGCTCGGTCTCCGGGGTCGACTTGGACGTCGACGTCCCGGCGGTCGGGGCAGCGGCGCCAGCGAGGCCAGCGAGCAGTGCCCGCTGCTGGTCCATGAAGACAGACAGTCTGCTCTCCAAGGCCGTCAACCTGAGTCCGAGCTCAGGTGACCCAGCAGCCCCCGACTCGGGCCCCGACGGCGTCGGGCCCGACGTCGGCTGTCGCGGAGGCGAGTCCAGAAGGACCACAGGACTTACCCGAGCAGGCATCTCCGACTCCAGGCGAGGTCGCTTCGTGAGGTGTTCCTTCTCCACGGACCCGGGGCGGCTGTCGGGGCTATGCGACCTGGCCCTCGCGGAACCAGGAGCGTCCACCGACGCCGCCCTCGCGGGTTTCACCTTCCGACGATGGTCCCCGGAGGGAGAACCCCGGTCGGAGGAACTCCGGCGACGGTCCGAGCTGGAGCCTTTGGACGCGGAGGCCTCCGACGAGGTCCGGGTACGGCTGGGGTCAGCGAAGATTCTATCACGCTGATGCCGCCGACTTCTCAACGCCTTTGAGGACATTTTGCCGCAGGGCCCACAGATCAGTTCCTCATGATCCGGGCACAGGCAGCGGAGGCAAAAGTCGTGTGTGTCAGTTAGCGACATATTTCGGTCACACTGACCACACCGCTTAAAACCACTGGCAGCCATCGGGGGAAAAAGGGCCCCTGCGAGATCAAAGGACCGGGCTGCCAGGGAAAAACGAAAACGAAAGCTGACTAAGTCAGAAAAACCGAAAAAAAGGAAGAGGACTCGTGACCGGCGTCGCGAGTCCGGGCGGGAAAAAGACCGGCGTCGAACCGAAGGAAAAAGAATAAAATAATGAAGAAATATCGACTTTTTCGCGGGGACAAGACGGGGACGTCTGGAGGGCTCCGCGGAAAAAAGAAGACTGGCTAAGATGGCACCCTTGGGCGGGAAGAGGACCGCGCATGCGTGCTGCAATTCCCAAAGGCTTTCTTTGAAAGCTGGGGAAAATTGCTCCGCGAGGGCTCCGTCGGCGCCGACGTCACCCATAAGTGAGGACTGACTTCCTGCTTGGTCCTGGAGAATTTACCATCTACTGGCGGGGTCCTTGCTCAGGTTGGTGTTTCTTCGAGGGATGATTTCCTGATCTCCAGGCCTTTATTACCTCCTCGCCCTGAATCTGTGACTTTGGACAGTATTTGGGACGCTATCATCCATTTATCAACTGTTGTGGGTCAACAGCTGTCCTTATTCTCTAGTAAGGTAACCTCTATTGAGGAAACTATTACTACGGTTAAATCTGATATTCAAGGAATTAATTTGAAGCAGTCTGTGGTGGAACGGAAGGTTGAAGAGATATCTGATCTTACGGTATCTTTGATTAAAGACAATACTGCATTAAGAAATAAAATGGAGTCGTTGGAGAATGCGATCAGATCTACAAATTTACGTCTGTTGAACTTCCCCATTATTGTTGGGGTAGCTCCTTTAGAGCTATTTAAGAAGTATTTGCAGGAGATTCTTTTGGTGCCTGTTGATTTGATGCCACCTGTGTCAAAGATATATTATCTCCCTTCAGGAAAAAAGGCTGGGAAAGTGGTAGTTGGTTTACAGGAGTTGGATTCTCTAAACTTCTCCGATTTGCTCCAGTCCCCTAAGGAGGAAGATATAGCCGTTTCAACTCTACTGGTTACTTTAGCTTTGACATCTGACAGAGAATGTCTGTTGAAGATTTTCTAAAAAAAGAACGGCCCTGTTTTATGGGAAGAAAATTTTTCTGTTCCCGGATGTGTCCAAGGAGACGCAGAAGCGAAGAAGAGCATTTCTTTTGTTGAGGCCTGGGGTGATTAGTTTGGGTGCTACTTTTATGTTAAGGTTCCCCTGTAAATGTTTAATTATTTATAAGTCGCAGAGATATATTTTATTTTTTCCTGAGGAGTTATCCATTTTTATTTCTGCACAATTGCCTAATGTTTCCCTCCCTGAGTAAGTTATGTACACCCATTGTGAAGTTAGGGGCCTATGAACACTCCGTCTTTCTTGTTTTTCCTTAGTTAGTTTCCTGGGGTTTCCCCTAAGTCTTAAGTTGCTGTTAGCTTTACTCCCCTCTCCTTAGTGGGCTAATGTATAATACTTGCATAGCATTTATCCTTTATTGTTTATTGATGTATATTTCCTTGCAAGTTTTATTGTGTTTCTATGTTCAAGTTTTCCTTGACCTATTGTATACTTATAAATATAAAATAAAATAAAAGAATTTCATGATCTCCACACATACAGTAATCTATCACTCTCTCTGCACATCACTAGACTGCCTCTCATCTCCTACCATTTTACACGTTTAATGCCACATACAACTAAAATAACTTTTATAAAATTATCCCCTAAACATATAAGTCCCATTGAATATCCAGCTCTAAATGATTTAAATATTCAGTTTTGTCTTTATGCAGATGATATTGTATTTTTCAGTCTGCTTGATATTAGGGTGGTTTCATTTCTCTTTTGTGTATGAGCTTTTTGATGAATTTTAATAACATGATAGTCCATTGGAATATTGGATATACACCAAGCATCTGCAACTTGGTGGTGAATTTATTCATGCAGTTTCTGAATGCAGATAGTTAGGATTTATTCTTGATGCACATTTATCAATATGTCCTGTGGTGTGCAAGAGGCCAACAAGAAGCCTGCAAGCCTTTGGAGAGGTTTCTCTGTCCCAGAAAAGCACACTGATAGGCAGGTGAAGCACTTAGATAGGTTTCCTGATGGGATTAAAGCCACTCTCGTTTCAGGAGTGGGGGCAGGGCAGTCAGCATTGGGCCTGTACTTGTGAAGGCAGGCTGATTTGCTAGATAAATATGTGCCAGCTGGTGGAAAGAAGGCAGCCCCAGGAAGAGGAGCTGAGCTACAAGCTACTGGAACCCTGCCAGCTGCTTAAAGGCAGGAAGCTCCGGCACTTAGCCTGGAGATGTGGTAAAGCCGCAGGTAAGGGTACGTTTTTCATTCCACCAGGTTTGGATGTGATGGTAGAAGTCTCACTGCATCAGGACAGTGCATGAAATTCTACTGGGTTAAAGCCTCACAAGGAGGTGGTGGGGGGGGGGGGAGGGAGGGGGATGCTGGCTGTGAGCTAGAGATGATAGTTATTATTCAGGGTAGTGGGTTGGAAACATGTTGGAACAGAAGTGACAGAGTAGAAACCCACTGTGTTTAGGCATAATAGTAGTTGGGAGTTTTACAGATTCAGGACAGTAGATGGAATTCTACTGGATTAGTGAGACACTGGTTTAAGGTCCTACTGGAAGAGTGGGGGGGGGGGTGTAAATATGGCATTTAGCCAGGGCAGTAGGTTAATATAGCAACAGAGTAAATGACGGCAGATAAAGACCAGTATGGTCAATCTAGTCTGCCCACTAAGATAGCAAGAGTAGGTGCACCTGCCCCTCCGTGCAGGTCACCCCTCCCCATATCTTTTTTTAGGGGTGAACCCACCGCTCCGTGTTGGACACCCCTGTTTGTTCAGAAATTAGATAGTTAAATTTATTTTGATTTTATCCTGTTGCTGTAAAGGGATCCACTGTGTCTGTCCCATGCCATTTTGAATTCTGTCACTGTATTAGCCCCCACCACTTCCATCAGGAGGGCATTCCAAGCATCCACCACCCTTTCAGTGAAAAAGTATTTCCTGACATTGCCTTTCAATTTACCCCCTTGCAGCTTTATGTTATGCCCTCTAGTTTTACAACTTCCCCATCTTTGGAAGAGGTTTGTTTGTTCATTATTTCTCTTTTAATATTTAAAGGTCTGAATCATATCTCCCCTGTCCCTCCTCTCCTCTAGAGTGTACTGTGATGCAGCGGACCCTCCTTTGGAGAGAAAAACAGTGCTGGATTCTGAAAGAAAAAGAAGTTGCCTGCAATATCCAGAGGATCCACCTAGAGGGAGCGGGAGAGTCAGGACAGAGACCACAGAACCACGCCTCTGTGGGCAGGACTTATGTTCCAAAAGCTCACATTTAAGGGGAGGCAAGCAAGAGTCAGGAGGAAGCTCATACGCTGGGAGCTTACCTGCAAAAAGCTCAGCTGCTAGAATCTCATCTGCCTGGAGATCCACTACTGGGGAAGCAGTGGAAGGATTACCTTCCTCAGCTGGGAGAGAACAAGCGGGAGCCTGTTCCAGAGAGAGATTGAGGACATGCTATGAAGGTACCAGAGCAAGATTGGGATCTAGTCCAAAAGCAAACCTGAGTAAAAAGACAGGCTGGGAGAGGAGAACCAGTCCTGTAAGCCAAAGGCTAGGCCGAGAAAGCCAAAGCCAAACCAGACCGGGCCCTGAAACCCACAGGAGGGCAGGCCTCAAAGGCCTGAGGAGGAAAGACTGGGAGAGCCGAAGGAGAATACCTGAGAGCACTGATACGGAAGGCAGCAGCCAAGGTAGGCCTCCTGTCTCGCCCCAGAGAACCAAAAGAAAATCCAGAGGTAAAGCTTTTAATCTTTGCTACTGTTTTCCTAAAGCCAAGTTAAGAGAAGAACCTTGGGAGGGAGAGTCTCCTTACCTAAAGCACAAACCAAAGCCAAAGTTAAAAGACAGTTTGAGCAAGGACAGAACTTTTAGAGGAAAGCATTATAAGAAAATGTTTTTAAACCTCTAGAGGAAGAGATGCCATCATGGTATTCCACCACACAGAACCGTAGGCCCAAACAAACTGCTAAGTCCTGGGAAGCAGTGAGCCAAACCCACATAAAGGACACCTATCTTGACTCTTCAGAACAGTCAGAAGAGGCCATGCAGGTGGAATCCGTACATGAAGATCTTGATAGCCCTATGGAATGTGCATATTGTGCCGTGAGTGATATAGAGTCACTCCAGAGCCCTTTGGAGTGAATGAAGCAATATTGTTTTGGTAGCTTTTATGCTGTGAAGTTAACAGTTTCTGGTTGTTTTTCTTGTGCTTACAAAAAGCTGCTGTAAGGACTTGTTTTGCTACGTCTACCAATGTGTTTATCCTATGTTCTGAACCCTTAGTGCAAAAAGGGAAAATAAAGCCTTTTTCTTTTTCCCTCCACTTTTGTGCAAGACTGTATTCTCTTTGGGAGTTGGCAACGAGGCCGGCACAAGGCACTGGCCCTTGACCCTCGCACCTGGCCAATCCCAATCACAAACATCTTAGTGGCCCCGGGCCCAGCCCTTCGGTGGAAAAACTACGCCGCCAGCAGGGGGGGCTGGCGCCGCGGCAGGGCGACAGTACATATTTAGGTATTCAAGTCTTTTCTCATAAGGCTTCTGACGCAGGCTCCAAATCATTTTGGCCGCCTACCTCTGAACAATTTCCAGTCTTTTTATATCCTTTGCAAGATATGGTCTCCAAAACTGAACATGGTATTCCGAGTGAGGCCTCACCAGTGACTTATACATTGGCATTAGTACCTCTTCCTTTCTGCTGGTAATTCCTCTTTGTATGCAACCCAACATCCTCCTGGCTTTTGCCACTGCCTTGTCACACTGTTTTTCCACCTTGAGATCCTCAGAAATAATCACACCAAGGTCCTTCTCCTGGTCCATGCACACCAATCTCTCACCCCCTATCACGTACATTTCCTCTGAATTTCTGCTACCCAAGTGCATGATACTGCACTTCTTCGCATTAAATCTTAACTGCCAAGCATTAGACCATTCTTCCAGCTTTTGTAGATCTTTCCTCATGTTATCCACTCCCTCAGGGGAGTCCACTCTGTTGCAAATTTTCATGTCATCTTCAAAAGGACAGACTTTTCCATGCAGTCCTTCAGCAATATCACTCACAAATACATTGAACAGTGCCAGACCTAGGACTGAACCCTGGGACACTCCGCTAATCACCCTCCTTTCATCCAAGTGAGCTCCATTTACCATCACCTTCTGTCATCTGTCAGTCAATCAATTTCTGATCCAGTTCACCACCTTGGGACCCATCCCCAAACTACTGAGTTTATTGATAAGCCTCCTATGAGGAACAGCATCAAAGGCTTTGCTGAAATCCAGGTAGATGACATCCATCGCATGCCCCTGATCTAGTTCTCTGGTCACCCAAAGAACTCAATCAGATTTGTTTGGCAAGATTGTCCTTTGGTAAAACCATGTTGCCTCAGATCATGCCTCCTGTTGGTTTTGAGAAAGTTCACTATTCGCTCTTTCAGAAGTGCCTCCATTACTTTTCTCGCCACCGCAGTAAGGCTCACAGGTCTGTAGTTTGTCACATCTTCCCTGTCACCACTTTTGTGAAGAGGTACCACATCCACCCTTCTCCAGTCTTGAGGAACTTCTCCTGTTTCCAAGGATCTGTTGAAAACATTCTTTAATGGCCCTGCAGGAACCTGTCTTAGCTCTTTCAGTATCCTGGGATGCATCCCATCCGGTCCCATGGCCTTGTCCACTTTTAAAGACCTGTTGAGTTAAAAGTCTCACCAGGAATGTTTGAGGGAATCTGACTGTTAGCAAGGGCTGGCAGTTATGAGTCAAGATAGTGAATTAGAAACCTGTTGTGGTAAAAGTTACAGTGGAGTAGAAACTTGATGAGTTTAGACATAATAGTGGGTTCATGCTTCACTGGGGTCAAGGGGTAGTGCATCATAAAATTCACTAGCTTTAGTTGGTGAATTGCTCTGCTACTCTTAGGGGGTGAGAATATAGTTCTCTCCCAAAGTCTTGCTAGGTACCTTGACGTGGTAACCCCCTTATACAAAATCTATACTAAATTCCAGCATGACAACACTACAATTGAAGTATAGTAGGAATGAAAAAGAAAAATACATACTGGCTGCACATCGCCCAGTATAGAAAAATGCCCACCAGTAGCTTATGTACTAAGGCTAACAATGGTCATTGCAATAGTGCAAGCACTGCAGATATAGAAAACATCCCTGCCACAGATAAAGCCATGGTGTGCATGTTCGTGGAAACATTGTGGAAGGAGATAAACCACAGAAATTATTGAAAAAGTTAAGAGGATTAACTATGGTTAAGTGGACTTCTGCAGATAAGGAGGAGATAAGGTACTGCTATTTTTATGCTACAAACCCTATATATAAATCAAGAGGGTATACAAAAGAATCCGCAAAAAACTGGAAGAAAGAGGAAAATTGCCTCAAGAAAAACTGCAAAAAGCAACAAATGCATCTTTAAGATCTTTAATTTCACAGATCAAAGCAAAGAAGTACAGTATGTGAATGATAACATTTTCAAGCAACTAAGGGAGGAGAAGGAGACCTGGGTGACAGCCCAGAAGAAAGGAATACACAGAAACAGAAAAAGCAGTTGATGGGGAAATGGAGCTTGGAGATTTGAAACTCCAGGAGAGTGAGATAACTACAGGACAGGTCAACCAATTAATTCAAAAGGAGGAAGAAAAGGAGGAGAAAGACCCAGAGGTGGAGGAATTCAAGATCGAACTCCTAGTCCACATGGAGAAAGATGACTATGCTGGGTTTCAGGCAAGGGAAAGATACCCAAGCTGAATTTTACATCTAGGGTTAGGAGTATGAATATAAAGATGAACAACGCCATATCCAGTATAAAGGAACCATATATTGATATCACTGAAATAAATCTAATACAATATTCTGCAGCTAAAATTATTACTGCAAGAATACTACCAGCTAAAGTACAAGGCCAGAAGAAAAAGAAAACGGTAACAGTTCTTCCTTGGAAAAAGCATATTGAGGGCAAAATACAGTCATTGCATGCAGAGGTATCCCTGATAGACGGATATCTCAAAAGGTTAAGATCATCAAAGATATTAAGGAAGATCCAAGGCATCATAAAGCATGCTGCATTAACAGAAGAAGACCTGAAATGTATATGTTCCAACAATAAATTGAAAGTAACAGTAGAAGTGCAAAAACTGTGAAGATATGAAGAAAAACAAAAAGAAAGATATCAAAATTAACTATTTACAGAGAACCCAAAACAATTATACAGGGAATTGGAAAAGAGCATTAGTATGGTAAAAAACACCACTAACCAAACCTGACAAAGAAACCAACTTGAAAAATCTATACGAAGACGCTGTAGAGCACAATCGAGAAACAGAATGGTTACCTTGAATACAGGAGCATTTAGAAAAAAAAACATCAAACCTATGGAATGGCCTGTAGTAACAACAAAAGAGCTGGAAAGCAGGTTAAAACAAGCCCTAATCAGGAAGAGCCCTGGCCCAGATGAAGTAAGCAACTTTTGTCTCAAAGAGTTAACATCACGCCAGAAAGACCTGGTGAATTGCAAAAATCAATTGTTCAAACAGCCAGACTTAGCACTACAATGGCTTACTGCAGGAAGAACATTTCTCCTTCCAAAGGGGGACCCAAGTAAGATTCCCAAAATTTATAGACCAATATATAATTTTCCTACAATCTAGAAACTGTTCACTGCAATTGCAGACAGAATATATGATCATATTGAGTCCAATAACATCATGGCAACAGAGCAAAAGGGCAACAAGAGCATATGGAACCAAAGTCCAGTTAATGTTCAATAAATCCATCATGCCCAGTGCTAAGAAAAGTAGAAATCTCAGTATAGGATTGATTATAAGAAAGCTTTTTACAGAATCCCACACTCTTGTATAATAAATTGCCTTGAAATGTATAAAATAAATCCTGGTTTGATAGAGTACGTTGAGTTCACCATGACAATCTGGCAAAACACACTCTTTTTGAAAAATGAAGATGGTCAGTACATCATTTCTAACATAAAGATCCAGTGAAAAATATTTCAGGGGGATTCCCTGTCACCCCTTCTAGTTTGCGTACTCTCATCAAAACTTTGTGATATGGATTTAGCCTGAATCCTAAGGAAGGTAACAACTTAGAAACAACATTCCATTTATTATTTGTAGATGATCTGAAGATCTACAGTTCCAGCGACCAACAGTAGATCAACTACATATGGTGAAAAGCTTTTCTGATGACATCAGGATGACCTTTGACCTTGACAAATAAGAACATAAGATATGCCATACTGAGTCAGACCAAGGTCCATCAAGTCCAGTATCCTGTTTCCAATAGTGGCCAATCTAGGTCACAAGTACCTAGCAGTTTCCCCAAAAGATACAGGTTCCACAATGCTTGTATTGGAGCAAGCAGTGGATATCCCGGGTTCCCATTAATAATGGTTTATGGACCTTTCCTCCAGGAACTTGTCCAAACCTTTTTTAACCCATGAGAGGAATAATTTTCATCCGCTAGGTGACGCTAGTGATGAATTGCAGCACAGAGTACCAGTGGGGTCATTTTTTACTCCAGTTGCTTACGTCCGATTTGGATCGTGATACAATTTGCAGTTTTGTGAATTTTTTTGATCTGACAAAGGTATTTATCATTAATTATGTAACATTTATTTTTTGTACTCTTATTTTATGAAAATTACACATTTTCTGTAACACTGGTCAACAAATATTTACAAAAGTCATGTTACTGAAATAAAAATAGTCATTTCGTACGTAATGGTGAAAGTCCCCAGGAGGAGATGGAGGTGGAGGAAAATCCTGTTGAAATAAATGACACTGCACTTGTGCACAAGATTTCCAAGCCAGATAGAAAAAAAACACAGCTCTCTGCTGAGCTCTGCAGAGAGCCCCAGCTCAGAGGGAGAGACAGGCTTCCTCACTGATTGGTCACACCTGGGGGAAGGAAAGGGAGTGCCGGGAAGCAAATGCTTTTTAAATCCACAAACAGAGCAGAGAGTTAGCACAAGAAGAGGCAAGGAAACAGGCAAGGGAAGGAGCAAAGGAAGTGGAGAGGAAGGAAAAGAGCAAGCAAGACAGGAACCTTATGAAGAAGGTGAAGAAGAGAGAGAAGCCTTGGAGCGGACGTAACAGCAAAGCAGAACCTTGGAGCAAGAGAGCTAGCAAGGGAAGCCATTGGAGAGACGGCAATTGGACATACAGCAACAAGGGCTATAGCAGCTGTAGAGGAAAGAAGGAAGAAAAGCCTCTTCAGAGCAGGTACCTAACTGGCACTGGAAATAGACATAAGGAAGCTGAATTCCAGAACCTGGAGGATAGCAGGGAAAAAGGGTTCAGCAGTTGTCTAAGAAACCCTGCCAAAGGTAAAGCTACCATTTCTAATGCTGAATCATTGTTAGAGAAGCCATTTGCCTTTGCTACTGTCCAGAAGGCTGACCCAACACCTTTAACTGATAATAAGTGGGGGGAGAGTCTTACCTATGGGGAAAGTTATAATACTGACAAAAGCAAGACAGCCGAGCCTTCAGAGTTAAGAAGCTATAAAGCAAGCTGTTGTCAGAAGGAAAGGTTTTCTCTCCTAATGCTAATGTACCTGTACACGCTGAATTGCTCCTGAACCAGTTCAAGGAATTTCTGGAGGAAAGAAAGTCAGGGAGAACTGTTAAACCTGATAGAGATGCCAGTAATTCTAATACTGTTGAAAGAATGCAAATAGACTTTTGTTTGCCAGCTTTAGAAAGTGAATCTTCTCCCACGGATTGCTCTTTATGTTTAAAGGAAGAAGGCATTGTTGAACAGCACTGAAACTGTATGAAATAATATAGAAAGTACTTGCCATACCTGCTGAAGAATTGGAAAGGCTTGTTTTATGTTTAATAAGCTTAATTGTCTTCTGAGGATAAGAAGCCGTGCTGTGAAAAAGAAAATCAGCTGTTGCAGTTTAATTGTTTTCCGTTGAATAACCACACGGGGCAGTGTCCTGTGGAATGTTTGTGGGACTGAGAAACAGCTGAGCAGTGCTGAGATATTTCTGTTACGTTTTCTTCTGTTCCTGAAATACCTATATGTTGGAGATGCATCCTTTATGCTTGTTTGTGTTTGAGCTTTGATGTGCTGGAAATTCCCCACAATAAATATTCTTGCAGCCTTGAAACACTCATGTCATAACTACAATTTTGTCCTCAAGGAAATAAGCAAAACTACAAGTCCCAGAATCCCTGGCGACAATAGGAATAGCTTTACTCAAAAGAGGACATTCAAAGGCCACTTCCAGCTGGTAAGCTCTCGGGCCCCAGCGGAAGCATCGCACTTATCAATTGTTATATGCTGAAAACAAATATGACAGTGAAATTGCAAAGTTGGCTCTAGTGTTTTTGTAATCTACAAGAATTAATGTTTACATCATGAAATGCATGTCAATAGTAAATATAATAGGCCTTCGGTTAATACCTGTAAAAAACCAAGTCATAGACTACTTTTTAGATTTTTTCGCCTGTCTCTTGTACTGCTGTTCGGGAGTTTCTCTGGGGAGTGTCCAGCAGTAGTCAGCCAGCATTGTAGTGGACCATTTTCCCTGGTATCTTTGCTCCATCATTGCGATATCCTGGTGAAAACGTTTGCCCTGTTCATCACTAACCATACCACAGTTGTCAGGAAAGAAATTGAAATGGGAATCAAGGAAATGGATCTTTACAGACATATTGCAGCCAAGTTTCTGATTCTGCATCAGCATGTCTTCTACTAGTTCCTTGTAGTTTTCTGCCCTAACATTCCTGAGAAAGTTTGCTGACACTAGGCGAAAAGCATTCCATGCTCGTTTCGCATCAACCTGCAGCAAGTTGTTGAACCGGTCATCTTTGAAGAGCTCTCGAATCTGAGGATCCACAAAAACTCCCTCTTTAATCTTTGCTTCGCTGAGTCGAGGGAACTTTTCATGCAGGTATTGGAAAGCTGGCGAAGTGCGGTCCATGGCTTTCATGAAGTTTTTCATCAAACCTAGTTTGATGTGAAGGGGTGGTAGCAGGATTTTGTGAGCCTCAGCCAGAGCTGGGTGCTGGATATTCTTCTCTCCAACTGTTACATTTTGTCTCCGATTCCATTCCTTCCGCAAATAGTGCAATCTCTTGATCGGCTATCCCACTCACATAAGAAACACATGTATTTTATATATCCCTGCTGCAGTCCCATTAAAAGGTCAACTACCTTCAAGTCACCACAGAGGTGCCAGCTGTATGTTTATGTTTATGTTTATTTATTTGATATACCGGCCTACTTTATCAATCAGAGCTGTTTACAATTCACAAACAATTAGAAACAGGCACAGGGCCAGAAAGGAGGAAAGGAAGTTACAATTGTTGATAGCATAGAACAAGAGAAAGGATACAGGACTATACGTAGGAGACAGGATCAGACAAGAGGGGAGGGAAGGTCATAGGCCAAGGAAAAGAGGTGGGTTTTAGGTCTCGCTTGAAGGTGGCGTAATGGGGTTCTAACCGGAGGGAGGTGGGGAGTGAGTGAATTCCAGAGTGTGGGCTGATGAAAAAGAAAGCAGAGGAGCAGGTGGATTGAAGGTGAGTGAGTGAGGGAGTGGGGAAGGGAGATTAAGGCGGTTAAGGTGGAAGGAGCGGGAGTGGGTCTGGGGGTGTGGAATGTAATAGGTCTGCCAGGTTATTGTGGAGTACTAGTGTGAAGAGCCCTGTGAACTAGAGAAAGTAACTAAGTGCGAAGTCAGTAGATGCTTTAAGTTATTGTATGTCTCTTTCATGTGGACGGCATGCACTACTGGAATAGATGGAAGCCGGTTTCCATTGTTCAAAAGCACAGCCTTCAGACTCAGTTTCGAAAAGTCTATAAATAATCTCCAGTCTTGTGGGTCATGAGTGATTTTTAAGGCATTCATGAGGCTTTCAATATCGGAACAGAATACCAGATTACTTTCCTTTCCGACTGCTTATAGTACACTGCTGATGTCAGATGGCTTCAGCACCGTCTGGCAGTAGTATTGCATTGCATCAGAAGATGATGCAATCAACTCTGGATGATGTATGCATGCTGGTATTATGGAATGTGATGCAATATTACATCATTCAAGGCTTATTTGGGATGTTGTTGATGTCCTACTGGATAAATTTACACGGTGAAACGTCAAAAATAAACTACATGCAATATCTTCAAAACGAGAGCCAATAATTTTTTTTTATGTTATATTCGTGTTCAGCTCACCAAGATACTACAGATTAGGGCCTTTTAAAGTCAGTAACGATTTCAGTGTTGACCAGTGTAATTGATATCATACGTTTTCTCATTATTTCCGATGAAATCTAAAGGCTTTCAGTTCGTTCATCACGATTATTGTACACCTATAGTAAAACTGCTTTGGGTTTTATTCAACTTTATCTTTGTTTATTTACTTTAGGTTATTGTTTATGATGTCAAAACGAAAGTATTCAGCTGCCCAAGTAAGAGAAATATTGCAATGAGATGCTGACAGTGACGGCTCTGAGTCGTCTGATGATGCAGCATATTCAGCAAGCGAAGAGGCGTATCAGCCAAGTTCGGGCGATAAATCTGATGATGACAGTCATGATTCAGATGGCGACAGCAGTTGGTCGCCAAGTGAATGTGAGACTGATGTTGAGCCGGTAACATCGCCTGCAGCAAAGAGTCAAGTTACAGGTCGAGGCAAAGGTCGAGGCTGTGCTGGACGGGGAAGACAGCAGGAATCCTCGGTGTCAGTATCATTTGTGAGGAATCTTAGTTGTGGTCATAGAGGAGCTAAGAGGTCATCAACTATAAGCACAAATGTTGTCATTGAAGCCTATGTATCTAAGGATGCCACTTCATGGAAAAGGAAACCTATAAAGCAAGCTGCTGGAAGATATGCCAGAGCTAATGTCATGCTCATACAATAAGGTCCTCAAAGGTATGCTGTACGAAATGTTGATGGCCCTCTCGCAGCATTCCACTTGTTCATGAGGAAGAACTTATTGAATGAAATCATGATGTGGACGAGCAAATGAGGAAGACACATTTATGATGACACCTGGAAAGATTTGACAGATGGAGAATTTCAATGTTTTCTTGGACTTCTGATCCTCTCAGGCATGTACAAGTCACGAAATGAATCCATAGTTTAGTTGTGAAACCTTGAAGATGGTCGTTCTGTTTTTGGCAAAAATATGGCCCATAACCATTTTCAGCAAATTTCTTGTGCTCTCAGATTTGATGATGCAAGCAACAGATGTGAACAACGAGGCGTGGATAAGCTTGCTCCAATCACACACGTTTTTGATACCTGGGAAGCAACTCTAAGTGACGCCTTTGTTCCTGGTGAAAATGTTACCGTGGATGAGCAACTGCTTACATTTCGTGGCCATGTTCCGTTCAGACAATATATTCCCAGCAAACCTGGGAAATATGGCATAAAGCTATGGATGTTGTGTGACAGTGCAATGTCATATGTTCTGTGTCTTCAAGTATATACAGGAAGGGAACTCGGACAAAACAGAACAGAATCAGGGTGAAAGGGTTGTGCTGCAACTCACTGAAGGATTGACGCGATCTGGCAGAAATGTTACTGTTGACGATTTCTTCTGCAGTTTATCCCTGTCACGGAAATTGCTAGAAAAACAAATTACACTTTTGGGGACAATTCGAAAGAACAGAAAAGAATTACCCCCAGAATTTGTAACAGCAAAGGACCGAGAGGTATTCACTTCACTGTTTGCCTTTCGCGATGAAGCCACTCTGGTTTCCTATTGCCTGAAGAAAGGAAAAGTGGTTGTTCTTCTGAGCAGTTTGCATGATCAAGAAGAAGTAGATAACACACGTACAGACAAAAAAAACACACATGATCTTGTACTATAATTCTAGTAAAGGTGGAGTAGATATGGCAGATCAAATGTTGCGCACGTATACCACAAAACAAATGACAAGACGCTGGCCAGTGACAATCTTCTACAAAATGTTGGACATCAGTGCTTTGAACGCCTTCATTGTTTGGGTGTCACTAAATCCAGAATGGCAGTCCAAGTCAAAGCACAGATGTCGTCTATTCCTCTTGGAATTAGGAAAGCAGCTGCTTCAGAGTAATTGCAGCGAAACTTCTTCCAACATTGAAGAAGCCACTGATGCTGTTTGCAATGTTGGGATCCCAAAGAAAAGGGCAAGGTGTCACTGCTGTTCCAGAGAAAAAGACAAGAAAAGCAATATAGTTTGCACCTCCTGCAAGCGCAATGTTTGCAAAGAACATTCAGAAATTGTCTGTGTCTCATGCAAATGACTGTAGTACTTTACTGTGTTCATCAAGTGCATGCAAAAACTGTTTTCATAGCAACTCTTCTTCACGTAATTTTATGATAAAGCATTACATTTCAAAACATTTCACCTTCATATAATAAATTATTAATTCAGAATAATATTTTGTCTGTTTAGTTTAAAATTTTCATGGTTAACAATTAAAATTTGTCATGGGGTCATTTATGACCCCAACGGTATCCAGTGTTTGCAAAACATCTCGGTAATTCCAGGGTTAAACCCGGCTACAGTAACAGCTTTTACTACATCCTCCAGTAACGAATTCCAGAGTTTGATTACTATAGCCTCATTGCATGTCCTCTAGTCTTTCTATATTTTGATGGCGTAAACAATCGATCTACCTTTATCTGTTCCACTCCATTCATTAATTTATAGACCTCTATCATCTCCCCTCAGCCATCTCTTTTCCAGGTTGAAGAGCCGTAACCTTTTAGCTGCTCTTCATAGGGGTATCCTTCCATTACCATTTTGGTGGCTCTTCTATGTACCTTTTCTAATAACGCTAAATCCTTTTTAAGATACGGCTACCAGAATTGCACACAATATTCAAGATGCGGTCGCACCATGAAATGATATAGAGGCATTATAATATCCTTGTTTTATTCTCCAATCCTATCCTTATGATTCCTAACATTCTATTTGCTTTCTTGGCTGCCACTGCACACTGGGCGGAGTGACCTACACAGAGCAGTGGGTATACCTCTAAACAAAGGCATAGGGAGGGGTGACCTGTGCGGAGTGTCAGGTGCACCTACTCTTGCCGCCTCGCTGGGCAGACTAGATGGACCATACTGGTCTTTATCTGCCGTCATATACTATGTTATTATGACTCTTAAATCTTTTTCCTGGGTGGTGGTTCCTAACCTTGTATTGTGTAACCATAGTTTGGGTTGTTCTTTCATAGTAACATAGTAACATATTAACATAATAAATGATGGCAGATAAAGACCAGTATGGTCCATCTAGTCTGCCCAGTAAGATGGCAGGAGTAGGTGCACCTGCCACTCTGTGCAGGTCACCCCTCCCCATGTCTTTGTTTAGGGGTGCACCTGCCACTCTGTGCAGGCCACCCCTCCCCATGTCTTTGTTTAGGGGTGAACCCACCGTTCCGTGTAGGACACCCCTATTTTTTGAGAAATTAGATGGTTCAGTTTATTTTGATTTTATCCTGTTACTGTAAAGGGACCCACTGTGTCTGTCCTATGCCACTTTGAACTCCGTCACTGTATTTGCCCCACCACGTCCATTGGGAGGGCATTCCAAGCATCCACCATCCTTTCAGCGAAAAAGTATATCCTGACATTGCCTTTCAATTTACCACCTTGCAGCTTCATGTTATGCCCTCTAGTTTTACAGCTTCCCCGTCTTTGGAAGAGGTTTGTTTGTTCATTATTTCTCTTTAAGTATGAATCATATCTCCCCTATCCCTCCTCTCCTACAAAGTGTACATATTTAGGTCTTCAAGTCTCTTCTCATAAGGCTTCTGACGCAGGTGCATAACTTTGCACTTGTCCACATTAAATTTCATCTGCCATTTGGATGCCTAGTCTTTCAATTTATCAAGGTTCTCTTGCAATTTTTCTCAATCCTCATGGGTTTTAATAACTTTGAATAATTTTGTGTCATCTGCAAATTTAATTACCTCACTCATTATTCCCATTTCCAGGTCATTTACAAATGTGTTTAAAAGCAGTGGACCCAGCACAGATCCCTGGTGTACTCCACTATTCACCTTTCTCCAATGGAAGAATTGGTCATTTAGCCCTACCCTCTGCTTTCTATCTTTTAACCAGTTCCTGATCCACAATAGTACACTGCCTCCTATCTCATGACTTTTTAATTTTGTCAAAAGTCTCTCATGAGGGACCTTGTCAAAGGCTTTCAGAAAATCCAGATATACTATATCAACCAACTCACCTTTGTCTACCTGTTTATTCACACCTTAAAAAAAAACATAACAGATTAGTAAGACAAGACCTTCCTTAGAAGATTTTGATGAGATAGAACGAGTCACTTGGTTGGCATCTTTAGACGTCACAGCTCTTTATACATCAATTCCTCAGGATGAGGCACTTCAAGTTCTAGCAGACGTTTGGGGTAATCGACCAAGTCCTCAACTGGTTCCAACAGATTTTTTGGTTCTACTGGCTGAGCTAGCGTTAAAGAAAAACTATTTTGTGTACAAGCAGGAATATTTCCAGCAGATTTCGGGCACAGCCATGGGAGCCACTTTTGCACCATCTTTGGCTAATCTTTATATGCACTCTTTTGAAAAGAGTTGGGTGTATCCTTCGCAGTTTGCACCGTATATCTTAAAATGGTATCGTTATATTAATGATATTTTTCTACTTTGGGGAGGTTCGAAAGCTCTTTTGAATGAGTTTTTTGTTTATTTGAGTGGGTGTAATTTGAATATTCAGTTTGAGATCAATATCCAGGAGCTTACACTCCATTTTTTGGATGTTAAAGTTACAAAAGGCAGGAACATTTTTTTGACTACTATTTATACCAAACCGACCGACAGGAATACTTTGTTGCATGTTTCGAGCTTCCATCCGATACATTTAAAGAGCAGTTTACCTTACTCACAGCTGTTACGATGCCACCGCATCTGCTCCACAAATCAGAAGTTTGAATTACAGGCCAGAGTTATGACTGACAAATTTCAAGAGCGGGGCTATCCGGCTCCGGTGTTAAAGAAGGCATATAAAAGGGCTAAATTCAATCACCGTGAGTGGCTTCTACGATCTGGATCAGCTGCTGTAGATGTTAATTTGTTGAGCCCTTTGCCCTCTGTCACCTGTGTTATTCCATTTTCAAGTTTATCTAGCCGTATTGTAGCTGCTATACGTAAGAGATGGGGCTTATTGATAACACATCCGAAACTTGCTGGGAGTTCGCTCCGTGTGGCATATCAGAGGGGGAGAAATCTGAGTGACCGCCTGTGTTCGGCGGTCCCTTGCCGGCCTTTTCAAAAAGAAACCTTTCAACATGCACAATGTGGACATTGTTCTTTTTGTAACCTTATGTCCAGTACGGTTTGTACGGCCTTTTCATCCAAAACATGTAGATTATATCAGAACACTGATTGCAATACCACTTTTGTAGTGCATGCTCTCTGGTGCCCATGCTTGAAGTTATATGTAGGAAAAACTACACATCCTTTATGGACGCGCTTAGCGGAGCATAAGTATAGTATTTCTAAGGCAAAAATTGAAACCCTATTAGTACAACACTGTCTAAGATTTAGTCATAAATTTGAAGATTTTCAATGTACAGTTTTGGAAGTAGTACCTCCAAATATTCACAGAGGTGATAGGGGGCTCCTGCTATTACAGAAGGAGCAGAAATGGATCTATGCATTGGATACTTTGGACCCTCATGGGTTAAATAACAAAATTGACTGGACCCTTTTTATGTAGGATTGATTGAGATTGTGTGCAGCTCCTTCTTGCCTTTTCTTCTTTTATTAATTTTTTATGAATGTAGGTGTTAGTGTTGTGTTGTGTAATAAAGTTGTTGAAAGTGTGAGGTCAGAGTGGCAGCTGACGAGCTGATTGGTGGTAAGGTGGTTTAAATTCTGTGACATCAGACACTGTGGTAGTGTATTTGTTGGAGGCATCGTGTATGTCTGGATAAAGTCTTCAGCGTGTGGTGGATCAGTGGATCGAATGTAGTCGTGTTCCTTGATGAAGCCTGAAGGCGAAACAAAACCTTTTGTTGGACAATGACTATTGGATGATGACTATTGTGTTGGTGTAATAGTAGGCTGCTGTTAGCTGCTTGGATGTGTCTGACTACCTACAGATAAGTGCTGGATTGCTTTCTTTGAATGTTATGCGAAGTTGCCTGTCCTTGAGAGTATAACTTTGTTTTTTACAGGGAATCGAAAATTGAGGTATTTGAAAAATTGCATTTTGATGCTTAGAAGTTGCATCTGCATGTGTTCTTGGAGTGTGGAAATCAGTCCATCTGTGCTGATGAAGAAGATAACATCACATGCATGTTCAGCTGTGTAGAAGCGGTTCAGGCACTATTGAAAAGTAAAACGAAGTAAAGCAGACACTTCTCTTCCATAGCGGTTATCGTGTTGTACTGTGGTGTATTGTTTTTATGTGTTTATATGTGGTATGAATCTCATAAAGTATCCTTTTGGATTGAGAATAGTTGTAGTTAATTGAATCGTATTTGTTAATACAATATAAAGGGAGGTATAAAGCTATGGGACCCATGATGTGAGGGTCTGCCATTTCCCTATGGTGATGAATTTCGCCAAATGTAAGGGTGAGCAAAACCTGAGGTCCTTTTGAGCTATACTGAGTGATTGTGAGTAGGTTATGTGTGAATGTGATTGACGTTATAAATTGAAGTGATTTGGGCGATTATTAAGGGGTTTACTTGGCTTAAAACCATGTAAATGCCTTTCGGGCCCACTATGTCTGAAAAGCACTGGGATCATAACCCTAAAATAATTACAGAGAATGAAGAGGTTATGATCATTTGGGATACTCCCATTCTGATTGATAAAAAGCTGGATGCGAGAAAGCCAGATTTAGTGGTAAAGGAGAAAAACACCAAAATGGCATAGATTATAGAGGTGTCAGTTCCAAGCGACTACTCTGTGAATCGTGTTGAGAGGAAGAAAGTATTTAAGTACTAAGAAATACAGTCGGAGTCCTTGAAAATATGACAGAAAGATACTGCGTTTATTTCCCATCATGTTGGGTGCCACAGATCCAATTAAGACAAATTTCCAAACACACCTTGATAAATACATGTAACATCTTAGGCACTCCAGAGGGAGGCTCTCTTTGGCAGTAACATTAGCAGTAAATTTATGAGACTGAGATCATACTCCACATACCCTGGCTTAGAAGTGAGGCTCATCACTGTCATGGTATGTGCAAAACTGGCCCATTTGGAGAAACTGCCTTGAAGAGTGTGGGGATAAATCTGGCATTGAGCCAGGGCAGTAGGTTAGAGACCTGTTGAGTTAAAAGCCTTGCCAGGAATATGTGAGGAAATATAGCTGTGAACAAGGGCTGGCAGTTATGAGCCAAGATAGTGAGTTGGAAACCTGTTGTGGTAGAGGTTACAGTGGAGTAGAAACTTGATGGGTTTAGACATTATAGTGGGTTCAAGTTTCACTGTGTGAAGGGTATAGTGGAGAGACCTGCTGGGTTAAAAGACTCGCTGAGAGAGTGTGAGGGAAGCTGGCTGTTAGCAAAGGCTGGCAGTTATGAACCAGGGCAGTAGGTTGGAAAACCTGTTATGTTACTTTGGAGAAGAAACCTACTAGGATAGGGGACAATGGTTGGAGTCCTACAGGAAGTCTACAGGCCGTGTGTGGAAGATGTAGGCAGTTAGCCAGGAGACAAAGAATGAATGTTTCAGCTGCACTGTAAATGCAATGTGTGCTTTCAAGTTGGTGTTGACTCCTGGTGACCCAGCAGCTGCTGGGTTTTCTTGGCAGTGTGACCAGATGTAGATGCCAGGCCTTTCTTCCAAGGCAATAGAGGGTTAAGTGACTTGCCCAAGGCTAAAAAGATTGCTAGTGAAAATATGTTTTCACTTAACGTGTAATCAAACTCTGGAATTCATTACCGGAGAATATAGTGAAGGCAGCTAGTGAAGCTCAGATTTAAAAAGGTTTGGACAAGATCCTAGAGGAAAAGTCCATAAAATATTATTAAAGAGGTCCCGCGAAATCCACAGCTTGCCCCAGGACAAGCATTGTGACCCCGTATGCGTTTTTGGGAATCTGCCAGGTATTTGTATCCTGGATTGACCACTGTTGGAAACAGGATACTGGGCTTGATGGTGATTCGATCATTAGGCATGTAGATAGCTGGGTGGCTGGTGGACGTGAGGATCGCCTGGTAACATGCCTGCCTGGTGCGAAGGTAGCGGACTTCACGCGCCACCTAGATAAGGTCTTAGATAGTGCTGGGGGGGAGTCTGCTGTCTTGGTACATGTCGGTACCAATGACATAGGAAAATGTGGTAGGGAGGTTCTGGAGGCAAAATTTAGGCTTTTAGGTAGGAAGTTGAAATCCAGAACTTCCAGGGTAGCATTCTCCGAAATGCTTCCTGTTCCGCGCGCAGGACCCAAAAGGCAGGCAGAGCTCCAGAGTCTCAATGCGTGGATGAGACAATGGTGCAGAGATGAGGGTTTTGCATTTGTTAGGAACTGGGGAACATTCTGGGGAAAGGAGGGGCTCTTCCGAAGGGATGGGCTTCACCTTAACCGGGATGGAACCAGGCTGCTGGCATTAACCTTTTAAAAAGGAGATAGAGCAGCTTTTAAACTAGATATTAGGGGAAAGCCGACAGTCGCCCAAGAGCAGATGGTTCGGAAGAATGTATCCTTGAAGGATACTACCAAAAGCAGAGAGGTTCCACAAAAGAGTAAAGTAGCCCAAATGCCCTCAAGTATGGAGCAGACAGAGCTTAAAGATCCCAATTTACCCATGTCTAACAATAGCCAAATTAACATGAACAAAATACATTCTCTAAAATGCTTGTATGCAAATGCTAAACAATAAGATGGGAGAGTTAGAATATATAGCACTAAATGAAATGTTAGATATGATTGGAATAACAGAGACATGGTGGAAGGAGGACAACCAGTGGGACACTGTGATACCTGGGTACAAACTATATCGTAATGATAGAGCTGATCAAATTGGTGGAGGGGTTGCGCTCTATGTTAGAGAGGGCATTGACTCAGAAAGGATTAAAGTTTTGCAGGAAACAAAATCTGCTGTAGAATCTGTATGGATTGAAATTCCATATAAAAGGGGGAAGGCAATGGCAGTGGGGGGTGTACTATCGAGCGCCTGGCCAGAATGACCAAATGGATGATGAAATGCTCAAAGAAATCAAGGAAGCTAACAAACGTTACAGTGCAGTAATAATAATGGGTGATTTCAATTACCCTGGTATCGACTGGGTCAGTGTCACGTCAGGACATGCTAGGGAGATAAAGTTCCTGGATGAAATAAATGACTGCTTCTTGGAGCAGCTGGTTCATGAACCGACCAGAGGGGAAGCCATATTAGACCTAGTCCCTTAGTGGAACACCAGATCTAGTGCAAGATCTAAGGGTGTTGGGGCCACTGGGAAATAGTGTTCATAGCATGATCGCCTTTGATTTAATTAGTGGAGGAGGGATAGTAAGGAAATCCACAGTACTACCTTTTTACTTTCGATAGGGAGACTATGATAAAAGGAGGAAAACAGTTAAGAAAAAACTAAAAGGAGCAGTTGCAAAGGTTAAAGACGTACATCAAGCTTGGGTGTTGTTGAAAAATACTATCTTGGAAGCCCAGACCAGCTGTATTCCACGCTTTAAGAAAAGTGGAAGGAAGTCCAAAAAACTGCCAGCATAGTTTAAAGGTGAGGTCAGAGAGGCTGTTTTTGCCAAAAAAGCAACTTTCAGGAAATGGAAAAAAGAGCCAAACGACGAAACCTGGAAACAGCACAAGCACTGGCAAGTCAAATGCAAGGCATTGATAAAGCAGGCAAAGAGAGAATTTGAGAAGAAGCTTGCTGCGGAAGCAAAAACGCGAAATAAAGACCTTTTCAAGTACATCCGTAGCAAAAAACCTGTGAGAGAGTCAGTTGGTCCATTAGATGATAAAGGGGTTAAAGGAGCACTAAGAGGCGACAAGGCGATAGCAGAGAGACTGAATGAATTCTTTGCTTCGGTCTTTACTGAGGAATGTTACCCATGATGGAAGTGGTATTTAAAGGTGTGGAAGAATTGAAGGAAATATCGATACATCGGGAAGATGTCTTACAACTATTAGATAAACTGAAGAGTAGCAAATCACCTGGGCCGGATGGTATATGTCCAAGGGTGTTGAAAGAACTGAAATATGAGATTGCAGACCTGCTATCAGTAATCTGTGAACTATCATTAAAATCATCTCTAATACCTGAAGATTGGAGGATCGCCAATGTAACACCAATTTTTAAAAAGGGTTCCAGGGGTGATCCAGGAAACTACAGACCGGTGAGTCTGACGTCAGTACCGGGGAAAAATGGTAGAAAACCCATCATAAAGAATAAAATTACTCAGCATGTAGATAGTCACAACCTAATGGGAGACGGCCAACATGGCTTTAGACAAGGAAGATCTTGTCTTACTAATCTGTTATGTTTTTTTGAAGGAGTGAATAAACAGGTGGACAAAGGTGAGTCGGTTGATATTGTGTATCTGGACTTTCAGAAAGCCTTTGACAAGGTCCCTCATCAGAGACTTTTGGCAAAACTAAAGAGTCATGGGATAGGAGGCAGTGTACTATTGTGGATCAGGAACTGGTTAAAAGATAGAAAGCAGAGGGTAGGGCTAAATGGCCAATTTTCCCAATGGAGAAAGGTGAATAGTGGTGTACCCCAGGGATCTGTGCTGGGTCCGCTGCTTTTTGACATATTCATAAATGACCTGGAAAGTGGAATAACGAGTGAGGTTATCAAATTTGCAGATGACACAAAACTATTTAAAGTTGTTAAAACCGAAGAGGATTGTGAAAAATTGCAAGAGGATCTTGATAAATTGGAAGACTGGGCATCAAAATGGCAGATGAAATTTAATGTGGACAAGTGCAAGGTTATGCACCTAGGGAAGAACAACCCAAACTATGGTTACACGATGCAAGGTTCCACATTAGTAACCACCACCCAGGAAAAAGATTTAGGCGTCATTGTGGATACCATGTTAAAACCCTCGGCCCAGTGTGCAGCGGCGGCCAAGAGAGCAAATAGAATGCTAGGTATGATAAGGAAAGGAATGGAAAATAAAACAAAAGATATTATAATGCCTCTATATCGTTCCATGGTGAGACCGCACCTTGAATACTGTGTGCAATTCTGGTCACCGTATCTTAAAAAGGATATAGCGATTTTAGAAAAGGTTCAGAGAAGAGCCACCAAAATGGTAAAGGGGATGGAAGGATACTCCTATGAAGAAAGGCTAAAAAGGTTAGGGCTCTTTAAACTGGAAAAGAGACGGCTGAGGGGAGATATGATAGAAGTCTATAAATTAATGAACGGAATGGAACAGGTAAATGTAGATCGATTGTTTACGTTATCAGAATATAGAAAGACTAGGGGACATGCAATGAAGCTACAGGGTAAACTATTTAAGACCAATAAAAGAAAATATTTTTTCACTCAACGTGTAATCAAACTCTGGAATTTGTTACCGGAGGATGTAGTAAAGGCTGTTAGTGTAGCTGGGTTTAAAAAAAGGTTTGGACAAGTTCCTGGAGGAAAGGTCCATAAACCATTATTAAGAAGTGACCGAAGATATCAATGCTTGACCCAGTACAAGCATTGTGGAACTTGTGTCTCTTGGGGAAACTGCTAGGTACATATGACCTAGTTTGGCCACTGTTGGAAACAGAATACTGGGCTTGATGGACCTAGGTCTGACCCAGTATGGCATATCTTATGTTCTTATATGTGACTTCAAAATAAATAACTTGCATTCAAATGGAGTGGAGTGGAGGAGTAGCCTAGTGGTTGGGGCAAGGTACTTCAGGCCAGAAGGTCAGGGGCTCAAATCCCACTAGAGGACAGCAACTTTGGGCCAGAAGGACTAGGGTTTCTAGTCCCACAGGTGCTCCTTGTGGTCTTGGGCAAGCCACTTAACCCTCCATAGCCCATGTTCCCTGTAAAATAGTTATCTCCAAGTTATAATACCCTGTTCAATGTAATTTCAGTTTGTTCAATGTAAACCACACTGATGCAGAATAGCACGGTATATAAGAGAATATAAATAAATGATATTAAACATAAAACTAAACTAGTTGGCACTGTTGTGTATCCTGTGTGCTGTGCATTTTTTACTGCTGTGCATCCTTCACAACTCTGCAAAGCTGCATCCTTGATTCACGCTGCATTGGCCAGTGTAGCTGTATTACAGGTGCTACTTCATCCAGCAGTCTGCGTGTCATGTTATTATCTGGGGACAGAAGCAGCGGCCCTGTAATTGCTAGAATCTCACAGCAGGATACATGTAAGCTGACGTGCACAAGCACATCCTGTCAGTTTCCGACAGACAGACTCCACTTTTCAGAGCCAAAGTGCATTATACAGAGAGATTCTTTTATAAGAATCTATATTAGCTTTCCTCAGAATTGTAATTTCCTAGAACATCAAATCAATAATAGTTGTTGGTCTGTCTGTTATTTTTAATTTCAGGTATCTATGACATTTTCTTCAATGACTTGAAAAATTCCATTGTAAGAAACGCTGATAATAAAATCCCCAAATAGTTCTCTCACTTGTTCTGAGAGAACGTAATTGTAAACACTTTATCACTATCAAATTTCTATTTCCTCCAATATACTGCAAAAAAGCACAGTTACTTACCTGTAACAGGTGATCTCTGGGAACAGCAGGAATAAGTCTTCACATATGGGTACGTCGGTACCGACGGAGCCTGCGTGGGAACGCTCCCCAGCGTCCAATCAGAAAGCTTTTGGGAGCATTCCTCAGCGCCTGCGTGCTGCCTTCCCGCCTTTCCAACTGTCTCTCCTCAGTTGAGTTTTATAGCTGAGACAAAGAGAGAGAAAGAGGAAAGGAAGATAGATAGATAGATACAACTCCTAGGGGAGGTGGGTGGGTTGTGAAGACTTATTCCTGCTGTTCCCAGAGATCACCTGTTACAAGTAAGTAACTGTGCTATCTCCAGGAACAAGCAGGAATGAGTCTTCACATATGGGGACTCCCAAGCTAAGATGCCTGGAGCCCTGCATGGTGGGGATTGGAACATGCTACACCTCATATGGCCAGGCATCCTGAGGATGGAGGGTAGGAGTTGAAAAGAAAGGAGCTGTAGGAAAAACAGCTAACCTAAAATAGGACTACAGGTAAGGAGTCCTTGTATGTATGATAATTATCATGAAAAATATTGAAAGGAACAATCACAATATGGACCTCACCTACTGGATTGCAGGAAGTAGAGAGGCTGATGGAGTCTACTGGGGATCCAGTAGAGGAATCTTCAAGGTGACCTCACTGAAGTGAAGGTGAAGGTCCAAATCTGGAAGTGACAGGTGACCCAGGCGTCAACTGGGGTAGTACAAAAACGGTAGGTTTTTAGGAAAGCTTTATGGAAAAAGCTGGGAACTCTTTTGGCTACAGAGTTACTCACTGTTAGGAGCAAAAGAGGAAGACTGACCGATTTGGACAACTAGCCCAGTCCTAGAGGGAAGAAGGGTTATGGGAAAAAAGCCCGTATTCCCAAGGACAGATGTCTGAAGTGTTGAACTTCAGATCTACTGAAGATCCACCCTGTCTTTCCTAACTGGTGAGAGGAAGGAAAGATATTGGAGCACGGAGCTTCAGGGATACCTAAACCTAGGGTTAAGGTAGGAGCTGTCAGTACCACAGCAGTGGTTATGTGCATAATACCCAAGACATACTGTGGGACAGTATGAACATATGCAAGCCCACTGTCTGGAACCTATAGGAAGGTAAAACCTTTATAAGCATAGACAGTTAGAGAGATAAGTATGTAAATACATATCTACCTATAATGAAGCATCTCGACAGATACATATATATATATATATATATGTGTGTGTATATATATATATATATATATATATATATGGGTATATATATACGTCTATAGTGAGATCTGGAGGGGCATAACATATGCACACGCAGCTGACAGACATATGTATCTATAGAGAAGTATATAGAGATATATACATACATGAATATATATGTCTAAAGATAAATGTCTGCAAGTAAGCAGATAGAGATATGCCCATAAGAACATTCACATGGAAGATGTGAAGAGGAAAGATTCATCTAATAACAAGAAGGTGGAACCTACTTGAGAAGATATAGAGAATCTGTTCCCCCTGGTTAAGATGGAGCAGGAATGCTATCCAGTGAAATAACCAGGATGGTTGCGTGGAAAAAACAGAGGATAATATCAGTCTGTAAACAGCAAGTCCTGAGTCCGGTAGAACTCTAACATGGTGAATGGACAGAAAACGCAGAGGATGAGATACCGGGTTGACCCACTTGAGGGACAAGGGGGGGGGGTATCATGCGTTGTTTAAGTAAATATGTGCTGTCCATGAAGGATTAGGATACGATGAGGACAAGCTGCCAGGAAAAAGAGCATATTTCCTGTAGAAACTGGGTAACTCTTTAGACTGTCACATAGAGAAGGCTTATGTCCTTTATTAAAAGGAAATAGAAGGGTGTAAAGAACCCCTACAGTCATGAGGAATGACTGAGGAAGCCTTTTTCAACCATATAGGATAGTAAGTAGAGAAAAAATCACCATGCTCTCTAGCAAGGGCCCATAGTGGAAAGCTTCTCAGTAGGATTGCAGAGAGCACTATGCAGGAGAACCTGGAAATAAAAGTGGCTGTTGGAGAAAACCAGCTGCCACTTCAGTTATGCTGCCAACTCCAGGGATTTGGAGATGACAGAAAAGAAGCGATAAGGATTATCCAAGATAGATGGGCACTTTCTTGGAGCACTACTAAGGCCAGAGAAAAAGTAGTGGAAGACAAGACTGGAACTCGTAGAAAAGTACCAGTAGTCTAATCACTGGAACTCCTGCATGGGCAGCTGCTGAATAGAACAGCAGAGAGAATCCTTCTGTTTGTAACAGAGAGAACAGACAGAACAAGAGGAGAAAATCCTGATCATGTCTGATGAGCTGCCCAATGAAAGCAGGGAGGTTACTCCAGAGAAACACTCTACACTAAAAAGGACAGGAAGACTAGAAAGGCTAAGAAAGCCTTCCAGTGGTATGGTAGCACTCTTACAGGGGAGGCCCTGAAAAAGAGGGTAAAGAAAAATAGGAGCTGAAAGGAGACTTGCCATATGGTAAGTCTGCAGAAGGAAAAAATTCATGGTGGTACAGGAGAAAACTATCATGAGATAGTTGGCAAACCTCTGTTCATGGTAGAAAGAGGAGGAAAACCCTGTGACCCATAGACATGAATCTCCTGACAGCTCAGCCTACGTAAGAGCAAGTGGATGTCCTGGAAAACAGGAATCCATGTGTAGAGTTTTAAATGAAAAAACAGTGAAAAAACTTCTGCTGAGAAGAAGTGAACTGTAGGTTATAAAAAGATTAATCAGAACCCTATTGAGGGTTAATTTTCCTGGCTTGAGTTTGGATTCTTCAGATCAGAGCGAGGTTTCCCTTGTTTGGGAACATCTGTATGATGGGCAGGAGAAGAATAAAACCTTCTTTTTTTAGGGAAAGAAGGTTTGGTAGGGCATTTCCTACCTACTGGGGAAGGAGAAGGCTTAGGATAGCCCTCAGAAACAGGGAAGTCGGTGGAGCAATGAGCAACCTGACGTAAAGACTCCCTATTGAAGAGGTTTTCTCCAGTACAAGGAGTATTACCCAGTCTTTGTTGTGCCCATCTGTTCAAGTCTGAAGCTTGGAGCCAGGCTCTACGTCATGCTCCTATGGCTATAGCAGAGGTTCTGCTAACAGACTCAAAAGAGTCTAGGGAAGCACGAGAAAGAAACCAAGAGATATTTTGGCTATGACTAAGAAGTAAGGAATAGTCTGCAGCCTTTTGGCTCTGATAGAAAAGGAGTCAAAAGAGATAATTTCCTTGTGACCTCCTGAAGGGATAGACTCATATAAAAAAATATAAGAGAGAATCCTTGTCGCCAGCATAGATGTTTGGAAGGTTTGACGTCCAAAGGCATCCAGTGTTCTAGATTCACGACCTGGCGGATAAGAAGAATGCTTCTTCTTGCTTTTTACCTTCCTCATTGCTGATTCCACTAAAATGGAATGATGGGGAAGTTGAGTCTTTTGAAACCCTGGAGAGGGGGGCACCTGATACAGAAGATCAGTTGCTGTAGAAGGTGAGGAAACCCTTAAAGGTGTTTCCCATATTCTCAGAAGAAGATCCTGCAAAGAATGATGTAAAGGAAGCATTATATTTTCCTTTTCCGCAGAAGAGCCTTGTGTAGGATCATAGCCAGGGATAGGAATAGCAAGGAATGTCGCCATGTCAAGGAGAAATTTCTGAAAAGAAGGATCTCCAATGGGAACCATCCCTGGACAGGCTAAAGTTGAAGAACTAGCCTGGGCACTGGAGGATGTACTGGTCCGGTGCAGAAAAGGAGCTCTAATGGATGGATACTGGTACTGGCGGTTATGACTTGAGACAGTCAGTACTGCATCGTCCATGCCAGGTATCGACTCCAAACTAGGTACAGAAAGGAGCGATCCTGGTGAAAAAGACATGGAAGTAGCTGGTTCAGATGTTACTGCAGGAACCGGCATCGATACCAGTACCGGTAGCTGTGCCGGAATCGGAGGCGATACCGACATCGAAGCAGTCATCGGAGGCTGCTCAAGCGGTACCGAGGCAACCAAAAACCCTTGGTGAGAATCCTCTGTACCGCGCATCCGGAATCGGTAAGCATCGGTTCCGAGACGTGTCGGTACCCAGTCTTACAGACTAGATATCGATTCCAGACTCGGCATCGAAGGAAGCGAGCCTATCGATGCATGTCTAGAGGGTACCGACGTCAGTGGTCGTATCGGCGATGCTGCCGATACTGGAAAGTCAATCTGGGACGTATCAATCGGTCCCGAAGGTACCGAGAACGCCAGATGACGATCCCTGGTGAAGAGTGGATCACTCAACACCAGTGCCGATGCCGGGGTATCGGTACCCGCTCGAAGCGGATGCCACCACCGAGCATGGCTCAGGTATGTTCTGTGAGGGGTGAGCCCCAGGAACAACCTGAAACCCCTGAAAGGCTTTGGAGACCGAAGACTCCTGCCGGGGTTTTGAAGCCAATAGGGTCTTGAGGGCAAGGCCGGAGCCGTCATCATGCTTGGCATGAGACCTACCACTCAAGAATTGGCTAGTCTTAACAGACTGTTTGTGGGTTACCTGATCCTGTAGAGAAGAAATGGTTGGTGCCCTGACACTGGAAGGGAACTCGGTATCGAGGGAAACTCGAAATGGAAAATCTCCTCTCATAAAATTGTAGCCTAATGGCTCCGGAGGAAAAGGGTCAGGACCCAAACAGGTTAGACACCAGTTATTGGAGTCTAAAAAGAAAACTGTATTTCCACAGTTAAGGCACTTCTTAGGAGAAGAAAGCTCCATGATGGAGAGGCCTTACAGGCCCAAAAATTTAAGACAGAAACTGAGGGAAAAAAGTCCCTGAGTTTGAGAAAAAGAAAAGAAAAAACCCACCAGCGGTACCGGTGGAGGCGGGGAAACAGCCGCGACCACAAGAAAAAAAGAAAAAAAGAATTAAAGAAAATATTTTCTGCGGTGACAGGAGGACGTCCTGCCGGCTCCGCAGAAAAACGAAAACTGAGGAGAGACAGTTGGAAAGGCGGGAAGGCAGCACGCAGGCGCTGAGGGATGCTCCCAAAAGCTTTCTGATTGGACGCTGGGGAGCGTTCCCGCACAGGCTCCGTCGGTACCGACGTACCCATATGTGAAGACTCATTCCTGCTTGTTCCTGGAGATTATGATTTTCACTTATTTTCTACAGGGACCTTGGAGAGTTATTTCATGATGCTCTTTTTTTTTCTTTTACTGAGATAGAATTGATACATGCTATATATTTCCTCGTTTCTTGCAGTGTTTGGTTGACCAAACCAAACTGCTTTCATAACAAGCTAAAACTAGCCGCTAATTGTAGCGGCTTACTAGAGATTTTTCAGGAACTTCTTACTTCATACTTTGGACACATCATGCGAAGAGAGAGATCATTAGAGAAAGACATCATGCTTGGCAAGATAGAAGGCCAACGCAAAAGAGGAAGGCCAGCAATGAGATGGATCGATACAATAACAGCAGCTACGGGTACCAGTCTGTCAACAATGAGCCGCCTGACTCAAGACCGAACACAATTTAGGATAGCTATCCAGAGGGTCGCCATGAGTCGACTCTGACTCGACGGCACTTAACAACAACAACAACTTACAGGGAAAGACAAGCATGCAGAAAAATAGGCCCCGGGCATGATTGTTTCTGATGACCTTAAAGTGGTATACAGTAAACAGGATGGAGTTGGTGCAGAGGGTAGCTACCAAAAATCATGTGGGGACAGACTTGAAGATCTCAATACTTCAGAGCAGTGGTTCCCAAACCAGTCCTTGGGTAATCCCAGGCCAGTTAGGTTTTCAGGCTATCCACAATGAATATACATGAGATAGATCCCTTCACCACAGCAGAACATAAGGGAGCATGCTACCAGGCAGTCTTTCTCACCATTGGCAGCCTATCCAGGGTGGGGGGAGGAAGCGGGAGCTGCAAGTCTCTCCTGCTGCCCCCACTGAGGCCAATCGGATCTCCACCACAGCAGAACAAAAGGGTGCACACTATCAGGCAATCTTACTCACCACTGGCAGCCTATCCAGGGTCGGGGGAGGAAGCGGGAGCTGCAAGTCCCTCCTGCTGCCCCCACCAAGGCCAATCGGGTCTCCACCGCAGCAGAACATAAGGCAGCACGCTACCAGGTGTGCCCACGCCTGGCGGGCCCATGCCTGAGGACCTCGCCAAAGGGTCCTTTAGTGTGGCATTTAGGAGTGGACCGAGGCTCAAAACGCCAATTCTAGCAACAACAACAAAAAATCAGCTGAACCGTATTGCAACTAAAGAACACTGGACCATCCAGACAATAAGAGGACATTAACTGAAAAGAATAATAACAAGAGGACATTAGCTAACTCTCCATGTTGGCACCTCTCCTCTCTAACAACCATGCCTATGAGTAATGTATTTACATGCAATTGAAATACTCAAGTAATAAGAACATCTGTGTCAGACCTTTTCATAGACCGATTGTCCAGTCCTGTTTTAGCCATATAGCCAGCTATTCTGTCCAGTCCTGTCTTAGCCATATAGCCAGCTATTCTCAGCATTTAGCATGTGAACTATATTCTTACAATAAGTCCATCTGTGTTAGGCCTTCTCATAGGCTAATTGTCTAGTTCTTGTCATAGTCATATAGCTAACTTATCTCAGCATATGTTTTGTAATCTTTGCTCTATAAAACAATCTTAATCTAAGTAAGATCTAAAAAGCAAGGTACTCTATCTACCACTCACTGAGTATCCACACACCTTGATAGATCAGCATCTACCAGTCCACCCCAGTTCTCGCCATAACCCCTAGTCATCAAACCGACCATGACAAACAAACTCTCACTATGGCTATATTGATCATGTGCATCACGCTATGCATCTTAACTCAAAGCCATGCCCTCTATCAATCACAGCAATACTTCATACCAATAACACAGGTACACTAAACAAATTTTTTTTAAACTGCCTCTAATGTTTCGATTGATTTTTACGTTTTTTGGTGCGCTGAATCCAAATCTGGTAACCAATTTGCTCCATCACGTACAGATTTTTTGCTACATTGGGTTAGCAGTTTGAGGTGAACGTTTCAGATTGAGTGCGATCGAGAGAAAAGTTTCTTGGATGAATTCTTTATACTAATTGTTTAGTAGTTATTCAAATAAGAATAAAGAAAATTGTAACAAGGCAGCACATAAGAATAGAGTAATGTCAACAAAACACACTGTGATGGTAGCAAAATTGTCTGCACTTAAAACAGCCACATACATGTGCACAAACATTGAACATATAAGAGCGAGGTTAGACACGAAGCAAAGCAAAGAAATGTGCAAAAAATGTTGTACAGGTATGTATGTAAGAATAGAAAACGCAAACCGCACCATTGCAATACATGAAGACAAACACCGATGGTGTGAAAATAAAATTCTAATACATGAGATCCGACACTGTGGTAATAACTAGCAAATTTTTATTTCAAGTTTAGTAAAAACACGATATTTGTCAACACAGTTTAGATTTTAAAGTCATTCTTGGGTCAATCAATCTCCTGGTGGGCCCGTTTCTTCTTCCCCGAATGCTTCTCTTGGTGCGCTGCTTGGCGTATTTTTCATCTGGGGTTTCCCGCAGCAGCAACCAGCAGAAATCAGCCATCATAGTGGTGTTCCATCTTCCTTGGTACCTTCTCTCTGCGTCCTTGATGTCCTGGTGAAACCTTTCACCTTGTTCTTCACTGTACGCCCCCAAGTTTTCGGGAAAGTAGTTCACATGGGAGTGCAAGAAATGGACTTTCAGGCTCATGTTACAGCCTTGTTCTTTGAAGGCATTGAGCATCCTGGCAACAATATCCTTATAGTTCTCATCCCGCCTGTTCCCCAAGAATTTGAGAACAACATCCTTGAAGGAATCCCAGGCTTCTTTTTCCTTCTCAGACATCGTTTCAGCGAATGCTCCATCTGAAATGAGTTTCCTTATATCAGGGCCAACAAACACTCCTTCCTTTAGCTATGATTCAGAAAGTCGGGGGAACTTTGAGCAAAGGTACCGAAAGCACTCACCATCTTTTGAAGGGACTTGATGAATTGCTTAATGAGACACAACTTAATGTGGAGAGGTGGTAATAGAATTTTATCACGAGGTACCAAGCTCTCATGAAGAACATTTTTCTCACCGGGTCTCAAATACTCCCGAATTGGCCAGTCTTTTTTCCCCCAGTGTAGGTCGTGGGCCCGGCTATCCCACAAGCAAAGGAAGCAGGGATATTTGGTGAAACCGGATTGCTGCCCTAATAGTTGCTGCCCTACCACCATTGTATTTAGTTTCCCCTATTTCTCCAAGTTATACCTCCTGTTAAATGTAATGACCAGACATATGTAAACTGTCGGATGTTTTCTGTTTAATGTAAACCGCGCTGATGTCTAATAGTGCGGTATATAAGAATTGTTAATAAATAAAATAAATAAATAAATAAATAATAGCATGGATAGAATTTTAAAGTCTCCACAAATCATCCACTTATGCTCATCATAACGAATCTTCTGAAGAATCAGGGCCAAATTCTCGTATTTTTCTTGGAGAATAACAGAGTGAGCAATAGGAACTGAAGCGAATGTGTTGCCATTATGAAGAACACCTTTTATGCTGTCTTTTGACGAATCAATGAACAGCTGCCATTCAGCAGGATCATACTTGAGTTTAAACTTTTCCATCACTCCGTATATATCGTTGCAAAATACCAAATCTTCCTCTTTGCTGAAATACTTCAAAAATTGTGTCTCGCGGTTGCGGTACCAATAAAAAGTTGTTCCTGGTGACAATAGATTTTTCTGTTTAAGCCGAGAACCTAGCAGTTGGGCAGCATCTTTTGGGAGTCCTAAATCCCGGACTAAATCATTCAATTCAGCTTGAGAGAAAAGTTCAGGTTTCGGATCTGGTTCAGTTTCAAACTCGGAAGTACTGGACTCATCGGGAAAAGCCATCTGATGAGTCTCATCATGATCAGAACCGTCCACACAAATATGATCCAAAGATTTTGGTGGTTCAGGCACAGGTACTTCGTTGCTATGAGGCATAGGCCTAATTGCTGAGGGAAGGTTGGGGTAACTTATTATGTTCTTATTTTTTAAGTTGTATCCCTTCACAATGCAAGAGCAAAAATAGCAGTCACTGCTGTGGTCTCTTTGTTCACGCCACATCATAGGTATTCCGAAACAAAATGCTTGTTTTTTACCTTTCATCCATAAGCGTAGATCTTCCTCACATGTCTTGCACACTTTGTGAGGAGCCCACGGTTGTCTTGATCGCCTAACTTCAAACCGAAATAGGTGAAATATACTTTTTTAATAAATGCAGAAATGTTCCTCTGCCGCTTTTTCACGGTATATTCCCCACAAATAAAACAAAAACTGTCCGGAGAGTTGACGCAACCTCTGGCTCTGTGAGCCATCACAAATACACAGCACTGCAAACTACAACTGTAGTGAACCACTTCGGAATAAAGCTGGATTACGACTGAGCAAACAAAAGGTAATAATGAACTTGCAAGAAACTGAAATTTGACAGGAACGTTCACGTCACAACCACCGTGTTTGAGCGAGCAAACGAGGCGAGGCGAACAGGAAAGAACATGCGCCAGCGCGAGTACTGGATTTAGCCCCCGCCTCCCAATTGTCCTGTTAATGTATAAAATGAATACAAAACACTCTAAAATATCATGAGGGAGTGTTTCTAGTTAGTTAACCATTACAACCTCTATTTTGGGCCAAGAAAATAAACTGCAGTCGGCTAAAAAGAAATTATGTGAACATTCCTTATATGGGTAAGAATCTAATTTTGCAAGAAAACGTGACGTGATGGAACATTTCGGCTATTTTTCCTGGATTCAGCACCCCAAAATCTATAGGAATCAGTTGCAAAACTGGAGGCAGTTTTTTGGTAGTGTACCTGTGTAATCTATAACCCTACCCGACATATAACCACCCACACAGTTTACAGAACCACATATGGACACAAATACAACCCAAACAGACTAATCACCATTCAACCAAACACTAACACTATTTTTCTAGACATATACACACCAAACCAGAAGATGCTGTCTTGCTACCTCATGAATGCTTTGCTCTGTGAAAAACAAAATACCCTTAATCCATGACATAATAACCGATAACAACCCCAACTTTGTCTGTATTACCGAAACATGGCTTGCTGAATCAGACACTTGAAATTCCAGGATATAATATATACTATCCCCCCAGAACAACAAAGTGAGGTGGAGGCGTCCTGATCATCACAAAGGATGAGCTGAATGCATCTCTCCTCCCCTCAAATAGTGTAGAACAGGCATGTCCAACTTCAGAAAGGTCGTGATCTACTTTTTCTGGCCAAAAGTGACAGTGATCTTCCACCATGAAAATTAATTTTCAAATTAGTTTCAAATTAAATTTTAACCCAATAAATTTGGAGGATTCCCCCCCCCCCGCCATTTTTAATGAACCTGGTACCCATAGCTGCTGTTATTGTATCGATCCATCTCATTGCTGGCCTTCCTCTTTTGCATTGACCTTCTATCTTGCCAAGCATGATGTCTTTCTCTAATGATCTCTATATTCGCATGATGTGTCCAAAATATGAAAGTCGAAGTCTTGTCATCTGAGCTTCTAAAGGAAGCTTAGGTTTGATCTCCTCTAGTACCGACTGGTTTGTGTTCTTCGGGCAGTCCATGGTATACACAGTATTTGCCATCAGCACCATAATTCAAAGGCATCAATTTTCTTCCTGTCTATCTTTTTCACTGTCCAGCTTTCACATCCATATGATGTTATTGAAAATACCATGGCTTGAACAAGTCAAATCTTTATATGGAGAGAGACATCTCTGCTCTTGAGAATCTTATCTAGGTCTTTTATAGCCATTCTGCCAAGAGCAATGCATCATCTGATTTCTTGACTGCTTGTTGCTTCTTTATTGATAGTTGATCCAAGTAGGTTAAAGTTGTTCATGATTTCAATTTCTTCTCCTTCAACGATGAACCTGTTGATTATGCCACTGGTCATGATCTTTGTCTTTTTAACATTAAGGTACAGGCCCATTTTGAGACTATGGGGCATGTTTACTAAAAACCGCTAATTAGCGCGCCGCAAAATAGCGCACTAAAAGCGGTACTTAAGAGCGCTTAAACGCCCCGCAAACGTGCGATGAAGCCCCGCACACTTGCGCGTCACAGTAACGGGTGCCGCACAAGTACGTGCCCGCAAATGTCAAATAGAGGCGTGGAAAGGCTAACGGAGGGCGGAGGAAGGCCCCGGAGGGGCGGAGAGAAGGGGTTAATGGGCGGGGAAGGGGAGGGGAGAGGCGCCCCGCACATTATTGGGGCTGAATTTCCAAAAAAAAATAGCGCGAGTGAATCACTCGCTTTAGAATGCATTTAAAGGGAAGAGAAACCATTTCCGTCAGCAATGTACAGCAAAACCGGGGAAACCTGCAAAACGTGAGCAGTGTGATACATGTGCACAGCACAAAAGTGCAATTATAAATAGAAAATGACCACCACAAAAATATGAAAAATAGTAATTCAGTTGGGGAACAGTTATAGTGATGGGCAAAACTAGATAACACACCCAGGAAAGCTCCAAAAAAAAGGAAATGATTTATGGAAAGGTGTACGGAGCGGAGACTCATCCAAAAACATTTCCCTTTTTCTGGAGCTGTCCTGGGAGTGTTATCTAGGGTTGCCCATTAATATCACTGTTGCCCAGCTTGGGTATATGTTTTCCCCCTTTGTTCCGTGGTCATTCCCGGGTTTTATTTGCACGTTTGTCACCACACAGGGTGAAGGAGCCCACAGTAAAAATGCATACAGCAGGGTTTGTGACGCCATCCTGCCAAGTTTACTACCTCCAGGGGCTGCACTGTCTCTGGGGCCATAGTGTGGTGCAGAGAACATAGCAATGACCTCTAGGACTAGAAGGCCAGAGGTTCAAATCCCAGCTGGGGCACTTGCCAGCCCCATCCATATATTTTACCCACCACTAAACAAAGATAGAGCAGACACCCCTGTATTGCAGGGAACATAAGCATGGGGGAAACACCCATATGTTACCCAACACCACACACACACCACAACAATGGGCATACCTACAGCCAAGTCCCCCAAATGCAGTCCCGTACTGCCACATTGCAATCAGGTCATCTGCTTTTTCTGAGAGAAGCTCATGCCAGCATGTTGGCGCACGAGTACATGTGGTGCAGGGGGCCGTGGCAGCTAGCCACAGAATACTGAGGCCAAGCCATGTGCAGGCTGGCACAGTCCACTGCAACACACAGGCCCTGCCGGATCCACAGGCATGGACGTTCCAGGGAATCCAGCCAATCTGTGGCTACAAGGTGGTGCAGTTGCACACAGACAGTGCATACAAAAACAGAAGGTCACAGGTTCAAAGCCCAGCTGGGGCTACTGCCAATCCTTCCCACATATTTTTCCCACAGCTACACAGTGATAGTAAGGACAAACCTTTCGTGGCGAGGCCATATGCAATGGTACTACGTCTATCTTTTACCCCACTGAGCACAGACACCATGTACAGGGACAGTACCTAGAGCAGAATCTCCCAAATGCAGTCCTGGTGGGCCACACACCAGTCAGGGTCCATGCTGCCACTCATACAAATGCCTGTGCTGTATATCTATGCACCACCCCCATGGCATGTAGATGTAGCTCATGCATATTCATGAGGAAACAGCATGTAAACCCGATCAGTGTGATGCACACCTGGACTGGAGTTGGGAATCTCTGCCGTAAAGCAGCAGCCAACAGGGGCAGACACACCCACACCCACACCCACAGGCCCCATTGGCCAATGTCTCCTGGAGAGGCAGAACATTGGACCCTGCGTGCATCTCCCAATACTAGCACCTGCATACCCTAGCAATGGAACCCTACACCTGAGGTATACGGTACACAGCTCTGAGACGCTTGCTAGGAGTACTGGCAGATAGATATCCATACGTTACGCACATACTGCTAGTTGACCCCATCCGAACAATCTGTTTGGTGTTTGCGGTGCGTGCTCCAGCCCTTGCCTCTGACGGTGTTTACCACCCTGGGGAGTGACCTTGCCGTGCCCAGCACCGGTTTGGTGGGCAAGGCTAATTACCTCCTCAATAGTAGCACCATGATGGCATAGGTGTGGAATTGTGTGTCTGTCTATACAGTGGGTGTTGGCTGCATGCCCCTTCCACAGCCCACACTGCCAACACTGTTGCCAGTATTGGCCTGCCAATGTGCATAATGAGTAGCAAGGGACCATGGGTATATCTCAGACAGAGTGGACTGACCAGGATGCAGCTGCACAGGGCACTGGCAGGGGCATGGTAGTGCCCGGCCACCACCTCAACAGACAGGGTGACCTCTGTATGTGCTGCTGGGGGATCACTCTCACCCTGAGTGTGCAGTGACGGCAGCATGGATAGGCACCCCCATAGTGCTATATTGTGATTCTCCCATGTGATATGTATGGGTGTCCTGTGGGGGCCTCTTCATGGACTTATCTGTCTGTGTGTGTGCTGCCACCCCAGTTGTGGGTGCATGCATGTCCATCAGGACCAGCCAGCAGACTGTTCACAGCTGATATGTGTTGTGATGGAGTGCCTTGCAGTGTACAGTGGCTGATGGCTTGCTGCAGGTGAATATCAGATAGTGGTGGGGTGCATCTTTGAATATCCAGGTTTAATGTCTGTCTGATATTGCGTTATGGATGTGTGTGGAGCTGCTTGGACTGCCCTGTAGGGTGTCTGTTCCCTAGCAGGACTGGGGTTGATGGTCCACTCTACTGCCATTGGGGTGGGGATCTGTTGAGGGGAAGCCCTGTTTTATCCACCTGGGGGTCCATGGGGTGGGGGTCCCCACTAACTGAGCCAGACAGAGATCTCCAAAATGTTTATGCAGCACCTACCTATTCCACAGATTATATGCTGCTTTGGAGCTCTGACATGTCCACATTCAGCCATGCCTGGTGTTGTGGACCTGGTCCTGGGCGCAACATCTCACACTCAGGGTGAGCACAGTAACCGCACAATGTGATGGTGTTTAGCTACTCTTTGCCATTTGTCCACCCACTCAGGACACCCTACCAGGCCGAGGTGCTGTGTGGGTGCACACGGACACTTCCCCCTACCAGGCCGGGGAGCTTTAGGGGTGCATTTCCCATCCTGTGTTCAATCGTGGACAGCTGATTTGCATGTGCAGTGCATCATGGGTACGGGTGGTTCACAACAGAGACTGTCAGTGAGGTGACGTACAGGCTATCTGCAGCCAGCCAGGGGCTGCTTACAGCTATAGAGCTGTAGCCCAATGGTTACGTCCTGCCTGTGCAGCCAGATGTCATGGGTTCAAACCCACAGTGGGGTTATGTGATAGGGGTGTCCACAGATTTATTTTAATTTACTGTACATATGTTGCTGCCAGCAATACCACCCTCAGCGTACTGTACCCATAAGGTGCCTCTGAGGGTGCTTTATGGGGCGCCCTATAGGGCTCGTTACGGTTTGCCAGCCATATAGGGTGCACTATACATTATCCTGTGTCGCAACATACATGCTGCCCTATAGGGGACATTCTAGGGTGCCTTGGCGGACGGTGCACTGTAACATGTGCCTTATGGGCCGCCTTATATTAATATGCTGTGAGAGTGCGTTTGCTAGTAGTTATCACAAAATAAAATTAGAAAGCCTCCTACAGCACTCCACAACATATACATACTGCCTCAGCTAGCCTTTTTCACTGGGCATTGTGAGGGATCGAACCCCTGGTCCCTGCACCATTGGCCAGTGTCTTAACCATTGTGCTGTGGCTGTGTTTCCTTTGCTTGGTCATCAGCGCGCCGCTAATGCCCATCAGCGCGCCACCTCCTGCTGCCCACAATTAGTGCGCCGCCTTGTGCCGCCCAAAATGAACAGTGCGCCGCCTTGTGCCGCCCAAAAAGAACAGTGCGCCGCCTTGTGCCGCCCAGATAGTACAGTTCGCCGCCTTATGCCGTACAAAACGAACAGTGTGCCGCCTATGCCGTCCAAAAGTACTTTGCCTCCTGAACCACTTTTACACATTCAAGGTGTTGCCTCAGCTGGCCTTTTTGTTGTGCACAATGGGGGATTGAACCTGTAGCCCCTGCACCATTGGTTAGTGTGTTCACCGTTGTGCTACAGCTCTGGTTCTGATATGTGCTCAGCAGCGCCCCACTTAGCCTTCCCACGCGCTAATGTGGGCCCCGCAAATTAGCGCGACGCGCACGACGTACGGTTCGGGTTTTTTTCTTCTTTCTGCCTGAACCGCCCACTCCTTATATGGCACACGCACACTACTGTGGCCCCGCACGTTAGGAATGTTTAGTAAACATGCCCCTATGTTCTTTGATTGTGAGAAGCAAATGTTTCAGATCATCTTCACTTTCAGCCAGTAATGTGGTATCATCAGCATAGCAAAGGTTTTTGATGAGTCTTCCACCAATCTTCACACCTCTGTTGTCTTCATACAATCCTGCTTCTCTGATGATTTGTTCTGCATATAAATTCAACAGGTATGGGGAAAGTATGCAGCCTTGTCTTACACCTTTACTTATTTTAAACCATTCTTTTTCTCCTTGTTCCGTTCGAACTGTTGCTTCTTGATCAATGTACAGATTGTGCAAGAGTAAGATCAGGTGTTCTGGTGCTGGTATACCCATGCTTCTTAATGTGGCCCAGAGTTTCTCATGGTTTACACAATCAAATGCCTTGCTATTGTCGATAAAGCACAAATAGATATCCTTTTGGTATTCTTTAGTCTTTTCAAGGATCCATCTCACATCCACAATGATGTCTCTCGTTCCTCGCCCTTTCCTGAACCCTGCTTGCACTTCAGGTAGTTCTTGTTCCAGGTATGGTTGTAGTCTCTTTTGAATAATCTTAAGTAGAATCTTGCTGGCATGTGGGATCAGAGCGATTGTGCGATAATTTCCACAGTCAGTTGGATCACCTTTCTTTAGTATTGGTATAAGCACAGATCTTTTCCAGTCAGTTGGCCATGATGTTGTCTTCCATATTTCTTGGCAGAGCCTTGTAAGTACGGTAACAGCTGCATCAGATTGCTGTAATACTTCTATGGGAATGCTATCAATGCCTGGTGCTTTGTTCTTTCGTAAGGCTTTCAATGCTGCTTTAACTTCTTCTTCTTTCATCACCAATTGTTCCCGATCATAAGGTACAGGTTGAAACGGCTGTTGGTCCACTTGATCTTTATCATATAAAAACTCTGTATATTCCTTCCATCTTTTCTTGATCTTCTCAGCATCATTCAACATAGAACTTTGAGCATCTTGTAACATTCCAATTCGAGACTGGAACTTTTTCTTTAACTCTCGTAGTTTTAGGAAAGCTGATCTTGCTCTTCCTCTAATAGTTTCTGCTTCTATTCCTTGCAAGCGTCATTGTAGTACTTTTCCTTGTCCTGTCTTGCTGCACGTTGGAAATCTCTGATTTCTCTGATTGTCTTTCTTTCTCCTCTGGCTTTAGCTTCTCTGTGTTTCTGTGCAATTTTCAGAGTTTCTTCCGTCATCCATTTTGGCCTTTTTTTCTTTTTCACCTTTTGTAGAGACCTCTTGCTTTCTTCCAACCCAACCTTCTTGATGTCATTCCATAACTCTTCTGGAGCTCTGTCATTTGTATCTAAAGCAGCAAATCGATTTTGCAGGCAGTCTTTAAATTCCAGTGGTATATTCTTAAGGTCATATTCATGAGTGGTTTGCTCTTTTTCAACTTTAGCTTGAGTTTGCATACTAGTAGTTGATGATCTGTACCACAGTCAGCTCCAGGTTTTGTCTTTGTTGATGTTATAGAGCTTTTCCATCGTTGACTTCCACAAATGTAGTCAATTTGATTTTTATACAATCCATTGGGTGAAGTCCATGTGTACAGTCGCCGCTTGTGTTGCTGGAAGAAGGTGTTTGAGATGAATAGATCGTTGGTCTTGCAGAATTCTATCAGTCTTTCTCCAGCTTCATTTCTGTTGCCAAGTCCATATTTTCCAACTACTTTGCCTTCTTCTTTGTTGCCAATGTTTGCGTTCCAGTCACCCATGACTATCAGGATATCCTGTTTGCATGTTCTGTCAATTTCAGCTTGTACTTGTTCACACAGAACTCTTCAATTTCATTCTCTTCTGCAGCTGTTGTTGGGGCATATACTTGAATTATAGTTGTGTTGATAGGCATTCCTCGTAGACGAATAGATATTAAGTGTTCGCTGACTGCATTGTATTTCATTACAGTTCTTGCAAGTTTCTTCTTTATTATAAATGCAACACCATTTCTTCTTTGTCTTTCATTTCCAGCATAGTAGACCATGTGATCATCTGATGCAAAGTGCCCGATGCCAGTCCATTTCAGTTCGCTGACACCCAACAGATCAAGTCAGCTGGATAAAGGCCACTAAAACAGAGCTTTCACCATACAAGTTTCCAGTCAATAACTCCTCCTTGGAACAAGGTCATATGCCTCCTTCACTGAAATATGTCATCATCCGCCCCATCCTAAAAAACAACTCTATAGATAAAAACAACCCCACAGCATACCGACCAATCTCAAGTCTCCCCTTCATGGTCCAAATAGTCCAAATTCAGCTCCAGGACCATATTGATGCTCATGCACCGCTGGATGAACACCAATATGGTTTTTCTGATCATATCATGGCATTGAAACCCTGTTAATTGCTTAACTCGACAAACTAATACGTGGCACTGACAACACCAAACAAGCATTCATCCTCATATTTTTAGACATCATCGCAGCATTTGACAGCATCAATCATGCCTTAATGCTAACCAGACTACAGCAGATAGGAGTAAAAGGTACAGTACTCTGATGGTTCCAATCATACCTTTCAGACAGAACCCAACAGGTCAGAACTGGACAATACACATCTAAACAATATAATCAAGAAGAAGGCCTACCACAAGGATCTGCCCTTTCTGCCCTCCTTTTTTTTTTAAATTTCAAAAATATCTTTATTCAAAAAATAAACAGGAATTACAATCAAGTCCACATCAAGGGGAAGCACAACAGAGATATATATCAAGGAAAACCTTACACCCAAAGAAAAATAAGATATAACTGGACCTGAGAAATATACATTTAGCCCTATTTACTTAGACAGGAAAAAGAAATATTTATCCATGTTCTTTAAAAGACAGAAACACTTCCAACTGGTCAACTTCCATGAATACATATTTAGTCTGCTCAAAAATCAAAATACATTTGCATGGATATTTTAGGAAAAAAGAAGCACCTATTGCTAAGACCCGGGACTTTAATAGAAGAAAAGTTTTTCTATGCCTCCGAGTAAGTCTACACACATCTGGAAAGATCTAGATTGGTTTACCACAAAAAAACCTGCTTTTTCTTAGAAAAGTACAACCTCAAAATCATATTTTTATCCATTAAAGATACAAAGGAAACAATCAGAGTAGCATGTTGATTAATCTTATCGATAGAAGATTCCAAAAATGCAGAAATATCCAAAGCCCTGAAATAAAGGAGGATTTACATCATCCTGTACAATAGGTGAAGAAGCATCTGAGGTGGACAATAAATGAACATAATATATAGAGGAAAATTTTATAGAATTAACATCCTCAATTAATAGAATCTCCTTGAAATACTTATATACTAATATAGATGGCAATAAGTAATGTGTACGTGGAAAATTCAAAAAAACGCTAATTTTTCACACGTAAACTACTTTCCAGGGACTCTATTTGGTGGTGAGTCGTAACACTATCTTTAATGAAAGAGGAAACTACAGTCTGCACCGCAGATACTTGACCCTCCACTTTATTCATACAAGAATTACATTTGATATTAGACTCCTCATGAGCACCCAACTTCTGAACCAAATCTTTAGAAAATTGTGAGACCTGGGAAAGAGATGAACACAGAGATAACTCAATACGTGCAACAACTTCCCAGACATCACGCAAAGAAACTTCGACAGGAGGAACAGCAGTAGAAGTAGGGGCAGGGAAGTCCAAAACCGAAGGAAGAGAAGACAGTTTATATATATATATCCATTTCAGGCAACAATGAAGGAAGTTCTGGCCCATCCAACGAGGGTTCTCCCAACGTGTTTCCTTCCATGGAAGGACAAAGCCTCTCTAGCAACATTCCCTGACTGGATAGGGCAGACCCCAGCACATTAGAGGACAAGTCTGAAACAGTACTCACGGACCTCGAAGATCCATCTCGCTTCAACTGTTCCACTTGGGCAGCCTAAAGATGACAATCCATAGGCCCCACGATTTTAGGGGCCTTAGCACCCACAGCTGGAAACACTTTCTTTCTTTGTTTACCCATATAGGCCCCGAATACCTCTCAGACCTCCTCAGGCCTCCGAAGGGGCTCCAAAGGGGCGTGCCATGCCCCTTTGGTCACACCCCTTCGGGCACGCGACCACGGGTACACGCCCATGGGTCGCGTTCCGCGGTGGGCTGTAGAATATATGATGGCCTGGGGGGGGCGGATCTGCAGGGCTCCTCCTCCGCAGCTGTTCTCAGGGTCCGGCACCTCCGGTAACACTCCCTGGTGTCTCCTCTGCAGACTGTTGACTTTATAACGGCCCGGGGGGGGGGATCTGCAGGGCTCCTCCTCTGCAGCTATTCTCAGGCTCTGGCACCTCCGGTAACGCTCCCCGGCCTCTCCTCTGCAGGCAGTTGAATTTATAACGGCAAGGGCGGGGGGGCAGATATGCAGAGCACCACCACCGCAGCAGTTCTCAGGCTCCGGCACCTCCGGTAACTCTCCCCGGCATCTCCTCTGCAGGCTGTTGAATTTATAATGGCCCAGGGGGGCGGATATGCAGGGGTCCTCCTCCGCAGCTGTTCTCAGGCTCCAGTACCTCCGGTAACGCTCCCCCTCTGCCCTCCTTTTTAATACATACCTCCAGCCCATATGCATCATCTTCAAAAAATTCAAAGTAGTTTATCACATATACGCGGACAATGTAATGTTATTATCTCCCATTCAACTTCTCCAACCCTATCCCACATCAAATTATGGATTCCTTCAAAAAATAGCAAATTGGCTCACTTCTCATAACCTCCTAATTAACGTCAGTAAAACTGAAGCACTTTACATTACCAAACATCAGGGTTTCGCCCCCCCCCCCCCCACTCCAAATATCACAATTAATGACACTGACATATTAGTAAAGAATGTTAGGGGTTACCCTTGACCAGACACTCAGCATGTCCACCCACATAAAATTCAACCAAAAAAATCTACAGTACTTTAAACTCTCAGCGCTAGCCAGGCCCCTGGACCTCATTTTGCTGCACCTGGAGGGCATGTCGGCTGACATCAGAGCCCTGACCAAGGAGGTGTGCCGCCTCAACAAGGCACTCATGTCCCCACCGGGGCCTCTGACTGGTAAGGGAGAGGAGCCAGTAGCCTGCCAGGGACTTGATGGCATAGCTCCCAGCACCCCACATATGCAGACCCCATGGCTGTCATGGGAGTCACCCTGCCTGCATGTTAGGGCAAACATGCACATTCGCAGATGCCCTAGCACGTGCCTGTTGCACAGCATTCAAGCAATTTGTTAATGTTTAAATAAAGTTCAGTTTACTGCATCTGCTGGTTTCCATGTCACTACTCACGGGACCACAGGGGGCACTGTGACATGCACTGTGCTGTGCCGTGGGTTGGACAGGCCAAGGTGCACTGTACCCAATGGCAGCAACTGGCTATGAAAGCAGCAGGAGCAGGGAGCAGGGCCAATGGACAGGGTCATAGGATTTTATAATGACAAATACCCAACCACTCCTCAACAATACAACACTCAACCTGGAAGAAGCAATTGAAGCCTGGAATAACAGACTCAATGCCATTTCTATCCAACCACACAAAAATAACACCTCAAAGAAAGAACCTCTGCTCCTTGGTTCTCTCCTGATCTGCGAGACTCTCTTAAGCACCTGAGAAGACTCGAAAAACGCTGGCGCCGATCACTTGCTGCTGATGATCACACAGCTTTCAATCTCTATTTAGAGACTCACCGTGAAGCAATCACAACCAAGAGGAAGCAGTACCACACTGAGATGCTCAAAAGATCATTAAATAAACCCCGTGATCTTTTCAGCCTAGTAAAATCACTATCAAATGAACCATCATCAGAACAAAAACATGATATTCAACCACAAGAATTTGCTGATTATTTGCAATCTAAACTTCTACAGACGGATGAGCTACAGAAAGTAGATATCCAAGAATCAACCTGCCAGATCACCTTGACATCACTTTCTGCACCTTCAGCTAAACAAGTTGAAGACACAATCTCCTCACTCAATACCTCCACCGCTCAAACCGATCCTTGCCCAGCCTTCTGGATCAAGGACCTTAGAAGTGTCTTTAGTCCGTTCATTGCAAGAATCATGAACATCTCTTTTACAACTGGATCTTTCCCATCTGTACTAAAGCTCACATCCATCAGACCACTTTTAAAAAACCCCAAACTAGACCCAAAAAGAGCTGACTCATACAGGCCTATTGCTAGCATTCCCCTCCTAGCAAAAATCTTTGAAAAAGAGGTGCAACACCAAATTCAAGACCACATTGACGCAACAGCCCCTCTCGACTACTTTCAACATGGATTCAGGGAACATCATGGAGTTGAAACACTCCTCACCACTCTCCTCAACAACTTACTCACCAGCATAGACAACATCCGCCAAGGCGTTGTGCTAATCTTCTTAGATATAGCAGCAGCCTTTGACTCGGTAAATCACGAGATACTCATTTGACGTTTGAAGGAAAAAGGCATTGGTAGTTCAGCTCTGGAATGGTGTAAATCATACCTGGACACCAGAATGCAATATGTAAAATCTGCGACGGGAGAATCAAATCTCTTCCATCAAAAACAAGGGGTGCCACAAGGGTCATCTCTCTCATCTCTCATGTTTAACATCTACATGCAGCCTATCTGCAATATCATCAGATCATTCAACGTGAAATGTATGATATACGCAGATGAATATCCTACTTTATATGCCATTTTCTACAAGACAATTAGACCTACTGCCCATAATAAATTGCTTTAATGCAGTATCGGAATGGCTTCTCTCACAGAACCTCCGCATCCAACACAAGAAAACTGAGGTTCTCTTTGTTACGCGAGACCCCAACTTCATTCCACCATCACATATAAGTGTGAAAGGAGCGGATCTAGCCACAAAAGAAACAATAAGATACCTTGGAGTCACGCTGGACCAACGTCTCAATCTGAAAACACATGTAAACAATATTACAAAAGCTGTATACTTCAAAATACGCACACTCAGGCATCTTCGCTCATCACTTGACCCAGATGATTTTAGAACCATCTTCCAAGCACTCATTTTGCCGCATTTCGATTTTGCCAACTCAATTCTACAAGGTCTCCCACAATCCACCCTAAGCTCTCTTCAACTTGCCATGAATACTGCTGCAAGGATTCTACAAGGAGCTGCCAGGAGTGATCATGTAACACCAATCCTCAAACAGCTTCACTGGCTCCCGATACAAGGCAGACTCGAATTCAAAACCCTAGTCCTAACATACAAGGCCATCCACGGTGTATCTGCAAACTCAATAATTGATCTCACACAAACACTACCACCAACAAGATCCAGAAGACATATAGCGATAAACACCCTAATAATAATACCGAAGGCCATAACAACGTGTAGCCGATCAACAGCGAACAGAGCCTTCATGTTTTGTGCCCCTAAACACTGGAACTCCCTACCACCCGAAATTCGTGCTATAACTAACATAGGCCAATTCAGAAAGGCCCTCAAGCATAACCTATTCATCAAATACTACCCTACATAAAGCTTCCCCTCAAGCATAACCTAATCAACAATTATTACCCTTCATAAATTCAAAAATATTCACCTCAATATTAACCACTTTGCCTCCTTTCACAACCCCACAAGCAACAGCTCATAAATACCTCTTTCATGTTATCAAATACCTCTTTCATGTTATCAAAATTAACAGACCAACATTCTATGTATATAGTTTTACCCCCATATTATCCAAGTTTATCGAATCCAAGTTTATCTTCCTGTTTTATGTAAAACCGAGCAGCCTGTTGTTCTGGTCTTTGGTTATCTGTAAACCGCGCTGATTGTAAATAGCGCGGTATATAAAAAACTGTAATAAAATAAATAATAATAAAAATAATAATAGGGTGGTCCTGGTGGGTGTTGTGATATAGCAAGTCCTTCTGGCCTGGTAGAAAGGCTTAAAAACCAGGTAGAAAGTGCAGGGCTGCAAGATAAACAAAGGCACATGGCTACCAGTTGTCAGGGAAACCAGGCACGAGAGAAGGAAACACGCCCCTGCTATCAGTTTAGCAAAGAGTCACGGGGAAAGTTTGAACACCTGCTAGGGGGTGGAGCCAGGCCCTACCCAGGAAGGCTGTCTCATAAGGAGGCCCCAGCAGGCAGAGAAGGAGAGGAGAGAGAGGAAAGCAGACTTCCAGTCAGAAGTTGGAAGGAGTTTTCAGCTGAAGGGAGGTCAGAGGCTCCGGCTGAGAGCTATCGAAGGAGCAGACCAGACCAGCTGAAGCATACACGGGATTACAAGCAGCCAGGAAGGCACTTGGAAACTGCCTCACACAGGTTCAGCAGGGAACCAACCGGTATTTTTAAACCTCAGAGGAAGGCCTCCACAGCCAGGTCCCCAGGTAAGCCCAAGGGCTGGGATTACAGGAATCCATGTGAATTTAACAGCCTGGAAGGTTGGGGCTACGGTACTGGCTTTAGGCAATACTTAAACCCTGAATGTATTGAAAGGCTCAGGGTTGGAGAAAAGGGCGCGGCCCTAGAAAGAACTGGTCAAACTAATCCTAGCTCAGAGGTGGAACTAATGGACACAGAACCACCTTGTATGAATTATCCCACAGAGGAAATGGATTGCACGATTACTTTATCTGAACAGATAATATCTTTATGTTAGAAATATATGGTGAAGCAAATACAAGCTGGCTGTGAGGGAAACAGAGCTGTATGAAACCATGTGCTGAATTGCAACTTGCTGGAAAGAAAATGTTTATTTTCACGCTGAAGGAAGCTATTCTTATTTTGTCCTTTTTGCTGCCAGAAAAGCAGATATTTTGTGTTACCTTTTTATCCTTGTGAAGTCCAACCCCGGGAGGGGAAATAAATCCCTTTTTGCTTGCAAACATTCTGAGTCACACTACTCTTCATTTGAACTGGTGGTAAACTACATTTTCCTACGAGCACTGCTCCAGGAAGTAGCAGAACATTGGTTTAAAGAAGGAACTTAAACTCCTTAACCCCTACCTACGGGTACTGGAAAGGGGAGGGATCACAGTGTACAGGGTGGTGCTGCTGTGCCCACCAAGCCCGGGTAGATGATGTGCACTCAGGTACCCCTGGTTGTTTCTGCATCTGTGCAGCCCTTGCATACCCATCTGTATATCCCCTGTGCATCTACGATGCTCCAGCCCCCTCCCAACCCCACCTCACCCCACTACCCATCCAGCCACAACCCACCTATCCTTGTGCACACCAGTGCCCCCCAGCCATCATCCCCCATATCTACTGTGTCTTCCCAGCCCTTGCACCCTGTCCTTGCCCTCCCAGCCATCTTCCCCAAATCCCCCATCCTACTCTAGCCTAGGTCAGCAGGGTCAGTGTGTCTCACACAAAGTGTGCCTGGCAGATCGCAACACCCCTCTTGTATCCCGGTCCATGGGGTGCCTGTGGTGTTACGCTGTTATCATCATGGTCCTCAGGGGGTGCCGCGACATCAGTGATCTCTGAGTGTGCATCGCAGATGATCTGCATGTTCATCGAAAAGTAGTCCTTCCAGTTACTCCAACCTCCAACCACCTGTGCTGGCATGGTGATTGGAGGTCCATATGCATGCAGTCTATGGCCCCAAGGATGGATGGGAACCCTGCCACCTCATGAAACTGCACCATGACCTGTTGCCGCTGCTGTGCTGTTTGCTGTAGGGAGATGTAGTGTGTTCCCAAAAGCATCCAGGAACTGGGTGATGCAGCATCAGACTGCTGCCTGTCTCAGGCCTGTTGCTGTTACCATCACTGCTTGGAAGGAACCTGTCCCCAGGAAGCCTAGGGCTGTGAGCACCTTCACATGGACAGGCACAGCTTCCTGTCTGTGTGTGAGAGACACCAGGTGTGGCTGCAGATGGATGATAAAATCCTAAAAAAATCAGGGAAGCTAACAAACATTACAACACAGTAGTAATGGATGATTTCATTTACCTGAGTACTGACTGGGTCAATATCACAGCAGGGCATGCTAGGGAGATAGTTTCTCGATGAAATAAATGACTGCTTCTTGGAGCAGCTGGTTCATGAACGAACAAGAAGGGAAGCTATTTTAGACCTAGTACTTAATGGACACAGAATCTGGTGCAAGAGATAATGGTGCTGGGACCATTTGGCAATAGTGATCATACAGTAGCATGATTGTATTTAATTTAATAAATGGAGGGAGGACAGCAAGGAAAATCCACGGTACTACCTTTTAACTTTCAAAATGGAGACTATAATAAAATAAGGAAAATAGTTAATAAAAAAATAAAAGGAGCAGCTGCAAAGGTTAAAGATTTAATCAAGTATAAGAATTATTTAAAAATACTTCGAAGCCGAGACCAGATGTATTGCACACTTTAGGAAAGAAAGGTCAAACAACTGCCAACATGGTTTAAAGGTGAGGTCAGAGATACTGTTGTAGCCAAAAACCACAAAATCCCAAAATGACAGGAACAATAACAAAGTCTCAATGAGAAAGATCCTGCATCTTAACGCATGTGCCAAAAATTCACCACACCATTCTGAATGCCAAAACTTTTACAAAAGAGAATATTTTTTGTCGGAGCTGCTGCACGAGAGAAGGCAAAGCATCACCCCTCAATGAACAGCCGCTCCTTTTAATCATTATGTGAAGGTAGAAGTTTTTCCATACGTTATCTGAAACAAATTAAGGTTTTAATGCCACTTCTGGAATAGTATCAGCAACGTGCCACGTTTCAGGTCAACATTTCACAACCCTGCTTCAGGCCAAAAAACATTATTCCTGCAGACATGAAAGCAAAAACAGCTGGCAAACAGCCTTCTTTTATGCAGCTTATAACTCGGCGTCTGACGTCAAAGACAGAACGGAACAAGAATGGCAGGCCATAGCAGCCAATTGAAAACTCAGGATCAACAGTCAACCAATAAGAATGCGGAAAACCCTATGACACCAGGGAATCCCCCAACCTAATTGGACAGTGGACTCAGGAAGCAAAACAAGGCATCCCAGACTGTCAGAAGCAAAATGTAATGTCAGCAGAAACCCGAAATCAAACTGTTCCACTCCAGAGCTGCATTTCAGCCATGAGGAGCTGTCGTATTCAAGCAAAATATCCAGCGTTGTTCAGTCTTCTGCAAGTGAAATGTGCGATTACCCCCTCATGGATCCTCCAGATTGAAATCCAGCACTCGCCATCACAGCTGATCAAAGGTATGATTGAACTGAATGCAATGTTCGACAATCAAGGCTGTGAAAATCTTGGTATGCAACCTTGATGAGTGCTCAGCTAAGCAAACCTTTAAGGGCCTCATAGTACGACCCACATAATACAGCGAGCATGGGCATACCAGCAAATAGACCACATATGCTGTGAGGCAAGTGGTACACCACCGAGATGAAATCAAAGTTGAAGTGTGAATATCACACCACGATTCCCCCGTTAGGGACAATAAACAAAACCGACAAGATCCACAAGGAAAATGTCCTGCGGAAGCATGAAAAGAAACCGGACGATCCAGAGCTGAAGCTGAATGGACAATACGGTCTCGTAGGTTAGCACACCTAGAATAGACCAATATCAGGCGCTTTCCATGAAAACAGGGATGAAGCCCCAAAATGGGCCAGAATCTTCGTAGAATCTTCAAAACTGATGAAACCCCACCTGTATATGGAAAAACGCCGGTGATCATATTATCTGAGGGCTGGACAGCTGTGCTCAAAGAAGCTGAGATGAGCAGCCATCCACAGTGGGTATAACGAGCCCATATAAAGGCAGATTTCAGCAACTTCAGAGGATAACCCTGAGACAGTAACCGCTGCATCAAGTCTTCTGCATGTCTGTAGAAATCATGTAAAGAGGAACAATTTTGCCACATGCGCAAGAAATGGCCAAATGGTAATCCCCGTTTTAACAAAAATGGGTGATAACTATGATAGCTCAAAAGAGTATTGCGCTGAACAGGCTTTCTGTAAAGAGATATTTCAAATCCATGTTGGGCTAATGTAACCATAATGTCCAAAAACTGAAGCTGGACCAGATCCTTCTGAGCCGTAAATTGAATATTGGATTTGAAAGTATTCAACAGTAACAAAAAAACCTCCAGCTGGGATTCAGTACCCATCCATAGAAAAAAAATGTCATCGAGGAATCGATGCAAAAAAGGAATAAAACAAAAAAAAGGTGATGAATAAATACACATCTCCTCAAAATGGGCCATGTAAATCATGGCTATAGATGAAGCCACCATCGCCCCCATTGCTATACCAAATTTTTGTAATTAATACTGCTGCTCATGAAGGAAATAATTATGATTAAGTACCAAGTCCAATAAATCCAACAAAAATGCCCGTGGCACCCGAGTGGTAAGATCCATAGGGAAATTGGCCAAACATTCAAGCGCTTCAACTTGATTGATGTTAGTATACAAAGCCTGAACGTCTAAGGTTACTAAAAATTGAGAAGAGGAAGCCATGGTACAAGCTGACAATTGTGTCAGGAAATGCCCCGTGTCCTGAACATAAGATGGAACCTTAGCAGCAGCCGGTTGCAGAAAAACATCACAAAACTTGGATAAAAGTTCTAACACCGAATCACGACATGAAACAATGGGTCTACTGGGTGGATTCTCTAAGGACTTATGGATCTTAGGGACCAGCTAAAAATTGTAATTTTGGGGAATGTGTTAACTAAATAACGAAATTCCAACTTTGTGATCCATCCATTCTGGAGGGCATCCCTCATTAATGATTGAATCCGCTTCAAAAGGTCGGGTGTAGGATCCTGCGGCAATGGAGTATAATGATTAGGATTAGATAAATGCACCATTAGCTCCTGCTGATACTGTTCAGGAGACAAGACCACCACTGCTCCACCTTTATCCGTTCTCCGAATAACTATGTCTGATTGTGCCAACTCTCGAATGGCCTGATGGTGTGACCTAGAAATATTCGAAAAAGACCTACTCAAGGTATGTTCCTCATTGGTCAAAGTCTGTAAGACCAACTCCTGAAAAGTCAAAATGGTTGAATCCACTTCCCCTGGTGGTAACCAATTTGACGGGCCAGTGATGTATGAAGAATCCGAAGAGGAGTCCAGCCCGGAAAAATAATGAATGACTCTCAACTTGCAAAAAAAATGATGTAAAGCCACCCAAACCTCAAAAGGGTCATACCTTGAAACCGGAACAAAAGATAATCCAAGCTCCAAAACTTGTAATTGTGAGGAGGTCGATATCCTTCCCTGATATGTTGATGACTGCTGTGTCCTTGTTCGAGACCTGGTGTCTGGGCCTTCCCAAAAATTCTGCTGATAATTTTGTCTTGAACACCGACCCTGACGTGAACCAACTCGGGGTGGCAAAGGCTGCTCATATTGTGGACGAGCAAAGCCACGATAAGCATTGTCAGCAGAATTAGTGTCTGTGGAGTCCTTTGAGCTGTTAGCAAATGTAACCTGATGAGCAGAAGGCCAAAAAAGCATCTTTCAGGAAATGGAAAAAGGAGTCAAATGATGAAAACAGGAAACAACATAAGCACTGGCAAGTTAGATGCAAGGCCACAGATAAGGCAGGCAAAGAAAGAATTTGAAAAGAAGCATGCCTTGGAATCAAAACCACATAATCAAAACTTTTTCAAGTACATTTACAGTAAAAAACCTATGCAAGAGTCAGTTGGACCATTATATGATAGAGAGGTAAAAGGGGCGCCGCTAAGAGAGGACAAGGCCATAGAGGAGAGAATGAATGAATTCTTTGCTTTGATTTTTATAGAAGAAGATGTAGGGAAGTTACTGATGCCTGAAATTGTATTTAAGGGTGAGATAGCGAAGAATTGAAACAAATCTCAATAAATCTGGAAGATGTATTACAATTATTTCATAAACTAAAGAGTAGCAAATCACCTGGACCAGATGGTATACATCAGAGGGTGCTGAAAGAACTGAAATATGAGATTTCAGTCCTACTATTAGTTATTTGTGAAATATCATTAAAATCATCTGTAGTACCTGAAGATTGGAGAATGGCCAATGTATCCCAGTTTTTAAAAAGGGTTCTAGGGGTGATCCAGGAAACTATAGAACGGTGAGCCTGACAAAATGATAGAAACCATTATAAAGAATAATGCTACTGAACATTCAGATAGCAATGGTTTAATGGGAGAAAATCAACATGGATTTAGCCAATCTGTTATATTTTTTTGAAGACAAGAATAAACAGGTAGATGAAGGTGAGCCAGTTGATATAATGTATCTTGATTTTCAGAAAGGCTTTTACAAGATAGCTAATGAGAGACTCTCGGCAAAATTAAAAAGTCAAGAGATAGGAGGCAGTGTACTATTGTGGATCAGGAAGTAGTTAAAAGTTAGAAAACAGAGTAGGGCTAAATGGAATTTTCTCAGTGGAGAAAGATGAATAGTGGAGTACCCCAGGGATCTCTGCTGGGCCCACTGCTTTTTAACATATTAATACAGTAAATGGCCTGGAAATGGGACGAGTGAGGTGATCAAATTTGCAGATGGCACAAAATTATTCAAAGTTGCTAAAAACATAAGACGACTGTGAAAAATTGCAAGAGGACCTTGATAAAATATGAGTAGACATCCAAGTGGCACATGGAATTTAATATGGACAAGTGCAAAGTTACACACTTAGGGAAGAATAACCCAAACTATCGTTACATGATGCAAGGTTCCACATTAGGAACCACCACCACCCCAGGAAAAGGAGTTAGGTGTCATCGTGGATAACATGTTGAAACCCTCTACCCAATGTGCAGTGGCAGTCAAGAATGCAAATAGAATACTAGGAATCACAAGGAAAGGAATGGAGAATAAAACAAAGGATATTGTAATTATCCTGCATCTTTCCATGGTGCAACCGCATCTTGAATATTGTGTGCAATCCTGGTCACCATATTTTAAAAAGAATATAGCAGAATTAGAAAAGGTACAGATAAATGACACCAAAATGGTAAAGGGGTTGGAAGGATACCCCTATGAGGAAAGGTTTAAAGGTTAGGGCTCTCCAACTTGGAAAAGAGAAGGCTGAAAGGTCTATAAAATAATGAATGGAGTGGAACGGGTAAACACAATCGTTCGTTTATTCTTTCAAAAAGTAGAAAGAATAAGGCTAATAAGAGAATATATTTTTTCATCCAATGCATAATCAAACTATGAAATTCATTACCAGAGGAAGTAGTAAAAGCTGGGTAGCTGGGTTTAAAAAAGCTGGGAAGTGTAGCTGGGTTTAAAAAAGTTTTGGACAAATTCCTGGAGGAAAGGTCCATAAACCATTATTACAGAGGACCAGGGAAATCTACTATTACTACTACTACTGAACATTTGTATAGCACCACAAGGCATGTGCAGCGCTGCACAGACACATTTTAAAGATAGCCCCTGCTCATCAGAGCTTACAATCTAATAGAGACAGACAACACAGCAGCTGTAGACAAGGGATACAGCTAGGGGGAATGGTAAGGAAACACAAAGCGTAAGAAAAATCACTCCATACCATAAAAAATACTGCAGAAAATACTTGGAACCACACAAAAGTAAGCCAAGAGGAGAGGAGGTCTCAGAATCAACGGGTCAAAAAACGACATTCAGGAAAAAACCTATATGCCGCTTTCCTTAAACATCAGCGACCAATCCTACTCCACTTTCAAGATATATAAAAATATTCAAAGCATCAATTTTTCTAAAGGCAGAACAGCAGATCTAATCATCTCAAACTTAACTTAAAGCACAAGGAAAAGCTGCTCCACAGCTTGATAAAGAGAATATCTGCTTTTGCCCCAACGCCTATCTTTGGCGCCCACAAAGCGTTTTGCCAAAAAGCTGCTTCAGGGGGAAGGTTAATCACTGTCAAGAGAAAAGAAGAAAAGCTTATCAATCTTTAGCCCCCAATCATACCCGCCGACTCATTAAATTATCAAAACGAAACCCCCACTTACCACACAGCAACGTGCGCACAACTATAACTGCAACAATGGCCAATCCTCACCATGGCCCTGCAAACACAGAAAAACACCACGCATGCTGAGGTTTAAGGGGAGCAGCATATAGGTTTTTTCCTGAATGCCATTTTTTGACTCGTTGATTCTGAGACCTCCTCTCCTCTTGGTTTACTTTTGTGTGGCTCCAAGTATTTTTTTCCACAGTATTTGTTATGGTTTGGAGTGATTTTTCTTACGTTTTGGATATTCTTTTACTCTGGAAGTGACCTTTATTGTTCTAAGGAAACACAAAGGACATTAAGTGAGTCAAGATCCAAAAGCGGCAGTGAAGAGGTGAGTTTTCAGCCTGGATATGAATAAGGTCAGAAAAGGCGCCTGGCATACAGACTCAGGTAGTTTGTTCTAGGCATAAGAGCAGCAAGGAGCAAAGTCTGGAGTTAGCAATAGAAGAGAAGGGCACAGATAGAAGCGATTTGCCACAAGAGTGGAGGTCCCGAAGAGGGCTGTAGGGAGAGATAAGAGAGGAAAGGTAGTGAGGAGCTGCAGAGTGAATGCATTTATAGGTCAGCAAGAGAAGTCTGAACTGGATGCGGAAAGAGAAAGGGAGCTAATGAAGTGACTTGAGAAGAAGGGTAATATGACAAAGCTGGCAGAAGATCTGCAGCCCAGCAGAGTGTTGAACAGATTGAAGGGGAGAGAAATGACTCAGAGGTAGACCAGCAAGGGGAGCAGGTTACAATAGTCTGTATACCCACTGCTTACCTTTTTGGGAACCTGGCAGGTACTTGTGACCTGAAAATATTTTTTCACGCAATGTGTAATCAAACTCTGGAATTTGCTTCCGGAGGATGTAGTAAAAGCTGTTAGTGCAGCCAGGTTTAAAAAAGGTTTGGTCAAGTTCCTGGAGGTCCATAAACCATTATTAAAGTGGACCGAGAATATCCACTGCTTGACCCAATACAAGCATTGTGGAACCTGCGTCTTTTGGGGAAACTGCTAGGTACTTGTGAACTAGATTGGCCACTGTTGGAAGCAGGATACTGGGCTTGATGGACCTTGGTCTGACCCAGTATTGCATTTCTTATGTTGTTATGTTAAGCCTGAATATAAGAGGAAAGCATGAGGGGGAATTAGTTCTTACCTCTCTGAGGTTAAAAACTACCCTGAGATTGCAAAAATTTGAGTTTAAGAGCTTGGCTTCTTAACTAGATACTGCAGTACGGTCATGTTTGTAAAATCCACTGGATTGTGTAAGCACTGTTTGTAGAACCTCACTGGATAGACAAGATGGGCTATGTTGATCTTTATCTGCTGTCGTGCAACATGTTACTATGTTTATATGTAACTTATGTGTGCAAAGATCCAGCATGATGACATTCTTTTTTGTGTACATTTTTTAATGGCTTCTGCTATGCATTCAAGTAAATACATATATAGACTTTTTTTAATGTGCTTATATGTATTTTCTAAAAGGCTCACTGAAGTGTTCAGTGAGACTTTTCTAAAATACTATTGCATTTTGGCATGCGTGGACTTAAATGTTCATTTTCTGGCCTGGACATTCTATGACAAATTGGGCTTCACATGTCACGCATCCTGTCACAGTCCCTCTACTAGGCCTACCTTTAGAATTTCTTAGTTAATGGGTTAATCATCTTTCTTTGTATGCATAACTGCCACTCTCCACCTTCAAATTACTGAAGTTGAAATTCCAGTTTTCCACCTTAGAAAAAGGACTTTTGCCTTTTTTAAGCCTTAAATGCCCCTTTTGTCTGTCTCAGCTCTTACTGTGTGAAATAGAAAGCTGTGGAGGACAGAATGCTGAGCAAGGTAAATGAATGGGTACTAAATTGAGCTAATTACTTGATGATGGAATTACTGTTCACATATATCAAATTTGTGCTAATTAAATCACATTTCTGTGTGCTGCCAATAGACAATTTAATATTCTGTGAGCTAATCTGAGGAAATCTTTGAGGAATTTACACTTACAAGTGAATTTTGGGCTTTAATCCTCTATTAGGTGTCTCTGTAACACAGAGCTAATATCTAAATTGACAATGAAGAAGATAGCAGTAGCACACAATATATATTTCTTACCCTCTCCTCAATCATATGTGACATATCACACTATTCAATGTAGCAAATTTATCTTTGTTGGCAACATAGGTTGAAAATGTATAAATCATTCCTATGTCAAGAGCATTGATTAATAATGGAAATCTACCGCACAAAAAAATTTCTACTGTTAACCAAACCTTCAACCCTGTCAGCTTATTATAGCATATTAAAGAAAGGGAAGGTCTTTCATCTCATATAGATGTTAGTTGTCTGTCCCTTTTATACTCTGTTCTGTAAATGCAAATTGATGTAAAAGCACCACAACCTGTTTACTTAACTTTTAAACATTATACGTAAGGTAATAATTGCAGAGCAATTCTTATAAAATGTTTTTGTTTTCTCATAACACTGTCATTTCTTAGGAACTTATATTAACCATGTTTCTGCAGGCCGCAGTAATTCATAATGGTCACAAGGTGTAAGCATCATCTATTAGAATAATATGATACCGCCACCTTTTTGTCTGTGCTGGTACTGATAAACTAATTAAATCTCAAACCCTTCACTCTAATCTATACCAACACCTACCACTTGAGTGAAATTTAAGTAACTGATACTCCACTATTTTTTATCGGAAGTTTTTTGCCATGAGAGATTCCTCCCTCTTGAAGCGTAACTTCCCTTTTAATCAATTTTGTAGTAACCTAACCATTGCATAAAATATTGTGAAATAATCGCATTCAAACTTAATGCTATATCACAATAACATCCTCCTAACTCCACACTGCATATATTATGACACATACAGTACTGCGTTTAGAGCCACCCCCCCACCCCCCAGGTTGGAAGGCACTCAATTGGCTACTGGGGAGGAGCTGAAGACTTTTCAGAGTAAAGGCAGCATTTATGATGTGGTTGGATCAAAGCCCTCGGGACGTCTGACTGCTGATGTAGCTGCGCATGAAATGAGAGTCAGAAGCTGCAAAGATGTTTTACATATTGGGACATGGAACGTACAAAGCATGAGCCAAGGGAAGTTGGAGGTGGTCAAGAATGAAATGAAACGTGTATAACTGGACTTGTTGGGTGTCAGCGAACTGAAATGGACTGGCATCAGGCGCTTTGCATCTGATGATCACATGGTCTACTATGCTGGAAATGAAAGACAAAAAAGAAATGGTGTTGCATTTATAATTAAGAAGAAACTTGCAAGAACTGCAATGAAATACTATGCAATCAGTGAATACTTAATTTCTATTTGTCTATGAGGAATGCCCATCAACATAACTATAAAACAAAATAATAACATAAGAACATAACATATGCCATACTGGGTTAGATCAAGGCCCATCAAACCCAGTATCCTGTTTCCAACAGTGGCCAATCTAGGTCACAAGTACTAGCAGTTTCCCCAAAAGACACAGGTTCCACGATGCTTGTATTGGGTCAAGCAGTGGATATTCTGTGTCCACTTTAATAATGGTTTATGGACCTTTCCTCCGGGAACTTGACCAAACCTTTCTAAATCCGGCTACACTTTTACTACATCCTCCAATAGCAAATTCCAGAGTTTGATTACACATTGAGTGAAAAAATACTTTCTCTTATTAGTCTTAAATAGGTTACCCTGTAGCTTCATTGGATCACCCCTAGTCTTTCTATAGTTTTATGGCATAAACAATCTATTTACGTTTACCCGTTCCACTCCATTCATTAATTTATAGAACTCTATCATATCTCCCCTCAGCTGTCTCTTTTCCAGGTTGAAGAGCCCTAACCAGTTTAGCCTCTCTTCATAGGGGTATCCTTCCATCCCTTTTACCATTTCTCTGTACCTTTTTTAATAATGCTATATCCTTTTTAAGATAAGCGACCAGAACTGCACACAATATTCAAGGTGCAGTCGCACCATGGAATGATACAGGGGCATTATAATATCCTTTGTTTTATTCTCTATTCCTTTCCTTATCATACCTAGCATTCTATTTGCTCTCTTGGCCACCGCTGCACACTGGGTGGAGTGTTTTAACATGTTATCCACGATAACGCTTAAATCTTTTTCATGGGTGGTGGTTCCTTATGTGGAGCCTTGCATCGTGTAACCATAGTTAGGGTTTTTCCTTCTTAGGTGCATATAATTCAAGTATATGCCCCAAGAACAGCTGCAGAAGAGGATGAAGTTGATGAGTTCTATGAACAAGTACAAGCTGAAATTGACAGAACATGCAAACAGGATATCCTGATAGTCATGAGTGACTGGAACGCAAAAGTTGGCAACAAAGAAGGCAAAGTGGCTGGAAAATATGGATGTGGAGAAACAGTGATAGAATTCTGCAAGACCAACAATCTATTTCATCTCAAACTTCTTCTTCCAGCAACACAAGTGGCGACTGTACACATGGACTTCACCAATGGACTGTACAAAAATCAAATTGACTACATCTATGGAAGTTAACAATGGAAAAGCTATATAACGTCAATAAAGAAAAAACCTGGATCTGACTTGTACAGATCACTAACTGCTAGTATGCAAATTCAAGGTAAAGTTGAAAACGAGGAAGCCACTCATCAATGTAGCAAAATATGAACTTGAGAATATACCACCAGAATTTAAAGACTGCCTTCAAAATCAATTTGCTGCTTTAGATACAAATGACAGAGCTCCAGAAGAGTTATGGGATGACATGAAGAAGGTTGTGTTGGAAGAAAGTGAGAAATGTCTACAAAAGGTGAAAAAGCAAAAGCGGCCAAAATGGATGACCGAAGAAACTCTGAAAATTGCCCAGAAACGCAGTGAAGCTAAAGCCAGAGGAGAAAGAGAGGCAATCACAGAACTCAACAGAGATTTCCAATGTGCAGAAGACAAGAGAAGGAGAAGTATTACAATGACGCATGCAAGGAAATAGAAGAATAACAAAATCGGATTTGCTAAAGCTATGAGAGTTAAAGAAAAAATTCCAGCCTCGAATTGTAATGTTAAAAGATGCTCAAGGATCTATGTTGAATGATGCTAAGAAGATCAAGAAAAGGTGGAAAGAATATACAGAGTTTTTATATGATAAAGATCAAGTGGACCAACAGCCATTTCAACCCGTACCTCATGATCCGGAACCATTGGTGATGAAAGAAGAAATCGAAGCAGCATTGAAAGCCTTATCAAAGAACAAAGCATCAGACATTGATGGCATTCCCATAGAAATATTACAGCAATCTGATGCATCTGTTACCATACCTACAATGTCTGCCAGGAAATTTGGAAGACAACATCAAGGCCAACTGACTGGAAAGGATCTGTGTTATTCCAATATTAAAGAAGGGTGATCCAACTAACTGTTGAAATTATCACATATTGTTCTGATCCCACAAGCCAGCAAGATTCTACTGAAGATTATTCAGCAGAGACTACAACCATACCTAGAAAGAGAACTGCCTGAAGTGCAAGCAGGTTTCAGGAAAGGGCAAGGAATGAGAGACATCATCGCGGATGTGAGATGGATCCTTGAAAAGACTAAAGAATACCAAAAGGATATCTACATGTATTTTATTGACTACAGCAAAGCTTTTGACTGTGTAAACCATGAGAAACTCTGGCCACATTAAGAAGTATGGGTATACTAGAACACCTGACCGTTCTCTTGCACAACCTTTACATTGATCAAGAAGCAACAATTTGAATGGAACAAGCAGAAACAGAATTGTTTAAAATCAACAAAGGTGTATGACAAGGCTGCATACTTTCCCCCTACCTGTTTAATTTATGTGAAGAACAAATCATCATAGAAGTAGGACTGTATGAAGACAATAGAGGTGTGAAGATTGGTGAGAGACTCATCAACAACCTTCGCTATGCTGATGATACCACATATTGGCTGAAAGTGAAGACGATCTGAAACATTTGCTTCTCAAGATCAAGGAACATAGTCTTAAAATGGGCCTGCACTTTAATGTAAAGAAGACAAAGATCCTGTCAACTGCAAAATCAATAAGTTCCTCAGTGATGGAGAAGAAATTGAAATAGTGGACAACTTTAACCTACTTGGATCAACTATCAATAAAGAAACAACAAGCAGTCAAGAAATGAGACGATACATTGCTCTTGGCAGAATGGCTATGAAGGACCTAGACAAGATTTTCAAGAGCAGAGATGTCTCTCTCCATGACTTGTCCAAGCCATGGCATTTTCAATAATGTCATATGGATGCGAAAGTTGGACAGTGAAAAAGATAGGAAGAAAACTGATGCCTTTGAATTATGGTACTGGCGACAAATACTGCGTATACCAACGACTGCTCGAAGAACAAACCAGTCAGTACTAGAGGAGATCAAACCTAAGCTTTTTTTAGAAGCTCAGATGACAGGACTTTGTCTTTCATACTTTGAACGCATCATGCCAAGAGAAAGATCATTAGAGAAAAACATCACCCTTGGCAAGGTAGAAGGTCAATGCAAAAGAGGAATGCCAGCAATGAGATGGATCGATACAATAACAGCAGCAATGGGGGCACTCTGTCAACAATGAGACACCTGACTGAAGACTGAACACAGTTTAGAACAATTATCCGGAGGGTTGCCATGAGTTGATACCAACTCGATGGAACTTAACAACAGGAAGTGCCTGTAATTAAAAAAGGTGCAATTACTCCATTGATTACTGGTGTCATACTGTATTCATTAAAAAGCTCTAATTCTCAATCGTTGAGTCATTCATTTATCAGTCCCAGAATTTACTGCATATCTGTTTTATCCTTATATTCCAGACCAATCTTCTATCTATATCACCTATTTATAAAGCTATATTTGACTCAGCCTGTCGTTCAGCTTTAAGTGTTGTTGTTCCTATCCTTTGGAATTCAGTGCCATGATATTGGAGACTTGAGGCCTGCTTTGAATTTAGGATAGGAGACCTCAAGGCCTGTTTTTTTGCCTCGCTGTTGGAGATACGAGATAGGAAACTCCTATGAGTTCATCTGGAGCAGTGCCATCAGTCCAGCTTGTGCTTTACTTTACTTTACTTTTTTTTTTTTTTTTTTATTACATCTTTTTATAACTTTACAGCAAAAACAGTCATAGTACAACCAGTACACTATAACCAAAACAGAAAAACTCATATCCAACACCCCATAAAACTAAGAGAAACACCCACCCCGTACCTTGCAAACCTCTCTATATGCACGACATTAGCTTGCTGCAGCACCTGTATAACGATCCAAAGCGGCCCATTTAGTAGGATTAACTCTGTTCCCCCTTAAAATAAGAGCTTTGTCCTGAATTTTTTCATATCTGCTAAAAAGACAGACTTGGTTCCACCAAAGAAGCCAATTGAGCTTAGAGGCGTCCTTCCAGCAGAATAATATCGTTTTAATGGCGATAGCCATCATAAAGTTCAGGATAAAAAAATGTTCTTTATCGAGCTGTGGGATTCTTGCCAGCGATCGCAACGCGACTGTGCGCCACGTTAGAGGAACAGAGTAACCCAATACCTTCTGAATCCTGGCCCAGACTGACACCCAAAATCCCTGAACGAAAGAGCATTCAAAGAACATGTGCCTCATGGTACCCACCGCTAGCTGACAAGACCAGCACATGGAGGATTTGGTCGCGGACCACTTGGCCAGCTTTACAGGAGTAATGAAGGTCCGATGGGCAAAAAAAAACATTGTCTGGGTAAGCGCCGCCGATCTGGAAGCACGCAGAACCGGCCCCCAAAACAAGCGCCAAGACTTTGGAGTCCAAGGTGAGTCTACTTCTTCTTCCCAGAGTTTGCTTAGCCCCTGCAGATGGCTTGGGCCCTGCGCACGAAAAAGCGCATAGATAGTCGTAATTCCACCTTTCTTGACAGTCAGGTCCATCATAATCTCCGCTAGGCCCCAGCTAGGCGTACATTCTCCAGGCCGGATCCCTGACTGTGAAAGACAGTGCCTAAGTTGAAGCCATTGGAAAGAACACGTTGAGGGCAATCCAAATTCCGCGCGTAGCGCTCCAAACTCTTTCCATTGACCGCCGGCTATCAGCTGCCCCACTGTCCAAATGTCACATCTCTGCCACGCAGTCCATGCAAAAGGGGACGAATGAATCTTGAAAGCCGGATTGTACCATATAGGCAGGAAGAGAGAAGGCGGATTCTCTGCTGCAATGAGTGGGATAAAGGATTGAAAAGCACGTTGCGTAGATACAATTATGCTCCCCATCTTACAAGACTCTGGAAATTTCATTCCCATAACACATCGCATCGGGTACGGGCGGCAAAGCCGCTCTTCGAGGGCTAACCAGGTAGGCTTATAAGCAAGTGAATCTGTCGACGTCCAAAGACTGCCTTGCTTAAGTATCGCTGCCAAGTGGTACCAATGGAAATCAGGGAAGTGGACCGCCCCCTTCTCCTTTCCCGCTTTCAGTTTCCGTAGAGCTATCCTAGGAGTCTTTCCGTTCCAAAGAAAAGCACTCAGAGCACGTTCGATCCCCTTGTAGACAGATAGCGGAAGCACAATAGGTATCATTCCCAATATATAAGTGATTTTTGGCATAAGCACCATCTTGATGGATTCCAGCCGTCCCCACCACGATAAGTGGAGCGGGGACCATTTCAGTGTAAATGATCGAGCAATCTCTTTTATTCGGTCCACGTTGAGTCGCACTGTTTCCTCCAAGGGAGCAACATATTGAGCTCCTAAATATTTTATAGGGCCAGCTGCCCATTGGAAAGAAAACTCCTGCACAAGGCTGCTATTAGCCTGGGTGTTAAGGGGGAAAGCCACTGATTTTGACCAATTCACCTTATAGCCTGAATATTTGCCATATTTATTTTATTTTTTTTTTTATTTACATTCTCTTATATACCGCGCTATTCTGCATCAGTGCGGTTTACATTGAACAAACTGAAATTACATTGAACAGGGCATTATAACTTGGAGATAACTATTTTACAGGGAACATGGGCTATGGAGGGTTAAGTGGCTTGCCCAAGACCACAAGGAGCACCTGTGGGACTAGAAACCCCAGTCCTTCCGGCCCAAGGTTGCTGTCCTCTAGTGGGATTTGAACCACCGACCTTCCGGCCTGAAGTACCTTGCCCCAACCACTAGGCTACTCCTCCACTCCAATCAACTTAAGTAAGGGAGATATGGAGAGTGGTCGTAAAAAAAACATTAGATCATCGGCGTAGGCAGAAAGCTTAATGTGAAGGTCATCAATCTGAATGCCGTGAATGTCACTGGATTGCCGCACCAACAGCGCCAAAGGTTCTAATGCCAGATTGAATAAGAGGGGCGACATCGGGCACCCTTGTCGTGTACCTCGCCGCAGGCTGAAGGACCGGGAAAGCTCTTGATTAACTAGGATTCTAGCAGATGGATGAAAATACAGCACCTGTATCATCTTTATGTATTTCCTGGGTAATCCAAACCACTCTAGTACTCGAAAAAGAAAAGGCCATTCCAGTCTGTCAAATGCCTTTTCAGCATCCAGGGACAGGCCTACAAGAGGCGAGTCGCAGCGTCCTGCCACATCCAAGAGGGAACACAGAAGTCTAGAGTTATCCGCCGTGGATCTTCCCATCACAAAACCGCATTGATCCGGGTGGACAAGCGTGTGAAGCACTTTGTTAAGCCGCCCAGCCAGTATAGCCGAGTAGAGCTTATAGTCGGCATTCAAGAGAGATATGGGTCGGTAGTTACCCACTAGCGTCGGATCCCTTCCAGGCTTTTCAAGTACCACTATCGTGGCCTCCGCAAATGCTCCTGTATCAGGTGCTTGGTCTTGGAGCCGTTGAAAATAAGTCAATAGACGGGGAGACAGTTCTGGAGCAAATGTTCGATAGAACTCACTCGGGATACCGTCGGGGCCCGCAGCCTTACCGCTTTGCATTGCAGACATTACTTCCCGAAGTTCTTCTTGTTCTATGTCTTTGCCGAGCAAGGCAGCCTGAGCCTTATCCACTGTTGGATGCATTATCCCTTCCAAGAAACGCTCCACATCAGGGACATCACCGACTCCTTCAGAGGAGTACAGTTGCAAGTAAAAACTTCTAAAGATTTCCATTATCTGGGCATTACCCTCCTGAGAGTTTCCATGTTCGTCTTTTAAGGACACTATGTGTGATTTCTCCTTGCGAGGCTTGAGATGAGCAGCTAGTAGCCTACCAGCTCTGTTCATTTCTGTATGGTAGCACGCATTCTGCTCAAAGACCTTCTGTTCCACCTCATTGCTGAGTAACAGATTATAACGATAGCGCAGCCGTTGAAGCCTTGTAAGGACCTCCGCACGGTACTGACGTTGCAGTAGCCTTTCACCTGCCCTGATCTGTGCATCCAAATCCGCTAGCTCTCTTTTCGCCTTCCGCGTGTTTGCTATGACATAGCTGGAAATCTTTGCTCGGATGGACGCCTTAAAGGCCTCCCACCATGCCCAAATGGAGGTATCGTCCGGGGAATTTATCGCAAAATATTCTGAAATGGCCTGTTTTACATGCTGACGAAAGGGTTCCTCAGCCAACAGCGACCTGGGGAAGAACACCAGCCACCACCTTTGACAGACTCTACTGATGGCTCCAATTCAAGCATTATCGCAGCATGATCTGATATATGTGTGCTTAGAATCTCAGCGCACCTGATATCCGCAGCAACCGACCTGGACACCAGGAAAAAATCGATCCTTGAATGCGACCCGTGCGGAGGCGAATAAAAAGTGTAATCTCTTTCTTGGGGGTGAAGAATCCTCCAGATATCGACCATTCCCATATCTTCCATCATGGAAAGGAGGACTTCGGCTGCTCTGCTTCGTCGTGGAGCTCGACATGGCTGACAATCCAGTAGGGGATCCAGGACCAAATTGAAGTCCCCCCCAAAAATAACAGGAAGAGAAGAAAACTCCAGCAGCGCCTCCGCCAGCTTTGAAAAGAAACAAGGGTTGTCACAATTAGGTGCATAGACATTGACTATTAACATTTGTCGCTTGGCAATTTTGACTTGCACATAGGACCACCTTCCCTCTGGATCAGCTCTAGAAGATAACAGCTGTATGGCACTGGAGCGTTTGAACAGTATCGCAACCCCGTTTTTCTTTCCCATAGCAGCTGCATATGACATGAGAGAGTAGTGTTTCCCTGTCAGTTTCAAAGACTCTTTATCACTAAGATGCGTTTCCTGGAGAAGCACTATTTCAGCTCCCTGCTTTTGACAGTAAGTTAGAATCTTTTTTCTCTTAATAGGATTCTTAATGCCCTTTACGTTAAGGGATAATACTTTGATTGAGGGCATATCAGACTGGGAAGGTACTCACGTCCTCCTGAGGTCCCCTCTGGATCCGCTGCAGCAATATGACCCTCGTGCCACATCTTAAGGAAAAGAGGTTTGCAAGGTCCCAATGACTCCCCCACAATATGGAGATATACCCTGGGTGAGCCAGTAGCGTATCAAGAAGACCACCCGATGCCCCCCATGTTACAGAACAGTTAACCCACACAAGCTAACAAAATTCCAACAGAGCTATAACCTTGTACAATTCTTAACATCCCACCAGTCTCCTTATACATCTGCAAAACTATTAATGCCCAGAAGAAGCTTAAGCCTCAACACACATTCACCGTGTATGAGAATATATTCAGGTAAAATGAAAGGGAGAGAGAGAAAACAAAGAGCAGCAAGAATTAAAGCATCCACATATCTACCACCCTCTACAAGAGCATGGTAAATCCCGCTCCCCTCCCACGACTCCCCCACTCAACATAACACTGTTCCCACTATCGTATTAATACTGAAAACAGTAGGCCATAAAATACAGTGAAGATGACTCAGCCTGCTCAACCCGACGAAACTATCAGGACTATGAAAACCAAAGTCCTGCGTCCTTTGGAGAGGCTGGCCCAAAAAGCAGAGGCCCAGCTATTGCATCTTGAGGCCTTCTTGCTCTTCAAGAAATTGTAGGACCTCCCTTGGGTCATCATAGGTCTTAGTAACGTTGTGGTAAGTAACTCGGAGACGTGCAGGGTATAGCAAGCCATATCTCGCCTGAAGCTGTTGCAGCCGCGGCCTCATCGCCAGAAATCTCCGCCATTTATCTACTGATGTTTTACACAGGTCCGGGAAAAAAGATATACTCCTGCCCTCATATGACACAGAGTCCTGAGCCTTAGCCGCTGCGAGAATCTGAACAGCCTGCTGATGCTTTAATAGACAAAAGATCACCGGTCTAGGGCTCTTCGCATGCAGGCTTCTTTGCGACGGTACTCGGTGCGCTCTTTCAAATTCAAGCGGCACCGGGAAGGTAAGTTGTAATGCCGCGGGGATCAGCTTGCTGAGAAACAATGAGAGATCCGCACCTTCAGCGCCCTCCGGGAGACCTATGAGCCGCACGTTGTTTCTCCTACCGCGATTGTTCAGGTCTTCCAGCTGTTGCTCCAAACTCTCCACTCTTTTGACGGTCTTATTCAGGCATATCAACTGGGCTGAGTGCGCATTAACTTCTGCATCAACTTTATCAATGCGCTCCGATAGGCCTCGAATCTGAGCTCTCATTTCAGACACTTCAGCTTGAACTTTCGCTATGGCGTCGCCATTTGCAACGACCAGGCCCTTCACCGCCCGTATCTCTCCTAGCACTTCTTTCAGAGAGTCCTCCGAGTCTCGGGGAGAGGACAACTTGTGAGGCGAGAGAGGGTCTGATTTCGGCCTTTTGGAGCCGGAGTTTGTGGGGTTGACGAAGTCCAATTTAGTAGGTTTAGCACTCGACATCCTGCCTCCACCATAAAGAATAGTCCCGCAACAAATATGAAACGATTCGAGTTAACTGTGCTCCAATATTTGCAGGATTCTTGACCGGGGGCCTCGGAGCTAAGCTTTTATGCAGCCATCTTGAAAGCCCTGCTGGCTCCGCCTCCCTACTTTACTTTACTTTAATACAATGCCTTATATATTGCCCTATGCTTTGGGCACCAGAGCAGTTTACAATAAAGATAATCATAATAAAATCAAAAGGAGAAGAAACAGGGACAAGAGAAAGAAAAATTATTGCTAAGCAGGATTGATACTTCCTGGGCACTACACCTGCCTGACCTAAATCATTAGCCAACCACCACATCATTAAATGCGTGATTGAAAAAGTAAGCTTTCAGCCTTTTTTTGAATTTGGCATGTGAGGGTTCACTGCATAAGCAGACAGAAATAGCTTCCAGAGAGAGGGTTCTAAAATATAGAATGCTGAATGATGGGTACATTCAAGATGAGCCAAGATGGGGAAGAATTACCAGAACATTTCCATGCAGGAAAGGAAGGGATCTTATAAAAGTATATGGGATGAGCATAATAAAAACATATTCAAGAATATCTGGAATAGAGAACCTTCTGAACCATAATGATTTTAAATCTTATGCTATAAATGACGAATAGCCAATGTTTCTGCTCCAGAAAAGGGGATATGTTCAAATTATGAGCCTTCTATAGGAATCTAACAGCTGTGTTTCTAATAATAGCATTTTTTTTTAAATAAGAGATTTTTAAACCATTATATAGGGAGCTATAACAATAGATGTGGCTTAGTAATAGAGAGTGTATAAAAGTATGTAATGCAGTAGAATCAAAATAGGACCAAATGGCATGAATCCATCTGAATGCAAAATAACATAACCTCACTACTGAAAAAATTCATTATTGACAGAGCTGTACTGAGCGTGAATCGCGCCTTGTGTGACTTGTACATAGTGAGCGCCCCCCCCTGCACCTCCATCTAGCCACTTTCTGGATGGCAGCGGGAGAGAAGAGGCACGCCTGATGTGCAAGCCGCTGGCACGCTAAGCAGATCTGTTCCTCCCTGCTCTGACGCCACGTTAGAGGAGGGAGGAACCAGACCAGCTTAGCATGCCGCGAGAAGGCTTAAGAATGCATTCAGCTGTCTGCTGTTGCCTGCCGCCGCTGAGAGAAGAAAAAGTGGTGGCAGCAGGCAACGGCAGACAGCTGAAATGCGCTCCTTAAGCCTCTGCACCCTGTGAGGCCACACCGCTCGCACAGGGCTAGGTACGGTCCTGATTACTGAACTGAAGATGGGAGTCAAAAAGGACCCTAAGAGTAGGGATCAAGTCAGAGAGTGGAATGTAATTACCACATAGTACAGGGAAATGTTGGGAGTTGATAGTCCATCTAGAATCCAGATGTATATTATAGTCCATCTATAATCCATATATAGAAAACATAGATTAGGACCTAAAGTGTCAATTTTCTCAGTGAAGAAAGGTGAATAATGGAGTACCCCAGGGATCTGTGCTAGGCCTACTACTTTTTAACATATCCATAATTATCTGGAATTAGGAATGATAAGTGAGGTGATCAAATTGCACACAACACAAAATTACTCAAAGTTGCTTAATCGGAAAGGATTGTGAAAAATTGCAAAGAGGACCTTGAAAAATTGGAGAGACTGGGCATCCAAATGGAAGGTAACATTTAATGTAGACAATCACAAAGTTATGCATATAGGAAAGAACACCCAAACTACGGTTACATGATGCGAGTTTTCCACATTAGGAATCACTACTCAGGAAAAGTGTCTAGATGTTATTATGGATAATACCTTGGAACCCTCTGCTCAATACACAGCATCGGCTAAGAAAGCAAATAAAAGATCCATCAAGCCCAGTATCCTGTTTCCAACAGTGGCCAATCCAGGCCACAAGTACTGGCAGGTTCCCAAAAAGGCAAACAGGTTCCACAATGCTTGCCCCGGGGCAAGCAATGGATTTCCACTTCCACACATCATTTCGTTTTTATTTGGTGCTTGCCATGGACTGTTGTTCCTTTTTGCTCATTGCTATCACTGTTGCACAGCTGCATTATGCTTTTTAACATGTTTCTTCTGGCCATTTTTAACGTTTTATGTGATATTCTGTTCTGTGCACATGTATCACACTACTCACGTTTGGTGGGTTCCCCCGTTTTTTTCTGTACATTGCTGACGGAAATGGTTTCTCTTGCCTTTAAATGCCTTTAACGACAGGTTTTCATTCGCGTTGGAATTCAGCTCTGAAAATCAGTGCGTTTGCCTCTCCACGCCCATTCTCCGCCCATTGACCCCCTTCTCTCCGCCCACTCTCCGCCTTCTGCGCTGTTTTAATGCGCCGCGGGACTTTATGGTCGTTATCTGTGCTTAACGCGCGTAGTAACACGTTTACGGTCGTTAGCGCGTTGGTACGCGCGTTATACGGCACTTACGGTCGTTAACGTCGTGTAACGCGCGTTAGTCACGTTTAACGCACTTTAGTAAACATACCCATAAGTCTTTTCTTCAGAACCGTATATGCAATTTAGGGGGACAGCAAATAACGCACCAATTCCTTTACATGCCCGAGTGCCCAGTGCCACTACTGGGACGAGATATGCTAGCCAAGCTGCAGGCCCAAATATCCTTTACTGAGAAAGGAGAAATGCAAATGACAGTAAATCCAAAACCCTCTGGACTAATGGTGCTTACTGTTCCCCGAGAAGAAGAATGGAGATACTATAGTACCGATATTTTGAACCTACTCTGAAAAGCATTGACGCCCCTCCTGGAGTATGGGCAGAAGGCAATCCACCAGGCCTAGCCAAACATATAGCTCCAGTAATTGTGAATCTCAAGCCTAGTGCAGAACCAGTACATGTCAAGCAATACCCCCTTCCAAGAGCAGCAATTGAAGGCATCCATCGCCATTTGTTGAGATTACTGGAGTATGGCCTACTCAAAGTATGTCAGTCACCATGGAACACTCCTCTTTTGCCAGTAAAGAAGCCTGGGACAGGTGACTACCGCCCAGTGCAAGACCTAAGGAGAGTGAATGAAGCAGTTGAAACTATACATCCAGTTGTACCAAATCCCTACACACTTCTAGGACTGATCCCTGCTGAAGCTACCCACTTTACTGTTTTGGATTTGAAAGATGCATTCTTTTGCATAAGATTAGCCCCAATTAGTCAATTACTGTTTGCCTTTGAATGGGAGGACCCTGTCTCGGGAGGACGGGGCCAGCTCACTTGGACACGATTGCCTCAAGGATTCAAGAATTCCCCCACCATTTTCAGTGCCGCACTAAACCAAGATCTCTCCAGTTACCCTGTGGCCCCTGAGAAAAGAGTACTCCTCCAGTATGTGGATGACCTACTGGTAGCCGCTACATCGGAAAGTGAATGTATACAAGCCACTACTGACCTCTTGCAACTATTGGATGAAGCTGGATACAAAGTTTCCAGAGCAAAAGCACAGCTATGCCAAAAAGAAGTAAAATACTTAGGCTTTCGCCTGACTAAAGGAAGCCGACAATTGGGACGAGAGAGAAAAGAAGCCGTGTGCAGTATCCCAACCCCAACTACCAGAAAGCAAGTCAGAGCCTTTCTGGGAGCAGCAGGGTACTGCCAGATATGGATACCCAACTTTGCTCAGATTGCTAAACCACTATATGAAGCTACCAAGGGAGAAGAGAAGTCGCCACTAGAGTGGGGACCTGAGCAAGACGCAGCTTTCAAGACCCTGAAGGAAGAATTAATGTCATCACCAGCCCTTGGATTACCAGACGTTCATAAGCCCTTCCACTTATTCGTACATGAGATACAAGGGAATGCCCTTGGCATGTTGACTCAGAAATTGGGATATTGGGAACGACCCGTAGCATACCTATCGAAACAATTGGACACTGTGGCCAAAGGATGGCCACCATGTTTGAGAGCAGTTGCAGCTACGGCATTATTAGTGAGTGAAGCAGACAAACTCACTTTAGGACAAAACTTGCGCGTCACAGTACCACATGCGGTACTTGCCCTTATGGAAAAAAAAGCAAATCATTGGCTCACCAACTCCCGAATGCTGAAATACCAGAGCATGCTATGTGAAAATCCACAAATACAATTAGAAGTGAGCCATGCCTTGAACCCAGCCACATTGATACCAGTCAGTGAAGACCCTCCAGAGCATGACTGCATAGAAGTCATGGATACTGTATTTTCAAGTCAACCTGATCTGACAGATGTGCCCTTAGAGAACCCTGATCAGACCTATTTTGTGGATGGAAGCAGCCTCATCATCAATGGACGACGCTGCGCCGGGTATGCAGTAGTCACCCGGGAGAAAATTGTTGAATCATCAGCTCTTGCATCAGGCACATCAGCCCAGAAAGCAGAACTGATAGCACTCACCAGAGCACTAGTGTTGGGTGTAGGACTTTTGTTGAATGTATACACCGATTCAAAATATGCCTTCACTACTTTGCATGCACATGGAGCTCTCTACAAAGAACGAGGGCTCATCACCTCAGGAGGCAAATCAGTCAAATACGGCCCCGAAATATTGATGCTATTAGATGCAGTATGGGCCCCTGCACGTGTTGCTGTCATGCACTGTCGAGGACACCAAGCAGGAAAAGGAGAAGTTGCCCAAGGAAACAGATTCGCTGATGCCTCAGCACGTAAAGCAGCCATGACAGGCCAAATTTCACCACAAGCAACGCCAATACAAGCAGCATTGTTTCCAGTACCCCTTAATTTATGGACACCACGATATACCACCAAAGAATTGGATTACTACTGTAATAAGGAAGAGGGAGTGCTGAAAGATGGATGGATTGAGCTGCCGCCACCTGAGGGCAGTCAACCCCCAGGACGAATAGTGATCCCTGAATTGTTGGGACCAGCCTTTGTCAAGGCCTTTCATCAAGCCACACATTATGGGAACAGTGCTATGGAGAAAGCACTCAAACCACATTTTTGTATCGCTTTATTGGGAGCCCTGTCAGCTTCAACAGCCCGTCAGTGTCTAATTTGTGCCAAGAATAATGCCAAACAGGGTCCCACGCCACCACCCCGAGTTCAGTCAGGAGGTGTTACCCCCATGCACCACCTGCAAATAGACTTTACTGAAATGCCAAAGGCCAATGGATACCGTTACTTGTTAGTATTAGTCTGTACCTTCTCTGGGTGGGTGGAAGCTTTCCCCACCAGGACTGAAAAAGCCCGAGAAGTTACTAAAGTTTTGTTGAGAGAAATTATCCCCAGATTTGGAATTCCAGCAGTAATAGGGTCAGACAATGGACCCTCCTTTGTATCTCAAATTACCCAGCTGTTAGCAAGTGCCTTACAAATACAATGGAAGTTACACACTGCATACAGACCCCAAAGTTCAGGGAAAGTTGAGCGAATGAATAGAACTTTGAAATCTCAGATGTCCAAGCTATGTCAGGAGACCCACCTAAAGTGGCCCCAGGTTCTCCCAATAGCATTACTTAGAATACGCTCATTTCCTGTGAAATCATCAGGATTTTCCCCTTTTGAAGTTGTATATGGCAAACCCCCACCAATAGTGCAGGGTGTTAAGGGTAGTTTGCCACAGATTGGTTCAGAAATAACCAGACAAGAACTTCTAGCTCTTAGTTCTGTTCTGCAGCCTCTTCACACGTGGATACAGGACCAGTTGCCTATCAATTTGACGGAACCCCTGCATCCCTACAAGCCGGGTACCTCGGTGTGGATCAAAGATTGGAAGAAGACACCGCTGGAACCTCATTGGAAGGGACCATACACCGTCATCCTGTCTACCCCAACTGCAGTAAAGTTAGCAGAGATCGAATCCTGGATCCATCACAGCAGAGTCAAGCCAGCAGCAGTTCCATATCCGGACCAGTGGACAGCAGAGCCACATCCTGATATCCCTTTGCGACTCACCCTGAGGCGGCAACCAGCAACCTAGAACTCCTTTCCTACAGTAGACAAGTCTTTCGAAGAGGATTGCTGTTTCTAATACAGCAAAGACATTTGTTTTTCTTCATCGGATAACTGTGCTTCTATAAACTTACGTCGAGCCAACTACAGTTGGTAAGTTGGCATCACAGCGGGACATTTGAGGATCTTCAATCAACATCGACACCCGTTGAATTGCTTTATTAGCAAACGGGTCAGCATTGTGCCAAGAAGAAGAGGACGTCGAGGTCAAGATTTTCCAGCGAGGATTCAGATGAACTACAATCAACATGCATCTTTGTTTCTATTTTGCTTTGGTTGCCTGCCTGGGGAGCCTTGAACTTACTTGTGCCTTACCCCCATGTACTGCCTGCATTACTTCCACTCGGACCGGAATGAAAGTAACACAGACTTTGCTTTATCATTCTTACTATACTTGTACTGGTACGGTAAGCCGGTGTATTTATAACACCACTGAACTGAATGTTTGTACTAAAGGAACTACTAAAGTTTGTTTTAGCCCACATCAGAACCCATCTTATTATACCCTAGAAATAAGATGGAATGATGCAGATGGAGCTTTACTTAATGCTACACCCCCACTTACTGATCCCACAGAGTATGCTGTTTTGTATTTTGATGCTTGTGATGCCATAAATAGAGATAGTCGCTCTAAATGTGGCAATTGGGAGAAAACGTATGCTCATAATGATAAATATATGTGTCCAGAAGGAGCCACTGGATGGGGGGCATGTACAGGTAAACGAACTTTGGCCAATGAATATAGTACAGCCCCGATTCAGGATTACTATTGCCCAAAGTGGGAATGTGTTTTCTATGCCACATGGAAAACTGGTATGATAGAAAATACCAGAGACAATCGAATGGCTGCCTTAACTATGCCATATGTGAAGAATTTAGAAAATTGTAAGAAAAGATGCTTGTAACCCACTAGAGTTATTCATACGCAATCCTAGCGCATGGAAACAAGGATATAAGTTTGGTCTACGTATTGCAGGTTCCGGATCAGATCCAGGGACTATTGTGTACATTAAACTAAATACCCAAGCCCATCGATCATCTAAGTACCATATACATAACACCTTTTATGAGACTATGCATGTAAATAAGTTTGATATCCCTCACCCTTCTCAGAACCTGTTCTTAGAGTTAGCTGGAGCAGTGGTCTCCAGCCTTCATATTTCAGATTGTTACTTTTGTGGTGGAACTAGAATGGGTGATCAGTGGCCCTGGGAGGCCCAAGAATTGAATTACTCAGTAACCTATAACCACACTGAATTGCATAAGACCACAAGTGAATGGGTATTGGCACACCCAATAGTCGGACGTCTCTGTTATGCCCAAACTGGACCACAGTTCAATTTGAAAGTGGGACAGCTTATCTGTCTCAGCCAGAAATTCTATAATGACACCACGAAACAGACGTCCTGGTGGTCAGGAACTAATACGCCTGAACCTGCTTACCCATTAGCACAATTTCCTGAACTTGCCGATTTATGGAATAATCTTGCCCAGCCCCATGTCTGGCAAGCCCCACCTGGTCTGTATTGGATTTGTGGAACCCGAGCATATGCTCGACTCCCTATTCATTGGGGAGGGGCATGTGTCTTAGGAACTATCCGACCTTCTTTCTTTCTATTGCCCACAGAACATGGAGAACAATTAGGCTATCCAGTCTATTCAAAGAGACAAAAGAGAGCAGCTTTACAGATAGGCAAGTGGCAGAAATGGGATGGGGATGATTGGCCACCCGAGCGAATCATTGCCTATTATGGCCCTGCCACTTGGGAGCAAGATGGCATGTGGGGATATCGTACCCCAATTTATATGTTAAATAGAATTATACGTTTGCAAGCAGTAGTTGAAATTATCACTAATGAAACTAGCCAAGCGCGCTCACACTTTTAGCTAGACAGAGCACACAAATGCGTACTGCAATATATCAAAATCGTTTAGCATTAGATTACTTATTAGCTGCTGAAGGAGGAGTCTGTGGTAAGCTAAATCTCACAAATTGTTGCTTGAAGATAGATGATAAAGGTCAAGTAGTTGAAAACATTGCTGAAAACATGCGCAAGCAAGCTTATGTGCCAGTACAGACTTGGCATGGTCTTCAGATGCCCAATTGGTTCAAATCTATCTTCTCTGGTTTGGGAGGACTTACCTTTGCTATGCTGATATTGCTTTTTCTAGCATTGTTTCTACTCTTACCATGTATAATCCCATGTTGTATGCGCTCTATTAATAGTGTTATTGAAAATACTGTAGAACGCAAAACTGCTACTAAGATTTTGGCCTTATGGCACCCTACTCCTGGAACCACTGGTAAAAACCCAACTCCAGTGTAATTTAGTGATTTATATCTCACACCTTATTAACATTCGGGTGAGATTAATCAAAGGGGGGAATGTGGTAGGCGAAGGCCTGTGATCCATGGTGTCTGAAATGAGCAGGGAGGCCTAAACAACTTGACCTGTAAATGAAGCCTGTGGAGAGGCCCATAGGAATTACACATTTCCCTAAATGCTGCTACTATAGAATCGAAACTTAACAGAGCACAATTAAGTACAGCTAAGCAGAATCGAAACTTAGAGAATATAGAAAAACAAGTTTAATTGGTATTGATAAGAGAGTGAAGCTTCTATAGAATTAATTAACTCTGCTGACAGAAAAGTTACAGTGCCCTGCTTTCCCACATGTTTTAGTTAGCCAGTTGACCTTGGAGGAGAATTGTATCAAGAGCCTAAGAAATGATCATTGTAATGAGGACTGTAAGGAGGGTAAGCAGGTGCTGAGCCCAGACCAAGATCCTCATTGGAGCTACGTATTGGTACCGGGACCAATAGATGGGGTGGAAGGGGTTACCGGGACCAATGAGAAGTTTGCCTATGTCTAGAATGGAAAAGAACGGTATAAAAGTTGTTGTTTTGCTAGAAACCAGGGCTCAGCCATTTTGAATGTGATTCTGCTGGAGTCTTGTGCACAAATAAATGATTTGGACCTTCTGAACAGACTCCTGGTATTATTGGTTTGTATGTGCTCTGCCGCTACAGCCTATCTAATCTGTCCTTCCATATCAGCAACTACAACAGTCCCCTTTTTTCCTTTAGAGATCCTCTGTGTTTGTCCCATGCATTACAGCATCACAGCCACAGGTTGCACCTACTGAAAACTAACCTTCTTTTTGTAAATGGTGCTTCAAACAGTACGTGGGGTTGCTCTATAGCTGACTGTAGCATGTTGTATGCATAGCCATAAAGCCTGAGCACTACCTGCATGCACAGTGCATTGCTACAGTTCACACTCCTCGGGAGACACACACACACATACAGGTCACCGCTGTCCAAAAGTGATGCAGGTTGGCATTCCTATCTGCCTCTTAGACCTCCTTGGATGCTCTGGGGAGTCCAGGGGCGTTCCGGGGGCTGTGCTTGAGATAACTGGTCAGCAGCAATATTGAGCCCCTGGCTGGTTATCTTTAGCAGGTTTAGCTAATCGGGCAGTGGATGAAAATTGACACTGCCCAGTTATCTAAATTGCTAACCAGTCACACCAGATATTAATTGCTGGTGATGGGATATGACCACAGCATTGACTATCCGGATTTAACTTAAAGCGGTGATGATCAGCCACTTTAAGTGTGCAGGCCCCACCACTGCTAAATACTGGCCCTTTGGATTTTACTCAAAACTTCCTCTAAGTGATTCTAAATGTATTTATAAAACAGTGAATGAGCTGATTCTCTGCTAAGACCAGCACACTGCAATGCGAAGGGGATCTCAATATAATTTCTGCTTTAGCTTTTTTCCTGAGCTGACCAAGGCCGGAGATGTTTCAGAAGCAGAGCTCACAGCCTTTGTGGGGAGCTGGAGAGTATCCTTGTCACGGTTCAACAGTTTCATCCAGTGTTCCTTTCTTGTTTGGTGCTTGCCAATTCCTCCTTTTCCTAATTGGTACCCCCTTTAGATTTCTGCACCCAAAAAGCATATGTGCAGTGAGTTTAAAAAAAGAAAAGTAAGCTACTGCAGCTAAATTTAATCTGGATATGCAGCTCCAGTATCGGGATAGTAACTAACACTGAATATTTGAACTCTGCAATGAGTACCAGAAATCTCTCTGCTGTGTTTTAAATTTAAATTGAAAGCTCTTTGCTGCTACTAAGCCCTGACTGATTTAACAAATACACTGAGTTCACAGATTAATCAGCTTTAGTCTAAAGAATTCCTTTTTCCCCAAGATTTAGAAAAATTCCCAGCAGTAAATACTTACAATTACAGATCTCTCTCCAGAAGTAGCAGTCCCCTTTTGTAGTCTTTCACTCCCAACAACATTTTCCTAGCAGTGGTACACAGGTACTTTTGTTTTGTATATATATTGAACTATCTGTGGGTATTTCAAAATGAAATCCCCAACATACTCGGCATCCTCTAACCTAACCCCATCTTCCCACCCTATGCACACAATTTTCTGAAGTTTAAAGGGGCAGGAATTTTTAAATGTTGCTTAATAAATATTTTTGTTCTGTAGTCAAAGTGATGGGGACAGATGGGATACATCCAAGAATAATGAAGGAACTTGGGGATGTTCTAGCGGCTCCGCTGACTGACCTTTTCAATGCTTCTTTAGGATCAGTAGTGGTCCCAGAGAACTGGAAAAAAGCACATGTGGTCCCTTTATACAAAAGCGGAAGGAAAGATGAGGTTGAGAACTACAGGCCAGTTAGTCTAACCTCTGTGGTGAGTAAATTAATGGAAACACTGCTAAAACAAAGGATAGTAAGGTTTTCTGGAGTGCAATGTTTATGTTTATGCAATTTCTTAATATACCACCCAGGCTGAAGGGCATCAGAGCGGTTTACAATCACTACTAGCGGGTACTGGATACATTCCCTCGTTCCCAAAGGGCTCACAATCTACATGTGGATTGCAGGATCAAAGGCAGCATGGGTTTACCAGAGTTAGGTCTTGTTAGACAAATCTGATTGATTTCTTTGACTGGGTGATGACAGAATTGGACCGAGGGAGAGCCCTACATGTGGTATACTTATTTATTTATTTTATTTAACAAGCATTTGTATCCCGCTCCTTCCAGCGATCAGAAGCGGGTAAGATTACTGTTGTGAAGCTGCCGAATCAAGGCAGGTACAAATTTTGTTTACATATAGATTGACAGAAAAGCACATCATACAGAGTTAACACTTCTTAGCTATGGGGGAGTTCATTTACATATATACATACATACATATATACAGGATAAGTTTCTTGGTCATGGTGGACAGGGGGCTGCCCCATCTGTGGGTTTACTTAGATTTCAGTAAAGCCTTTGACACAATTCCACACAGGCGAGTTATAAATAAATTGAGCACCCTAGGGATGGACCCTAAAGTGACTGACTGGGTTAAAAATTGGTTGAGTGGGAGGCAAAAAAGTGTACAGGTAAATGGAGCCCACTCTGAGGAGAAGGGTGTTACCATTAGTGTGCTGCAGGGATTTATTTTTTTATTTATTTATTTTATTTATTTATTTCTCTTATATACCGCGCTCTCCAACATCAGTGCGGTTTACATGGAACATTTAGGTTTTACGATGGGGTAAACCGTAAAATACAGATAACAGGTAACTCAACTTGGATAGTCAAAATTAACTATTTATACATAATTGATACATAGTAGTATTTACATATTATACAACATTTTGAGGGATGTTACAGTGAACATGGAGTTTATTTGTGGGAAGGTCGAGATGGTGCACGTTCATTTGGGTAACATTCGAGGAAAAGGTGGTGTTTCAACGCCCTTCTGAATTTAGTCAATTCCGGGATTGCTCGTATGTTGGAAGGCAGGGCATTCCAGTATCTGGGAGCACTGATACTGAAGGCCCTGTTTGCTGTAGCCTGTGTACACTGGGTCATTGTTTTGGGGATTGCCAGGGTGTTTATTGCTGTAGTTCTTCTGGCTCTATTGGGGGGGGGGGGGGTAATGCAAGTGAGACAAGCGAGTGACGGGGGGAGAGCCCATTTATGTTCTTGAATGTTAGCAGTAATGTTTTGAATGCGATCCTACAGTGGATAGGGAGCCAGTGGAGACTCTTGAGGATGGGTGTTATATGGTCTCGCTTCGAGGCCCCATTCAGAACTCTGGCTGCGGTGTTCATGGCAAGCTGGAGAGGGCTCAGGGTGGATTTAGGGAGCCCTTGGAGGATCGCGTTGGCATAGTCAAGGTGTGGAATGGTTAAAGCCTGGAAGATAGTTCTGAAGTCGTCTGGTTGTAAAAGAGGACGTAGATGTTTGAAAGTCCTAATTTTGTGATAAGTGGATTTGACCATGTTGCCAATGTGTGACTTCATGTTAAGGCTCTGGTCTAGAGTAACACCCAGGTAACGGATCGTGGGCTTGGTTTGAAGCTCTATATCACCGACTTTTAGGTGGGTTGGTGGGGAGAAGTCAGAGTTTCTGGTGGTGAATCACTTCAGTCTTTTTGTGTTGTATGCGAAGGTTCTGATTCTGGAGCCATCTTTCTACTGCACTGAAACATTCCGTAAGGGGTGAGAGGTCAGTTTGGTCAGCCTTGAACGGCGTGTAGAGCAGGACATCGTCTGCATATATCATGCATTCAATGCCGAATGAACGAATGACGTCGCAGACTGGCTGCATATAGATATTAAACATTAGTGCTGAAAGGGAGGATCCTTGTGGGACACCTTGTTTCTGATGGAATGGTTTGGATGTAAAGGTTTTTGTTCGCACATGTTGCCATCTGTCAGTTAGGTATGACTTGCACCAAGTTAGTGCTAAGCCGCCGATGCCCTTCTCTTCGAGCCGTTTCAGGAGGGTGTGGTGACATACTGAGTCAAATGCTGCGGCTATGTCTAGGAATATAAGGGCCACGCCGCGCTGGATGTTATCAATTGTGGTGAGTATGTTTAGTGAGTGAGTATGTCTTTGGTCCCATTCTTTTTAACATCTTTGTTAGTGATGTTGCAGAAAGGCTGATTGGTAAGGTTTGTCTTTTTGTGGATGATATCAAAATCTGCAATAGAGTAGACACCCAGAAAGGAGCTGATAACATGAGGAGGAATCTAGCTAAGCTTGAAGAATGGCCAAGAATTTGGCAGCTGAGATTTAATGCTAAAAAATGCAGGGTCATGCATTTGGGCTGCGAAAATCCAAGGGAGCGGTACAGTGTACTTTTGTCCAAGAAAGGAGAGCGGGACCTGGGCATGATTGTTTGTGATGATCTTAAAGAGGCTAAACAGGTAGAAAAGGTGACAATGAAAGCCAGAAGGATGCTTGGGTGCATAGGGAGAGGAATGGCCAGCGACCTCATATGGAGCATTGTATGCAATTCTGGAGACCACATCTTCAAAAGGATATAAACAGAATGGAGTCGGTGCAGAGAGTTGCTACTAAAATGGTCAGTAGTCTTCATTATAAACCACATGGGGACAGACTTAAAGATCTTAATATGTATACAGTATGTTAGATGAAAGGTGAGATAGAGGAGATATGATAGAGATGTTTAATTACCTCCATGGCATAAATGCACAAGAGGAGAGCCTCTTTCGAGTGTAAGTAAACTCTGCAACGAGAGGGCATAGAATGAGGTGAAAGCGGATGGATTCAGGAGTAATATACAGAAATATTTCTTTATGGAAAGAGTAGTAGATGTATGGAATAGTCTCCCAGTGAAGGTAGTAGAGACAAGGACAGTATCTGAATTTAAGAAAGCATGGGACAAACACAGAAGATCTCTAAAGGAGAAAAAGGGCTTTAGTATTTGATATGGAAGGGCAGGTTAGATAGGCCATATGGTCTTTTTCCACTGACATGCTTCTATGTTTCTATAAGCAAACATGTGTATCTATGTAAAATATTTCCAGAATTACCCTACCCATGACTACTGTGTCGATCTGAATTTGAACCATACAGTCTGTTATGCCAATCTAGTAATCTGAGCTTTTAAGCCTCCTATGATTTCCACTGCTATATTTTGCCCAGTCCATTATTAAAATGTCAGAGTGGCCCATTTACTGAAGTGCAATACATTTTTGCACTTATTGTACCTTTGGAGCAAAACTGAATGTGTGATATGTGCAGCTGCCCCGCACAACTGTCAGTAGCCTGCCGAGCATGTTCACTATTCCACGGATCCACTGTTCTTTAAGGAAAGAGTAGTGGATCCGTGGAATAGTCTCCCAGTGGAGGTGGTAGAGATGAGGACAGTAACTGAATTCAAAAAAGCATGGGACAAACACAGAGGATCTCTGAAAAAGCCCTTACCATACATTAAGGTCATTCACCCTTTCATAGGTGCACTTAATACCACCCTCTGAGATGGTGCTAAGTGCTGCTGCACAAATTGCAGCATTGATTAGCATACAGTAATTTACCACATGCTAACTGCAATGTACAGTTCACACCCACTATCTACCCCTAAACTGTCCAGTCCCTGTTCCATCCCAAGATGAGCAGTTAACAGACGAATTAGTGTATACTAAAACCACGGTAACTGCTTCATGCACTTTAGTGAAAAGGCCCCTATTTTCTTCTTTATGCTGAAATATATATTAATCTACTTTAACAAAACTGATGTGTTATACATCTTCACCCTTCCCTTTCTCACTCACAGTTATTTTCATTGGCATCAATTCATTCATTTTCAGACTGTAAAGGAAGCTAGTCTGATCGTTATTCAGCCTCCTGACAAAATGCAAACTTTTGAGTTTTTTTGTATGAAGACAACCTGCATGACCAAATCCTTTTAAGGGCCAGAAATATACCACTCTAGTGACAGAGCGGGACACTGTATAATGTGATCATCTTCATTGATTGATGGAACATGAACAGTGCGGCCTCCTGCAAGACCTATTATTGCTTCTTTACTAATAAACATCAGTGAGACAGTATTTATTCTCATAAAATAAATGAGACAAAGCAGGGCATGCTTAACCATTAGGCAAACTAAGTGGTCGCCTAGGGCATCAGCGTTTGGGGTGTGGCAAAAAGCAGCTGAATTGAAAGCAAAACTATAGATCCTAACAGTCAGATAATTCAAAGAATCATTAGCACATATCTTTACCTGCAGGGCTATTGGGTAATTCTCAAATAGCCCATCTACCTGGATAAATAATTGCTCTCATTACATATGTACTTACAAAAGAAAGTTTTAATATTTAAAAATGTGATGCCATCTATGTGCAGAATTGAACTGGGATAGTTGATGTTGGGATAATCATGATTACAGAGTTTAATTATAAAAATCTCAGGGAGGCACCTAGAAGCATGAAAGGCAATTGGGGGAGTGAGGATGAATATTCACCTAGGGCTCCTAATACCCTGGACAATAGTAACACACAAGCCAGTGTTCAGCTAGAGTTATGCATTCACTGGCAGGAAGAAAACTCATAACTCCCATAACTTCAACAACACAGAAAGCTCATAACCACCACAACAATATTCCCAACCAGCAGCCCCCATCCACAACAAGTTTCCTATTTAAGCAGCTCACAATCAAAATGCTGTAAAAGCATCGTTGACACACACAGGGAATATTACTTGCTCAATGCGTTTAGTTTGAATTGTTAATTGTGCAATGTAAATAGTTGCTGAATTGATAAATGCTCAATGTGAATAGTTACTACTCTGAAAAGCGGTATATAAAAGATGTTAAATAAATCCATCTGTATTTTAAAGAATTATTATGGCTAATATTGGGTCATTTACATCATTAAATGGCCAGACATTATTCTTACATATCCTAATATTGCTTAAACTAAAAAAATTCTACAGAATCTAGTTTGCTTTTATATCCTTGTTTATAAGTTTGCATTTTAAGTGGAACATCTCTATCTCACGTCCCATAAAGACTAGAAAGGTGATAATTTCTAAAAGCTAATGACTACACAGGGATTTTCATAATAGTCCTCTGAACACTTTTTAATCAGGAATCTAATTATCATTTTTATTTGTTAAGTAGTTCTAACATCAAATATCACACATAATTACACAGTGTAACTGTTTGCCATAAGATTCTTGAGCATAAAGAAATACCTGGCCCCATGCCTAAGGAATTTATGAGCAAAATGGAAATTAGCCAAACAGAAACAAAATCCAGACCATTGGAATTTGGTAAACCTAGACCCCGAATCATATTCTTGCAGACCTTTGGCTCTTGATCTTCTCATTTACCTCTGCAAGCTTTAAATGTTGCTTTTTTTTTTTTTTTAGTGCCATCAAGTCAGTGTTGACTCATAGCCACCCAGCCACCTCTGGGTTTTCTTGGCAACATATCACCAGAAGTAGATTGCCAGCCTTTTCTTCTGGGGCAATGGAGGGTAAAGTGACTTGCCCAAGGTCACAAGGAGTGCCAGTGGGAATCAAACCCTTGATTTTCTGGGTACTAGGTAGTTGCTCTAACTACTAGGCTACTCCTCCACAAATATTGCACAGAGAGAAGGAAAAGGGGAAATGAGAAGGGTAATGGGGAAAGAAATTGTCAAGGAGAGAAAGACTAAAGGAGAAAGGGCATACTCCATATACCACCTCACCCACCACACATCACTGAGCACATTATCTGCCACGCATCTCCTCATCACCCCTGATCTATACTACACCCCACATACCATCCCTCACGGCCACATCCCTCCAAACCCTCATTCAGGATTATACCAAACCCTACATAACACTCATAATCCATTACGCAGCCTGCACTCCTGCATCAAATCCCACACTCCTGCACTTCTTTTTCAAAAAATGTGGGGCCCTCTTCCCCTCTACCACATCAGGTTCCTTGCCAAGCCTGCATCATTTGCACAAGCAGAGAGGAGGTCAAGCTGGAAAGAGAAGGGAGAGGGTGTGGAACCAGGCTGGAGACAGAGGCAGGAGAACCAAGATAGGCCCCCTGTTTGGCATTTAGATCATGGATTCAAACTTCATTGTGGTAATGTTCTGATGCCGAGGCTGTTTTAAGTACCCTCTGCTGAGTTGCAATGTGTCCCTCTAGTTATCCTGACTAAAATCAGCATTCGTTACTTGAAAAGATAAGATCTGTTCTTCCCAAACCTTGATTCTGGATTCTTGCTCATTAGTCTTCATATCCTAAGATTGAAATTTAGTGACAGCATCAATAGAGTAATTGCAGATTTCTGAAACACAGCCTTTAAGAGCAACCTCCATTTTAGCAAATGTTCCCCACAGTTCTTCTATGGAACCAATAGGTGGGGGAGGCTGGTTTACAGCAGTGCTGTGTACTCGAACTGGAGTTGGTACTGCCTGCAAGATGCAGATAGGTCCCCTAGTGACAACTGTCAAACACAGGGCCCATTAGGATATCATGACAGAAAACTTCTGTGAGGCACTAATATCAAAGGGATTAACTTAGGTGGGTGGGGAGCTCGTTCGGAAGGAAACAAAAAGGTCAAATGCCTTCCAAGAACTTCCACTACCAGAATACAAATCAGATTATTGGTACTATCAGGGAATGCCTACATATGGCATGTGCATATTTATGCAAGTGCATACCACAGGACAATTTTCTCCATGGACAGAAGTCTTTATAAAATCCTTTATAAAATGATCCCCTATGAGGGCAGTTTTCAAATTTCCTGCAATGACAGAGAGACTGCACATACTTATATCCTTTGTTCTGTGTCAATTGTCATTTCATTTATTAGATATTTTACCTGCCCTTACAAGAAGCCAAGAGCAGGATACAATGACACACACAGAAAAACATACAGTTCTGTAAAACATTACTATTCAATACATGAAAAGCAAGGAGCAAGTTAATGAAACAAACATGCATCCTGAGAACAAGTGACCCACATAAGAGGGGACTTCTGCAAATAAGCAGTGTCACACTCCCCCTGCTGGCCAGGCCAATAGGCAGAAGGGTGGCCTCATTTGCCTTTAAGTAAAGAGTCACTAGATTTTGCTCTCACCAGGGAATTCTGGGAGTTGTAGTTTCTCACAGTTAGAAACATAGAAACATAGAAATATGACGACAGAAAAAGACCACATGGCCTATCTAGTCTGTCCTTCCATAACAACTACAACAGTCCACTTTTTGCCTTTAGAGATCCTCTGTGTTGGTCCCATGCTTTCTTGAATTCAGTTACTGTCCTCATCTCTACCACCTCCACTGGGAGACTATTCCACGGATCCACTACTCTTTCCGTAAAGAAATATTTCTGCATATCACTCCTGAATCTATCTCCCTTCACCCTCATCCCATGTCCCCTCGTAGCAGAACTTGCTTTCAATTGAAAGAGGCTCTCTCCCTGAACATTTATGCCACTTGTAGACAAAGTAGTTGCAACCAATCGGTTTGTTTAAGGCAAAACAGAAAATTTATTTTTTTGATCTAGGTTCTCCCTTCGCATCAAAATTCAAAACACAAGGCAGTAAAGGATTATTCTCCAAAAGAAAACTCAACAGGAACATAAAGCGTCTGGAACATACACTTTTTTTTACATACACTTTGTTGTTCAAGTCAAGATGTTCATTGTAAAAAGTTATAACTGTTCTATGTAAAACAAGCTCTGCATTGTTAATTGTTGTTAAATGTACACCGCAACTGATCGCTGGAAGATGCGGTATATAAATAAGTGTTAAATAAATAAATAAAAATCAGAACTTGGTAAAACTCTTTTCACACACAGTAGCTGTTCACAGCCATTCTTCAGCAGTAAGAAAATCACAGCTACTTTCCTCAATTTTAAATCAGGTACAGTTCTTTTCTCTTTATCCAAAACTATTCAGTTAACACTCAGGTTTCCAGGAATGTTCTTTACTTCAAATGGAAGCTTCTGTTTCTCTTCTAGCTAAGAGACACCAGCTATGCAAAGACTTCCCTTCACAATCTTTCTTCTAGCGCAGGTGAAAGCTTCCCTTCTTACAATAAGAACAATCCATTGGCATTACATCACACTCAGTTTCAGGCATACATGAATCTACTTGCATATCTTCCTGTATTGCAAGTTGTCTGTCCCTCTCTGGACTTCCACTAGCAGAATCAAGCTTACTGTTTGGAAGAAGCTTCTGGAATTCCCTTACAAACTGCTCTCCTGGAGAAAGGTTAGCTGTGCTTTGAGAATAAGCTCATCTATCCTGCAACAGTTGCTTTAGCTTTTCAATTAGGTTCAGGTCTGTCTCACTGCCCTTGGCTGGGTTCTGGTTATCAGCATTTGTAATAGCTTTCACCCACCTTCTGGCAGCTCGGGTTCCTGGAGCACTCTGCTCTGCACTCTTTCTCAGTTCATTAGCAACGTCCTCAGCTAAGCTTCTGCTGGACTCTGAAGCAGACACACCTTTTTCAAAAGGATTGCTTCCCTTGTTGCTGGAGCCAAATTTCCCCGTGGAATAAAACCTTCCACGTCTCCCTTCTCTGGGCTTCCTTAAACCAGATTTCTCCTTTGAACCCTCTGGCTTCAGTACTCCCGCTGAATAGGATCCTAGCCACGAGCTTCCTGCTCTCCCTGAGCCTTCTGTCCACTCTGACTTCTCAGCTCTCTCTGAACCTTCTGCTTCCTTTGCTTCTCCAGATCCTCCAGCTCTTCCAGCTTCCTCTGCCCTCCTCCTCTCTGACTTCAGTGACGCAGGTTTAAAAAGGTGCTTTCCAGCCACCACGCCCTGCTCTCTGCACACGTGTTTGTTATCAGAGCTCAAACCTGACCCTATGTTAGGGATTGGGCGGGGCTCTGCCTCAGCCAAAGCATGCTTCTCTAGTTTGTTTGTAGTTTGAGCTCTCTGGGAACCTTGCCTTTCTTCTGTCTTAAAGGTGTAGTCCCTATTTTCCTCTATTTCCATTTGCTCACTACAGCTCGCACTGTCACAGCAGACAAATAATTAGAACATAAGTGCTGAAAAATCTTAAAAGCAATAACCAGCAACTTAAACTTAATTCTCTGAACAACAAGCAGCTAATGAAGAATCTCCAAAATAGGTGTAACATGATCCCTAGCTCCTGCTTCTACCAACAACTTTGCAGCTGCATTATGCTCCTTCTCAAGTCTCCCCAAAGCCGTCAAGGAAAGGTCAGAATACAAAGCATCACAAGTCATGTAAGAATCAATGACTGTGTAAGGGTCGCCATATCCCGACAATCAAAAAATAATCAAACCTTTCTCAGCCAGCAAATATAGTAAAAACACCCCTTCATCACCTGAGAAATCTGTAAATCCAGCGTTAAACAATCAAACACAACACCCAAACATCACACATGCTCTTTCACTTTCAACTGTGCTCTTAATGGTTAGGGCAGTGGGCTAAGAAGCAATGAAGACTGATTTCAATCTCACTACTTCTCCTTGGGATCTTGGGCAAGCCAATTAACCCTCCATCATCTCAGGTACAGACTTACTGTAGAGTTTAAGCCTTCCAGGGACAAGAAAATACCTCCTATATCTGAATATAATTCACCTTGAGCTGCTACGGTAAAAAGCATGAGCTAAATCCCTTCCCTTATGTACAAGTACTCCTTAAAAAGGATATAGCAAAACTAGAAAAAGTACAGAGAAGAGCAGCAAAAATAGTAATGGGGATGGAAGGATATCCCTAAGAGGAAAGGCTTTAAAAGGTTAGGGCTTTTCAACTTGGAAAAGAGATGGCTGAGGGGAGATACGATAGAGGTCTATAAAATAATGAATGGAATGGAACGGGTAAATGTGGATCCGTTTTTTATTCATTCAAAAAGTAGAAAAACTAGGGGACATGCAATGAAGCTGCAATGTAGTACATTTATGAATAATAGGAGAAAATATTTTTTTTACTCAACGCGTAATCAAACTCTGGAATTTAGTAGAAGCCGTCAGTGTAGATGAATTTAAAAGTCCATAAACCATTATTAAATTGGACTGGTTAAATCCACTGCTTACGCTTGGGATAAATAGCATGGAATCTTTCTACCTTTTGGGAACCTGACAGATATTTGTGACCTGAATTGGCCACTCTTGGAAACAGGATACTGGGCTCAATGGACCTTTGCTCTGACCCAGTATGGCATTTCTTATATTCTTTGAGCTCTTCCAAATCCCAAATAACCCTATGTCATTATAAAATACAGAAAACACATGTACTAAAAGACCTCCCAGAGCATACCTCCTTAAAATCTCTGCGTGCTGTGACATATTAAATGGCATTTTAGAAAGGGCGTCCAAGTCAAATCCAGGATGTCCGGTGCAGAAAGTGCAGAGAAATGCCAAGGACCTCTGTCGCCGGCCGATTTGCATAACATGGATGTCCCCGACATAGATGCCCCCCTTAGGAGGGATGAGTGGCCTAGTGGTTGAGGCAAGTTATCTCAGGCTGGAGAGCTAGAGGTTCAAATCCTGCTGAAGGACAACAACCTCAAACTGGCAGGATTGGGGCTTGCTCCTTGTGGCATTGAGCAAGCCATTTAACCCTCTGTTGCCTCAGGTACAAAAACATAGATTGTGAGCCCTTCAGGGACAAGGGGAAATATATACCATACCTGAATGTACACTGCTTTGACCCAGTGAAAAGCAGTATATAAGCATTGCCAAATAAATAAAATAAACAATGGGGCAGGGATAATCATCTCATTCAAGCTAGGCTAAAGGCACATCCAGTTTGCACAGCAAAATGGAAACATGATCTCCCATTCCTTGGCAATGTTTGTTATCATATTGCAAAATAAAGGGGGTATTAGTATAGCTCCTTCTCCATACCCTCCTGACATAACAATCATTTTTTAGATGTATTTTCACGTCTGCAGCAGGCATAAAGTTAGGTGTGATGTCAGATGTCCAGGACATTTCTGAGATCATGCAGGGATGTCCAAGTTCTTGAGAATGCCCCAGCCACTCCTCCATCATGCCCCCATTCAGACTTGGATGTTCTTGGGAACACCCCAGACCCAGCTTCTTAAATTTCTGAAGACATCTCTGTGCTTTGGACATCTCTATGCCCATTTCCAAATGTTCAAAGCATGAATATGGCTTCCAAACAACCCCCATAGATTGCATATTTTTTGAAAAATGATAATTATACATGCATATCATGTTACACACGTGCATGCATCTAATTGCTCTAAAATCCCTTCAAAATTGAAAATTCCTTTAATCCAGCAGGCCCGTATAAATTTGCAATCTTTTCCTGATATTATAGTCACTATTGTTTTTCTCCAAATTTTTCAGATCGATAACTGTAATGAGCTTTGCTAATTAATGATCCACTCGATAAAAAGGAGCTAAACAAAGCTAAAGCATTATTCGTTCAAACCTAGACAGTGACTGACTGTAAAACTTTACAATGCAAAAAATTCACAAGAAAAGCTTTGCAACACTCAATTTATATTGAAATTTGTGGAAGTCTTGCCATTCTCTTCAAACCGAAGAAGAAATATAATAGAACGCTAAAGAATGATGCATTGCTTTCAGACAGCTCTTCCTACCTCCTTTCTATAGTAATACTTCATTTGTTGTACAATCACGTCAGAAGAAGCTATTTATAGCATTTCTGCTGTTTTAGTCACAGTGATAATAGTCCTTTTCAAATCCATATCATAACCACACATTCTTCACACACTTCTTTCAGTAAAATAAAAATATCATACATTAAGGTTTCACTAGTCATAACAGTTTTCATCTAGGCATGGAAGTAGAGGTTTCCTCTGTTATTGTCTTCAGTTACTGCCTTAACATTAGTCAAAGAACTTTTATATTCATTTTTTGGACTGATTGTTGGTTATAACTTTGAAGTAGCTGGATCATGGATTAATTTAATTCAATATAAACAACCATGGGTCGTTTTAAGAGTGCTTGGAGACGAACTACTACATCATTCACATTTCACAGCAAGTCAATGTCCAGCCCTGTCCCCCACCCCCAATAATTAGGTTTTCTCATTTTAGGTTTTAGCCAATAAACATTGATAAAACGCCCCTAATACAAACAATTAGGAGTCTACTGGTAAACACTGGAAAAGTACCTCTTCTCTGGCTTTTCTCTTATCCTCCACTCAGCCACTCAGCTTTTGTGTCTTTTTGTGCTAATAAGTCCTAACAGACACAAACACTTATGTCTGAACCCACCAGAAAAGGTACCCAGCAGTAGTATCTGTGCCATGAAACACCAGTAACACTGATATTTTCTACCCTTAAAACACCCTAATTGGCTGGAAAATAAATACCTTCCCTCCAATATACTTTTAACTGTCCATCGTTACCAGTTGTAGGCAGTGTTCCAATAAACACGTGGAATAATAAATACATTTACAGGTACTAAACACATGGAGGCTAATTCTGTTCTGTGCATCCCCCGCCTGTCCGGACGGTCAGAATCGGGACGTACTCCGGTTGTACTCGATTCTACTGCCCTGATTCTGGGCATCTGGACATCCAATGAATTCTCTGGCTAGCCCAGCCTGGCTCCTGCATGAAGCCGCAGAGCCATGGGTGTCATGTTGCAATGGCACGATGGCTCCATGCAGGAACTGTGATCCCCAGCAGACCCAGCAATCTGCTTTTTCCTGCAGCTCGACACCCGATCGGCCCTGATGTGGCCAAGGCCAGACTGTGGGGACCACCATATGCCCCTTCACTTCTGGTCCACAGCCCGACTCCCCAATTAGGCTCCGACTAGGGGGACTTATTCCACTTCCGAGGTGGAATAAGTCCCCTGTACAAATTGCCAACCCCGGACATACAGGGCCGACCTCAGAATCGGCCCTGTACGTCTGGGGTCATGGCGCCACTCACAGCCCACTCTCGCTCCACCTGTGGCCCGCCCCCTCCCACCTCCAAACAGAGCTCCCCGCACAGCTCAGATCTATGTGCAGGGAGCTCTTTTTCCAGAACACAGGCCAGGCATTTAGTGGGGCTAGATGACAAACCTGCTAAATGCAGTTCAGAAAGACACCCAATATCAACAATTAAAATAAATAAGATATGAAATTCTCAAGATCAGGATATAAACAAATTGTATGGTCTCCGGGGAGAAGAAATACCTTCTATAGATGAATTTAACTTACCTTGAACCTCTACTGGAAAGGCACAAGCTAAATGCAAATAATAAATGCAAAAAAATCCTATACACCTCTCTCTCCAAATGCCTGGGTAAAGGTTAGTCACTTTCCTAAAATCCACCAAATCTATCATAAACATCGCTAGTAGGCAGTGCATTTCATAAAATGAGGGCTGCTTTTGAAATAATCCAACTATGTGCTCATGATTCAATAGTGTATTATCATGAAGGGACAACCAACCGAGCTTGCCCTTGAACATATATATATATATAGTAACATAGTAAGTGACGGCAGATAAAGACCAGCATGGTCCATCTAGTCTGCCCAGCAAGATGGCAAGGGTAGGTGCACCTGTCGCTCTGTGCAGGCCACCCCTCCCCATGTTTTTGTTTCTGTTTAGGGGTGAACCCACCACTCCATGTAGGACACCCTTATTTGTTCAGATGCTAGATAGTTCAGAAGTTAGATGGTACTGTTTATTTTGCTTTTATCCTGTTGCTGTAAAGGGATCCACTGTGTTTGTCCCATGCCGTTTTGAATTCCATCACCGTGTTTGCCCTCACCACTTCCATCGGGAGGGCATTCCAAGCATCCACCACCCTTTCAGTGAAGAAATATTTCCTGACATTGCCTTTCAATTTACCACCTTGCAGCTTCATGTTATGCCCTCTAGTTTTACAGCTTCCCCGTCTTTGGAAGAGGTTTGTTTGTTCATCATTTCTCTTTAAGTATTTAAAGGTCTGAATCATATCTCCCCTGTCCCTCCTCTCCTCCAAAGTGTACATATTTAGGTCTTCAAGTCTCTCCTCATAAGGCTTCTGACGCAGGCTCCAAATCATTTTGGTCGCCTTTCTCTGAACAGTTTCCAGTCTTTTTACATCTTTTGCAAGATATGGCCTCCAAAACTGAACACAGTATTCCAAGTGAGGCCTCACCAGTGACTTGTACAGTGGCATAAGTACCTCTTCCTTTCTGCTGGTAATCCCTCTTTGAATGCAGCCCAAACATCCTCCTGGCTTTTGCCACCGCCTTGTCGCACTGTTTTGCCACCTTGAGATCATCAGAGATAATCACACCAAGGTCTTTCTCCTGAACCGTGCATACCAACCTCTCACCCCCTATTGTGTACTTTTCCCTTGGATTTCTGCTACCCAAGTGCATGACACTGCACTTTTTCACATTAAATCGTAGTTGCCAAGCATTAGACCAGTCTTCCAGCTTTTGTAGATCTTTCCTCATGTTATCCACTCCCTCTGGGGAGTCCACTCTGTTGCAAATTTTTGTGTCATCTGCAAAAAGACAGACCTTTCCATTCAGTCCTTCAGCAATATCACTCACAAATATATTGAACAGTGCCGGGCCCAGGACCGAACCCTGAGGCACCCCGCTAATCACCTTCCTCTCATCCGAGTGAGCTCCATGTACCATCACCCTCTGTTGTCTGTCAGTCAACCAATTTCTAATCCAGTTTACTATCTTGGGACCCATCCCCAAGCTACTGAGTTTATTGACAAGCCTCCTATGAGGAACAGTATCAAAGGCTTTGCTGAAATCCAGATAGATGACATCCATTGCATGCCCCAGATCTAGTTCCTTGGTCACCCAATCAAAGAACTCAATCAGATTTGTTTGGCAAGACCGTCCTTCGGTAAAACCATGTTGCCTGGGATCTTGCAACCTGTTGGTTTTGAGAAAGTTCACTATTCGCTCTTTCAGGAGTGCCTCCATTACTTTTCCTGCCACCGAGGTAAGGCTCACGGGCCTGTAATTTGACACTTCCTCCCTCTCACCACTTTTGTGTAGAGGTACAACATTAGCCATTCTCCAGTCCTGAGGAACCACTCCTGTTTCCAAGGATCTGTTGAAGACATCCTTTAACGGTCCTGCAAGAACCTCTCTGAGCTCTTTCAGTATCCTGGGATGTATCCCATCCGGTCCCATGGCTTTGTCCACTTTCAGTTTAGCAAGTTGTTCTAACACCTCATCTTCTGTGAATGGTGTGGTATCTACTTCAGTCCTATTTTATATTTGGGAGTCACAGCTGGTCCATCTCCAGGATCTTCTTTAGTAAAAACAGAGCAGAAGTATTTGTTTAGCAATTTCGCTTTTTCAGTGTCACTTTCCACGAGTCCTTTCCCAGCACTTCTGAGTCCTGCAATTCCAACTCTGATCTTCTTCCTTTCCTGAATATACCTGAAGAAAGTTTTGTTGCCACCCTTAACATCTTTAACCATTTTTTCTTCTGCCTTTGATTTTGCTATCCTTATTACTCTTTTAGACTCTTTGAGTTGGATCCTGTATTCATTTCTGTGTTCTTCTGTTTGCAAGCTTTTGAATTTTGAAAAAGCTGTGTTTTTTTGCCTTTATTTGCGCAGCCACCTCTTTGGAAAACCAAATAGGTTTCCTTCTCCTCTTGTTTTTATTTATTTTTCTTACATATTTATATGTTGATCATTTTATTGCCTCCTTTATTTTAGTCCATTGCAATTCCACTTCCCTTATCTTCTTCCACCCCGTCATCTCCTCCTTTAAGTACTCGGCCATTTTATTGAAGTCAGTGTTTTTGAAGTTTAGGACTTTGAGCTTGCTATGATTGGCCTGTACCATGGCTTTTATCTCAAACCACACCGTGTGATGGTCGCTGTTGCTCACAGGGGCACTCACACAGACATTTGACACGTTATCACTGTTGGTAAGCACTACATCCAGCGTTGAGCTTTCCCTGGTTGGTTCCATCACCATTTGTCTAAGTAATGCATCTTGGAGAGCATCCACAATTTTTTTTGCTTCTTTCCAGATGTGCAGAAGGAGTAATCCAATCCACATCAGGTAGATTAAAGTCACCTAATATGATCGCTTCCCCCTTTGCTGCTATCTTGGCAATATCTATAATCAATTCGTTATCTCTCTCTTCAATTTGAGTTGGAGGTCTGTAGACTACAGCAATATGGATGAGAGTGCCATCTCCTCTTTCCAACGCAATCCAGAGCGCTTCTTCTTTTCCCCATGTTCCCTGCATTTCAGTAGCTTTAATATGAAATTATGGATCTTTCACTTAAGGGTGCTAGCTGGCAACGTATGTTCTGGTGTATGCTGAAGGTGCACTGGGACACACATTACCAGGACCATGACAGTGTGGGATAATTCCCGAGATAACTACACAATCCACGTTAGAGTCATATGTGGGCAGGTTAAGGGTGGGGAGTGGGCATGGTGAACTCAATGCAATTAGTGCTGGGTTCCCACTGTGCACTAACTGCTTTAGTGTGGGTTCACCTAACACCACCTCAATAAGTGGAGTTAAGTGCACCCATGCTAATGCAGCGCACATTAGGGGAAAGTGCTCTGCATTAATTGCCGGGGAAATGCTTTTCATACCACTGATGGTTAACACAATGGTGTTGCACCTAATGTACCACAGTTTTGGCATTACTGATGCGCTAGGAGCAACACCTTATCGCCCTTTAGTAAAAGGCTCCCCAAATGACTATGCTGGCTGATAGAATGGCAGCACAATAGCACAACATAATGGCATCCATAACATTAGAAATCTAAAATCCTACAGGATCACTTTAAATCTAACAAGCCACTCAATAGGTAACCAATAAAGAGAGTTAAGTGCTCATGAGAGATATCCGCACATTCTCCTCCCTGATATAAACTGAATACAAACATTCTGTATTATTTGAAGTGGAGATGAGGCAGGAAGCCTACATAAACAGAATTACAATTAACAAGCAGAGCCAATATCAACTGCTGCAATATGGTTCTAAAGTCATGCGATTCCAGATAAGTCACACAAACATCATGAGAACTAATCCAGTAGGAATGATGTAGCTCAGAGCCGGCCCCAGACTTGACCCAAGATGTTGGTGCCTCAGGCAGTGCTTAAATCTTTTGGCCCTCCCCCCTTGCTGTCAGAATCTATTGTTTAGCTTTGAATGCCTTGTTCTTTGTCGCCCCCCAAGAACTGCCGCCCCTACGCAACTGCCTTGTTTACCTAGTGGTGGACCGGTCCTGTGTAGTCTTAAAATGAAAACAGCACCATTGGAAAGGGTTTCTTGGGTTTGATAAGCTGATCTTTCCCTTTGGATCCATATAGAAAAAAAACGTGACTATTACATTGCCTCTGTATAGATTCATGTTGTGACAAAATCTTGAATATTGTGTGTAGTTATTGGTTAGCCATCTCAGAAGAGAAAACCCAAAACCAAAAACCCTAGAAGAACTGGAAAAAGATACAGAGAAAGGTACCAAAATGATAAAGATGATTGAACAACTCTGTCTTGAAGAAAGACTGGACAGGTTTGGGCTATTCAGCTCGGTGAAGAGACGATCGAAAGGGGATATGATAGAGATTTATAAAATTATGAATGCGCTGGACTAGGTAAATGAGAGAGCTATTTATTCCTTCAAACTATAGCAGGATTAGGGGACGTTCTATAAAGCTATCTGGTAGCAGTAGAATGTCTTAATTTGGAACAGGAATGGTGGAGCCTTCTTTAATCAATTTTATATGAGTAATAACGTCGGCTCGGTTTGCAGTACATCTGTATGGGGTTTCCCTGAGGCTTGGCCACTCCCCTATGTCTCAGGTTAAATAACCAATTTCTGAAGGGCAGGGTTCCCCAAACCACTCCCTCTTTGACGAATGTCACGGTGTCAGCCAATCGGCAACCATTTTAGCTACATAAATGAACCGTTGGGTTCAGCGTTTTTTTGGGCGATGACTCCAGCTGTTTAGCGGGAAAATACTTGAAACAGGGTCCCTTTGGGGTCCCAAAACATGCATGTCGTGTAAAATTAAACCCGGCGCCTTTTCAAGGAGGATGTTCATTTGCCTTTATTCGCCTGTGTTAAAGATAAGTGTTTTTACACTATTTCACTGCATGGTTTAGGTGTTTTACACTATTCCACTTGATTAAAAAGGGCTCTTCCGATACTGAGGAGAGAGTGTAGTCTCTCCCGCTCTGGTCGGTTGATCCCGACAAAAAAGTATACAAAAAAAGTATAGAGAAAGCATGGATAGTAGCTTATGGTTTTGTTTACTGATGACCTTCGGTTATAACTGGGCACACTATTTTATGTCTACCAGCATGTTTTTAATAAATAAAAATTTGGAAAGCAGCAGGTCAGATCTGAGATCGTTCCTAGTAGCAGATCGTTCCTAGTAGCAGACGTTTTGATCTGAAGATTGTTCCTAGTAGCAGAGGTTTTGTGAGTGGTGGACATCCGCAAAGTCTAGTGGAATGTTAGTTTTAGACATGGTTTGAGGAACAGCCAGTTAGTTTTTAAGATTTCTGATAATAAAAAGATTTTCATGTTAGTTGGTACAGCCATGATTCCTGAGGTGGTATTTAATACCCCTTTTTGGTATACAGATCACTCCTGCTCCTTTACACACATTTTTAATATATGATTGTTATTGTTTAGTCAAACAAGCATTGAGTTTAAATAATGAATGTTCTTTTAAGAACATAAGATATGCCATACTGGGTCAGACCAAGGTCCATCAAGCCCAGTATCCTGTTTCCAACAGTGGCCAATCTAGGTCATAAGTACCTAGCAGTTTCTCCAAAAGATACAAGTAACACAATGCTTGTATTGGGTCAAGCATTGATATCCTGGGTCCCTTTTTAATAATGATTTATTGACCTTTCCTCCAGGAACTTGTCCAAACCTTTTTCAAACCCAGCTACACTAACAGTCGATAACAAATTCCAGAGTTTGATTGCACGTTGAGTGAAAAAAATATTTTCTCTTATTTGTCTTAAATAGTTTACCCTGTAGCTTCATTGCATGTCCCCTAGTCTTTCTATATTCTGATAATGTAAACAGTCGATCTACGTTTAACAGTTCTACTCCGTTCATTAATTTAAAGACTTCTATCATATCTCCCCTCAGCTGTTTTCCAGATTAAAGAGCCCTAACCTTTTTCGCCTTTCTTCATAGGGGTATCCTTCAATCCCCTTTACCATTCCTTTCCTTTAGTTTTAATATACAAAAAAGTTTTTTTCAGAGAGACAATCAAATGGTTTGTTCTAAGGTTTTATTCTTTTATCCTTTGGGCTTGTTATATCCCTTAAATCTGATCTGATATTTATTAATTTATTCATTATTTTAGTTCATTTTATCAGTTTATTTATTTATATATTTATTATCTTTGTATACTTTTTATTCTGCTTTATTTTGTTCATGGATTGCATGTTTTTTATATCATTTTATTTTTACATTTGAACATATGTTGTTTTAAGTACGTTTTATGTGTAAGAGATATTTAATTATGTTTTAACTGTAAGTTTTAGTAACTATTTATATTTGTATTTATGTTTTTAGAATGCCAAAGAACCCCGGGGGAAGGCATCACCGAAATACAGCCATGTCGAGTTTGGCTATAAGTTACCCCTGGTGGGGTTGACTACTATTACCCCTGAAGATACCTCAATAAAGTATGCTTGGTTTACCAAGCTCTGACTGGGTTGTTTCACTACACGTGATATAGTACTTTTTGGGGGACACATCCATGGCCATCATGGTGCCACCCAGGCCATGGTGCAACCCCTACTTACCCTCCTGTGTGCCTGAGATGGAGCTCTCAAAGTCTGCAACCCTTGAGATGGAGACCTCCTCCACAGACTGCAGCACCTGTTCCTCCAGAGGGGTGAGTCTGCCATTCTGCGCAGGTGGCAGACTGCTGTTGCTGCCCCTTTTCTACTTCGCAGCCTGCCATATCATCCGCCACTTCTTCTTATCCTCCATGTCCCCCCGCTCTGCCCCTGACTCTCTGATCCCTCCTCCTTCTCAGACTCCCTGCACTGCCTCAAACCCTCTGATCCCTCCTCCTCCTCAGACTTCCCGCCCTGCTCCTGACCCTCTGATCCATCCTCCTCCTCAGACTCTCCACCCTGCCTCTGACCCTCTGATCCCTCCTCCTCCTCAGACTCCCCTTGCCCCTGCTGCGCCATGGCCCCTTCTTTGCCATCCACCTCCATGGTGCTGTCCTCCATCGCAGTGCTGCTGGACTCTTCCTCCCAATCACTGCTGGAGGTACTGCTGGGATATGCATCTTGTGACAGCTGCACTGGTTGGTGCCCATGATGAGCAAGTACTGTCTTGGGCCTCTCTGGAACTGGCTGTGGGGGAAGAGAGAGGGAGGTTAAAGGTCCACACAGGTGTGGCCCTGGGGTGGGACTGGCACATCTCTGTGGGGCCTGCACATGCATTGCACAACTCATCTTTGGTCCCCATGGGTATGCCATCCCACAGTGCACAATGCATGCCCTCCCCTTTGCCCACCCACAGCCAGCTTTGTTCTCTCTCTCACATGCCCAGCTGTGGCTTTCTGGCCCCCTCCCCCGGGTGATGAACCTCCACAGGGGGCAGTATGGGCAGGTGCATAATGTGCATCTGGGCCCACTGTTTTAGTGTGTGCTCCTGTATCACCCTTTCATGCTGTGCCCCAGCCATGTGGGTGCACAACTGCATGTATCAGGTGCCAGCTGGTGCACACACTGTGTTGCGGCACTGGGTGATGGTACGGCTGCCCCAAGCACATTCACATCATTGTGTATGGGGGATCCACCACTAGATGGTCTGCCTGCACCTGTCCAGTAACCATGACTGCCACTGCCTGCATCTGCTGGGCTCCACTGTGTACCCCACTGACCTTCCTCAGCCTCCAGTCATTCCCTGATGCATCTCAGCTGATTCGTTTGTTTTCGACGCAGTGTGCAGTAGTGGTACTTTAGGGCCTCCATGGTGTGTTGCAAGCCACACTGTGGGAGAAAGGGGGAGGGGACACATATGGGCTCAGTTTTGTGCTTCCGCATTGCCTATTGTGCATACCTGTATCCTGCCTCAGTCTAGTGGCCTGCCCATCCTGGCAGTAGGGGCATACCCAAGGGTAGCAGATGTGAAGTGCATGTGATGGTACACCTCTGGCATCTGGCACTAGATTCCTACTCACGACTCCTCTGTACCTTTGACACGTGCCCCATGCCACCAACAACAGTATCAACTGAGCCACTGATTCACCTGTGTCAAATATCTGGTCCCTTCAGCCACCTCTGCAGTCCTCCCCCCTTCCCTTGCTCCCATCTATTGCACGCAGTCTTGCCTTGGCACCATGCTACATGGTTGTGGACTGTGAGTGGCCTTGGCTGTGGGCAAGTATCATGGCAGGGGGCATCCACTGCTTCAGGGGCCACATAACTGCATGGTTTGTTAGGTGCCATGCTGGACAGGGTGTCGCAGTTTGTACATGCCCGCCATTACACATCTGTCAGATCCGGTGGCATCACATTATCAACATGCTGCCACAGCTGTGCAGTGGGCAGTGGTGGCTGATTTGCTTGCAGGGACAGATGGATAGCACATATGTGGATACTACCACTGGCCCCCTCTGACCTCTGTGTCAGGGTCACAGGAACTGTGGAGTGGGGCATGTGTCCAGGGCATCCACATGGGCCAGCGGAGTCTGGTGGGGTGGGCAGCCTGAACACAGCTCCCCATGCACTGGGCCATGCCATTGCTGTGCAAGCCCTGTGGTGTTGCTGCCATCTGCCACCAAGTGGTACAGAGGCCTCCCTGCCTGCTGTGCCTGGATATGCCTACTGTTGCGGGCAGTCAGGAATGGCACCTGTACCATGCATGGACCATACCCCCGCTGTCATTTGTTCTGCAATCATTGGTGCTGCCACCAGAATCTGACTTGGTCCCACAACCCTGTCTCCTGTGTGACACACAGCTGTGCCTTTCAGGGTGTGTATGGCCTGGCATGGTGCTCAGCCCCCCACCCTGCCTGTTCAGGTCTCCTTAACTGTGCAGGCAGAGTTGTATGGCCCTCTATATGGCCATGGACAGCTGCAGGTTTAGCTGCCAACCCCCCCCCCCCACTCGGGGTACAGCATCCCCTCATACCACAGCACGGAATGGGCAAGGACCTCAGACTCATCAGGGCAGAAGTTTACTGTCCTTATAGAAGGCCCCCTCTGACCTCTGGGCCAGGGTTACAGGGACTGCAGAATGGGGCATGTGTCCAGGGCATCTGCATGGGCCAGCAGAGTCCCCTGGGGTGGGCAGCCCGACCACAGCTCCCCATGCACTGGGCCATCCCATTGCTGTGTAAGCCCTGTGGTGTTCCTGCCATCTGCCACCAGGGGGAGCAGAGGCCTCCCCGCCTGCTCTGCCTGGATATCCCTACTACTGCGGGCAGCCAGGGATGGCACCTGTACCATTCATGGCCCATCCCCTTGTTGTTACCTGTTTTGAAATCATTGGTGCTGCCACCAGTATCTGACTTGGCCCCACAGCCCTGTCTCCCTGTGCAGACACCCAGCTGTGCCTTTCAGGGTGTGTATAGCCTGGCATGGTGCTCAGCCCTACCCCCCGCCTGTTCATGTCTCCTTATCTGCGCAGGCGGAGTTGGACGGCCCTCCATATGGCCATGGACAGCTGAAGGTTTGGCCGCTGCCCCCCCACCCCCCAGAGTATAGCACCCCCTCATACCGCAGCATGGAACAGGCAAGGGCCTCAGACTCATCGGGGCAGAAGTTCACTGTCCTTATAGCCACCATGCTCTTGGTATCTATCCGCCCAGCCACAGGGGGCTCTTGCACAGGCATGCAGATGAGGCCTGTATGACAGTGTCATCATTGCATGGGTACACCGGATGGGCGATACATGTGTTCATGCACACTTTCCATCCCACTTCTCTGGCCGCTGGTTTGGATATCGTGGGTTAACATCTCTTTAGGTGCTGAGCCTGGGGTTCCAGCCTCTGCGTGTACCTGTCTATGCCATGCTACACGCCTGCCGCTGTGCTCAATTTGTGCCGCCTTTTCAAAACTTGGCCGTTTTGGAGGCACATGACTCATGATTCAACCACTTTTCCTGAGTGGATATCTTTCTACGGGTATGGTACACTTTGGCGCCTTGTTGAACTTTGGGCCCAATCTTCTTATTCAAAGAAATTGACTTGTAGGCAAATTGTATTTTGTAAAGACTTATTATGAAAGCTGTCAAATCTCAAAAGAGAATTTCTATCCATTGGTTTGCGATAAAGGTCAGTTAAAGAAACAAACCTATCTTTCTTAATCAGGATATCTAAAAACGCAATCTCGCAGTTATTATGATCAAATTGTAAATTTTGATCTAGTGTATTTACCCAGGTGAAAAACTCAAGTAGGTCAGGTTCTGTGTCATCCCAGATCATAAAAATGTCATCAATAATAGCATTTCCACAACTTGATCTGTGTTTGAAAAAGATGTCTCTTGAACATTTTTTCAAACCAAATTGTAAGCAGAGGATACATTCTCAATAAGGAGAATATATATATAGGGCCAGGACCGTACCTAGCCCTTTGCGAGCGGTGCAGCCACACAGGGCGCAAAGGCTTAAGGGGCACATTTTGGCTGTCTGCCGTTTGCCTCTAGTGGCGGCAGGCAACGGCAGACAGCCAAAATGCGCCCCTTAAGCCTTTGCGCCCTGTGTGGCTGCACCGCTCGCAAAGGGCTAGGTACGGTCCTGGCCCTATATATATATTCTCCTTATTGAGAATGTATCCTCTGCTTACAATTTGGCTTGTGATCTTTTATAGATACATTTATGTTTACCAAGTTACGAACACAGTGCTTTTGTAAATATGCAATCTTCCCATTTGGGACTTTATGCAATAGTATCCTCCTTATCTCTCTCTTCCACATAACACAAATTGGGTGTAAAAGCACTTATTCTCTCCAGCACTACAGGGGTACATTGGATTGTCCCTATACTCAGCCTTACTTTTATTTTTGTTATTCTGCTTTTTAATTATTTATTTAATAATTTAGTTGCAGATTTATGTATTTATTTTTCATTATCATTTTTATGTGATTTAGTTTTATTTTTTTATTCTGAGGTTTTACACCCCAAAGAAGGCAATCTGCCAAAATGCATAGGGGTTTTTCAATAAAGCATCTGTGACCATTGCACACATCTCGCTGTCTTCTGTGTGTCCCTTGCTCGACGACCTCCATTTGTTCCTCTCGGTCAGAATTTGGGAAGTGAAGGCTCTCCACATCTAGTTACATACTTTCCATACATCATTCTCTATTAGTAACATACTCAGGCACTGCAAGAGCTGGAGGACACCCCCTTCCAGAACTCTAAGGAATACTTTATACAATGCCAGGGAAACACTACCTCTTGTTGCTCTGTGAGATGTCTCAATTTTCTACCTAAGTCCCCCTGGGTCTCCAACTTGGCTTAACCTTCTCTGCTGGCCTGCCCTGCCCTCATGCCTTAAGGGGGTCCTTCTCCTTGTTTCTTAGAGAACTTTTACCCTTTCTTAACCACCTTTTTCTTCATGTAAGGGAGTCCAAGTTCTTCCTTATATTCCCTATCTTGCTTCCACCCCTTTCCCCATCACACAAGAAAAGAGCATATGCTTCAGGGTCCCCACATCCTTCCAATAATGTCAGCATATGTCAAAAGCTATCAAGTCTGCTTTCAACAGCGTCCTGGACATTAGGAAGTCCTATGAGCCAAGAACAATAAAGTCCATGTCAAACTGGCAGATAGGCTAGAGCAATTAGCAACTCGTCAAAACCTGTTCCAATTCACTTGACCGTCCTGCATATCCCCATTCTTTTTCCACACCTTTTGCAGGGTCTCTAAGAATACCACTGCAACTTAAGAAACTTACAGATGGATGAGATGGCATGATTCACAATTCCTTTGAAAAAAGTTTCAAATCAGTAGTCAGATTTAATTGTACCACATCTAGCTTTACCTTGTTTGAGGCAGTCCATCAACTGATGACAACAAAACTCTTGAGATAATGGGAAATGATACCTGCCTTGCAGTTCCCCAAATGTCATTCGCCTGATACTCTGAGTGAACTATCGCCCCAAATGGAAGTCCAAACTCCCAAAAGTGCATGTTACTGTTGTTGCACAATGACTCATCCATGCAGTATTCAGTATTCCATCCAATTTGACCAAACATCAAGATAAAACACATAAAATCAAAATAAAATAGCAGCAGCAAAATCCTCAATCATAATAAATTCTTTAACTGTCAATCAGCACCTGGCTCTTAAAAGAGGATCAAATCTGCACCCTTTTTGTTTGTTATAAGTGAAGATATTTTTGATTTTCATGGGGTGGTTAACTCCCTGAACATCCAATGACAATATCCTCAGTTGCCATTGACATATGCTGGCACCTTTGTATCCAGGGTGTTCATATGTAGATTACTGACCTTTGAACCCCTATTGAACCAAACCAAAACCAAAGGCATACAGTCCCCCAACTAAACCACAGAGCAATCAAACAAAATCCTGTAAAACCACACTCCCTACCGTTCCCTCATCCGCACCATCCACATGAACCGCATAACCTTACCCTCCCCATCCCAGGCCCACCTAGAAACCACCCGTTCCTCTGCCTTTTACTTCCTTGGTCCCCGCCTATGGAACTCGCTCCCCACAGACCTCCGCTTGGAACTCTCATTTAAAACATTTAAGGCAAATCTAAAAACCCATCGCTTCTGTCTAGCTTTTTGCCTCTCTCCCCCCCCCCCCCCGCGCCCCTTTTCACCACCCCCATGATGTTGTTTTCCCTTGTTTCTGTTACTATAATCTAGCCTCAACCTTTTACTCTTCTCTCTTCTTTCCTATCACACTATGGCGTACCTTTCCTAATTTTCTAAGCAGCCTTTTGTATTTTGTAAACCGCTCAGACGCTATTGTGATGGGCGGTCTATTAAGTTCCCAATAAACATAAACATAAATAGACCTATCCCAATTACTGGTCACAGAACCAAGCCAATAAGACACCGTGGCACCTGTAAGATCTTCTCTCCCCCCACTCCCAGCCCCACCTATACATTCAACCACAAATCACCCATACCTCCCCACACAAACAACTTATGCATACACCATTCACATGAACCCCCACATATTCATACCTATCCCCAATCATCTATATGAGTGGAGGAGTACCCTGATGTTTAGAGCACTGGCCTGGGAGCCAAGAGACTAGGGCTCAATTCCCACTAGCACTTCTTGTGGCCTTGGACAAGTCACTTAACCTGCCATTGCCTCAGAAAATCCAAGTTATCAATGTCACTGTTTAATGTATATTACCAAGTATAGGTTACAATGTAAACCGCTTTGGCTGAAATGATAAAGCAGTATAAAAAAAACTGTTAAATAAATTAAAAATAAACTACTCCTGCAGACACCACCCTGCAAAAGCACAGAACTTCCCTTGTCAAGAATTAATTAGTCCTTACCTGCTAATTAGTGTTCCTGAAGGAACGACAGTCCAGTCCCTTTACTTCTGGGTTGCGTAACCCTTCCAGCAGCTTGGAGGCTGAGTCAAACCCTTTTGAGGTTGGTTAGGTATAAATACCTCTGGCACCACCCCTAATCCCCAGTAATCTATTGACAAAGCAGACTTAATGAACAAAAACCATTAACTGTAAAACCTTTTTTTTTTTTTTTTTTTAAACTAATGTAGGAATAGAAACGTGCGGGGACCAGGAGAAGTGGGACAGGACGGGAAGGTATAACCAGAGGCTGCCCCAGCCTTCCCGCCCCCCCCCGGCTCACCTGCCCCATGCCATCCAGGACTCCTTCCGCCTCTGCCCCGGAATCGTTCCGCTATAATCACCGTAGCCCGGGTGGGATCAGGGACTGGACTGTCGTTCCTTCAGGAACACTAATTAGCAGGTAAGGACTAATTAATTCTTCCTTATCGTCACTCCAGTCCAGTCCCTTTACTTCTGGGATGTAACCGAGCAGTTCAAACCTGGGTGGGGTTCGCTATGCCGGAACGAATGACCGCGTCCCCAAAGCTAGCATCCGTAGACCTCTGCACATTCAGCCTGTAGTGCTTGGTAAAGGTATGCAGCGAGGACCAAGTTGCCGCCCTGCAAATATCAACTGGCGGAACCAGGCTGGACTCAGCCCAGGAAGCAGCCTGCGCCCGTGTGGAGTGGGCCCGCAGGCCTGCCGGGGGACTGTTTCCCTCCCCTTCAGGATATAGGCGGAAGAGATGGCTTTTCTGATCCATCTAGAGATGGATGCCTTGGCCGCGGCCTCCCCCTTGTGGGGGCCCCCAAACTGAATGAACAAACGTTCGGACCTTCTGAAGGGGGCCGTGCGTGAGAGGTAACGCTTCAGTGCTCTGCGTACATCTAGGCGACGTAGAATGCCATCCTTCTCTCCCCGCCTGGCAGCTGGGAACGCAGGCAGCGAAACCGGCTGGTTCAGATGGAAAGGCGATATCACCTTGGGGAGGAAGGAAGGGACTGTTCGTAAAACCACCTTGTCCTTAAAGAAGGAGAGAAAGGGAGGCTGGGAGGACAGAGCCTGGAGCTCGGAAACGCGTCTTGCTGAGCAGATGGCTACCAAGAAGACCGTCTTCAACGTCAAATCTTTAAGTGAGGCATCCATTATTGGTTCGAAAGGTTCTTTGGTCAAGGCATTTAACACCAGGTTAAGGTCCCAGGGGGGGATTATCGATCTTTTCTGGGGGCGCAGGCGACTAACTGCTCTCAGGAACCTGGTCACGTCCGGGTGGACTCCCAAGGACTTCCCCCGGACCTTGCCTCTATAGCAAGAGATGGCTGCCAGCTGGACCCGTAGGGAGCTGTGAGCAAGGCCTTTCTCTCAAAACCCGCTTGCAAGAACTCTAGAATCTCTGGGATGGAGGCTGAAAAGGGTTTCTTCTGGCGTTCCGTACACCAGGCTTCGAAAATGCGCCACACCCTCACGTAGGAAAGACAAGTGGAGCGCTTCCGCGCGCTCAGCAAGGTTGCAATCACTGAACCTGAGTATCCCGCTTCCGAAGCCCTCGCCCTTTCAATAGCCATGCCGTAAGCGAGAATCGATCCACGTGAGGCATCAGCAGGGGCCCCTGTCTGAGAAGGTCCTTCTTGCAGGGAAGATGGAATGGTTGGTCGACCGCCAATCTCACTAGGTCCGCATACCACGGGCGGCGAGGCCAATCTGGGGCAATGAAGATGACCAAGCCTTGGTGGGATTCGACCCTCTGAAGCACCCTCCCGATCAAGGCCCAAGGAGGGAATACGTAGAGAAGACCCCCGGAGGGCCACCTCTGGGCTAGGGCATCCAGGTCTTCGGACATCCTTTCCTTTCTTCTGCTGAAAAAACGATTTGCCTTGGCCGACGAGTAGCGGGCCATGAGATCCATGATTGGGGGGCCCCAGAGGGAGACAATCCGGTTGAAGATTTCCTGATCCAGCTCCCACTCTCCCTGGTCGACCTTGAACCTGCTGAGGTAATCCGCTGTGACGTTGTCCGTGCCGGCCACGTGTTGAGCTGAGAGGGCTAATAACCGGGTCTCGGCCCACTGGAAAACAGGCTGGACGCCTCCTTCTCTAGGGCGGGACTGCTCGTCCCCCCCTGCCGGTTGATGTAAGCCACCGTGGTGACATTGTCTGAGAGGACGCGAATTGCGTTCTTCCTCACTAGAGGCTCGAGCGTCTTGAGCGCCAGAGTAACTGCTCGTAACTCCAGCCTGTTGATGGACCATTGCGACTCCACCGGAGACCAAAGGCCCTGAGCAAACTGTCCCTGGCAATGGGCTCCCCAGCCCGACAGGCTGGCGTCCATTGTAAGCAGGATCCACTGTGGAGTTTCGAGAGGTGTCCCGCATTCTAGGTTCTTCGGACACCTCCACCACCGGAGAGCTTCCCTGGTTCGAGGTGCGCAGGGTAGAGGAGTGGACAAGGGATGATTCTGAGGCGACCAACGACGTAACAAGGAGCGTTGTAGGGGCCTCATGTGGGCTCTGGCCCAGGGAACTACCTCTATTGTCGCCGCCATGGTACCCAATAATTGAAGGTAAAGCCACGCTGAGGGGTTCCGTCTTTCCAGGAACTGTGTCACGAGAGACCTTAGATCCTTTGCCCGTTTTCGGGGTAGGAACACCCTTCCTCCTCTGGTGTCGAATCTTGCCCCGAGGTATTCGAGTTCCTGAGCAGGTATCAACTTGCTTTTTGACCGATTGATTATCCACCCTAACTCCTCCATGACCTCTACTACTCTGGCTGTAGCCGAGCGACTTTCCTCCTCTGATTTCGCCCTGATCAGCCAATCATCCAGGTATGGGTGCACCAGGATTCCTTCCCTTCGTAGGAAGGCAGCCACCACCACCATTACTTTGGTAAAGGTCCTGGGAGCCGTGGCTAAACCGAAGGGCAGCGCCTGAAATTGGAAATGACCTCTTGGTACCGCGAACCTCAGGAACTGTTGATGAGATCTTCGGACCGGAATGTGCAAGTACGCTTCCGTCAGGTCGAGAGCTGTGAGAAACTCCCCGGCCCTTACGGCCGAAATGACTGACTTCAGGGTTTCCATTCGGAAATGGGGTACCTTGAGACAGCGATTGACCTGTTTTAGGTCTAGGATAGGACGAAAGGAGCCTTCCTTTTTTGGGACTACAAAATAAATGGAGTACCGACCGGAGCCGTGTTGGTCTGGTGGGACCGGGGTCACCGCCCCGAGCGCTACCAGTCTTGACAGGGTGGCTTCTATAGCTTTCCTCTTTGTCGGAGAGCCGCAGGGGGATTGAATAAAGGCTGGAAGAATCTGTTTTCCAAATTCGAGGGCATAACCTTCTCTGATCACTTCCAGGACCCACTGATCGGAAGTGACCCGGGTCCAGGCGGGAAGAAATAGCCTTAGACGTCCCCCCAAGGGTAATTCGCCCGTCCGGACCCCTTCTATCTCATTGCGATTTTCTAGGTCCCGAGAAAGAGGTAGAGGCTCCAAAACCTCTCCCTGCTCCTCGAAACCCCTTAAAGCCTGACCCCCTGGTCGGAAAGCGACCCTTAGGAAAGGAGCTTGTTCTGGAAGGCCGAAACCTCCGAGAGTCTCTTGGCAGACTGCGGGAGGGCGCTGGGAGGCGAGGCTGCTTCGGTCTGTCCTCCGGAAGTCTGCCCCCCTTGGATTCGCCCAGGTCCTTCACTAGCTTTTCTAGGTCCTCACCGAATAGCAACTTCCCCTTAAAAGGAAGACGACCCAGGCGAGCCTTTGAAGAAGAGTCGGCTGCCCAATTGCGTAGCCATAAACAGCGCCTAGCTGCGATCACAGATGCCATGTTCTTAGCTAGGCTCCTGATAAGATCGTATTGACTATCTGCCAGGTAGGCTGCTCCTGATTCCAACCTAGCTGCCATTGGTTGCCCGTCTCCTGCGGAACCTTCCGACAGCTGAAGTTGTTGGGACCACCTTAGGCAAGCCCGAGCTACCCAGGCTCCAGAAACCGAAGCCTGTAAGGCGAGGGCACTAACATCAAAGGCCTGCTTTAGTAATGTGTCCATTTTTCTGTCCTGAGAATCCCTGAGGGCCCGCGCTACCTTCCACTGGGATAGTCGTCTTCTTAGTAACTGCAGATACGGCCGCATCCACCTTGGGCGACTTCAGCAATTCTCTGTCCGCATCTGGTACTGGATAGAGGCGTGTCATAGATCGCACTCCCCTCAGGGAAGATTCAGGCTGGTTCCACTCTTCCTGGATCATCTGGCGGACGACCCTGTGTAAAGGGAATACCCGTTGAGACCTTCTGACTGCTTGGATCAGGGGATCCTCCAGCGCTTCGTCATCTGCTTGTGTGTCTGAAGCTACCTTGAGGGCCTTTAGAGACTCACCGATTAGCCCCGGGAGCTCCTCCCGGCGAAAAACCCGCACTATGCGGGATTGTTCCTCCTCCGGAAGCTCTCCTTCCTCGAGCTCCTCCTCCTCATCCCCTATCTCCTTGTCGGAGAACTCCTCCTCCTGAACGTCGTGAGGAGGGGAAGAGAACGGTTCTTCACTCGCTAGTCGCGCGCGTTTAGAAGCTGGCCCCCCTGGGATGCCGGGATCCTGGGGGGCGGACTTCCCTGGATTAATCCCCAGGTCTTCCTTCCCTGAGCTCTGGCCTCCTGCCCCGAGCCCCTGCTTGCGCATGCAGTAGGCCTTGTGCAGCAGGAGGACAAATTCGGGAGAAAAAAGGTCAGAAGGACCCTCTTCTCCAAGGGCAGGGGAGAGAGAGGACAGAGATGGAGTGGGGAATTCTGATGTTGAGGGCGGAGGGATGCAGGGCTCTCTTTCGCCCTCCACATGCTCCACTGGGTTCTCATTAGCGTGAGAAGCAGCCAATTGAATGCCGTGCTCTACCGAGGCAGCTTCTGCAGCACAAGCCCTGCAGACCCCTGCCTCAGAGGCCGAGCCCCTGCGGGTGCCACAAGAGGGGCATCGGAGCTTGGACATAGTTTTCCACCAGAACCAAGTGAAATAAAAGGAAATAACTCTAACTCACTCCCGTGAGACCCCAAACTTCCTCCCCCCACACTCTCCGATAAAATAAAATGAAACAGAAGCAAAGTAGATGAGCTGAAAATGAAGCTAAAAATAAGTTAAAAATTAAATTATAAATAAAATCATAAATAAGTAAGTTAAAATTGGCCCAATGCAAATATATCAAAACAGGAGGGGGAAAAAACCCCTGTACTTGCGTTTTCCCGGCTCCTATGATTATCGCAGATCTCCGAGGTGAAGAGTTGTCTGCGGGATACTACACGTGGCTGGGCCTCAGCCACGTGGAGTGCAGGCCGGGACCCGGCGTCTCGGCTTACACCGCCGTCCCGCACTGCCGATACGGAGCGATCCCGCCGCCGACTGCAACCTCCAGCTGCTCCCGAGCTGTTTCGCTAAGCCGGGAGCGCGGAGGGAGGGCGCGTTGTAACCTCAAGCGCTCAGCCGCCTGAGGGCTTCGGCGCGAGGCGGAAGAGGCCGGAGCTGAAGACAGAGAGCCGCCGGGCTGTAGGGCTTCCCCGATCCACCCCCTGCTGCCGGCAAGCCTCTTTGGAGAGGGAGTCCCTTCCCTAGCACCCCCGCCACCGGTAAGGAGGGGGCCTTGCAGGCAGAGAGCTTGAGCTCGAACTCCGGAGGGTAGAGGGAGGGAGGGGGAGGGAGCAAGGAGCAAGAAAGGCTTAAAGGGGCACTAACTACAACTGCAGAAAAATTAAATTGAACAGCAAACCTTAAATAAAATTATAAATAAAATTATAAATAAATTATAAATCTCCAATAAGGGGACTACAAGGGAGACTCCAGTAAGCCCTTGGCTTACGGAACCCTCCAGCTGCTTGGAGGCTGAGAATACTGGGGATTAGGGGTGGTGCCAGAGGTATTTATACCTAACCAACCTCAAAAGGGTTTGACTCAGCCTCCAAGCTGCTGGAAGGGTTACGCAACCCAGAAGTAAAGGGACTGGACTGGAGTGACGATAAGGAATAATCAGATCCTACTAAAAAAAAAAAAAAAGTATTTTGAAAGTAACAATCACCTAGTGGAGTATTATCTCAGTACAAGCCTGAACTACACACAGCTCCAGTGCCTTTCAAGGAACTACTACTTCCAACTCCACCATCTATTTGCTCCTTGAAACATTGAAATTGTTCCAAAGGGCACAGCAATAAATCCTTTTCATGGAGTCCATAATATAAATTTCTCAGGTTATCTGCATTTCTCAGCTAGGACCATCCAAAACAGCATGCAGCTCTTCTGGATCAAATAGATAATAAGTTGTATTACTGAAAATAATAACCCGTGTTAACACTGGATATAGATGACAAAAACAGGCTCCCATATGCTTCAATTGCAGCCTCATCTCCAGGAATTTTTTCCATGTAACTGCTGTGCTCTTCACCAAATCTGGCACAATAAAATGTTTTGCTATTATGTGTAATGGTCTTTTTATCTTTAGCAGCCATCAACACTACCAAGAGTGCAAGTATCTCGATATTTGGCAATTATCAGTCTCTGTTGTTTCCTGCCCAGTATATGCCTTGATAGTGCTGTACTCTGTGAGCATGCTGTACCTCAAAGGGTCTAGGCTGTGGCATATTTAAGAGATTTGGGAGGAATGTCTTGTAGAAGGAGCACATATCAGTACCCTCAGCTTCCTCAGTAAGACCTAATATGTACATGCTATTTCTCAGATTTCAATCTGATACCTACTCACAGATGCTTTCTCAAAGGTGCATTGCTATACCTTTGATAAAAGCTGCTCAAATCGCCACTTTTCCTCCAGATGCTCAACTCTCTGCTGTGTGCCAGCCACCTGAACCATTAACTGCTTTAATTTCTTTGGACAATTCTAGCTGAGCCGTCATCAGCTCTCAGAAACTGAATCTGCTCCAGAATGTGCTCACTGATGCCAGGCTTCTCCTCCGAAGCCGTCATTTTCTCTGGTGACTGCAGCTTGGCTTTACAGAGTTTTAGTGGCAAAGACAACACCAATTGCTGCTCTGATCTACTACTTTTAGTGCTGGCCATCTGATGTAAGAAGGTACTTCAATTAGGAAATGCTACAGCATTTTGACTTTACTCATCAGTGGCCACCTAATTAAGATGAATTTTCAATTGAAAACTTAGAATTTCAGGCTTGGCTGACAATTGGGCACAAATTTACAAATCTAAATTTAGGAGCTCAGGATTTTTTGAATATTGGGCCTGAGAAGTAGAAATGCAAACTTAATGGGGTAGATGGCTTATACAAAAGCTGAAGAATACAAGCAAAATTGCAATAACATGTTTTCTGTGAAAAGGTTTACAGAACCTATTCTGTCTATCTAACACCAACATCACCTTTTATAGGTGTTTCTAGATTTACAGATAGCAGTTTTCATCTTACCTGAAAATACACTGGGTATCTTTGAAAGAAAGCTTTTCACAGTACGAATTGGAATTCCATTTTTCTCATCTTGCATGCGGGCTATAATATCTTCCATCTACAAAGTGAAAAAAAAGAAACAAAAAAGAAAACTTAGAATAAAAGCATTAATGCATAAAAATAATAGAATAAAAGCATAAACCTAATATCTAAATCACATCTCTTTTTGTCATTTTTTAAAACTGTTATCAGAAACCCAATAAATAAAAATCTCAAAAGGACAGCATAAGTGATACATATACTCTTATCACTGATCCAAAAAGGATAGCTACTCACTTGTAACAGGTGATTTCCAGGACAAGCAGGAATAAGTCTTCACATATGGGGTGAATGTCATTGACGGAGCCTGCATGGGAACACTCCCCAGCATCCAATAGAAAAGCCTTTGGGAGCACTCCACTGTGCTTGCATGCCTGCCTTCCCACCTTCCCAACTCTTCTCCTCAGTTGAGTTTGTAGCTGAGAAGAAGAATAAAACAGAAGAACCCTACAATTCCTAGGAGAGGAGGGTGTGTTGTGAAGACTGATTTCTGCTGTTCCTGGAGATCACCTGTTACAAGTGAATAACTACGCTATCTCCAGGAATAAGCAGGAATGCAGTCTTCATATTTGGGACTTACTAGCTCCCAGGTACCATACTGGTATGGGGGGGGGGGGGGGAAGGAGAGCAGTGTGATCCCTGAGGGAAAACATTTTGTAACCACAGAGGCTGAAAGAGTTGTGTGCCATTGGACTCAATTCCAGGAGGTAATACGCCCCAATGATAGTCTGGTATCTTGTATAAATCCAGGACGGAGAGTAGGAGTTGAGTTTAAGTCCCAAAGAGATTCTGGAGTACAGCTTAGCCAAAGTCAGCGTCCCAATGGGATTCTCTGTCCAGACAGTAGAGTGCAGCAAAGGTATAAATGGAGAACCAGGTAGCTGCCTGACAGATCTCCTCAGTGGATACTGAACGGATATTGGCTACGGAGGTCGCCATAGCCCGCACGTTGTGAGTAGTGAAATGATCCTCCAAAGAGAATACTGCCTGTGCATAAGTGAAAGAAATGCAATCTGCTATCCATCTGGATAGAGTACATTTTGTCACCGGTAGACTTAGGTGACTAGGATCAAAAGAGTTGAATAATTGTGAGGATCTTCTGTGATCCCTAGTTCTATCCAGTAAGCCGGTGCCCGCTTGCAATCTAAGGTGCACTGCTTCAGCCCGAGACGTATGTGGTCTAGGGAAGAAAATCGGGAGGATTACCAACTGGTTTAGATGGAAAGAGGAAACCACCTTCAGGAGGAAGTGTGGATCAGTATGGAGAACCACCTTACCATTGTGGAACCGAGTATTATGGATCCGCTACTTGAGCTTGCAGCTCACTGATGTGGCAAGTTGAAGTGAGGGCAATAAGGAAGATGACCTTCCAAGATAGAAACTTCAGTGAAGGTGAGCTCCTCCCCCCCCCCACCACCACCCTCAAATTCAAGTAAGCAACCACCATTTAAAAATAGGTGTAATCAGGCACCGATGGACCACAAGCAGTCTCAAACACCATCAGCAGAAGGGAGTGGAAAAGTGAGCTCTTCCCTGTTCCCCATTACCACTTGCAAGCCAGCAGCCATCTTTGAAAAAGAGGTGCAATCAGATGCTGATGGACCACAAGCAGCCCTGAACACTAGCAGCAGAAGGGAGCGGGAAGGTGAGCTTCTCTCCGCTCCCCACCACCACCGCCAATCACAAGCCAACGAGCCGCCTTTGAAAAAGAGGTGCATTCACACATGATGGGCCCACACCTGAGGGCCTTGCCAGAGAGTCCTCTCACATGGCCCTTAGGCAGGGACCAAAGGGTCACCAAAACACACACAGACCCAACTCAGCTACTCCTAGCCACAGCTAGAATGGACACAATGCCATCACAACTCCTCCACCAACCTACAAAGCCAGCTGAAACCACAGGACATTCATTATGCTCCAACTTTACACCCTCCTATACCCCCTTCTTGCCCTACTCATCCTCATTCCACTACAAACTCCCTCCTACACCCCTACCTAAACCACCCATTGCTAATTCCCTCCATCTACCATAACCTATACCCTCTCCCCCCTACCAGCATGACATGCAGCTACATGCCACCCCCTTACACATGCAACACACAACACCTCACCCCAATCCCAATAAACAAGTCACCACTCCTCCACACAAACAAACCATGCAACCCAGTATTCCTCAACTGCACACTTATTAATAAATGTTCATCAAAGAACAAAATCTCTGCCATAAGACATCTCCTCTTCACCCAAAATCTGGGCATCCTATGCATCACCAAATCCTGGTTCACCAAAACAGACCACAATCCTCCTAAATCAGACGCCACAACTACAGCCTCCTCCACTTCTCACGTATCCACAGAAAAGGGGGCATCATTCTCATCCTTGCCAAAACAACTCTAAACTTCAACAAACTAGCTGCAAAAAGCACCACAACCCTGGACACACTCACCATTGCAAACAAACAAATTAGCATCCGCCCCAAGCAATGACCTCTCCAACCTACTCCACATCACTCTTGAAAACAACAAGAAACAAGGACCTCATTCTACTAGAGACCTCAACCTCTAATCAGCCCCAACGAAACAAGCAACAGCCTCCTGAAAGCCATGACAGCAATGGACTTTTCACAAATCATAAACTCACCCACTCACAACAAAGGAAATACCCTCAACCTCATCTTTACAAACAACAACTTCATCCACATTGACCCACCCCCACCAAACCAGACCCACCCACTATCCAGACCACAGCCTAATACCTTTCAGCTCCCTTTCCATACCTCTCAAAAACAAATCTCATCTCTTAATCTGCACAAGAGTCACTTCAAGCAATTCAACAAAGAATCCTTCCTTGCCTACATCTCCCCAATTCTCAATACCAAAATTCTAGACATGAGCACAGCCATGACCACCTGGAACCAAACCATCAGTGAATCAGCCTGAAGCTCGACCCACCCACAGACCCCTACCCACAAATAGACCTCATGGTACATCTACTTCAAACTCAAAATCCTCAAACAATTACGCCCCCTTGTATTTACACAAGACTTCATTAATATAACTCAGGCTACCATAACTCCCCACCTCGATTTCGCAAACTTAATACTTATGGGCATCTCAAAACAAAACATCAGAAGAATCCAACTTGCTCAAAATGCAACAGCCCGAGTTATTTTACAAATAAACTCCCTTCAACACATAACACCGATACTAGCTTCCCTTCATTGGTTACCAATACAAAGCAGAATAATATACAAAACAATAATAACCACATTCAAAGCCATAAATGACATGGCCCCGAAAACATTATGTAATCTTATAGACAAAGAACCACTTAAACCAACTCTTAGAAAAGGACAATCAAACAAACTAAAGATTCCAAAAGAATTCATAAAACCCATAATTAACAAATAACAGAGCCTTTTCCCATATAGCTCCAACCATCTGGAACTCGTTGCCAGAGGACTTACGTTCACTATCTGAGATAATAGAATTCAGAAAAAAATTGAAAACGTATCTATTCAATAAACATTATAATACCATAGAAGTCCCTCCACTCAACTTAGATAAAGGCTAAAAACGAACCTATCCACATCACGATTATACACCCTACGACAAAGGATAATATACAAAACTTAAATAAATAACACTCCATTACTATGCCCCGATTCTCCCACTTGTATATAGTTACAACTGGCATGTTCTGCCTAATGCAGTACAGACAGTACTCTTGTTTAAATTGTTACACACGCTGTTATAGTTGAAATATCCTGATTAGTTGCTGAATTCCTGACTTATATATGTTAAGATGTTCTATGTAATAAGTTATAATGTTAAATGTTCTATGTAAAACAAACGCTGCTTTGTTAACTGTTGTTAATTGTACACCGCAACTGATCGCTGGAAGATGCGGTATATAAATGAGTGTTAAATAAATAAATAAATAAATAAATCCCAGACCTTCGAAAACAAAAATCACAACTATGAAGACAAGAACGCAAATGGAGGAAATCTCGCCTACCCACAGACCACTCCTGTTACATGACCCTCTTAAAGAAATACAACCACACCACAAACCACTTTAAGCAAATCTACCACACCGAACTAATTCAAAGATCACTCAACCGCCCAAGAGAGCTATTCACCCTAATAAAAGAACTCATGAAATCTTCCTATGACAATACAACCAACTGCTCCATCACCCCACAACAACTGGCTAATTACTACTGCACTCACTAACCTCAACCTGCATCCCAAACAAGTCTACCCCACCGGCACACTCATGGACCACTTTCAAACACATCACTACTGAAAACATAAAATACCATCTCATCCCTCAATACTACAACATCCCCCTGGACCTCTGCCTGGTCAGCTGGATCAAAGCCATCAAATCTGAACTCTCCCTATTCCTTACAAAACTGGCTCAAAGCTCCCTACTGCATACCAATAAACCAATTTGTCTAAAAACCTTCTCAATCTGCCCTCTGTTAATAAAACCCACCTTGGCCCCTCTGACCCCGCCTCCTACAGACCCATAGCAAGCCTACTATTCATAGCCAAAGTAATCAAGAAGACCATCCAAAACCAACTTCAAGAATACCTTGAAATCCATGCCCTTCTTGATCCACAACAACATAGATTCCAAGCATATTACGGAGTGGAAACCTTCTAAGCTTCCCTCATGAACAACCTCATAAAAGGAATGCTGGACACTCACCAAGGTTTCATACTCATATTCCTCAACATCTCAGCAGCCTTTGACACCATCAACCATAACATCCTTCTACAGCACCTACAATCAATAGGAATACAAGATGCCATATAAAAATGGCTCCAAGCCTACCTACACAACAGGCTCTAACAAATAAGGATTGGATCACTATCATCAACCCCATACACCCAGACTCAACGTGTCCCCCAAGGATCAACCCTCTCAGCTCTTCTCTTCAATATCTACATGCAACCACTCTGCATCATAATCCAATCACACAACATCATCTATTACATCTACACAGATGACCATGCTATATGCACCATTCAACATGAACAAACCCTTATACCACGAGCTAAAACAGTGCTTCACAGACATCTTGCAAAGGTTGTCAACAAACCACCTATCCATAAACCTCAAGAAAACCAAATCCTTATTCATCACCAAAAATGAATCAGTCACCACCCCACCTTCATCCGTCACCCTCAACCACACAGAAATTCAAGTCAAACCTGAAGTGAAATACCTGGGCAATACCCTCTATCGTCATCACACCCTGAAGACACAAATAGCAGACACATAAAGATCAATCTACTACAAAACCCAAACCCTCCAACACCTCTGCCCTCTCCTCTCTCCACCAAATTTCCACACGGCCCTACAGGCTCTCATCATGCCACATATTGACTATTGCAACTTAATATACTACAGACTACAAAAATTAACGCTTCAACCTCTGCAAACAGCCCTCCACGTGACAGCTTGGATCATCCAAGGTGCCTCCAGACATAACCACATCACCCCCATCCTCAAAACCTTTCACTGGCTCCCATTGCAGAGCAGAATACAATACAAAACTCTCCTTAGGACATTCAAAACCCTCAACCACCAATCATCACCCTACCTTCAAACCCTCATTGCCCCACTGCAAACAGACCATGAAGATCCTCCACAAAGAACACTCTAACCATCCCCAAGCAATAACAAAATGCACCCAGCAAGCATGCGCCAGATCATAAGAACATAAGATATGCCATACTGGGTCAGATAAAGGTCCATCAAGCCCAGTATCCTGTTTCCAACAGTGGCCAATCTAGGTCATACATACCTAGTAGTTTCCCCAAAAGACACAGGTTCCACAATGTTTGTATTGGGTCAAGCATTGATATCCTGGGTCCCTTTTTAATAATGGTTTATGGACCTTTCCTCCAGGAACTTGTCCAATCCTTTTTTAAACCCAGTTACACTAATAGCCTTTCAGCTCTATGCTCCCACATCCTGGAACTCTCTCCCTGACTCCATAAGAAACACTAAAGACCTCCAAACGTTCTGCAAACTCCTCAAAACCCACCTGTACACCCTCCACCTCAGACCCACCTCCACCTAACTCTCCTGCCCCCCACTCTGCAACCACATCCTCCAATATGAAGAACATACTATACATCATTAAAGGCAGCAAGACCCTGCCTAAACATATGGCAATGTTCCACTTCTTTAACTCTTATTGTATAAAGTTAATGTTCCATGTAAATGTTGTTTAACCTGTTCAAAGTTCTATGTACACTGCACTGACCTCCGCAAAAAATGGTATAAAAGTTCAGGCAAATAAATAAAATAAATAAATAAAATGGTGGCTAAAGGTTCAAAAGGTGAATTTAGAAGCTGTGCCAGAACCACATTCACATTCAGGCCACCGGAGGTGGCTTAATGATTGGCTTGGAGAGCAGGAGACCCTGCATGAAGCGTGCTACTAAGGGATGTGAGGAGATGGACTGTCCATCCACTGGTCTATGACAGTCCACTATGGCACTAAGGTGAACTTTCACTAAGTTAGTTTTCAGCCCTGTCAAGGATAAGTGGAGGAGATATTGTAGAAGCGATTTCACCGGGCAAGAAAATAGGTCAGTGTCCTTTGGGGAGCACCAGAGGGCAAACCTATGCCATTTGAAGGTATAAGATCGCCTGATAGAATCCTTACGAGATGCTAGAAGGACATCCTTGACCACCTGCTGTAGGTCAAGGTCAGTGAGCACTAGCCTTTCAGCGGCCATGTTGTCAGGCATAGAGAGTGAAGATTGAGATGGAGGAACATCCTGTGGTCCTGAGAGAAGAGATCGGGTGCACTCCCAGGTTGACTGGCTGAGTCTGTGCAAGTCAAAAAGCAGAAGAAACCCGGTTGATGGGGCCAGAAGGAAGCTATGAGAATCATCGAGTCCCTGTCGGCCTGTAGTTTGAACAGCATCTTGGGTATCAAGAGGATGGGAGGGAATATGTAGAGCGGTCCCTGTCTCCACTGGAGAAGGAAGGCGTCTGGGGCCTGTCTGTGCAGTGGCGGAACCCTGGAGCAGAAGCATGGAAGTTGTGTGTTTTGCGAAGTGGCAAAAAAAAACTATGATTGGGGTTCCCCATGTTTGGAAGAGCTGAATAGCCATCATCTGATGCAAGGTCCATTCGTGTGGATGAAAAATATGGCTTAGCCTGTCCGCAAAGACATTCAGTTCGCCCGGAAGGTACACTGCTCTGAGGTGAATGTGGTGAGAGATGACAAAGGACCATAGGTGAATCGCTTCCCAACAGAGGGGGAGGGACCCCACTACCCCTGTTTTTTCGTGTAGAACATGGAAACTTGGTTGTCTGTCCAGACTAGAACAGGCTGCCCTGAACATTGGGGTTGAAAAACCTGAAGAGCATTTGTCAGTGCCCGTACTTCACACAGATTGATCTGCAGGGCAGATTCCTGTAGTGTCCACAACCCCTGTGTGGTCAAGTTGTTCAGATGCACCCCCCAACCTGGCTTGGAAGCTTTTGCTGTCAGGGTGCATTGAGGTAGAGGCACCTGAAAAGGTGACCCGACGAGTAGGTTTTGTGGAAAATATTACCACTGAAGGGACTTGATCAGTTGATGGGTCATATGGATCTTGTCTCTGAGATGCCCTTTTGTTTGTGTCCATTGAGAAGACAGAGTCTATTGCACTTCTCACATGTGTAATTGAGCGTAGAGGATGACATGGACCATGGAGGCCATGAGGCACATTCCAATGCGGGCATCCAGGGCCATGTACAGCCGATCGGAATCTGGACGCCCAGAGATAGATACAATTCTGCTCCTGCAGGGGCTAGATGTGCCACGGGATTAGAATCAGGTCTAGGGCCTGAACATGCAGGCCGGACCCCGATTCTGATAGGCCTGCCATGGTCTGGCTGTGAGGAACTTCTTGCAACCCCTACCTTACTATCCAGTCCCAGCAGCAGAATCCCCCACTGTCCAGGGGGACTTATTCCACCTCTGCGGTGGAATAAGTTCCCTGTCTAAGTTCATGGACCTGGATATACAGGGTCGACCTTAGCATCGGCCCTGTACATCTGGAATCATGAACCGTCCATGCCCCGCCCTCGTTCTGCCCATGTTGTTTGTATGGGGAGGCTTTTGACAGTACCAGCAGGGGGGGGAGGCAAATAGCGGATATGGACCAGGACGTCCATTTCCATTATTCGTGTGACAGAATGACCCTCCATTTGTCCTAATAGACATAGCATCTCTTGAGCTGTTACCCAGCTTTGCTTTTTTACCCCTTTTGCCAGTTTGATGAGGAAAGCTCAGGCCTGTTGATTGTCTAAGAGTGCTCCGATGAACTCCAGTAGTTGGGTTGGAGCGAGTTGAGACTTTGGGAAGTTTATGACCAATCCCAGGTGTTGGAGCACAATGATGGTTCAATGAAGGGAGAGTCTTACCTCTTGAGGGGAGTCTTCCCTGATCAGTCAGTCATCTAAGTAAGGGATGACGAATACCCCCAGGGTGCGTAGGTAGGCAGTGATTACTGCCATGCATTTGGTGAAGACCCTTGGGGCAGAGGCTAGACTGAAGAGGAGAACCGGTACTTATAATGGTTTCCTTGAAACATGAAGCACAGATACTATCTATGCAAAGGATGGATCAGTAAATACATGTATGCCTCTTTTAGGTCTAGAGATTGAGAGCCAGCATGCACTAGTCTAGGGAGATGGCTGAGGTCTGGGTAGAATCACCCACAGGGCTTTGAGCCACCATCCCAGAACATGCAACTGGTAGCTCTTCAGAAGTCAATTCCTCAGAAGCATCCTGGGGCCCCTCCTGTGCTTGAGAGGACATATCCTCTCACCGGGGCTGTTTGGCTGGCCAGTGTGAATCGGAGGCACCTCTAGGGGAGTCATGATGCTTATGCTGGGACTTCTCTCTGATCTCAGTATTGGTCTTTGATGCCGATGCTGATGACTTGGGAGTGGCTAGAGACTTTGACTTACTTTTGTGTTTGGACTTTGAAGAAACCTGAAACCCATGAGAGGAAGTCAATGTCCTTGATGAAGTGGAAGCCACTGAAATTGAGTCCAGGGTGAACAATGATCCGTACTGTCTGGCTCGGTTCTTTAGGCCTCTCTTTGTCATTTGCTGGCACAAAGGACAAGAATTGGGTTGATGTTCAGGGCCCAAACATTTTAGACACCAGTCATATTTGTCAGTGACTCATACGGTACCGGCAAACTTGATACATTTTTTAAAATCACTTGTTGGCTTTTCCATGCCTTAAAAAAGTTGTCTTCGAGATTGAAGATAAGGCTATGGAGGTCTAGAGGTCTAGTTTAATGGTGAAAACCATGTAAAAATGAAGAGAAAAGAAATAGAAAATTTATAAAATTTTTAAAAAAAAGAATTATTGGGGCCGTTGTTGGAATCAACGGAACCGGTGGCGATGGGAAGGCAGAAGTACGATGTTCCACAAAAAAGATACGTTTTTCGGCAGTGATCAGACTGTATGTCCTGCTGGCTCCATGGAAAACGAAGAACTGAGGAGAGGAGTTGGAAAGACGGGAAGGCAGGCACACAGGCACAGTGGAGTGCTCTCAAAGGCTTTAATATTGGATGTTAGGGAGTGTTTCTGCGTGGGCTGTCGGTGAAGTTCACCCCGTATGTGAAGACTGCATTCCTGCTTGTTCCTGGAGATAATAAATATAAATAAATCTTCAACAGTAAAAACCCTCTGGAAAAAAAAAGTTTTAGTTAGTTTCTGGAGACATAAAAAAATAGTTTTCACTCTAGCTTCAAGTAGGAACCAGATGAAATAATTAGGGTGCTAGACCCATAAAAGATCATAAACATATTTTAGTTAATTTAACTTTTTTCATTGATGGGATCTTTAAGCATGTGATATAGAATTTAAAATACCCCAAAGGTATAAATCTGGTCCCTGAAAAATCTTTTTCAAGGGAAATAATGCCATAGAACAAGAGGTCAGTGTGAGGCTTCTGGTACAGGGATGTAAATGGCTAGGAGAAATATCAGAAAGTATATCTTCTATGATAGAGTGGTGGGTCCACCTGGATTTCAGTCTTTATAATTTTGGACTCCAAACCTTCCCTTTTATCATTAGATATGGTTGGATGCATGATATTGCTAAAGAATCAGCTAGCAGGGTCTGCTAATGGGCGAATCTCACTGCTATATAATATAAAATTAGCATCATATTCATAGAATTACAAGAGTATCTCCTTATCTGCAGATACTAGAGAACTTTGCATGTTATTAATCAATTTAATAACCTTCCTCGTTTTTTTTCTAGCTTTAAACAATTGAGCTAGGTGATGTTAACTCTTATATTGTTCTTTGTAATATATTGCCCTCTGGGACAAGATTGAGAAACCTGCTTCTTTTCTGAAAATCAAATTGTAATTATATTTAAAGTGCTGTAATTTCAAGGAAAAAGATTGTACCTTAGCACTGATATACTGTTGTTCCAATGTTTTAATTTCTTGAGCAAGAACACACAACTCCTGCTGCCACCTTCTATGCAACGGAACCAATAATTAAGGATGACTCCTCTTAGCGTAGCCTTGTAGGCATCCCACCAATTTATTGTGAATGTATTATTAGAGTACATAAACTGAAAGGAGGAATCACATGTTTTGTGCATGTCTCCCTAAAATGAGGCTCTAATCTGTGGAATGATTTTCCAAGGGCAGAGCGGTAGGTGCAATCCACACTGGGGGTCAACGAGTAGAGGGTGCTGAAATTCCAGGCCCAATGGCAGAGGCATGTGCAGGAAAAACACTCCTTAACTTCTTTGCAGGCTTGCTGTGCTGCCAGCTGTTCCCTCCTGGCTGAAGTCTTGCAATAATAGCTGCCAAGCCTGAAGCGGAAGCAGAGCCTTGGCCATGGGGCCCGCGGGGGTGGCATCTGCTCCAGGTACCAAATAGACACGGAATACCACTGGTTGCAATGCTAAAACCCTTAATTAATATCCTACAAGTAACTGAAGGCCTACTCTACTACTACTTACCATTTGTAAAGCACTACCAGGCATGTGCAGTGCTGTTCATATACACATAAGAGACAGCCCATGCTCCACAGAGCTTCAAGACAGACAAACAGAACAAACACAGGGCTAGGGTAAAGTATTAAATAGGAGAATGCCAGGAAATATTTATTTATTTATTTATTTATTTATTTATTGAATGGTTTTATATACCGCCTTTCAAAAAATCAAAGCGGTTTACATAGAACAAAACTTAACATTACATTGAAACTTATTCAAACAATTGGTATTACAGTGAAACAATAAATTATACATAAAAGAACAGGTAATTTGAGGGTTACAATACTGAGTAAATGCTGATTAGATATATAGATGGCTTAAACATATGTACATATTTAAAATATTTACAAGTTTAAATATCTGTGCAGTAACTGCATAATCTGATACAACAATGATGTGCATCTTTGAAATTTCCACCTATTGGAACAAAGTGACAAAATCATTTCTCATATATAAATTGTGTGGCAAGGAATAAAAGGTGTATTTATCTGTAGGGTCTAAAGATGCCATGGATCCGATAGTCCAACTTTCTTTTTTTTAATTTTTGATTTATTAAATTTCACATTTACAAACAAGTATTAACTTGCATAAGAAACATGGAAGATAAGTAAAAAGAAAATTAGCCTCTATTGCACTCCCAGTTAGGCCACAATGAAGGTTCTCAACTGTTCTGGGAGAAACAACATATCTAATCCTTGCAAAACTGATGACTCATTTGCAGGGGTAGCGAAGCTGGTTCATTGTCTTCTTCTTCTCCAGGGTTGATAAATCCGCACTGATTGGCCAAAAAGAGATCTTGAACCTTCTTAAAATACAAATGCAAAAGATTGCTCATATCTCGCTTGAATATAAAATTGACAATAAAGTCTCACATCCTTGGACCACAGCGATTGAGGACTCCAGTACAGCTAAAACATCTATTACTGATTCACCTTTAGCTTCCTTATCTTTCCCACAAGAAAGGAAATAAACTCTGTTAACTAGAGGTAATGAAGATTCAGGTATAAGCAAAACATACCATGATATATTTCTTAAACATATCACCCGGGGTCATACAGTATACAGTATGCCAATTTAAGAAAGCTAAGAAGTCATAAATTCATTCTACAAGTGTAGTTCCCAAATCCTTCTGTCTTCATGTTCAGGACAATATTATCCTTAATTAAAGTTAAAACCACATTTTTTGTATCCTGAGATTGTTGCTCCAAAACTGCAATCTTCTCCTGACATTTCTTAGACAGAATATTTTGTTGTGATGCAATTGCATCAAACTTTTGCAACATTACATTAATGCTCACTGAGCACTGTGAGACTGAACTGTCTAATTTTTAAAAACATTTGCCAAATAGTTTGCTATGTTTTTTGAAGGTGTGAATAAACAGGTAAATAAAGGTGAGCTGGTTGATATAGTGTATCTGGACTTTCAGAAAGCCTTTGACACGGTCCTTCATAAGAGACGTTGTGAAATTAAAAAGTCAAGGGATTGGAGGCAGCATAGTATTGTGGATCAGGAACTGGTTATAAGATAAAAAGCAGAGGGTAGGGCTAAATGGCCAATTTTCTCAATGGAGAAACGTGTATAGTGGAGTACCCCAGGGATCTATGCTGGGCCCACTGAATTTTAACATATTCATAAATGACCTGGAAATAGGAATAATGAGTGAGATTATAAAATTTGCAGCATGCACAAAATTATTTAAAGTTGTTAAAACACAAGAGGATTGTGAAAAATTGCAAGCGGACCTTGAAAAATTGGAAAACTGGATGTCCAAATAGCAGATGAAATTTAATCTCGACACGTGCAAAGTTTTGCACCTAGGAAAGAACAACCCAAACTATGGTTACACGATGCAAGGTACCCCCCTAGAAAATACCACCCAGGAAAAATATTTAGGCATCATTGTGGCTAATACGTTGAAACCCTCCATCCAGCGTGCAGCGAGCGGCAGCCAGGAAAGCAAATAGAATGCTAGCAATCATAAGGAAAGGAATGGAGAATAAAACAAAGGATATTATAATGCCTCTGTATCGCTTCATGGTGCAACTGCACCTTGAATACTGTTTGCAAGTCTGGTCGCCGTATCTTAAAAAGGATATAGCAGAATTAGAAAAAGTACAAAGAGGGACAAAAATGCTAAAGGGAATGGAAGGATACCCCTATGAGGAGAGGCTTAAAAGGTTGGGGCTCTTCAGCTTGGAAAAGAGATGGCTGAGGGGGGATGTGATAGAGATTTATAAATTAATGAATGGTGTGGAACGGGTAAAAGTAGATTGGTTGTTTATGCCATCAACAAGTAGAAAGACTAGGGGACATGCAATGAAACTACAATGTAACCCATTTAAGACTAAAAGAGAAAATATTTTTTTACTCAACATGTAATCAAACTCTGGAATTCATTACCAGAGGATGTGGTAAAAGTTGTTAGTGTAGCTGGGTTTAAAAAAGGTTGGCCATAAACCATTATTAAAGAGATCCCGGGAAATGCACTGCTTGCCCCGGGACTAGCACTGTGGAACCTGTGTGCCTTTTTTGGGAACCTGCCATGTATGTGTGACCTGAATTGGCCACTGGTGGAAACAGGATACTGGACTTGATAGGCCTTGATCTGACCCAGTAAGGTATTTCTTATGTTCTTATGAGGTATCACCTCTTGCAGTACTCAGGGGAGTTGAATTTGAGAATCCTTACCAGGTGAAGCACTCAGAGCAAGACAACGGGTTGCTACTATTCTTTGTTCCAAAACAGTCTCTTCTGTAGTCCTAAGCTCACCTGTGGTGGTCTCAGCAAGGAGTAATAAACCCAAATCTCACCATCTTGGTGATGTAGCCAGAATAACCCCAAAAGGATCACCAGTATCGGTGGCATCAACTCCTGCTGTATCAACCCCACCCCTTGTGTGGGTGCATCATCCAAACTCCTTGCAGCCAATGGTGACATGCCTCCAGGATCTGCCCAAGTCTTTCTGCTGCCCTAAGTAGAAGCCCAAGTCGTGCCATGCCACCCCCTTAGCCGTGCTGCCTCCCTGCTTGCCAAGCCATGCACCTCCGTGCTGAGCCACGCTACTGCAGATTTCGGCAGCAGGGTCAAGGGAGGGGAATGGCTCAGCTCAGCAGCAGGCCAGGTGCTCCGCACACATGGCCTGCCGCTTCCAACCCCCCTCTGACATAACTGTGGATCTTCAGAAACAGCAGGTCATTTGTGCCAAAGTACATGGCCTGCTGTCAAGCCTAGCTGCCCCCCTCTGCTGCCGGAATCAGCGGCAGCGGTGGGCAGCTCATCACAGGGAGGGAGGGTGGCATGGCACAGTGTGTGGGGGGGCAGCAGGCCATGTGTGATGAAGCACATGGTCTGCTGCCCGCAGTGATCTGCTACCCTAGGTGACCACCTAGCCTGCCTAGTGGATGGGCCGGCCCTGCATGCTTCCAGGAGTTCCAGAGTCTCCATCCATTCACAGTACAGCAAAGGCCATGCTCTCTGAGACTTGCTTCAAAGGACTGACTTGTAGGTAAGTGTTGAGCTTTCATTGTGGCAGGGTATTCACAGGGAATACCTTAGGAAATTTTGTCGGCCCTTTACCTCTCTACTTGACCAGCACTGAAGAGCTTTGCCAAAGGCAAGAAAAAACAGGTGAAGGCCAAAACTCAAGGCAAACAAAAAGAAGAGAGGATATGTTCTCTGCATGGTGACAAAGGTCCAACTGTAGAGCGGAGAAAAAACACAACCACACCAAAGATATCTTCAACAGTTGTTTTATTGTGGACCCAGCTTGGCCAAGTTTTGGCGCTAGGCCTTCGTCAGGGGTCTAAAAACATAAAAACACAAGGGATTTGTACAAAACAAAAGACTTAAAAACATAATTAAAGAAAAGTACATAAATAAAATTGTACATTATCAATGTGTTGGGAGGAACCGTCTCTAAGGGAGATGGATGTAGGTTATGAATAACAACTTTTCCAAGTCTACAATGTGAAGCATAAATACATAAAAAAATATAAAACATACAACATACTCAATGAAACCTACACCATAGAGCCTCAGTACATGAATAGTACAGACAAAAAAAAATGAACACTGTAAATTAAACTATTAAAATGAATTATTAAAATGATAAAACTGAGAATGAGTGAACAACAGTTAAAACAAAATATAATAAAATAAAATAAATAAATACCGGTATGCTAATCATTGCATATACTTTAAACTATAAAAAACACAGGTAGCATGGCCATAAATCCAGAAAATCAACTGAATTCATATGGGATTATGAAAACAATACGAGATTACTAACAAGTAACTAAAAGTCTCTATAAAACGATACAAAATAACCATGGGCTAGATGCTTATCTGTGTGAGTAGATTGAGCTATAATGTAGATGAATGTAGGCTTTGCATATATCTCTAGGGGGAACCTATTGTAAAAATGTAATCATTATTGGACTCTTTCTTGTGGCACCTGCGCTAACAGATGAAATATATATTTGCTCAACTTCCCTTGACAAAGGCTTAGTGCCGAAATGTGGCCAAGTTGGATCCAGAATAAAACAACAGTTGAAGATATCTTTGGTGTGGTTGTGGATTTCTCTGCTCTACAGTTGGACCATAGGCCAAAAGTGACTAGGAGGATGCTGCCATCTTGACTCCTTCCTTCAGTCCAACTTCTTTAATAATTGATTGAAGGATTGTCCCAGACTTGGATGGGTTGGTTTAGATTTAGATTGCCTGTTCAAATTAGGAATCTAGAGCCAGACTGAGGTCTTCCCCGGATAGTATTGGGAAATGCTCCATCTCCACGAGCATAATACCTTATATATCCAGGGCATACAGTAAACGTTACCTAACAAAAGACTCATGTTTGCCTATAAACAGTTCTAGCTGAACAAAGCAGTCCTCATTATCTGAGGACTGAGATATGATAGGGAGTCTCCAATTAAGACAGCAACCCCATTCTTCTTACCATGACTTTGAGAAAAGGAAAAACATTAAGGGGTCTTTTACTATGCTGTCTTATGGCAAAAAATGGATTATTTGTAAATTAATGCATGTTAATAGATAATAATGTGTATTACTTGTCAATAACACAGCTTAAAACTTTAGTTTTACTCCAATATATGTTATATAATAATGATCTGCATTGTTTGTAAAGTAGTTTAATAATAATCAAAATAAATATAATGAAGTTTGTGATCAAACTTCACAAGATGTGCAATTCATTGAAAGTTAACAACTCAAGAAGTGTTATTAACTTTCCACAAAGAACACTGGCCCACTAAAACATGACTGTATTCCTGGGAAGCAAGTTAAGAGATCAGTGCTGTGATCTAATTTGACCAACCCCAACCCATTAATAAAGTGTATGCCCACCCCAATTTGCCCCCACAACCAATCTACTAGAAAAAGATAAGACATTTGCCAGATAACCTTCAATTCCAATCCATTAGAAATTACAGAAGTCCCTAATAACCTCTGCTTACCCCCAATCTATTAGAAATTACAAAATCCCCTGAATTACCACTCCCGGCACTCCCTACTCTGTTAAAAATTGCAATATGCCTAACCCTTACATTCACTTGGCACTTACCAGGGATCTTCCTGATGGAGAGTGGTGAGAAGGAGCAATCCCTATTTACTTCAGACTGGTGACATCCTCTGTTACAATGGAATTGATGCTAGGGGTCTGGCTGCCAAATAAGACATCATTCCTTCTGCTTTCTACCTACTAGAGTGATTCCCAATAGGTGCTGGAATTTGGGGTAACAATGGTGCCAGGAGGTCTTGTAATTTCTAAAAGATCATGCCAATCCTGAGAGGGGTCTTTCTAATGGATCAGGAGTGGTGGGGAGACAGTCTGATGTGGCTCTCTTATTTTTACTGGATCAGGGATGGAAGAGGTATATTTTTCAATTGTCAACTTGGCCTTTTAAAAGACAGTGGGCCCAACCCGGGGCCTGCTATCTTTGCACAGCTGTGCCCAGGAATTCCCAATACACCTAGCTAACCAATTCAAAACAATTTTTTTTTTTGCAGGATTCACTAATTTGTTGTACCTCAGTACTTCAGGCTAGTGATTTCCACAATATTTTTTTGTGGTAAAATAATGAATAAATGCATTGTTTTACTGTTGGTTAGTAAATAGGCTACAAATCTATGAGTTTGGAGGATTATTTCTAATTAAAATGGGTTTCCTGTAAAAATACAGTACTGCAATTTATTATTTTTTTTTAAAGCGACAATAAAGATTTTTTATAATTTGACAATCCAACTCCTTCAGCCCTCGAACTGAAGAGCCAGTATGCAGCCCTGGAAGTGGAGGAGGTGAAAGCATCCCAGGAAAGGGAAAAAACAGAGCTCAAGCAGCCCAAAGTTGTGGAATTGGTGACCACAAGGAAGCGAAAAGTAGTGGAGGCATCCATCTGCCGACTAGATTTGATGTTCAGAGAGACGTGCTTCTGCCAGGTGCCAAAATCCGAGATGTTAGGGAGAGTTTGCCGAGATTCATCAAGCTTACTGACTATTATCCATCCATGTTGTAACAAATGATACTGTTAGGTATCCCTCCAAGCATTTCAAAAGTGACTTCATGGTTCTGGGAGAGAGTGAAGCAGATAGGTGGTGTTCTCTTCAATCAACCCTGTTGAGGGTAAAGGCCAAGGCAGAGAAACTTGCATCCTGGAGATGAATGCATGGCTGCATCAATGGTGTCATTGAGAGCGTTTTGGTTTCCTGGACCATGGGATGATTTTCCAAGGGCTGCAGAGCAGAGATGGTGTCCACCTATCCAAGAAAGGTCAAAGTGTCTTCTGCAGCAGACTGGCAGCAGAGCAGAGATGGTGCCCACCTATCCAAGAAGGCTCAAAGTGTCTTCTGCAGCAGACTGGCTAACCTACTGAAAAGAGCTTTAAACTAGATTTGGGGATGGGTAAAAAAAAAGCCACAGGTAAGTGAATGCCCTCAGGTAAATAAAAGATTAAATACCTCTGAAATGGGTAAAAGGGGCAACATCTGGAAAGTAGTGTGCATAAATGTCCAGGGTATGGGAAATAACATCCTGGATGTTGAGGCTTTAATGGAAGAGGCAGATTTAGTGGTGGTTACGGAGGCACGGTTCATGGACAACCATGACTGGGATGTAATTATACCAAGCTATACTTTATTCTGGAAGGACAGGATAGGAAGAAGGGGAGGAGGAGTAGTGCTATATGTAAAAAACAATATTAAAGCTATAGAATTACAGGGCTTAAACGGGAGTGAGAAGGCACTGTGGGTTAAACTACAGTAGAAAGAGGGAATGGGAAATCAATTTGCATTGGTGTGATATCCAGATCTCCTTCACAGGGAGATGTGGATAGAGATTTAATAGAAGACATATGCAGTACTGCCATGAGAGAAGTGCTACTGATAAGTGATTTCAATATGCCGGATGTTGACTGGCAAATCCCTGCTGCGGTATCATCTAGAAGTAAGGAGATCCTGGATTCTCTACAGGGAGAACTATTCCAGCAACTTGTGACAGAACCCACACGTGAAGGGGCCATACTGGACTTGGTGCTTGCCAATGGGGAAAGTATTTCTGATGTTATAGTAGGAAATCATCTCACATCCAGTGATCACCAGATTGTGTGGTTCAGTATTAGGACTAGGGCTGATAAAATAAATTCAAAAGAGAGGGTCTTAGACTTTAGGAAAACTAACTTTTGCAAGATGATACATACCTCAAGAAGTGGTTACTGGGATGGGAACAGCTGGGGATGTAAACAGCAATAGGCAAAACTGAAAGGGGATATTTTAAGGGCAACAAACCTTTTTGTTAGAAAGGTAAATAAATGTAAAATGAAAAGGAGGCTGCTATGATTCTTAAAAGAAATAGCTGAAAAGGTGAAGAAAAAGAAAGTGGCCTTTATAAAATCCAAGAGATCACAGAAAGAAGAAGACACGCATCGTTATTTGGAAAAAAAAACTTAGAGAAGTTACGAAAGTTGTCAGGAAAGCAAAGATTCAAAGAGAAGAAAAAATAGCCAATGCAATAAAATGGGGGACAAGGCATTTTTCAGATATGTTAGCGAGAGGAGGAAGTGCAAAAGTGGTATTTTCAGACTCAAGGGGGAAGGGGAGAAATATGTAAAAGCTGATAAGGATAAAGCAGAATTGCTTAATAAATATTTTTGTTCTGTGTTCACAGATGAAGGGTCAGGAGCATAACCTCAGAAAACACCCACAAATAGGAGCAGAAGTGAAGGGAATCTTGAATGATTTTCTGAAGACCATGTTCGTGAGGAACTATCTAATCTAAATGTAGATAAAGTGATGGGGCCGGATGGGATACATCCGAAAATATTGAAGGAACTTGGGGACATTCCAGCAGCTCCACTGACTGACCTTTTCAATGCTTCTTTAAAGTCAAGAGTGGTTCCAGAGGACTGGAGAAAGGCACATGGGGTCACTTTACACAAAAGCGGAAGTAAGGATGAGGTTGAGAACTACAGACCATTTAGTCTGATCTTTGTGGTGAGTAAATTAATGGAAACACTGCTAAAACAGAGGATAGTGATGTTTCTAAGTCCAATGGATTGTAAGATCTGAGGCAGCATGGTTTTACTAGAGGCAGGCCTTGTCAGAAAAAAACTGATTGATTTCTTTGACTGGGTGACAATAGAGTTAGACCGAGGGAGAGCCCTAGATGTAGTATACTTGGGTTTCAGTAATGTTTTGACACTGTTCTGCACAGACAACTTATTAATAAACTGAGCACCCTAGGGATGGACCCTAAAGTGACTTGGTAAGAATAAGGTTGAGTGGTAGGTGATAAAGTATACAGGTAAATGGAGCTTACTCTGAGAAGGCAATTACTAGTGGTGTGTCGCAGAGATATATCCTTGGCCTAATTCTTTTTAACATCTTTGTTAGTGATATTGCAGAAGGGCTGTCGGGTAAGGTTTGCCTCTTTGCGGATGGTACCAAAATCTGCAATACAGTAGAAACCCATGAAGGAGTAGATAACATGAGGAGGGATCTAGCTAAGCTTGAAGAATGGTTGAGAATTTGGCAGCTGAGAATTAATGCACGGTCATGCATTTGGGCTGCAAAAATCCAAGAAAGCAGTACAGTGTAGGGGAAGAAGTACTTCTGTCCACGAAAGAACAGCAGGACCTGGGTGATTGTTTCTAATGATCTTGAAGTGGCTAAACAGGTAGAAAAGGTGACCGTGAAAGCCAGAAGGATGCTTGGGTGCACAGGGAGAGGAATGGTTAGCAGAAAAATGGAAGTGATAGTGCCTCTGTATAAGTCTCTGGTGCAACCTCATTTGGAGTATTGGGTGCAATTCTGGAGACCACATCTTCAAAAGCATGGCTGCAAAGAGTGGCTACTAAAATGGATAGTGGTCTTTATTATAAACCATATGGGGGTAAATTGAAAGGCAATGTCAGGAAATACATGTTTACTAAAAAGGTGGTGGATGCTTGGAATGACCTCCCGATGGAAGTGGTGTGAGCAAATACAGTGACAGAATTCAAAATGGCATGAGACAGACACAGTGGATCCCTTTGTAGCAACAGGATAAAATCAAAATAAACTTAACTCTCTAAATTCTCAACAAAGAGGGGTAACCAACATGGAGCGGTGGGTTCACCCCTAAACAAAGACATGGGGAGGGATGACCTGCACAGAGCAGCAGGTGCACCTACTCTTGCCATCTTGCTGGGCAGACTAGATGTACCATACTGGTCTTCATCTGCTGTCATTTACTATGTTATGTTATATTATGTTATGTTACTATGTATTGTGACACAGTAGGCAGTATAGAGCACATGGAGGTAAGAGAAAATGAGGAACTTACCTCAGATTTAGCTGAGCAGCAAATAAACTCAGTACACGTAGGAACAGCTGAGCAGCAAATACATTCAGCACAGGAGAAGCCAAAAGGCATTAGAATGAATTTTCCTAGTGATAGTCCTGATGTAGTTAGAAACAGAAAGCCTCATCAGGAACACCTGTTCACAAAGACCCACATAGCGTGCAGAGAAGGGAAGCATATAAGTTGCTGGCTAGAACCAGGAAAGGCCAGCAGGGGCAGCGACTCAGGAGGACTGAGCAAGCAACCAGTGAGCATGTGTCATGCTGAAGGAAGTTTGCCTGGAGAAGGAAACAGTAGGTCTGACACCAGAGCAGGAAGCAGCCAAGGACGTGGCCAGGACCCTGCTAGGTTTGATGGTGGTTGGAGAGTCCGGGAGAGAGCTGTCAGTAGCCCAGAAACAAGAACCAGAAACACAGTTAAAAGGTGGGAACCTTGTTTTTCTGAGGAAAAGGCTAAAAGCTCTGTGTGTTTTAAAGGGCAAGGGCGTGGCACTGGAAGTGACTTTGATGTTGAAAGATATCATAGAAACATAGAAACATGATGACAGAAAAAGACCACAAGGCCCATCTAGTCTGTCCTTCCATAACAACAACTACAACAGTCCACTTTCTACCTTTAGAGATCCTCTGTGTTGGTCCCATGCTTTTTTGAATTCAGTTACTGTCCTCATCTCTACCACCTCCACTGGGAGACTATTCCACGGATCCACTACTCTTTCCGTAAAGAAATATTTCCGCATATCACTCCTGAATCTATCTCCCTTCACCCTCATCCCATGTCCCCTCGTAGCAGAACTTGCTTTCAATTGAAAGAGGCTCTCTCCCTGAACATTTATGCCATGGAGGTATTTAAACATCTCAATCATATCACCTCTATCCCGCCTTTCCTCTAAGGTGTACATATTAAGATCCTTAAGTCTGTCCTCATATGCTTTATAATGAAGGCCATTAATCATTTTAGTAGCAACCCTCTGCACCCTCTGCATATCCAGTGATTCCACCAGGTTGGAAGAGAAAGGAAAGCCAGAAAGAAGCTATCACCATACCAGGCTTTCAGAGCCCTAGGTTTGAAGAGCACTTTTTGGGAAAAGTAATCCATGCACCACAGGGGGGTTTTCAGGAAGCCAGCACATGTAAAGAGTGTGACCCTTATGCTATCGGGAGTGAATCTGAATTAATGCAGTGGGAGAATAACAGCTGTACTCCTGACCCGGTTCCTATGGATTGCACAATATGCTTTTCAGATGATGTCATATCTTTATGTTAAGCCTGTGGAAAGCAGACATGTGCTAGTGTCAAAGGAAAAGAAGACATTTTTCTTTGTAGCAGTTTCTTTTTGTTTTTCTGCTGTTTTGTTTGTGTTGTATCCAAAGAATATCCGTTTGGGAAGGGGAATAAAGCCCTGACATTATTTTGCCTTACCATTTGACTGCAAGACTCTTTTTGGTAGAAAGGCAGCGTGAACTTTAAAGCCCTAGGCAGCCGCCTAACAGGGTTCAGAGAAGGTCTATCTTACAGACCCCATCACAGTATACATTAGAGGAAAGGCAGGATAGAGGAGATAATTTAGAGACATTTAAATATCTCCAAGGCATAAATGCACAAGATTAAAAGTAAGCTCTGCAAAGAGGGGTATAAGATGAGGATGAAAGGGGATAGGCTTAGGAGTAATATGCAGAAATATTTCTTTATGGAAACAGAGGTGGCTGCATGGAATAGTCTCCCAGAGGAGGTAGTAGAGACAAGGATAGTACCAGAGGGGTTGATAAATCTCTGGCCTTGTAACAAAACAGAAAGCTATGGGCACCCTTTAGTTCCAGTGATCTGAATGATCTCTGCAGTTTCATTTTGAAGTGTGCCTATAGCTTTCTGCTTCGTTACAAAGCCAGAGACTTATCAGCCCCTCCTCATATCTGAATTCAAGAAAGCATGGAACACATATAGAAGATTTCTAAAGGAAAAAAGGGACTACAGTAGTTGATATGGAAGGGCAGACTAGATAGGCCATATGGTCTTTTTCTGCTGAGATATTTCTATGTTAATTAATGCCTTAATGTTCCAAGAAAAAGAATCTTATATTTGAAACCTGTCTATAGCATACTTACGGAAATACTTAAGAAATATACACAATGCAGTGAAAGAACTGCATATATTATAAAAACAGGTAAAATTTTATGAACATCAGTAATTAAGTAAATAGAGTAGAATACTATAGAGGATGATAGCTGAAAACTTTGTAGACCGATGCACGGCAAAGTAATCAAGTCTACAGTTCAGCAGCACTCAGGTCAATAGTCATATGAACTTAAACAGATAAGGGTATGTTTGCTGAAGTGAGTTAGCTATTATCGCAGAGCTAACACAGGAAAATCACGCCGCGGTAACAGCTAATGCCCACCAAGTGCAGACAGCGCAGGGAATTGTCTGCATTATTTGCATACTACTTATTTCACTATGGCCATGCCACCCTGAGTGTACTTAATGGTGTCTAATTTTGGAAACTAAGCAGGGTTGGGCCTGGTTAATATTTGGGTGGGAGACTACCTTGGAAAACCAGGTGTTGTAGGCGTGGAGCAGAATTCCGGAACATGAATGCCTGGCCCTTGGACACATAGAAATGGTAGACAGGACTAATATACACCCAATTCCAGAACCATGGGAAAAGACAAAAACACTGTTCCTGCATCAAAGACATAGATGTACACCCGCACACCATATTCCACAATGACAGATGTTGCCAAGCCTCCCCGTTTCCACACAGCAACGCCTCCATAGTGAAAAGGTGCATCACCGGTTCCCAGTCAGTGCAGTCCTGCCCATCCCCACTGGCTGCTTTTAATGCAGTGGACATCCCTACAGCCCAGGTACTGGCCTGTCAGTCATGTCCCCCTTGACCTATGGCTGTTAAAATAGAGATGCCAGAGCATGCCAATGCCAGTAGCATTCTGCAGATTCCCAAGTGCTGTGGGGCATCTGCTGTGCAATATCAAGTGCAATAGCACACACAAAAGTGAAAATTGTATGGTGTATGGTATACCGTGTGTGTTATGAGGGCAAGATCTCACTCTCCCCCCCCAGGTTCCATTCCTGAGGTAGCTAGTTGGCAGCTACACCACAGCTCTCTCCACACCAGGGCCCGGAGCTCACTGATTGAAATATGTTGCTACCCAACATGTATAGCTGACTACAATCAGATGCCGCTACTGATGGCAACGCATACGACTCCTTCACCTGCTGGAATACAGTGCTTGCAGAGCTGGATATCGCCTAAGTTTTGCCCTTATACCACCTTCCCACAGGTATAAGAAGTACATCCATGGGGGCACCAGGAACATACACAGCCAGTTCCTGGATACACTTTGTACGCACTTTCAGCTAGCCATGCCCCTGTCCTGCCCCCTTCCGCTCACATATCAACATCCCCTCACAAGGGCTGTGTGCATGTGGGGCTGTGATGGTTCGGCATACAGTGGCAGACGTTTTCCCTCTGACAATGTCTAGGCCGTACATCCAGGCAGTTCTTCGCTTTATGGAAAGACCTCCTTAGTGCACAGAAGAAATGCCTGGTGATCTGCTTCCATTTACACCTTAATACTATATCGTCACCTTTCAGAGCTTCTTATGCTTCTCAGCTTTCGTATAGAGTCAGCTCCATGACTAACCTATCGAAATTGTAACTATAGTAACCATTCAACGTGCCTCATATAAATAACTCGTTAGAAATAGCGACTGGGTCTCAGACTAGATCATGGCTAATTACTGGACCACCATTATCGTTGCGGTTCAGTTCAATGCCTTCAGAAGCATCAATGACCCAATATGTTGCTGTTGAGATGTAATTCAGAATCAGGTTAAAATTCAAAACTTCTACCATAAATGATCATATAAAGCAATGCTTATCTCCAAGATGTTTAAAACTTTCCCAACGCCTGAATATAGCGCCATGGCGTTTCATGGATGAAGCGTTTCTTCAGGGGATATTTTAATTTATGCGATTTACAGCATTCCTCCTTCAACCCGTGCTGACTGAGAGCCGACATCGACAATATCGGATCGGGTATTTTATAATTTAAACATATATCTGTGTGCTCTGTCCATGCACTGTCCAAATACCATCCATAAACATATCCACCTGCAAAGTACCTGCTATTCTGTGAACATGTATACTTTTATGCTGGTCTATATTTTATATGAGGACATTAACCGATGTATGTGGCCACATACACATGTAAGTGAGTAAAATATTGGCAAAGTAGGCACCTGCTTATAAAATTACTACTATTGTGGCTGAATTTCACCACTATGAAGGTACTTTTGTGACAGCTCCTTATGCAAGAAGGACACTTAAGTGCCTATTTTTAGCCAATTTTATAAATACATACAGATGTCTATGTTACTTTATAAAATACTAGCACAAATTCATCAGCAATAGCGGCCAGATTGAAGCCCTGGACAGTTACATCTATTCAGGATTTAAGTTCATATTTAAATTATGTGCATACGTGTAAATTTTATAAAATACACATGTAAATCATGACTTTGCCCATGACCTCCCACAGTCCTCCTCTGAAAACACCTACTCTAAAGTCACATACAAGAATGTGCCTAATTGCATCATGAGTGTTTTTTTGCATGAGAAAATTGTATAGGAGGTCTTCTATGCACGCACTTTGTTGAATTCTCCCTGCTCTCAATATGCTCTCCTTTCCCTTTTTTGAATTGAAAATCCTTTCCTATTTCTGTTCCTCTTGTTGTTTTTATTGAAAACCACTTTGGTGCTCTCCTATGGAAGGCAGTAAATTAAGTCACAAATAAACATAAACATATACATTCAGTGGCGTACCAAGGGTGGAGTGATGGATGCGGCCCACCCTTGATGCCAGATGGGAGGGTGGTGAACTTCCACAGGGCCCATGGAGGCAGTGAGGCAAACATACCATAAAGCTGGCTTGCCGTGCTGTCTCTGTAGGCCTGGCCTCTCTTCTCTTCTGGTCAAAGTCTCATGAATCATGAGTCATGAGACTTTGGCCCAGTAGAGAAGAGTGGTCGGGACCACAGAGGCAGCGCAACAAGCCATCTTTATGGTAAGTTTGCCACACTGTCTCCATGGCCCGACAAGGGGGGTTTTTATGTGCCATGCCGTGCAGGACAGTGCTGGCCACACATGGGGGCACCTGAATTGGGTGCTGAGGGGGCTAGGAATGCCACTGTATACATTCATTTATTTATTTATTTATTTTTACAAAGTTGATATTCATACCTTCTCATAACATACAAGGTGAGTTAGTTACAATAAAAGTTATTGCTCTTACCAAATACAATAGAAATAGTAAACAGGTAGATACGTTTCAAACCCCCCCCTTCCAAAGACAGTGACTCTGAATAGCAAAATACTGCAAATGAATGCATTGCAATTGAACAACAGAAAGCACTACAAGAAACACCTGTTGAGAGGAGCACACCCTTCTGCTTGGAACATAATAAGACAAATAAGATTTCAAAAAAGACAGACCATTACAGTACAAAGCCCAGTACACTAAACATAGCATTTTACACTGATGACGAGCCTCCACAGGAAGCCAATGAAGATCTGCCAAAATTAGAATAACATAATCCTGTGCCTTCTTGAATGTTAGGAGCCAAGGAACCGTATTTTGCACAAGCTGCAACTGCCTAAGCCCAGAATAAACGACATTACAATCTTTCCAAAGCTGTAGAAAAATGTTGCCATCTATCTCAGTGATTTTCTTGAGAAAATTAATGCTCTACACCCTTTCCAGTCTGGTTCCTGAGCCCATCATAGCATGGAAACATCATAGCATGGAAACACAACTCTCTTAAATGACCTCTTTAGCCACTTAGAAAATGGACAGATTGCCATCATATTATCACACCATCTCTCTACTGCATTTGTTCTGGTAAACAATAAACTCCTTATCTCATTCCTTACTGACCTAGGTCTACAGAATCAAGTCCTCCACTGGTGCATTTCTTTCCTTGAAAACAGTTAATTTTGGGTTATCTTCAGTTCTAACACATAAGCTCACTTCATCCTTGGAGTGGAGGAGTGGCCTACTGGTTGGGGCAAGGTACTTCAGGCCAGAAGGTCAGGGGTTCAAATCCCACTAGAGGACAGCAACCTTGGGCCAGAAGGACTGGGGTTTCTAGTCCCACAGGTGCTCCTTGTGGTCTTGGGTAAGCCACTTAACTCTCCATAGCCCATGTTCCCTGTTAAATAGTTATCTCCAAGTTATAATGCCCTGTTCAATGTAATTTCAGTTTGTTCAATGTAAATCACACTGATGCAGAATAGCACAGTATATAAGAGAATGTAAATAAATAAATAAAATCTTTCCTCTGATGGTCCCCACAGAGAACTTCTCTCACCCACATTATTCAATGTCTTTATTAGCCGCCTAGCCACACTAATTCAAGTCCATGATATCTTAAGCCCCTTTATGACGATGAAATTCAGCTAATTGCATACACCAGCCTACTCACCCCTGATCTAACTAGACTCAACTAATGCCTTCGTGCCATCCGCCAGTCTCACCACAAATCAATTAAAATTAAACCGTGATAAGACCGAATCCGTATGGATCTCTGTTCAAGAGAGTGCCCCATTCATCTTACCCATATTAGAAGATGCAGCTGCACGTATCACTCTGACTGCATTAAAAACCTAGCGTGCACCTTCACTTGCCAGTTAAGCTTCTCTTTCCAAGTTTTCTGCGATAGTAAAATCCTTCTTTTAAACTCCTACTCCTACTACTGATCATTTGTATAGTACTACAAGGCATAGGCAGCGCTGTACAGACACATGTTCCTGTTCAGACACAGTTTCTGCTCATCAGAGCTTACAATCTAGTCAAGGAAAACAACACAACAGTTGAGGACAGGGATACATCTAGGGGAATGGTAAGGAAACATATAGCAGATCAAACGGATCAGAATCCAAAAGTAGCAGTGTTAATTGCACAATTGATTACTTTTCTGTGCATCTATCTGCAACATTTTCAGTTATAACACTCTGTAGTATTCCACTCTCTTGACTTAGGGGCATGTTTACTAAAGAGCATTAGCTGCTACCATGGCACTAACATGGAATTATCGGGTAGCTGTAGCAGTTAACATCGGAAAAATGCAGACATTGCAGTGCTTTTCCATGATGTGTGCTTTTTGACTGGTGCGTGAAGGCTTGAGCATGATTAGGATGGAGAGTGAGAGGAGTATGGGCATGCCCACAATGAGTGATTAATATAGATGCTACAGTGTGCAATAATCACCAAAGTTTGCAAGCTTCATGGATGCAGCTATTGCCTCCTCAACAGGTGGCAATTGCTCTATCCGCGAAGTTTGTCCCGCGATCGCTGCATCTTCTCTGAAATATCTGCAGGGGAAATGCTGTGAATGCTCCAGGCAGATACATAGAAACATGATGGCAGATAAAGACATATGGCCTATCCAGTCTGCCCTTTCATACCAACTATTAAGCTCTATAGTCACTTTTTCTCCTTTAGAGATCTTCTTTGTTTGTCTCAGATTAAGTCTTTGTCTCTACTACCTCCACTGGAAGACTATTTCATGCATCTACCACTTTTTCCGTAAAGATATTTCTCCATGGACAAGCAGGATATAAACAGCCACACAGATGACTGATGTCATTACTGATGGTACCAGGCCAGACTTGCTCTCCCAGAGCCCAGAAGAGTTTTGAAACTCTCTGGGTTTATTTTCCTTTGTTTAGTTTTTCTTTTCGTTTTTTTTTTTTTTGTATCCGTTTGCTCTTTTCATGATGAGGACTGTTGCTTTTGTTGCTTATATGTATCTGACAGCATTTGCTTAGGAGATGTATCTATTAGTGCTTCTTGTTGATTTTGTAAGCATTTTTTGTATTGCTATTTGATTTTATAATTGCAAAAGCTTAATAAAAAAAAAGAAACTCTCTGGGCATGTGTAAGTGGCTCCTCCCTTCCAGTCTTCCTCATCCATTGACAAAGCTCTCCATTCTCTAATATTTTTCTCTTGTTTTCCTTTATTTTTCAATTTTTCCTCAATTTCTTCTCCTCCCTTAAAGAAACTCACTTTTACCGGCCGTGCTAGACCAGTCTGTAGCAGACCTCTCTGGCAGTGGCAGCACTAAGGAGTCCTAACTCCTCTTCATATCTACCTCATCCAGACAAGATGAGCCCGATATTCTGCTGGGCGGGCTATGTATCGCATCAGCACATAGCCCTGCCCACTGACCTTTAAACCCAGATATTCAATGCTGTGGCGACGGCATTCAATATTCGGGTTAGGCATCATGTGGAGTCAACCTTAGAGACTAACCGGGTAGTGGCAATATTGGACTGCTACTGGTGAGCAGCTATGGCTAGAACTAGGTGAGCCAAAAGCTCTCCTAGTTTTAGCCATGGAGGGCTAACCGGGTAGCAGTCCAATATCATAGCCACCCAGTTATTTGGATTAACTGCCTCCACTCTGCCCGGATAGCATTGGAGCACATAGGGGACATAGTTCAGAATATTCAACAGCATTAACCATGTAGGTACTGTTGAATACGCCCGGTTAAGGTATTTACATGGTTTACTGGGCTGTAAACCATGTAAATGCCTTCCGAATATCGGGCCCAATCTCTTTGACTGTGGTAATATGAGCTTAGGCTAACTGAAAGCTGTAGCCAGTCTGTCTCATCCAGAGCATACTTCTCTGGCAGAGGCATCGACCATACCATCAAGAGACAAGTATATCTACTTCTCGAGAGAAATGCAGACGGCTGGATTCTTGGGTCACCAGCCCATAGTACTCTCCCTCTGGCGGGAAAGACATTGCACCTCATAATTTGAAAAAAAAAAGGTAAGAAATGAAGGGCTGGTGGCCCTGGTTCCCGTACCAACTCAGTTATTTTAAAAAAAAATGGAATGAATCAAAGAGAGGTGAGTGGAGTTCTCATTCACTCCCCCAGTGCCTGCTCTAGCTCACCTTTGAGGTTCCTGCTCAAGTATGGCTGTGACCCTCAAACCTTTTCATGGGCCCCCCCAAAAAATGTGAGGTATGCCGGCTCCAGGATGAACACTGAGCAACCTCCACACCAATATGCGGCTATATCTGGCATAGTTGTGTCACCCCTCCCCTGATAATGGCAGTCAGACTTCCTGCCTTTCTCCTTGTCAGTTCTGCAAAGGTCAAGTGACTTGGGTGCAGCTCCTCATGCAATCGGGTTGTGCTCCCTGGCTTCCTACTTCCTCAGGATCCAAGGTCAGTGTGAGAGTTTGTCTAGGTCTGGCATGCCACCGAGAACCACGTCAGGTGAGGTGGGAGACTGAACGGCCCAGGTTTCTCTCTGGCCATTCAAGGTGAAGTGGGTGGCGCCAATCACAGAGCCATTGGGGTGGCTCCCAGCAGACTGTGCAGCCCTCCGTGGCTGCCATGATATTATCACAGCTCCGCTCTGTCCATAATTACTGGCTGGTGCTTCCCCCTCCCTCACAGACACACCCTGAGCTCACTCATTCCTCTGCTTTTTTCTTCCTGGCCCCCCTCCCTCTGGAACTTCCCCTAAACCTTTGGTCTGAGTTCTCTTTCCCCTGTTTCAAGGCTGCCTTGAAAACCCATCTGTTTCACTATGCTTTCAATCTCCCTCCCCCCTCCCTTGAGTTCCCTGCTCCTTCTCTTCTCTCTTGCTCTGCTGTCCATCCTTTCTGTCCTGTCGATTATATCGCGTTCCTTTCTTTTCCTCAGCAATCTTTTTTGTATTGTGCACCGCTTTTTGTCTTCTGATGTAAGCGATATAGCAAATTCCGAAATAAAGGAGTAAAGATAAAGATACGCCCAAGAAAAAAAAAAAATCTGACACATACCCGCAGTGCTGTGTCATTCTCTGATCAGTCACTGTGTTGTCTGCCAAACATGTTCAATGGACCCGATGAGCAGAGTTTGAGTGCTGCAGTTGGGCCTCCATATCGGCATTTGTGCAGACAGAGTTTCTGCATGGGGATGGTGAAGTGCACTGGACTTACTCACAACCTGGGTCCCCCCCCCCCCTCTCAGCAGCCTTCGGACCCAGTATGGAATCTTCTCCAGTGTGGCCTAGTATGATTACGGCTCAGTGACATCTTTTATTCCAAAGCGCCCTTCCCAAGATCCAGAAGGTCTCCTTGAGGTCCCCCTTCTGACACCTTACGGGTGTGTGGCATAGCTCCTCCATGTCACTTCCACATTGTCATAGGCCACCCATGGGTCCAATGACATGTATATTGGGATTTCTTCCCTTTATCTTCTTTACCTCTCACTCCATTCTCTGTCTCACAAGCAGAAACATCTGAAGCAAAAACTTCATCCTACAACTAAACACAATTTGTGCTCCATACCTACTTTCACAGGTATATAGATTATATTTTCTTGTTATGGGAGGGGTCAGATACATTACTGTTACAGTTTCATAATTGATTAAATGAGATTTCAACATTTAGTTTCACTGGAATATAATCAGCAGCAGATAATGTTTTTATGTCTACCAGTTCTGACGTGGAGATACCACACTGTTCTAATAAATGCCTCATACCTGCCTTCTGCAGCAATTTTTCTCAGGGTTTGGTGTCAGAACATTCAGGTAGAGGTCAGCATCTATGACACTCTGCCCTCTCAGTTTGGACCTCAGCACTTACATTCACCATCAGGTGCCCCATCCACAGAAGCCATGGCATCAGAATAGAATTCCCAAATCATCACCAGTCTGACCACTCCTAACCCTGTAGAAGTGCCTCACATTCTTCCATTCTAAACAGTGTTCTCTTTTGTGTCTCCACAACATTGCTTGGTAGATGCATCAGTCTGTCCATTTTCAAGGTCCGTGGCCATGAGACGGCAGCCTTTTCTCTCTCCAAGAGTTCCAATGCTGACACGCAGGACATCCTCTAACATGGCTGCAGGATTCAGGTTACTGCTTGCAGGCAGTGGTTAAGAATGCATCACACACAGCACTACCCTGCTTTGGGCGGGGGAGGAATCCCTCTAATGTCTCCAGAATGCTAAACAGCAACCATCCCTCCACATCCAAACTTGCAGGCAGTGAGCATCCTTCCGGAAGTCCACTGTGAGCCACTTGAGCATGCAGAAAGAGTTCTGCTCATTATCAATTATCAAATCTTTAAGAACCAGGCTGCTCAGTATCCAAGTGCATTGACACTTCCTGGCTAGCAGAAAACGTTATCTCCAGTCATGACAAAGACCATCTCCAACAGCTGTCATAGGAGTCATCATCATCTCACAGCAAGGGCATGGTGATCTTCAGCCTTGCAATGCTGTCAATGGAAGATGTTTGTAGTCACCACTTAGACCTTCTTCTGCACTTTTACTAAGCATTACAGTTGAACAGTTGGCCAAATCTTGCCCTCCTCCCCCCCCCCCGGCCTCTTGCATTGTGAGTATCCTCTGGCCATCAACTGCACATAGCACCCTGTTCTTCAAATGGAAAAGCCAGCCTCCTTCCACATTGACCTGCCATCTAAATGGATATTCTAATGCATTGGGAGGCTCAATTCTTCACCCTACACATATCTTCTGCATAGCATTACTCTAACTCAACAGGAGACACAAATGCCTCACCATGCATATACCTTCTGCATAACCTTATTCTAATTCAAAAAGAGGCTTTGCTGCCTCATCTCACACATGTATTCTGTATAGTCTTATTATAACTCAGTGGGAGAATCCAATCCCTCACCATGCATGTTTTTTCGGCATTGCGTTAGTTTATCTGACTTATTTTTACATCGCATTTTCCTTTCTGCTTATAGAGAGCCAAAAGTCCCTACTCAATTTTTCCACTGGTCAGAGCCTGTCATAGCCCCCATTATCTTTGGCTGAACATTTGGCGGTCGATTGTCTCCCTTCTAAAAATGGTGTTCCCGCCAGCGGAATTGAAGCAAAAAAAAAGGGATGGGGGAAAGAAACAAACCACAGAACAATGAGAATGGGGAACACAGCTGCATTGAAATGTCCCTACCCAGCACAAGGTGGTCTTCGCACAGGTACATCAAAGGTTCTGTCCATCCTGCATCTGAATCATCTCTGAGCCTATTAAGGACCATCAACTATATATATCTATAAAAAAGTAGTAGAATATAGAGATCACATGTAAATCTCACTGCCTCCACTCTAGCCAGGGTGATTTCTTTTAAACCAATTCCAGGGCCTGTGCTTCCCTATCACCCTTTTTCAAGTATTCCTGTAATTTTCTCCACATCAATTGCATTGCCAGACAGAAAGGCACTACACACCAAGCTACTTTTGTCCTCTTCTCTTCTTTTTGGGGGGCTCACATCTCTCTTCCCTCGAAACAACCTTAAGTCAATGGAATATCACTATACCTGAGACTAGCTTCAACCTACCTCAGCCTAACTTCTGAGGTGCAAGGGTGGATTCTAGCAATGCAAATAAAATATCCCTTGCACTCTTTGCTTGGGATTTACCCATCTATGAGGCTGATTATATCCTGCTTGTCCATGGAGGAAGAGAGGTTGCTTACTCCTAACGATGGTTCTCCATGAATAGCAGGATAAATCAGCCACAAAATCCCTCCCTCCTTCCTACTACTACCACTACTACTACTGAGCATTTGTATAGCACTTCAAGACGTGCACAGGGCTGCACAGGCACATGTAATAGACAGTCCCTGCTAATCAGAGTTTACAATCTAGCCAAAACAGACAATACAATCAAGACAGACAGCACAGTAGCTGTAGACATAGGATATGTCTAAGGGGAATGGTAAGGAAACACAAAGGAGATCAGGTGAGTCAAGATCTGAAAGCAGCAGTGAAGAGGTGAGTTTTCAGCCTGGATTTGAAAAGGGCCAGAAAACGCGCCTGACGTACATACAGACTCAGGTAGTTTGTTCCAGGCATAAGGAGCAGCAAGGTGAAAGGTGCGAAGTCTGGAGTTAGCAACAGAACAGTAGGGCAGAGATAGAAGCGATTTGACAGAAGTGTGGAATTCCCAAGGAGGGGTGTAGGGGGAGATAAGAGAGGAAAGATAGTGAGGAGCTGCAGAGTGAATGCATTTATAGGTCAGCAGGAGAAGTTTGAAATGGATGTGGAAATGGATAGGGAGTCAATGAAGTGACTTGAGAAGAGGGGTAATATGAGTATGATGAGGATGGCAGAAGATTAGCCATGCAGCAGAGTGTTGAACAGATTGAAGGGGAGAGAGATGATTCAGAGGGAGACCAGCAAGGAGTAGGTTACAATAGTCAAGACGGGAGGTGACTAAAGAGTGGATAAGAACTAAAACAGCAAAGCACATAATACAAAGAGGCTCATCCAAATTACCCCCTACTGCAACCAACCCCAATCAGCCCTACAACTTCTTTGCATCCAAGAAGAAGCGTAATTGAGAAGGTTCAAAGAAATGATATACAGAGTTCTGGTAATGTTCTCACTACCCTGCTACTGTCTCTGGTCATGTCACGCGTTGATTTCTCCAACTCAGTTTTCACTGGTCTCTCTAAATCTCAACTGACTCGACTTCAGAGGATCCAAAACACTGCTGCTCGCCTTATTACTCATTCCACTTTCCGAGACCACATAACACCCCTTCTCTTTCATCTTCACTGGTTACCTGTCTCCTTCCGCACCCAATTGCTCTCTCTGGTTCACAAAGCTCTCCACACCAGCACTCCACAATACCTAACAGACCTTATCACCTTCCACTCTCCCAGGCACACTCCCCGTTCTTTTCACCTCAATCGCCTTACCCTTCCCTCTCCCTCCCTCGCCCATCCACAATCCACCCATTCCTCTGCCTTCTTTATCGCAGGCCCTGCCCTCTGGAACTCCCTTCCCTCCTCTCTCCGTTTGGAGCTCCATCATACCACCTTCAAACGAAACCTGAAGACTCACCTCTTTTCCCTGGCCTTTGACCTTCCCTCCCCTTTTGTGTAACTGCCTTCCTACACCCAGTCCTGTCTCTCTCCTCCGAGACTGTAATTTCCTACGTCCAGTCTTGTCTCTCTCTTCTCTCTTACTCTCCTATCAAAGACTGTAAATTTTCTTTTACATTTCACTGGCCTTGGGCCCTTCCCTGACTATTTGTATACTGTACACCGCCTTGATTGTTACAGAAGGGCAGTTTATCAAATAAAATAAAATAAACATAAACATAAGTGTCTTAGTAGCATGTTCAGAAAGGAATGGGTGGATTTTGTTGATTTATAGAGAAAGAAATGGCAGGTCTTGTCTTAGCTATCAGATGGATGTGTATGGAGAAGGAGAGAGAGGAGACAAAGACAACCCCACGGTTGTGAGCCAAGGAAACTGGAAGGAGAAGAGAGTTATCCACAGAGACTGGGAAAGGAGGAAGGGGAGAGGAGGCTTTAGGGGGAAAATTAGGGTTTCTAGTCCCACAGGTGCTCCTTGTGGTCTTGGGCAAGCCACTTAACCCTCCATTGCCCATGTTCCCTGTAAAATAGTTATCTCCAAGTTATAATACCCCGTTCAATGTAATTTCAGTTTGTTCAATGTAAATCGCCTTGATATCATAAAGGCGGTATATAAGAAATGTTAAATAAATAAATAAAATAAAATAAGATGCTCAGTTTTGACCAAGTTCAATTTCAAGTGGCGGTGAGACATCCAAGCAGCAATGTCAGAAAGGCAGGCAGAGATCCGGGTCTGGATTGCCGGAGAGATTTCAGGTGTAGAAACGTAGATTTTGGAGTCATAGGCATAAAGATGGTACTGAAAGTCATGGGAAGAGATGAGTGCATAAAGGGACGGGGTATCGAAAAAGAAAAGCTGTTCTTGCATAGGTTTCACCTCAGCTCTGTGAGTGACTGGAAGGGAGGAGCTACAGTCACAAGGGAAGAGCTACTTACACATGCCCAGTTTCAAAACTTTTCTGGGCTCTGGGCGATCAAGCCCGGCTAGGTGCCCTCAGCAATGACGTTACCAAGCCTGTTGTCCATGGAGAACCATCATTACAGGTAAGCAACCTTTTTATTTTCACAAATTACTCCTGAGTCTCTCTCATTTCACCTTCATCCCATGCTCCCTTTTTGCAGAGCTTTCTTAAATTGAAAGAGGCTCTCTTCTTGTGCATTTATGCCACAGAAGTATTTAAATATCTCTATCATATTTATTTATTTATTTATTTGCAGTTCTTCTATACCGCACTCTTTTTCATCAGCGCGGTTTACATATCTCCAGTCTCCCATCTTTCTTCCAAAGTATAGATATTGAGATCTTTAAACCTATCCTCATATGTCTTATAATGAAGCCCACTGACCATTTTGATAGCCACCTTCAACTCCATCCTATTTATATCCTTTTGAAGGTGTGGTCTCCAGAATTGTACAGTGTTCTCTAAATGAGGTCTCACCAAAAACGTACACAGAGGCACTATCACCTCCTCCTTCTTGCTGGTCATTCTTCTCCCTTTGCAACCAAGCATCTTTCTGGCCTTTGCTGTAGCCTTTTCTACCTCTTTAACCACCTGAGGATCATCAGAAACAATCACCCCTAGGTCCCACTCTTGTCATGGGCAAAAGTACTTCAGCCCCTTTAGAGGCCAATTCTGTTCTGGGCATCACTGCCTGTCCAGGCATCCAGAATCAGGACGTGCCCCAGTTGTACCCGATTTTGATCTCGTGGGACTAGATGTGCCCATGGGATCAGAATCAGATGCAACTGGCCTGGATGTGTAGGTCGTGCCCCGAGTCTGGGCAACCAGACATCCAACATCCTGCATGGAGCTGCAGTGCTGTAGCATCCTGTTGCCAGTAGGGAGGAGTGGCCTAGTGGTTAGGGCAAGTTACCTCAGGCCAGGTCAGGGGTTCAAATCCCACTAGAGGACAGCAACCTTGGGCCGGAAGGATTGGGGTATCTAGTCCCACAGGTGCTCCTTGTGGTCTTGGGCAAGCCACTTAACATTCCATTGCCCATGTTCCCTGTAAGTATTAGTGTATGTGTCTCATGTCCCCTCATGTTAAATGTATCCCCCAATTGTGTTGTGACCACTTTGATTGAAGGATAAGGTAGTATTCATAACCATCTAAATAAAAATAAATGCAGGAGCCATGATCCCCAGCAGACCCAAAAAGTTGCCTTCCCCTCAGCCTGACCCCCAATCAACCTACTGTGCCCAGGATCAGGCTGTAGGGCACCCCCTGCACCCTCTCACCTCACTTTCCAGGCTTGGCTGCAGCAAATCCCACCATCCAGGGGGATTTATTCTACTTTCAAGATGGAATAAGTCCCCCATGCACAGGGCTGACCTCGGAATCTGCCCTGTACGTGTGGGGCCATGGTGCCGCCCACTGCCCATCCTCGCTCCACCTCCAGCCTGCTGCCTCACACCCACAAATAGAGCTCCATGCACACCTCCGATCTACGTGCGGGGAGCTCTGTTTTGTGAATCATAAACCTGGTGTTTAGCAGGGCTGGACATCCAGATCAGATGTCCAGTCCCACTAAATGCTGCATGAAATTGACCCCATAATGTACCACTCCCGTGGATTTTTGCAGACCAAATACATGACCCTATATTTTTTAGTGCTAAATCTCAGCTGCCAAATTCTTGACCATTCTTCAAGCTTCACTAGATTCCTCATATTATCTACACCTTCCCAGATGTCTACTCTTGCATATTTTAGTATTATATGCAAAGAGGCAACCCTTACCTGACAGCCCCTCCACAATATCATTAACAAAAATGTCAAAAGAATTGGAACAGGGACGGAGCCCTGCGGCACACCACTGGAAACATCTTTCTCCTCAGAGTAAGCTTAGTTACTTGTACCCTTTGTCACTACTCACTCAACCAACTTCTAATCCAGTCAGTCATTTTAAGGTTGATTCCTAGGTCATTCACTTTATTTATAAGTTGTCTGTGCTGAACAGTGTCAAAGGCTTTACTGAAATCTAAGTACACCACATCTAGATCTCTTCCTCGGTCTAATTGTCGGGTCACCCAGTCAAAGAAATTAATGAGATTTGTCTGACAAAACCTGCCTCTAGTAAAACCATGCTGCCTCAGATCCTGTAATCCACTGTATTCCAGAAATCTCACTATCCTCTGTTTTAGCAGATATCCATTAGTTTGCTCACCACAGAGGTCAGTCCAACTGGCCTGTAGTTCCCAACCTCATCCTTGCTTCCGCTTTTGAGTAAAGGGACCACATGCACCCTTCTCCAGTCCTCTGGGACCACTCCCAACTCTAAAGAAGCATTGAAAAGGTCAGACAGTGGACTTAGAACTTCCCTAAGTTCCTTCAGTACTCTTGGAATATCCCATCTGGCCCTTTCGCTTTGCTTTTAGCTTAGCTAGTCCTCACAAACACGATCTTTTGAAAATCCTTCAAAATTTGCCTCACTTTTGTTCCTATTTATTGGGGTTTTCTGAGGTCCTGCTCCTGACCCTTCATCTGTGAACACAGAACAGAAATATTTGTTGGGCAATTCCACTTTATCCTCATCAACTTCTACATAGTCCTCCCTTTCACTCTTGAATATGACAATGACACTTTTGCACATCTCCTCTCACTAACATATCTGAAAAATGTTTTGTCCCCTCCATTTTACTGTGTTGGATATTTTTCTTCCATTTGTATCTTTGCTTTTCTGACTACTTCCCTAGTTTCTCTTAGCTTTTCTGAATATTGGCGCTTGTCCTCCTCTTTCTGTGATCTCTTGTATTTTATGAAGGCCACACTCCTTTTTTCTCGCCTTTTCAGCTACTTCTTTCAAGAACCATAGTGTCTTCCTTATGCTTTTATGCTTTCTTAATAAAAAGGTTTGTTGCCCTTAAAATATCCTCTTTCAGTTTTGCCCATTGCTTTTCTACATCTCCCAGTTACCATCTTGGTAATGATTCCTTGACGTTTTGTCCCATCTTGGTAAAGTTAGCTTTCCTAAAATCTAGGACTCTCACTTTTGAATGGACTATATCAGCCCTTGTCCTAATACTGAACAACACCATTCAATGATCACTAGATGAGAGATGATGACCCACTTTAACCTCAGAAATACTTTTGCCATTGGTAAACACCAAGTCCAGTATTGTCTTTTCATGGGTGGGTTCAGTTACCAGTTGCCAGAATAGCAGCAGGGATGTCCTAGTCAATATCTGGCATATTGAAATCACCTATCAGCAGCACTTTTCCTTTCATAGCAAGACTGTATGTTTTCAGTTAAATCTCTGTTCTCTTCTTCTGCCTGTGAAGTCTGTATACAGCACCAATGCAAATGCATGCTCCATTCCCTCAATCCAGTTTAACTCACCTCTGTCTCACCTCTACTCTTGTCTGTCTTCCTTCCCCCTCATATGTACGCCCCTTCCCTCTCCTTCCTGTTGTCTGTGTGCACTATCTGCTTTTCTGTATTTTATTGGAGTTCATGGGTTTTTTCTAAATGTTAAATTTTATTTTATTTTTATTTTTGTTGTAAACTGCTCTGATGCCCCTCCCGAAGGGTGGTATATCAAGTTTTAATAAGCATAAACATAAACCCACAATGCCACCCTTCTCTCATAAGCCCTGCCATTCTGCAGCTTTAATATTATTTTTTACATATAGTTCCACTCTTCCTTCCTGCCTTCCTACCCTGTCCTTCCTGAATAAATTATAGCCTGGTATAATTACATCCCAGTCATGGTTCTCTGTGAACCATGTCTCTGTAACCAACACTAAGTCCAAGTCAACTTCCATTAAAGCCTCAACATCTGGAATCTTATTTCTCATACACATTGCTTTCCATGTATTACCTTTTTACCCATGGTACAGCTTTCTTCACCCATCCCAGACAAATCTAGTTTAAAGCCCTCAGTGGGCTTTTTGTAACTATCACCTTTAGTAAACACACCCTTTACTTGCTTATGTTCATAAGGCAGGCCGATCCAGGCGGTTATCTGGATAGTGGTACTGAATATTGATGCTATCCAGATAATGCCACCAATCGCCACTCTTTCTAGATATTCAGTGCTGGCTGCTGTCTGGATGTGGAAGCTGCATATCTGGATTTGTTTTAAAATGTCATAGCCAACATATTTTTAAATGGTTGAATATCAACTTGACAGTATAAAGGAAGAAATAGCACTGTGGGTCCAGTTGAAGGAACTGAATGGTCAGAACGTCTTGTTTTTCCTAGCCTTTATGATGGTCACCTTCAATAACAATATGAGGGATTTGATTTTGAAAATTCCATGTCCTTACAGACTTTCCCTGATGAAATGAGAAGTAATTATACAAGTAAAATGAAACAGCAGATTAGCATTCTTAAGGATCCATTACTTCTATGGGGTCTATGTTGACACAGTACTACTGCGGATGTGTTGATATATTAGCTATTATCAGAGCTGTGCTTTTATGGTATGAAATATGATTCATGGGTTGATACAATCAAAGGCTGATCACTCTGCCTTAAATTCAGCTAAGTTGGTACATACAGTTCTGCAAGACTTGGTAGGAGAGTCTTGGTTTCTTTGCAGCACTGAACTTCACAATGGACTTTGTTTTCTAGGAGAGCCCATGACTTGGTTGCTGCATTTCCATTTAGTATGTAAGTTGGTAGCGTTATATATTGAATGTTGTACCCTCAAAAAGCTTTCACTCTACAATATATCTTTGATGATTCATTAGAGGGATTTAATATGATTTGTTGATCTCATTATGAGGGTCATTTTAGAAGCCCTAGTCATGCTTTGGATGTCCAAAACACAAAGATGTCTCCAGAGCCATTTTAGAATCCAGCTTTGGGGACATTGAACTCTGAATGGGAGTGTGAAAGAGGCATGGATGGGGCATTCCGAGGATCCTGTATGTCCCTACCTGATCTCTGAAACATCATAGAAGTCTGGTGTTGCATCTAACCTGCTCCAAATATAAAAGAAGTGGTTGTTTTTGCTGAAAAAACATCCAGAGGGTGTAGAGAAGAAATCACTCCAATTGGAAAGAGTGGTAGATGCATGGAATAGTCTCCCAGTGGAGGTAGTAGAGACAAGGACAGTATTTTAATTCAAAAAAAGCATGAGACAAACACAGAAGATCTCTAAAGGAAAAAAAGGGGAGAGAGGAGTGGCCTGGGGTTAGGACACAGTACCTCAGGCCAGGGGTTCAAATCCCACCTGGGGACAGCAATCTCAGGCTGGAGGGACTGAGGTTTCTAGTCCTATAGACACTCCTTGTGGCCTTGGGCAAGCTACTTCACCCTCTGTTGCCTCAGGTACACATAGATTGTGAGACCTTTGGGGACAAGGGAATATATCCAGTACCTGTTTTTAGTGATTACATAATGTAAACTGCTTTGATTGAAGGATAAGGCAGCATAGAAAACTGGTTAAACAAATAAAATTGTAGCTGATATGGAAGGGCAGACTAGGTAAGCCACATGGTCATTTTCTGCTGTCATGTTTCTATGTAACAACTGATTTTGACGATCTTGCTCTTCAAGCAAGCTTCCTGAGAAGTTTGTAGATCAGCAGCTTCTTGATTGTTGGATTTTTGTGACTGCCGGGATCCTAGGCAATATGGACTTTGGGTTGATCATTGAATGGAGACACTTCTGGTGTCTTTATTGAGTGAGGTGCGTTTAGAGCTTCATAAGGGCAGGGATGTGTTATTAGGGTATTTAGCAATCTGTGGCATTGATAATGTTGACCATACCCTGCTCGTCCAGAGATAGACTCAGGGTTGAAAGGTTCAGTTTTGCTGTGGTTTACTTCTTATTTAAGGACTCTTAGTATGTGGAATGTGAGGGGTGAATTTGGATTCACAGTCATTGGACAACGGACTCCCTCAGAGGTCTGTGCTCTCTCTCTTGCTTTTTAATTTCTTTATTTGTCCATTGACAGCAATTTTTCAGTAATTTGGTGTTTTTCATTATTTGTTTCTGGAGGACATTAAATTGGAGTTGCAGTAGAGGAAAATCAGGGGTCAGCATTGCATTAATTGGCAACCAGCTTACTGGCTACTGTAGCTTGGCTGCGGGCTTCTAATTTGAAGTTAACATTCGTAAGCCTGAATATTTATGTATTAGTTGTCTTAATAGACTTTTGATTTTTGTACCAGATATTGGAGGAATTCAGTTAACTGAACAGTGGACAGTACAGAATTTGGGTAGTATTTGATGAGGGATTATTCTTTCATGATCAGATTTCCTCAATAGTCTGGGCATCCTTTGCTAGTTTGCAATTGCCTCATCAATTGCGACCACTGTTGGAATCACATGATTTTGCTACATTGGTGCATTCTTTGTAACAACTCGGTTAGGTTATAAGGCTTGAGATGGGGTGGTAGTTTCTTGGTTTTGATGGATCCAAGATTGTTGTTGGGTTGTTGTTGTTTTTAGCTTCAGAACAATCAAGGTCTTCAGGATGTGGGAACCATGCCTTCATATAAACTGGAGTTGATGATGGAAAGCAGAAGAGAAAATAGGTTTAAGGCAGAATCTTTGATCTACCTGGAGGAGAAAGGGTCCAGGGGACAGGTGGTAGCATTGATAGCAGGTAGAGGTTTTTGCACTTGTAGCAGGGTACTGCAGGTTAGTGATTCCTGCAGTATATTAATATTTTACTGCAGCTAAGTAACTAGCCCCTTTAGCTTTTTAATGACCTCTGGGTTTGATATTCAGCACCGGTGGCTAGCGCTGCTAAAGAGGCTAGCTGCTGGCATTGAACATTAAACCTGGATATTCAATGCCAGGGTCATATCCAGCACTTAAAAAAAAATGAGACCCCCATCCTCCTTCACCCTTTGAATGTACAGTCTCAGCATATACTGATTCTTATAGATAAGCTCATGAGCATGGAGGAGTTATCTTTTCCTACATCCAATTCTTCAAGATATATATAAGGCTAGTCCACAACTCCAAAGTACTACTACTATTACTACTACTGAGTATTTGTATAGTGTTACAAGACGTACACAGCACTGCACAGACGTGTAAGAGACAGTCCCTGCTCATCAGAGCTTACAATCTAGTCAAGACAGACAACACAAGGGAAACACAAGGAGATCAAGTGAGTCAAGATCCGAAAGTGGCAGCGAAGAGGTGACTTGAGCAGAGGAGTAATATGAGAACAAGGCTGGCGGAAGATTAGCCGTGCAGCACAGTGTTGAACAGATTGAAAGCTATTAGAGAGCACTAGAATTGCAAGCTGTTTGATAGCACATTCTATGCTGTTAAAGTATTTTTCAATATCAATTGCAGTCTTTTGCTCCACTTTTCTCTCAATAATTTGTACTGCATTGTTGCAGCTTCTTCTACTCTTAGATACATATATAGTCTTTCCTGTTCAAGCTCTTTCATATTATAGTCTTCTGCCAAAGAAATGTCTTCACTTTACCTTAGTTTTCCATTATGAAAGGTTGTTTTTATACTTGTGAAGAGATGATAGTAGACAACTGACACTTCACATTTCCATGACAGTGGCCTAAACTCTCCTCTTAAAAATATATGTCTTGTCTGTTAGACCACACAGGTTCTGAGATCCAAGTTCTGATCCCCACCAGTGGTGCTGCTACTGACCCTAGGTCTCTCTGCTTCACCTACTGTTCCCATGCCGCACTGACATAATGAAAATAGTTTCTATATATTCCATAATGTGTTGAGATTTTACTGCTAATCCACAATACAATGCACACACCATTCCTGGTATTAAAGATCCAGTGGATACTGGAGCAGGTCTACTGGAGCAGACTTACAAGTGATGTTACTCGCACATCTACAAATCTATTGGTGTGTACCCTGCCTACCCCTGTATGTCAGCCTTCTCTTTGTCAGGTTCATTTCATGTTATTTTCTATCAAGCTTCCCACTATGGAGTCTGTCTGCACTGCACCACATAGCCTGACTTTTCTGTATCACAAAAACACAATCAGCACCTAGACCTTCTGCATATGAGCTCTATGTGTGCTCTTCACTTTTTCTCTCTCCAAAGCCTCATAATTGTCTTGCTTTTTGTTCTCTGAAACCTATACCTGCCTAACACAAGCTTCTCTCCCTCTGAAATCTAAGAGAAAAATGTAAAAAAAAAATAGTGCTAGTCTCATATTCTTGATGACATTTGTCAGAAGTGGAATTTATTAGAAGTAATGTTTGTTTGTGGAATAGGTGGCTAACGATTACAGCAACAGCCTAGTACCCAAGAGATCAGTCGCTTTACTCTTCATTGCCTCAGAAGAAAAGGTCTTGCAATCTACGTCCGGTCATACATTGCCAAGAAAACCCAGGGGCTCCTTGACAAAAGATTTTAGCATGATAGATCAAGTGATTCCTGCTTCTTCCTTGTTCGCTTCCCACAGCGGCTCCACTTTGTTACCAAGCTCACCCCCATGACCAGAGGCTACAGACTTTCAGCTGAAGCCACAAGAGCTGCATAGTCAAGGCAGATGCTAGAGAATAGTTATCCTCTGGGCAACAGAAGGCAAGACATCCTCCAGTTAGACCCACTGGGCGAAGCATGGGGTGTGTCTTTGATGAAAGATCGAATACTGGTGTAATGCCTCCTCCAGGGTTGTCTCTCATCTTCTACTGCCTTGGGGATAACGTCACTGGTTTCTGTGTCTTCAGCAGCAAGTTTCTAGCCTCTGCCCCTAAGGGTCTTGGGTTAGCTCCCCAGTGTTTTCCTAGATGCATAGACTATAACAGCACTGAAAACTAATGGATTTTAAGACTCATTTTGGTTTGTTTTTAGGCAGATAATTAAACCAAGAATGCCCTCACTCATTGCAGATCTCTAGAACCAGCCAAGCAAGACAGCATCCTAAACCTAACATGAAAAATTTATCTGTGGTGAGTATCCAGTTGAGGTCCATTCCTTACATATACAGACCTAGTCATTTACAGAACACAGCAATGTAGATCTTTCCCCTGGAGTAACTAGCTACTGTATGCTAAAATGTTGCATACAAAATATTTTTATAATCTGATGCCCATCTACACTATTCAAACAGTCTGTAATTATCTAATGCCAAATGATTTGCTAGTCTGAAGGATTTAACAGGGTATGAAAAAGAATATGAAAGACTGAATTTTTTTCTGTCCTGTAAGTATCTGAATCATCTTTTGATTAATTGTTACTTCAAGAGTTCTTTTCACTGGTGCACAATGACGCAACTAAATCCACTTATAATAAGAGCAACACAAAAAAGAGATAACAAATGGTAGTGCCTGTCAGAAATCACACTGATGTTAAGTATTCAGATTTGTTTTTTCATAGTATATGGATGGCAGCAGGCACTTAAAAGAGAAAAGTGATTACTAATATTGAAGTTCTATATTAGCATATGCAAAATGGAGGAAACTTTTCTGTCTGGGCATAATCTTTGGACTACACCAACTCAGATGTATAATACAAAAAAATAACCATTTTCCTTCTTACAATGCAAACTCGATCCTTGCTGCAAAAGGTTTACAACCAGTATTAATCTCAGACCATATGAGAGTGACAAGCAGTCAAGCTGACAGTTTTGTAAGAAAAAACACTTCTTGACTGAGAAAAGAATGTGAATTTTAACATGGGATTCTGTTTCAAGATCACAAAGGAAGAAGGATATTTGGAAAACTGAATCATGCTTTAAACTACAACAGAACTGCAATGTCTTCTATTTTTTTAAATTTAATTACTCACCTCTTCAACAGTATTTGAAGCAATGTACAATAATAATAACATTATAAGAGAAGACCCTTTAAAACAATAAGCCTTCTACCATCTATACTAGCACCCTGCTCAACTGCTAGAAAGTGTCTCCAGATCGAACGCCAAACTTCTCAAGTCTTTTTCAGCATGATTATCCACTGGTACCTGATTACACAATTTCTGCTGTTCAAATTCAAACACACTTTGATGGGAGTACTGCAACCTTATCGCAGCCAGGAGCAACAAAGATGCCTGCTGAGATGATTGGAGCAGCCTGGCAGGAACATAAAAGCTACATTTCTTTCTAAGACATGCTGGGCCACTGTGGGTCAGGGCTTTATAAATCAAACAAAGAATCTTAAATTCCACATGAGCTGCCATATTCGGCAGACATTGTAAATGTTGATCCGCCTTTGTTGGAATATTCTAATCAGGTGGTAACAAACACATGGGTTAATGTAGCTAACTTCTGCCCTGACTCAAAAGTCAGGATTCTTCTCAAAAGCTGCAGAGCCCGAACTGAAACTCTCACTACAAAACTTGCATCTAGAAAAAGCCCCAAACTCCTCACCATCCTACTACTCTCCAACTTGCAACCTCTGAGTTTGAAAATGAGAGACCTGAACTTCTACTCCATTGCTTCCCCCCATGGATGGCACTACCCATTAGGCAAACCAGGCAGTCGCACAGAGCACAGAGTTACCAGATATCCCTGATTTTCAGGAACAGTCCCCAAATTTGAGCAGTAAACCCGGACAAGTCCAGCGGTTTCCCCTGATTTTGAAAGAAAGCATTTTACATACGCACATTTCTTCTCACTCTCTCTCTGCACATGTGCAGCAGGCAGGCAGTGGTCTGACACAAAAAAAAAAGCTGCCTGCCTGCTTAAATGATAAGAAGAGAGGGGACTGACCAACCATTTTAGCGCTTGTCGTGCAGCTCGCTGCTGCCAGCATAGCATTTCAAGTTCCTGCAGCGGCTGACCCAACAGTGTGGCACATTCTGACCCAACCTGAAGCAGCTCAGGACCAAGGAGGAGCCGAGCGAGCCTGAGCCCAACATTTCTCTACCAGCCAGCCAAAGCAGTTCTGTGCTGCTACCCAACACCCATGGCAAGTAAGGAAAGCATAGTTACTCACCTATAACAGGTGTTCTCCGGGAACAGCAGGAATCAGCCCTCACATATGAGTGACGTCGGCACTGATGGAGCCCACACGGACCATTTCCCCAGCTTTCAAAGAAAGCCTTTGGGAGATGCCACCATATATGCATGGTCCCCTTCCCACACAAGGATGTCATCTTCCTCAGTTAGATGACATAGCTAGGACAGTAGTAAAACTAAAACAAGGTAGGGAGGCAACTCCCAGGGGAGGAGGGAGGGTTGTGAGGACTGATTCCTGCTATTCCCGGAGAACACCTGCAACAGATGAGTAACTATGCTTTCTCCAGGAACAAGCAGGAAGTCAGTATTCACATATGGGTCTCCCTAGCTCCAGGCTGCCAAGGAACGAACCACGAGAACGCCAATGATGGCCAAGTCAGGTAGCCATGAGTTGCAGAAGATGAGTCCCCACTGAGAGACTCGGCAAGACCCTAGCATTCAGCGACACTATCATTCCAGTAGCTTGAACACAGAAGGGTCAGAGGGCAGGAGTTGCCTACACCCCAAGAATATTACGGAGTACTGTCTGTCCAAACCCAATGTCCCTATGGGACTCACTCTCCAGGCAGTAGTGAGCTGCGAACGTATGAACTGAAGAGCATGTGGCAGCCTTGCAGGTCTCCGTCACCAGCACTGAGTGGAGGTTGGCCACCAACGTGGCCATCGCCCTCACGCAATGCACTGTGATCCGGTGCTCGAGAGAGAGGCCAGCTCGCTCATAGGCGAGGGCAATACAGTCTGCCACCCAAGTGGACAGACTTTGCTTAGTCATGGGGAGCCTCAGTCTTCTGGGGTCATAAGACAAGAAAAGCTGAGGGGCTTTTCGATGGGCCTGAGTCCGCTGTAAGTAGAAGGATAGGGCCCATTTGCAATCAAGTATATGAAGTATTAATTCCTCCCTGACAGCGTGAGGCCACGGGAAGACGGTATGGATGACCATCTCTTGGTTGTGGTGAAAATGGGACACCATCTTCAGAAGGAATTTGAGGTGTGTGCGGAGCACTACCCTGTTCTTATAGAACCTTGTATCCCATCAGGGCCTGGAATTCGCTTATTCTTGAGTGGACGTGAAGGCCATCAGAAAGGCCACTTTCCAAGACAGGTACTGCAGGTAGCAAGTGGCTAGGGGCTTGAATGGCGGTTTTCTGAGCTGGAAGAGCACCACATTGAGGTCCCACTCCACCGCCGGAGGACGGAGAGGGGGCTTGAATAACATTAGGCCCTGGAGGAACCTGGAGACCAGGGGCTGGCTTGAGAGGGTTTTTTCCCTCGATAGGGTGGTGGTGGGAAGCTATGGTGCTAAGATGCACCCTCACCGAGTTAGATTTCAGCCCAGTGTGCAACAGGTGCTGTAGCTACTGAAGTACCAGTTGCATCCGGCAGGAGAAGGGATTCTCCTCCTTCTCCACACACCAGGCAGAGAACCTTCTCGACTTAAAGGCATAAGCCTGTCTGGTGGAGGGTTTCAGGGAGGCCAGTAGGAACTCCTCGACTTCCCCTGAGAGACTGAAAGGGACCATTGCTACCCTTTCAGCAGCTATGCTGTTAGCGCTAGTGACCCTAGGTTGGGGTGCAGGAGGGAGCCCTCCTCCTGGTTCACGAGGTCTGGGGCCCAGCCCAGTGGGACTGGGAGTGCCACCAACAGGGAAAGCAATAGAGGGAACCAAGGTTGTCTGGGCCACCTGGCGGCAAACAGTATAACTGATGCCTTCTCACTCTGGACCTTGAAGAGGGTCTTGGCATCCAGGGGTGTCAGTGAGAAAGCACAGAGCAGGCCTTCAGACCATGATATCAGGAAGGCGTCTGCCACCACTCTCCCTAGGTGTGGCTGGTACAAGCAGGAGCAAGGCAGCCGAGCGTTGTCTGGTGAGGCGAATAGGTCCATCATGGGTCTGCCTCAGAGGTAGAAGAGTTGCCTGGGATTTTGGCGCCACTCATGTGGGCATAGAACTCTGCTGAGCCTGTCCACTAGGCAGTTGTCCTGGCCCGGGAGGTACACCGCTCACAAGAGCATGCCGTTGCGTGCTGCGAAGGAGAGGAGTGCCACTGTCTCCTGGCAGAGGCAGTACAAGCTCATGCCCCCTTGTTTGTTGATATAAAACATGGCAACCTGATTGTCTGTCTGGATCAGTACAGGCCGGTGTCACAGGCAGTGGCAGAATGCCCATAGGGCCAAGAAGATTGCCCTCAGCTCTAGAAGATTGATCTATAAGAGTGACTCCTCTTGAGACCAGCTGCCCTATGTGCGGCGGTCCCCACAATATGCCCCCCAACCCAGGAGGGAGGCATCTGTGGTCAGAGTACTCTGTGGTGCAGGTGTCTGGAAGGGCATTCCTACATGGAGGTGGTGCAGGTTTTGCCAACAGTTGAGGGACTCCGCCAGTTGGTGGGTAACCCTGACCCTGTCCCGTAGCCTGCCCATGACTCGAGTCCACTGCGAGTTGAGGCACCATTGGGCTATCCACATGTGTAAGTGGACTAAGGGCGTGACATGGACAGTCAAGGTCATATGGCCCAGCAAGTGGAGGAGGAGTTGAACCGGTACTGACCGGTAGGACTGCACCTCTCCTGCCAGTTGGGGGCATTCTGCCCTCTCTTTTGGAAGGACGGCCTTAGCCTGTAATGTGTCCAACTGAGCACCTATGAACTCCAGATTTTGGACTGGAGAGAGATGGAATTTGGAGTAGTTGATGATGAATCCCAGGTGCTGCAGTAAGAGGGGTTGCAAACTCTGGGACCTGACTGACCTCTGAGACTGTGCCACCTCTGATTAACCAGTCGTCCAAGTAGGAGAAGACGAAAGCCCCTTGCAGGTGCAGTTGGGTGGCTATTACCACCAGGCACTTGGTAAAGACCATTTGCGAGAAGGCCAGGCCGAAGGGAGTACTCTGTACTGGCAATGCCCCCCTCCCACCACAAACAGTAGGTAGTGCCTATGAGAGGGGTGGATCAGGATGTGAGTGTATGCATCCTTTACATCCAAGGAGCACGGCCAATCTCCCTGGTGGAGGTAAGGCAGTAGTGTTCCAAGGGAGAGCATCCCACTCGGAGTCAAGGGGTGATGACGAATCCCTGCGACTCCTTGCCTCGAGGCCAGCATCAAGGGGCCGAGGGCCTCCTGAGGACCTGGGGTCCAAGTCGCAGAAACTTGCTGGGGAGAATCGGATACCCGAGGAACGGGACCGAGACCTCAACCAGTGCTGAGGGCTTCCCGAGGCCGGTGGCACTCGGAGCTTGGCTCGACGACCAGGGACTCCCCTGCAGTCAGGGGCCCGGTTGTCAGGGTAGATGATGCGGATGAACTAGCCATCATTGCCTGCTGCAGGGCCAGGATAGCAGAGACGTTCTGCCCCAGGCCTGCCATTCTGGTTTCCATGCCAGAAGGCTCTGCAGCTTTTGGGGCAGGCACCAAGGATCTTGGGCCCTGCGCCGGCACTGGTGAGTGATCCTTCAATGAGGACTATGACCTCGAGGAACCTCACATGATCTCCGCCGGCTGAGAAATCCTTCTTGAGGACCTCGGTAGGGTGCTGCTTGGAGCCACCCAAGTCCCTCCAATTGAAAGCAAGTCCCTCCAATTGAAAGCTACGAGGGGACATGGGATGAGGGTGAAGGGGGATAGAGTCAGGAATGATATGCAGAAATATTTCTGCATGGAAAGAGTGGTGGATCCGTGGAATAGTCTCCCAGTGGAGGTGGTAGAGATGAGGACAGTATCTGAATTCAAAAAAGCATGGGACAATCACAGAGGATCTCTAAAGGAAAAAAGGGGACCGTTGTAGTTGTTGATATGGAAGGACAGACTAGATAGTTGTTTCTAATATGGTGGAACCTCGATGGACTTCGAGGATTTCTTCTTTTTTCTCTCGGGGTCCAGGGTCTTCTCGAAGAAGCCACAACCACGGGACTCTGAGGGTGCTCGGGCTTTCACAGGACATGCTGGGCTTGAAGATGGGCTTGGAGCTCAGCATTGGGGAGGCGGTGCTGAGTCAGACCTGGGGAACAGTTTCTCCTGCAATTCTGATCGCTTTTTATTGGTCTTGAGCATCATGGCCAGGTCACAGGAGGTGCAGTCATGGTCCGGTCCCAGGCAGCGCAAGCAGCAGTCATGGGTGACAATGACTGACATGGTTTGACTGCAGCGGTCACATTTTTTTAACCCACCGGGGGATATGGTGAGGAACACCCGGTCGGGGTCGATGACCCCCAGGTGAAAAAAGGCATGAATGCTGGTCAAGGCAAGCCTCAATCGGAAAAAGAGAAAAAGGCCGAAAATAGCACCAGGAGCAGCGCCGACTCAAGGCAGGAAGAGGAACTGGTATGCAAACCAGAAAAAGGCTATACTTTTAAGGAAATAGCAAGGATTTTTTCCGGGAAAACGGGACAGATGTCTGTTTGGCTCCGCGGAAAAAAGGAGATTGACAAGATGACAACATTGGGCGAGAAGGGGACCATGCATACGTGAAGCATATCCCAAAGGTTTTCTTTGAAAGCTGGGGAAATGCTCCACATGGGCTCCATTGGCACCGATGTCACCCATATGTGAGGACTGACTTCCTGCTTGTTCCTGTAGAAGAAAATATAACTGAGGTAAGAAGACTGATAGCAACTTCCTGGGAGAAGTGGAGGGGAGTGGGAGGGGGGAGGTGTAAAGGTTTTTTTTTTTTGCACTGCCAGTGAAGCAAAGCAAGGAGACATGCTGGATTTGTGTGTGGGACCCTCACCCCCCCCCCCCCCACCTAGTCCAGCATGTCTCTTTGCTTCATAAGGCAGCACAAAAAAAATTCAAAAAATAAAAGCAGCGCTGTATGCCCTCCTTTCCCCCAATCCGGTACATCCCTGAGGTGATTGGTTGTGTCAGCCAGAAAATTCTCATTTAAATTATTCACATCACAAAAACACTCTCATCATTATGTTCAAGCATAAGCAGCATGGAACATCTATGTTAGGAAATCATTCAACATATTTTAAGATTGTCGGTCAGACATAATATTAACCCAAAATGGTTGACTTAAGATGTAGGATGGATTCTTACTGTTGCTTTGATGATTGATGAAATTAGGGCATGACTTTTCTATTCTCTTGTCCATGGCCTTTTATATGAAGCATGGCTATTATATTCTTTGCTGCATGGGATACTAAAATGCTTTAAATTGTAAAGTAATCCTGGAACCTAAATTTTCATAATCCAAAGCAAAAAGTGAGCACTCCAAAACTGATACTGTCATCCACTTGGGTACAAACGACATGGCTAAATTAGTGCCTCTGCAGTTCAAAGGGACTTCCAGACTCTGGGAGAGAAACTCAAGCATTAGACTATAGTATTCTTAGAAGTTCTACCTGTTCATGGTAAGGGGACAGAAAGGCTGCATCACATAAAGAACTTTAATACATGGCTCCAAACCTGGTGCAAACAAGATATATAGGTATATAGGTGACTGGGGAAACACATGGATCAACAAGAGACTATATTGTACTGATGAACTACATCTCTCCGCCACAGGGATAAGGATCCTAAGTGAAAACTTCAGGCATTATGTGGACAGGCATTTAAACTAGGGAAAGGGGGTGATGGATGGAGAAGGACAAGTTCAGTACATCACTCCCAGCAAAAGAAAAACAACATTGAAAACAGCCACACTTTTGAACAACACGTCAATGGCAAGTGGGACGGGGTGTGTAGAACAAAACCCATGCAAAAGGCAGGCAAATCACTCAACAAATGCTGGAAAGCAATGAGTACAAATGCACGAAGCCTAGCCAACAAAGTTCCTCATCTGAAAGCCCTAATGGTGGAAATGGACTTGGATATTGTGGCCATTACAGAAACATGGTTTAACGAGCCATGTGAATGGGATTTAACCATAGCTGGCTATAATCTATTTAGAAGAGATGGGTAGAAAAGAGAAGAGAAGGTAGAAAAGGAGTAGGAGTAGTCCTGTATGTCAAAAGCAATATTAAAGCTGCTGAAATGCAGGGGACATGGGGACAAGAAGAAGCGCTCTGGATTGTGTTGGAAAGAGGAGATGACACTGTCTACAGGCCTCCAACTCAAACCGAAGAAATAGATAGCAAATTGATTGTTGATATTGCAAAGATAGCCATGAAGGGGGAAGTGATCATATTGGGTGACTTTAATCTACCCAATGTGGATTGGAGTGTTCCTTCTGCAAATCTAGAAAGAAGTAAAAAAATTGTGGATGCCTTCCAAGATGCGTTACTTAAACAAGTAGTGATGGAACTGACCAGGTAGAGCTCTGTGCTGGATTTAGTGCTCACCAACGGAGATAGCGTGTCAAATATCCAGGTGGGTACCCATGTGAGCAGCAGAGATCATCACACGGTGTGGTTTGAGATAAAAGCTAAGGTGGAATCCAATGACAGCAAACTCAAAATCTTAGACTTCAAAAACGCTGACTTCAGTAAAATGGCCAAGTACCTGAAGGAGGAGTTGGTAGGGTGGGAGGGGTCAAGGGAAGTGGAATTGCAATGTGCTAAACTAAAGAAGGCAATAAAAAATGGAACAGATACATACATAAGGAAAGTAAATAAAAACAAGAGGAAAAGGAAACCTATTTGGGTCTCCAAAGAAGTGGTTGCACAAATAAAGGCAAAAAACACTGCTTTCACAAAATTCAGAAGCTCGCAAACAGAGGAACACAGAAAAGAATACAAGATCAAACTAAAAGAGACAAAAAAGAGAAATAAGGATAGCAAAATCAAAGGCAGAAGAAAAGATAGCTAAAGATATGAAGTGTGGCGACAAGACATTTTTTCAGGTATATTTGGGAGAGGAGGAAAATCAGAGGTGGAATTGCAAGACTCAAAAGTGCTCGGAACGGATTCATGGAAAGTGACATTGAAAAGGTGACAATGCTAAACAAATACTTCTGCTCTGTTTTCACTAGAGAAAATCCTGGAGCAGGACCACCTGTGATTGACAAATATACAAATGGGAATGGAGTAGATACCACACCATTCACAAAAGATGATGTGTTAGAACAGCTTGCAAAACTGAAAGCGGACAAGTTAGTGGGACCAGATGGGATATGCCCCAGGATACAGAGAGAGCTCAGAGAAGTTCTTGCAGGGCCTTTAAAGGATATTTTTAACACTAGAAGCCCCAGGGATCGAGCACTCCACAGCAGCAGGAGGTCGCCGCGGGAAGATCGGCCCAATCGGGGCAGCCGGAGCAGCATTTAAAAGCGGCGCCAGCAGGCGCACCAGTGCCTGGCGGGCCCGCGCCTGAGGGCCACGCCAGGCGTGGACCGTGAAATTAGGACCGTGACATTAAGTCTATGAAATTGGGACTCCCGCTTGAACCCACAAAACTCTGGTATGACCGTGCGGCAACAGAACAGGTACCCACGTATACTGTGTATAATTTCCCTACCCAGGATTGCATGCATATAGTTAATTATGTATAAACAGTGTGAAGCAAATATTTATACCAGAACAGACTGACTAGGAAAGCTTTTGTCACCAAGATTTCATGAAGTATATGTATGTAATAGTATACGCTGCTATATCCCATACTTAAGAGAGGAAGTTTCCAACCTGTTACCTTGCATGACACAAATAGACGGTTGCCTGATTGCAAAATATTCTAGCAGGGAGCCTTTTCAAGGCCCTCCCCCCAACACATGCCCCCTGCTTCACTGAGTTGGCCCAGACGAATCAAAAAAATGGAACGCACTATCATTACATTAATAAGCCTTTACCTGCTCCTCATAATTTGGCCACCCCACTCACTAGCCCTAAATACATCACACAATCACATCCCTATTGTACCTAGTGGGAGAAAATGGTCAGGCGAATTCTACTACAATTCACACGGGGTTAACCATCCGCACCACCACCATTTATTACACATCCCACTCCAACACACTACGAAAGCCAGGCAAGGCAAAAGCCTCTACCCTAGAAACCTAAAATGTGCCCTCATAAATGCCCGCTCACTTCGCAAGAAGTGGCCAGTAATCACAGACATAATAACATCCCATAACCTGGATATCATCATGGTCACTGAAACATGGCTTTCCTCGGAAGACAATACCATTCTTAACCAGCTACTCCCATCTAACTTTGTTGCATTCACCAGCCATAGGCAGAACAAAAGAGGTGGAGGAGTGCTCATCATCACCAGGATGGATCTCCAGTTCAAAATGGATGACTCCACCAGTAACAACAACCTGGAAACTGTATCAATCTCCAACAACATATGCTCTATAAACCTGATTTATAGAGCTCCATCAGCCGATCCAGATGACCTATCAACCATAATAAACTTAGCATCCAACATCCAGGGTCCAAATAAACCTAATTGGATCCTAGGGGACATCAATCTGCCATCATTACAGGACAATCAAGCAACTGCACTTATAGAAGCCCTAGAGATCCTGGGATACATGCAAGTGGTGCAGGAACCTACGCACGCGAAAGGTAACATTCTAGACCTTATATTCGCCCCTCAGGTAATTTGCGATCGACCACAAAACATCATGCTGTCAGTAGCAGCAGTCCCATGGTCTGATCATAAACTTATCACTTTTCAGATGCCTATCCTCAACAAGCCACCAAGGCCCAAAGTGGATCCAAGCAAGACCTCTAGCCCAGCTGCCAGAAGTTTCCACCCGTTTAATAGAGAACGCACACCTGCACACTCATTGATGAGACTTCCCTAAACCTAGATGAACTGATCACCACTTGGAACAACAAACTCAGCGCAATCGCGATCCGTACTCCAACAAACAAGTCCCCGAAGAAAAGAACATCAGCCCCTTGGTTCACAGCCGACCTGAGGACATCACTAACCCTTCTACGGAGGCTTGAGAAGCGCTGGAGGAAGTCACGCACCAGCAGTGACCAAGCAGCATACATCCAACATCTGGCTGCGCACCGCAAAGCCATCACAGACAAGATGAGACAATATCATACAGACACCCTGAGACGGTCATTAAATAAACCACATGACCTGTTTAACCTAGTCAAAACTCTTGCTAAAGAACCAACCCCTGAGCACCATGGTGATATCCACCCGCAGGACTTTGCAGTCTACATGCAATCCAAAATGTGCAAGACCAACAAAATAGTAATACCGGACCCCCCCCCCCCCCCGATGATCAAGAGTACCCAGCATCGTTAACATCCTTCTCTACACCATCAATGAAACTTATCGAAGATACCATCTTAGCCCTAAACACTACCACCGCACACACAGATCCTTGTCCGGCATTCTGGATAAAAGATCTGCGATGTGACCTCTCTCCAATTATAGCCAACATCATAAACTGATCCTTTAACACTGGGTCTTTCCCCTCTACTCTCAAGCAGACCTCTGTCAGACCTCTTTTAAAAAACACCAAGTTAGACCCCCAAAAGGTAGAGTCTTACAGGCCCATATCTAGTATACCTATGCTCGCAAAAATCATTGAAAAAGTAGTGCATAGGCAATTACAGGTTCATATTGACTCTGCTACCCCACTAGATCCATCCCAACATGGATTCAGAGAGTCACACGGAGTGGAAACACTACTCACAGCCCTTTTCAACAATACAATTTCTGGCGTTGACAACATCCGACATGGATTTGCACTCATTTTTTTAGATATAGCATCAGCTTTCGACTCAGTATGCCATGAGATTCTTCTTTGCCGGCTAAGAGAGAAAGGTATCAGCGGAACAGTGCTCGAATGGTGCAGATCCTACCTGTCCGGAAGATGGCAGCATGTTCGAGCAGACGGGGCTACATCGGAACCATTTCAACAAGGTCAAGGAGTGCCACAAGGATCCTCCCTATCATCCTTGATGTTTAATATATACATCCAACCCATCTGCAACATCATTAGAACCTTCAATGTCAGTTGTATGATATATGCCGACGATGTTCTGTTATACATGCCAGTATCATTGGATAAACTAGACCTCGCCCCTCTGACCAACTGCTTCAACACCATATCGGAGTGGCTCCTCTCACAAAATCTGCGAATTCAACACAGGAAGACGGAGGTTCTCTTCATCTCGAGGAATCCAAACTTCATACCACCCAACTGTGTGAAGGTAAACGATGCCGCACTACAAGTGAAACCCGCTATACGTTACCTTGGAGTGACGCTGGATCAAAACCTCGACATGAAGAAACACATTGCCAATACCATAAGAGCGATCTATTTCAAGATCAGATCCCTCAGACACCTACGCCCGTTACTCGATCCAGATGATTTCCGCACCATTTACCAAGCCCTGATCATTCCCCATTTCGATTATGCAAACTCCATACTACAAGGGCTCCCCCAATCCACCTTGAACCCCCTGCAACTTGCTATGAACAGTGCAGCGCGGGTACTCTTTGGGGCATCCAGGAGAGACCATGTAACACCCCTCCTGAAACAGTTACACTGGCTCCCCATTCAAGCCAGGATCAGTTTTAAGACCTTGCTGATGACCTTCAAAGCTGGCAAGGGGCTCTCCTCCTCCTCCCTATCTGAACTCATCCAACCACTTGCACCTAACAGACCAAGAAGAACCGCAGAGTCAAACATGCTAACAATCCCAAAAGATATGACAAGATGCACCAAAACAACAGCTAACAGAGCTTTCCGACTCTATGCCCCAAGACTATGGAATACATTACCGGCACATATCAGGGCAATCCCCAACTTGAGCCAGTTCAGGAAGGCCCTTAAACATTTCGTCTTCTTCAAATATCTCACTGACAACACCGAACCTCAGTCCCACTTGAATAGCGAGAACGTCAGCAATAGTAGTAGTCAACCAGGCAAGCCCTTGCAACGTGTCCCCAACAATGTAAAACACCATACAGTATCCTTTTCTTGCTACGCTTTTTATGTATATAGTTTACCCTGTTATCCAAGTTCCATATCCTGTTAATTGTAATGACCAGACATATGCAATTTGTCGGATGTTTCTGTTCCATGTAAACCGCGCTGATGTCAAATAGTGCGGTATATAAGAAATGTTAATAAATAAATAAAATAAATAATAAAAGGAATTTTACCTAGAAACCCCAAAGTGCGTCAATTGACGCATTATCACGGCGACTACGTTTAGCATGAAAGGCAGATGTGAATTAATGTGAAGTTACTTATTTGTTAAATACGTGCAGTATGTGACGTCATTGTGTGTTTATTGTTTGTAATGTCGGAGTAAAACTCTAAGCAGTGATTGAGATGCGCCACCTAGTGGGAACATGAATTTATACCTAGAAGCCCCAAAGTACGTCAATTGACGCATCCAAGACAATTGAGTGCGTCAATTGACGTACTTTGAGGCTTCTAGGTATAAATTCACTTTCCCGCTAGGTGGTGCATCTGTCATTAATTTTCGATGCACATATTTGAACATCTTGACCTTGCTAACAAAGTCATAGAACATGACTGACATGGTTCTAGCAGTGGTGCTGGTATACAACTTTGAAGATGCATTTGCGTCAACTGACGCACTTTGGGGCGTCTAGTGTTAATAGATCCTTGGAGACAGGAGAAGTTTCACAGGACTGAAGAAGGGCTGATGTGGTACCTCTCCACAAAGTGGTAATATGGAAGAAGTGACAAGCTACAGGCCAGTAACCCTTACCTCGGTGGTGAGAAATGTAATGGAGATGCTCCTGAAAGAGAGAATAGTGGACTTCCTCGAAACCAACAGGTTGCATAATTCGAGGCAACATGGTTTTACCAAAGGATGATCTTGCCAAACAAATCTGATTGAGTTCTTTGACTGGGTGACCAGAGAACTAGATCAAGTGCATGCGATGGATGTGATCTACCTTGATTTCAGCAAAGCCTTTGATACTGTTCCTCATAGGAGGCTTATCAATAAACTCAACAGCTTGGGGATGGGTCCCAAGATGGTGAACTGGATCAAACGTTGGTTGACTGACAGATGACAGAAAGTGACAGTAAACGGAACTCACTCGGATGAAAGGAAGATGATTAGCGGTGCCCCAGGGTTCGGTCTTGGGACCGGTACTGTTCAGTATATTCGTGAGTGATATTGCCGAAGGGCTGAATGGAAAAGTATGTCTTTTTGCAGATGACATCAAAATTTGCAACAGAGTGGACTCCCCTCAGGGAGTGGGGAACATGAGCTGGAAGAATGGTCTAATGCTTGGCAGTTAAGATTTAATGTGAAGAAGTGCAGTGTAATGGACTTGGGAAGCAGAAATCCAAGGGAATTGTATGCGATAGAGGGTGAGAGGTTGATGTGCACGGACCAGGAGAAAGACTTCGGTGTGATTGTTTCCAATGATCTCAAGGTGGTGAAACTGTGTGACAAGGCGGTGACAAAAGCCAGAAGGATGCTGGGTTGCATACAGAGAGGAATTACCAGCAGAAAGGAAGAGGTACTAATTTTTTATTTATTTTATTTATTTAGACAGTTTTGTATACCGCCTTATCCTTCAATCAAAGCGGTCACAACACAAGTGGGGGATACATTTAACACGTGGGGATATGAGACACACACACTAATACTTACATACTTACTTACTTGTCGCTGGTGAGGCCTCACTTGGAATATTGTGCTCAGTTTTGGAGAGCATATCTCACAAAGAATATAAAAAGGTGACCAAAATGATTTGGAGCCTGCGTCAGAAGACTATGAGAAGAGACTTGAAGACCTAAATATGTACACACTGGAGGAGAGGAGGGACAGGGGAGATATGATTCAGAACTTTAAATACTTAAAGAGTATTAATGGACAAACAAACCTCTTCCAAAGACAGGGAAGCTGTAAAGCTAGAGGGCATAACATGACACTGCAAGGGGGTAAACTGAAAGGCAATGTCAAGAAATACTTTTTCACTGAAAGGGTGGTGGATGCTTGGAATGCCCTCCCGATGGAAGTGGTGGAGGCAAACACATTAACAGAATTCAAAATGGCATGCGACAGATATAGTGGATCCCTTTACAGCACAGGATAAAATCAAAATAAGCATGACTATCTCTTATATCTGAACAAATAGGGGTGACCTACAAGAGCGGTGGGTACACTCCTAAACAAAGGCATGGGGAGAGGTGACCTAGATGGAGCGTTAGGTGTACCTACTTTTGCTGCCTTGCTGGGCAGGCTAGATGGTTCATACTTGTCTCTATCTGCCATCATATACTCTGTTACTATGTTAGCATATAGGGTAATTCTGGAAGGGGGGAGTTCCTTTCAAAGGTTCAAGAAAGGGTTAAAATCCTGGCTTTTCCGGGAATTCTTTGGTTAATTATTTTAATAGTTTTTTGCAGCCTTATACTCAGTGGAAGATTCATACGCTTCCTCATGTTTCTCTGCTATCTATAGTCTGAGGTAATATTGTGCTATGCATTGCTACATCATGTTCCAGTCTGTTTTGTTTTTGTTGCTGTATTTGGGCTTTGGCCTTTTTATATTGTAAACCAACATGATGGTATTTCGCATGGCAGTGTACCAAAGCATTTAAATAAATAAATAAACATACATTAATGAAAATTATTTACCATAGGTCCCTTGGTTTCAATTTATGTAATAGGACCTACTGTAATTATTAATGCCCATTAACTGTGCTAGAATGCTAACATGGTAACACATTTTAGTAAATCCAGCTCGATATGTTCAGTCTTTGTGAAAGTAAGATTCATATAAAAGCATAAATTTCATTATCAGCCCTGTTCTAGAATGAGATTACATCTTTTCTAATTAATCTATTTCAATATTTACTAAAGTTAACAAATACAAAACAGATATCAATTAATTCAAAAAACAGCTGCAAAAAAGGGCAGATGCTAGTAAATTACAGTATTGCCAGTAACTTTTGATTTTCAAAGAGAAAAAGGTCTCATATCCCATAGTTTCAAATTATATGAAAAAGGTATTTATTTATTATTTATTTTATTTAGCTAGATTTATATATCACCTTTCACCGGTTCAAGGCAGTTTACATAGGACTGAGAGGTAACTTACAGTGAACATTCATGTAAACTATTTACAGCATGCAATCAAAGAGTGGTTGTCTCTTAACTATACATATGATTCTTATGTACAAGTTATTGCTAGTCTGGTACATATTTTGTTGTGTTAGGTAGTTATTCATTGCAGTAGGTGTTCTGTGAAGGATGTTTATTTTATTATATACTGCATATATTTGCATGGAGTGGAGGAGTAGCCTAGTGGTTAGAGCAACTGCCTCATACCCAGAAGTTCAAGGGTTCAATTCTACTGGCACTCCTTGTGATCTTGGGCAAGTCACTCTACCCTCCATTGCCTCAGAAGAAAAAGCTGGTGATACATTGCCAAGAAAACCCAGAGGTAGCTGGGTTGCTGTGAGTCAACACTGACTTGATAGCACTTAAAAAAATATTTATATATAAAATCATTTGAAATATATAATTTTCACTTTATATTGAACTTATCATAAAGAAAGACCAACAGTGGCCAGCATATTGCAATATATGCTTCCCTGCCCCCTCATACCATCCTTTTCCTTGCTATTGCACTGTTCCCCACTCCCTTCCTCTTCTCTCCCTTGAACTCATTTCTACTTGCCCCTTCCCCCCTTCCCACTGCATTCACTCCCCCTTGCCCCCCAACCCACTCTTTCCCTTATCACCTCTCCCTCTTCCCTTTCACTCATCCCCTCCCACCTCCCCCCAAATCATCTTTGCCTGTTTTTATCCCAATCAGCTCCTCTTATAATGCCAACAGGAGTTAAGTCAAGTGTCACTGTGGCTGTAGCAGGCCTTCTCTTCTTGTGCTGCAGAGTCTAGGATCCTTATAGTATACTGCTCTTCTATTTGCCGCCACTGCTGTCAGGGCAGGGGATCCCACGGCACGGTCTACTTCCCTGCTGTCATGGCAAGACGTCTCTTCTTGTGCCATGAGATTGGGTTCCCTGCTGCACCAATTTTCTTCCTGCCACTGGCTCATCAGGTAGCAAAACCTGACCTCCCCACCCCCTAGCTCCTGTTCTGCTTTATGTATAGATTTGATTGTGCATGCACAAGAACATCTATCCATACGGATAGATGGACAGACAATAGACAGATCTTCTTTTAAAGGAACCATTGCTAGAGCAAAGGTTGTCATTGGAAATCTGTACTTGCTGAAAAACTGTATGGCGGGTCCTCTCCCCATTTTGATCTTATGAGAAACCTGCAAAGGCTTTATTTTACCCAAATTTGGGACTGAGAAAATATATGATTTCTGAAGGTTATTCATTGAGGGGTCAATTTAATACAATTTTCCCATGTGGTAAACCCTATTTTATGCATGTAAAAGAGCTTTAATAAAAATACCCTAAGGGTTGTATGCATAAAAGTGCATGTGGCGACAAGGCAGCACATACTTACACATAATTGGGCATGTTTACTAAAGTGCTGCAGGTAGCATGAGGCAAACATGTGGTCAGCATGTGTGGGTTGTAGTGGCCACACTTGATGCAAGGAGTGCAGCCAAAGTAGGGAATTAATGGCACGTTAGGTGCACCACTACCATGGTAGTTGCGAACACATGGCCATAGCACATGCACACAGTGAACACACTCACAACACATGAACTGTTAGCTACAAGTATATTATTAGGATGATAGTATTCTACAGAATCACTGCAGACTGTATTAAATTGTCCCCACCCCATCTACAGGATAGTAGTAACAAGGCCAGTGCAGAAGAGAAAAGGATGACCAAGAATAGGCACAACCGGCTGTATAGCTCAGAGCAATGTGGCTAAATATAAGAGTGTGGGCATGTAAATCAAGAAATCAAGCACATGCAGAGTCTGTGCAGCACTCCTAACTGAGGGAGATAGGGTATCAACACGGCATCTTAAGGTGCAGGAGGCCTTGTATAGGACCAGGTAGGGTGTCTGCAATGTCTACCATGTTGAATGGGTATATGACCTTGGCTGCAGTGAACACAGTACAAAGGACTCTAGTGTTTAGGTGGGGGGAGGAAGAATCCCCCTTTCAGTCACCTCTTACATGGCTTTGCAGTATCCTAGTCATTCTAGGTTATTCTATAATAATAATCATATTCAGTGTTATAAAAACAAGGATCAGAGACCCCAGACGCCTCAGGAAAACCAAATAAACTTTATCTGTTCACCTTTATACTAAGCTAAGACAAACATAGCACTGGATGTACCAGGAGTCTGAAGGATTTATAGAGAATATATTTACTTATAATGACCCAACATAATTGTGTTTCAGCACTACATGCCTGCAACAGTGGCTGTTTCATCAAAACTTATAATTGTTGCTTAAACAATAAATACTAACATGAAAATTACATAAGCACATAACAAAAAACAACACAAATAATTATATTAATTCAATACATACAAAACAATAAAAACTACATAAACATACAAATAATGTAAAACATGAATAATATAAAACCTTGGTGTTCATATTCAGAAGCAGCAGCCAGTGTCTTTAAAGCACTAGACCACTTCTGCTTTAATTAAAACTGGTGCTTAGACTTCCGGTTTGGGCAATGAGCTGACCGGTCGGTTCACGATCAGCTCCGGGCGATCGCCCTTCAAAAAACGGCTATAAATTCTTCTAAATAATCCCCCTCCACCACCGGCATTGTTTCTCCCTTGCCGGGGCTCCAACACTCGGCGCGGAGGCGATTCGCGGCCATCCCTACCGGCCCGGAGATGAAAGATTAGCGAATCGGGGAAGGTGAAGAGGCCATTTGGGTGCTTCCCCCACCGTCATCGTTAGTGCTCCTTGTGTGGGATCCGGTGTTCGGGGACACGAAAAGACCTGCAAACGCACCTACCAGAACGGAGAAGCTCCCGGGGCTAATTCTCAAATCGATCGGAAGTACGATCGGGCGTCCTTGCCGCTGCCAGCCTCCGTCCCAAGCACCACGTGGCGGCCTGGCTCCGGCGGAAATAGACCGGCGACATCTTCCAGTGACCTGGGCAGGCGACCTACTCTTTTGAAAGGTGGGACGTGGTGAGCCCGGACAGCTCCCTGCAGCTCCCTGCCACTTACGGAGAGTGGAACACCCAGGTGAGGTGCGACCAGTGTTTGTGCGGCTTGGAGGGGAAGTGGGGAAGGACATCGGGACACACTTGAGCGCCCCAACCCTCTTTCCCGCTCCCGCGGCTGGCTATTCTATCGGGGCCCTGTATTTCCAGTGAAGCGGAGGTCCGGGATTGCTTTTGCCTGCTTAGGGGAGAGTAGCTATTGCCACCAGCTAAGGAGATAAGATACCACTTTCGGCGGGGCACAGCGCTCTTCTCCTTCCTCGCGGGGCCTCGGAGACCGTCGGACCCTTGCCTGACAACAGCGAGCACTGGGGCCTGGGAGAAAACGTGCTAAACGGTGGTAGGACTTTCTTTTACTGCCCTATTTACTAGAGTCCTCCTGGGGTACTGAGCCTACAGTCCCGCGGCCGTCTCTGCCTGGTTTGGACAGACAACTCCCTCACGGCGCCTACACCTCCATACAGCGGGGGATTGTAAATACACAGCCCTACCTCTGCTACTCTACGGGAGCAGTGCCCGGTGTGGGACGTGGTGCGTATCGCATAGCTGACCTGATGGCGTCTAAGGCTCCGCGAAAGGAGAGACCCCGCCTTATAGAGGGAAAAACGGCAGAAGGCTCGCCACCTAGCCCGAAACCGGGCACCCCGCCAGACCTGGTGGCCGAGGTTAGTGCCGCGGTGGTGCAGGCGCTCAGTACACGATTTCAGGACTTGGGGGAGCAAATTCAATCACTTGGCCAACGTTTCACGATGGTGGAGGAGCGGCTGGAGCAGGTGGATACGAGGGTGTCCGCTGTAGAAGACACGCAACACTCGATGGTGGCCAAAGTGGCTGCTCTAGAGACTTTGGTGAAGCAGCAAGGGGAGAAACTCGATGAATTGGAGAATCGAGGTAGGAGAAAAAACCTGCGATTCATCGGAATTCCTGAAAGTGTAACTGATAGTGCCCTACTTGATTATTTACAATCATGGATTGGGAGTCTCCTGCCAAGTCTGGGAGGAGAATCGCTCAAAATTGAACGGATACACCGGCTTGGCCAGAGAAGAGAGCAGCACAGGAAACCACGAGCAGTGATTGCCCGCTTTCTTGATTACAGACAGAAAGAGGAGGTGCTAAAGGCGGCAAGGGGCCGACGGCGGAACCCACAAGACACTGAGCCGATCTTAGTATTTCAGGACTACTCTATCCTCGTTAGTCAACAACGCAGGGCTTTTTCGGGGATTTGTACCCAGCTGTTTAACCGCGGCCTTCGCTTCTCACTCCTCTACCCTGCACGGCTGCGGGTCGAGCACCAAGGCCACACCCGCATTCTAGCGACCCCGGAAGAGGCGACTACCTTCCTGGACTCTCTGCCAGCTCAAACCGATACGTGACTGTCTAGAGGTGGGGGGTACCCCCCCCCATATGTTATGAGAGAACTATTGGTTTTGCCTTTTATGTAGTATACTAGACTGGGATGCAGTGATTCATTATCTGGTAACATTTCCTGTGCCAGGGGAGACACTGTATCCTTGTTATTTGGTTGCAATGGTTACTTTGTTACACTTTGTTATACTTGCTACTGCCTTGTTGGCTCCCTGGTTACTTCCATTTTTGCAATGTCTTGCCCCTGTATTCCTGCCTGACCCCCCCCTCCCTTCCCTTCTTTATCTCTCTTCAGGGGGGGCGGTGGGTTGAGGTGGGGGTGGTGGTCGGGGGAGTAGAGGGGACTGGATTAGATAAAGCATAGATACAGGTAACCGATGAGGGGGGAGGGCGGGGGAGATGGGGGGTCATCCGGGGGGGAGATGTGCAGGGGCCGTGGGGGAGTGGGCGAGTGGAGGGTGATAGTGCCGGGTGGGGGAGCCCCGATACAGGGGTTCGCAGTGGAGACTTTATGTCTCTTTTTCTGTTTTGATATTCTTGGTGGGGAGGGTGTAGTATTGGAGGGGCGAGCCCGTATGCCACAGGAAGTAGTCCAGGCTATAGCTGGACGGGAGACCTTGGAGGAGAGGGGGGATGGGGGGGTGGGGGGGGGGGGAGGGATGGGCGGGGGGAGGAGGAGGGGGGGCAGGGGGAGGGGGTACACTCCAGTGAATGCTATTAGAAGGGATAACGGCTTACCTATAGATGGGGAGGGATACCAGGCTGGGGGTATTCCTCTGCAGTGTTTGGTAGTGATTCTGTGGTGGCGCCTTGACACTGCCCCGGCGCTTTGAAAATAATCTCGTGGAATGTCTGTGGGCTGGGAAACCCTATTAAGAGGCACAAGGTCTTGCAAGCACTTGCACGGCATAAATGTGACATTGCGTTCCTTCAAGAGACCCACCAGACAGCCATTGAACATAGCAAACTTTGTCGGAGTTGGGTGGGCCAAGTATGGGGGTCCCCTGCCCAGGGGCATAAGGGAGGCGTAGCGATTTTAATTCATAAACGCGTGCGATTCATAGAGGAGACGGTCATAGCTGATAATACTGGCAGATCCCTGTTGATTTATGGTCATTTAGACGGTAAACCGGTGATTCTGGGGAATCTCTATGGTCCCAATGTGGCTGATCCGGGTTTTTACAATGGTCTGGCATCCAGAGTGGAGCAGCTTCCGGAGTGTCCGGTGATTTTGGGCGGGGACTTTAACGGAGTCCTGGATGTAGATCAGGATACCTCTGAGAGAGGGGGCGGGCGGGAGAGGATAGTATCCTCCCAGATGTTGTTGTGGTTCTGTCGGAGATTGGGTTTACTTGATCCTTGGCGAGTCCTGCACCCCTCCGAGAGGGACTACACCCATCAATCTCGAGCGCATGGTTCTAGTGCCCGTATTGACTATGTAATGATTTCAGGGATTTTGTTCACACACACCGAGGATGCCCAGATTGGTCCTTCCGAAATATCAGACCACGCGATGGTGTGGCTTGCCTTACACTGGGGGCGGGACACACACCGGTCACGTTTGTGGAGATTCCCCCTAGAACTTTATTCGGATGGGCCATTTCGCCACTTCCTCCGCCAGAGATGGGTGGAATTTCTTGCCCATCACCAGGTTCACGCAGATGACCCCGAGTTAGTCTGGGAAACGGCAAAGGTGGTTCTTCGCGGAGACATCATCGGATACGCCGCGAGAGAAGGCGCCGGTTGATGGCAGAACGTATAGTACTACTTGAGCGCCGAGTCACTACGTTACGGCGGCGATGTGCCCGCACGCCAGCGTTGTCCAATAAGAAGTTGCTATGGGAAGTCCAGACCGAGCTTAATGAGCTCTTACATCAACGAGCAAAGAAATCGGCTTTGTTTTATCGGTTTCATTTGCACTGCTATGGTGACAAACCTGGCAAGTTGCTAGCACGCTGTCTGCGAGCCCGACGGAGTCTTGCCCACGTAGCGGCATTGAAAGACGGCCAGGGACGTGTGCATAAAGAGAATAAAGAAATTGCAGAGATTTTTCGCACCTTCTTTCAAAGGTTATACACGTCTGAGGCCGGATCCCCGGAGGGGCTGCAGGACTATTTTGAGGGCTTGGAGTTGCCTCAACTCAGTTCAGCCCAGAGGGAGGTTTTAGATTCACCTATTACTGTGCAGGAGATACAATCCGCAATATCGGCGGCCCAGTGCTATAAATCGCCAGGGCCAGATGGATTCGGGGCAGAAGTCTATAAGATCCTCGTGGACGAGGTCAGCCCACTCCTGCGAGAGGTCTTTGTCACCAGGGCAGAGCACGGGGCGTTCAGCTGGGGGCGTAATCACGCGTATATCACTTTGATCACGAAGCCGGGTAAGGACCTAACGCAGGCAGCGTCATATCGACCCATCTCCCTATTAAACTTCGATCTTAAACTGTTGGCGAAGATTCTAGCTGATCGCCTGGCGGGGGTATTAGGCTACTTAATTCATGATGCACAAGTGGGCTTTGTGAAAGGCCGACATGCCGTGCGAAACCTTCGGAAGATTTTGGCCTCCTTGGAGTGGGTTCATGCTCATAATATTTCGTCGTTGTTGATTAGCTTCGATGCAGAGAAGGCCTTTGACAGAGTGGACTGGCGCTATCTATGGAGACTGCTACCGCGCTATGGCATTGGGGAGGATTTTTGTAATATGGTGCAAAGTCTATACATTTCCCCGACCGCGGGCATACTGTGCAATGGCTTCCTCTCGGACGATATTATGTTGGGTAGAGGTACGAGACAGGGCTGTCCTCTATCGCCATTGCTATTCGCTCTTTCCTTGGACCCGTTGATTCGCACCGTCGTAACCTCGGAGGGGATACAGGGAGTGGGAATTCGGTCGCAAACCTTCCTTATCTCGGCCTTCGCCGATGACTTGTTAGTCCATTTGACGTCTCCGACCACTTCTTTATCTTTGCTTTTAGATGAATTCCAGCGCTTTGGAGCAATTGCAGGCTTGCGCATTAACAAAGATAAATCTGAAGTAGTGGATGTCTCGGGGCATTTCCGCAATTCTTGGAGGGGACCCTTCCCTTTGCGGTGGGCAGACAAAGAATTTATCTATCTGGGCATAACATTGACCGGTAATCCCCGGGATCTATACCGACGTAATTTAGATCGGATAATGCGGCAGCTGGCGGTGCAGTTAAATGCATGGGGACCTCTCCCGTTGTCTCTCGCAGGGAGGATAGCGGCAGTCCAAATGATAGTTCTACCCAGAATTTTGTACTGGCTGCAGACCCTGCCGGTCTGGTTGCTCCGACGGGACTTGTGTAAAATGGAGGCTTTGCTTAAGCGTTTTCTTTGGAGGGGGCAACGGGCGCGGGTCGCATGGAATCGTCTCCTTGGCAGATGGCGAGAGGGTGGTATGGGCCTTCCCGACTTGAAGACTTATGCATTGGCTTGTCAAGCCAGACATTTGGGGGATTGGCTTGGGGGGACGGAAGTCTACACGCCTAGGTCTTTAGAGGAGTGTTTGGTGGCCCCTGCGACTCTCCTGGCGTTTTTGCACGGCACGTCTACGGATTTCACGGCTACTAGTCGGCAGAGTCCGTTAATAGACTCGGCCCGACGCACATGGCAATTACTTAACCAATATTGGCAGGAAACGTGGAAGGTGTCTTGTTGGTTGCCACTGCAGGGTAATGCCCAATTCACTCCAGGATCCACGACTGCGGTGTTTCGGGACTGGCGGATACGGGGCATCCGGTTGATAGGACACTTGGTGGACCAAGCGGGAAACTGTAAGTCATTCCGAACGCTCAGTCGGGAATACGATCTCCCCGACTCGCATTGTTTTGCCTACATACAAATTTCCCACTATGTGGCCGCACTGCCGCGCGAAGCGCTGCAGGTTGAACGATCAGCCCATATTTTGGAATTCTTCCAGTTGGGAGAGGAACACCCGCCGTCGATTTCTAATTTGAAACGCAGTCTGGAGCGGTATCGTTCCCTCCCTGATTATAGTGGAGTCGAGAGAGCTTGGGCGACTGAATTGGGTGTAGACATACAGCCGGGATTGGTACTGACGGCATTGAAACGGATTAGCCGACTAGTTCAAGGAGCACGCTGGCGGGAGATCCAATTTAAGTGCGTGACGAGGGCTCATTTTTCGCCAAGGCGGGCGCTGCGCAGTCGGTTGGACACGGATGGCTCCTGCCCACGCTGTTCGGAGCCCTTGGCTACTCTCTTACACATGTGGTGGGGCTGTCGGGGAATACGGGCATATTGGGCTCGGATATGCAATTTCCTTTGCATGCTGCTTCAGCGAAGGCTTCATTGGACGGGACTATTTGTTGCACTGGATCAGTTGCCGACCCCTGGACCTGTGAAAGCTGGTGAGAGTTTGCTTGTGCGGAAGGCCTGTCTGGTGGGTAAAGGGCCGATTCTTCGTTTATGGCGGGAATGCCAACTGCCCACTTTTAGTGAATGGCGGAATAATTTTCATCAATTAATGCTAACGGAGCGTTGGATGGCGCGGGGCAGTGCCAGGCGTTGGACAGTCTTTATGTCGACATGGGAGCCATATATCCAGCAGCTAGGACCCCACAGCCGTAATGCCACCCTCCAGGGGGGAGTTGAATGACTGCGGACCTAGGAAGTGGGTAGGCGGTAGTTGCTTTACAGTTCTTGATGACAATTGGTTTCTGCAGTGGGTAATGGAGTGAGGGTGGGTTGGTGGGTGAGGGGTGGGGGGTGGGAGGAGGGGGGTTGGGAGATACTGTAAAATGCCTGCCCTTTGTACTATCTTTTTGTTGGCTCCCGGGGGGGTGAAGAGTAAACCCTCCCCGGGGTGTCGTCTGTTGTTATATGTCTGGATTTTATGGTGGACTTAAATAAAGTATTAAAAAAAAAAACAAAAAAAAAAAACAAAAAAACTGGTGCTTAATATTCGTTTTCTCCAGCTAGAAGTTTTGCTATCTGGTTAGCAGTGATATTCAGCCACTAACCGGATAGTAAAACCATCTAAATAGGACAGCTATTGATCTATCCTAACTTTATGGGGGTTGGCTATCCAGTTAGTGGCTGAGTATCACCGAAATAGCTGCAGCTTTGCCCACTGACCACCCCAGAATTTACCAGGTATCTTTACAGAGGTCTGTGGGGTTATTTAGTGGTATTATCAGGTGCTTCAAAACACATAAACCCATCTAAATATAAACCCCACTGATAATTTAAAACATTAAGAAAGAGGAACACAAAATCAAAAAACAAAAAAATAGAAAATAAAACTTTCAATCAAGTTATAAAAGACTAATCTCTCATCCATTATTGTGTGAAAACTGAGTGTTATATATAAACTGCCCAAATACCTTAAACATATTACATGCTATATTGTATGATATAACAGATACATTAAAATAATAATGAATGAGGGTAAGCAAGGGGGGCAAGATGGCCGACACGCACTAGACGCCGTCAGCTGGGTTGGTGTCACAGTTCCTCATTTTTTCATTATGCCGCGCAAACGGAAAGCTAAAAGTTCGACATTACCCGCAGCAACACCAGAGGCTTCTAGGAGACCTCTTGATGCTTACGTGAGGCCCGTTGGTGTGAGTTTTTCTCCAGGGCTATCAGGCTCGCTGGGGGTTTCGGGAGCGGAAGGAGGCTTGCCGTGCCCCTCTGAGCTTCAGGCATCTCTTAGCCCGGAGATGCGGTCTCCGCCTGTACAGCCTGCGATACTCACCGTGGAGGTAGCAGGGAAGGAGTCCCGAGGTGTCGGGATGTCCGTGGCTGCTGTTTCATCACTCCCTGAGACGATGGGTAGCTCCGTGGGGGCAATGCCTGGAGCCGCGGAGCCGCCGGCTGTTTCGGACAGCCCTGCTGTGAGTGGAGTAAGTTTATATGTTGAGGCTGAGGCTGGCTCTGGTGCTACTTCTCCTGGAACATCTGTGTTTATTGCTGGGATATCTACTCAACCTGTTCTTCAGCGTCCGGGGGCATTTACTATGGAGTCCCTTTGGGATGGCCTTCAGGCCTTGGAGCGCTCTTTTTTGTCCCAGTTTGGGGCTCTTCAGAGCTCCTTATTCTTAGTGCTTCAAACAGTTGATTTACAGAAAAAGGAGGTTGCTGCCATTTCCACCAAGATGGTTCAGTTGGAGGAAAAAGTGGAGGTCTTATCTACCAGGTCAGGTACTGTTTCGACTGATTTGTTAGTTGTCCATGGGAAGATTGAGATGTTGGAAAATTCTGTTCATAAGAGAAACTTGCGTTTGTTGAACTTTCCTCGTGTACCTACGATATCGCCAAAGGAGCTGTTTACTTCATATGCAACAACTGTATTAAAGCTATCTTCTGATGCTATTCCTCCTTTGGCGAGAATTTATTATCTACCTTCAGCTAAACGCATGCCCCATGGCGCGTCTTCACCTGTACATTCACCACCGATGGACTCTTTGGATCTAACTGGCTTCTTGGAAACTACTGATCCTGAGTTTATACCGCGGACTACCCTCCTTCTTACTGTGGCTCTGGAGCCTGACCAGGATTTACTTTTGAGATTGTATTTTAGGATGAGGAATGAGCCCTTTATGGGGGGGACAATAAGAATGTTCCCGGATGTTGCTAAGTCTACTCAGAAGCGTAGGCAGCAATTTTTGCTGTTGAGACCCCGGGTCTTGCAACTCGGGGGGTTGTTTTTTCTCCGTTATCCTTGCAGATGTTTAGTTAAATATCAGGGAGTTAGTTACACCTTTTTTGAGCCAGCTCATTTGACCCAATTTGTTGCTAGTAAGAGTGTTACTCTACCCGGTAGTTGAGCTGTTCCCCTTCTCCCCGTGGGATTGGAGGGGGGGGATATGGGTGTTGATCTGCACATTAATATTAGTCTCACATCGGAGTTGTGTTTATTTCTTGTACTATTTCTTCTTGTTTTGTGATTTGCCCCTTATATGGTGGGCTAGTGAGTCTTTATTTTGAACCTGTTTCTTTATTTAACTTGTTTTGCTTTGAATTGTATTCTTTACCATAACAAGATTTTCTTGTGTATAATTTAAAATTGCATAAATAAAAAATAAAAATAAAAAAATAATAATAATGAATGATGCAGCCATCCTCTCGTGTGTAAAAAAAATGTATAGATTCAATTAACCACAGAAACCTAAGAAAATATTATAAGGTTACTGTGAAGAACACTGCCTAAAAAAAAACAATTAAATAAATCTGAACACATGTATCTCTCAAATAGAATAATAAAAAACCCATGAATGAAAAATTATAACAAAAAAGAATATTAGTAATACCAGCTAAATAAACTCTAAAATATTTGCTTGTAGATCCAATTCAAAAATATACTCAAAAAGATGTTTATTGATACATCATAAAAAGATCAAATTAAACAAAATCAAACCTAAAAAATTCAACTAAGAATGACCGACTGTTCATTTGCAGTCTTAGGGCCCCTTTATTAAAGCCTGTTAGCTGGTTATTGGTCATTTTAATACATGGCAACAGGGCGTCAGGAACACAAAGGAGCAAACACGTTAAAACACAGCAATCGTAGGATGGGGTGGAGAATGGGTGGAGTACAGGCGTGAAAAGCGCATTACCACTGGAGCCTGGGCAATTGCCATGCACTCAGGGGAAATGCGACTCTTAGCGTCACTCAGGGCCCAATTTCATAAGGCAGATAGCGGGCAGCACATCCTGCAGGAACGTGCTACCCTGCTATCCGCCTTGCCAGTATTCCGCCTCCATCCCCTGCTACATGCACAGAGTTGCTGTGCATTCTGCAGGGGATGGAGGCGTGATGGGGGTGAAGAGTGGGCAGAGCATGGGTGGGACTGATCCCTGAATATACAGGGCCGATTCCAGGACAGTCCTATATGTCCGTGGATTGCTGGGGGATGCCCTGCTTATTCCAAACCTTGCCGTCAGCCACCCCCCCTGGAGCCCAAGAGCCCCCCACCAGATCACTGGGACACTGAGGGTGAGTCCCAGCTGCCAAATCCAGGCCCCAGTGGCCCCTGTTGGGGTCGGGAAGAGGGAAGTTGGGGGTCCAAAGCTGCAGGAGCCACGGGGAGGACATCTCTGCGGTTTCAGGAGGGGCAAGACGGGCCATCCTCGGACCCGATTCTGACAGCCGTGGGAATATTTTGCTCCCACGTTTCAGAATTGGGTCCAAATGGGCCCATCCTGCATGAGGCCGTCCAGATGGCCCGGACGTGCCCCTTCCTGAATCGGGCTCCATATGTACTCACCTTAGCGGAGTGCATGCTTTAGTTGCTCATCATGAGTTAGCTGCTGGGAACATACTGTTCATACCCCCAACAGCTAACATGGAGGCTTCGCAAATAACATACATGTGTTTGGCACGTTATTTGCAAATCCTCAGTGGGCTTTAGTAAAAGGGACCCTTGGGGTCTACATCAACAGCACATAAATGAAAATACCAATATGTCATATCAATCTATAACACTCAGTCTTAAAAAGCATGTTATATAAACTAAATATATGAAACATATTACTCAAATACTGATCTGATAAAAATGGTGCCAAAAATTGAAACTACATATATAACCAATGGTGCAATAACACTTCACGTGTGCTTAATGAAAACAAAACCACAGAAATGTATCTGATGAATAATTTCAAACAGCTTTCTCTCACCCACTATTTCTTTAAAAAGGAAAGAACAGATGTGCAGATGGTCAAAGCCTTACCTTGTTACTGATCGTGAAATTATCCTGCCAAGAAATACTTTATAAACACTAGAAAGGTAGGCACTGCCATCTAATCAATCACTCGTCAAAAGCTCATGTGCAAAGGAGAAGCTGGCAGACACTGATGCATGAATTAGATCAGGTGTAAATGACAACAGGGAAAATTTGTGAAGTTTGTTTCTCACCTTTGCAAAAGAGAAAATATATATTTATAAGCCAATATTCAGTCCATGGCAGTCAGCATTTCTTTTTAAATGCCAGCCGCCATGGGCAAAATGAAACCAGATAGCCAACAGAAGTGTTCAGGTAGCGGCTTCTGTTGAATAGCTGGTTTCAGCGGTGACTGCCACAGATTATTCAGATAGCGGTAATATTCAGCTGCTGTCAAGATAGCTAAACCATATACATTTGTGCCTGCTGTTTTTTTGGCCTAACTTTATGTGGTTTATCATCTGGTCAGCAGATTGAAAATTGTCACTCATAGAATAGCCCCTTGGACTGTCCTCAGAGTCGGTCAGAAGATATATCTAATGGTGCTATCTAGATAGAACTGCTGAATATTGCACTGGCTGGCACTTATCCTGTTAACCAGATAAGCGCCCTTGATTCTAGGCCTGATGCTTTTAAAATCTGCCCAAAATATGATCAGAACATGTTCCTTGAATTTGGTGCATGCTGGGGTTATGTACACATATGTAGCAGATGTTTCAAGTCACTGGGCCTGAAATTTAAAGCACTTATCTGGCTAGCAGCATCTGCTATCCAGATCAGTGGCATTGGCTGCGTCTATCTGGTGATGCTCAGCAGCACTGCTGCCTACTGACATTGAAAGGCACACTGATGGGCTCACTACTATCCATAACATACCGGGGTGGATCACGGGCAGTCCTGGCAATTATCGAGATAGCGATAGTCAGTCTGCTATCCTGCTAAACTATTCAGATATTTAAGACAGCAAAAAGACTGTCCTAGGTTATCCAGATAGTGGAGATATTGTCTGCTTTCCAGAAAGCTATCTGGACAATTACTGCTGTTGCTGAAACTCTATGTATATTCAGTGCCGGCTACTGTCTGGATAGTGGTATTAAATATTTATATTTTATTTAACTGCATTGGCAGCATCTGAAGAAACCACTAACGACTCAACTGCTCGCATATGCGTGTCCATTTGCATATGTAAACCAGCTTAACCCTTCTAAAATGACCTCCCATGTCTTATAGAGCTTTGAACATGACAAGAAAGGGAAAAATTAGAGAAAAAATGTTCATCTTTAATAACTGTGCTTACAATCAATAAATTTATTCAGGCATCTCTCAATGACCAATTCCTACAAGAAGATAAGTACCATAGAACACACATGCTAACATTTTCCAAGAGAGAGTTCTTCAGAAATTAGCTGAACTTTTCCCAAATGAACACTTTCATTTACTACTACTACTATTTAGCATTTATATAGCACTATGCACACAGCGCTGTACAGAAATATAAGCAAAAAGACAGTCTCTGCTCATCAGAGCTTACAATCTAGTCAAGACAACACAGAACAATAGACAGATCGGGAAAACAATTATGGTGACACAGAGCAATAGCTAATTCGGGATAAAGCAAAGTATGGGGTAAAATAAAGTATGGCAATTACAATTCGGGCAAAACAAGTATGGCATTTACAAAAACCAAGTATGCCATTTACAGTTTTAGACATGACAAAGGACGGGAGTCAGGTTAGGACAAAGGGTAAAAGTCAGGATCTGAAAGTGACAGTGAAGAGGTGGGTTTTCAACCTGGACTTGAAGAGGGCCAGGGAGGGTGCCTGGTGTATAGACACAGGTAGGTTGTTCAGGCATACGGTGAAGTCGGGAGTTAGCGGTGTGAGTGGAGGGTCTAGATAGAAGTAATTTGTTAGAAGAGCGAAGTTCCCGAGAGGGGATGAAGAGAGAGATGAGAGATGGAAGGTAATGAGGGGCTATAGATTGAATGCATTTATAGGTCAGGAGGAGAAGTTTGAATTGGATGCGGAACTGGATAGGGAGCCAGTGAAGCGACTTGAGAAGAGGAGAAATGTGGGCATGGCGAGGCTGGCTAAAGATTAGTCGAGCAGCATAATTTTGAATAGATTGAAGGGGAAAGAGATGGCTCAGAGAGAGACCAGTAAGGAGAAGGTTGCAGTAGTCGAGGCGAGAGGAGATTAAAGAGTGGACAAGGGTTTTAGTAGTGTGTTCAGAAAGGAAGGGGCAGATTTTGCTAATGTTGTAGCGAAAGAAGTGGCAGGTCTTAGCTACATGTTGGATATGTGTGGAGAAGGAGAGAGAGGAGTCAAAGATAACTCCCAGGTTGCGGGCTGAGTAAACCGGAAGGATTGTAGAGCCATCCACGGAGAATGAGAAGGGAGGGAGAGGAGGGGAGGAATTGGGGGGAAAGACAAGGAGTTCAGTCTTGGCCATGTTCAGTTTCAAGCGACGGTGAAACATCCAGGCAGCGATGTCAGAAAGGCAGGCAAAGATCTTGGTCTGGACTGCTGGAGAGATATTAGGCATAGAGAGGTAGATTTACTACTACTACTATTTAGCACTTATAGAGCGCCACGCACGCAGCACTGAACAGCTGACCTACAGGAGGCAGCAAGTAAACAAGAGACAGTCCCTGCCCGTCAGAGTCTAGCTCATCGGGGCTTACAATCTAGTCAGAACATACAGGACATTGGTCGGTTTAGTGCAAGGCGTGGTATGGTTTATATAGTTTAGTCATGAGAGTTGACAGCGGTTTAAGATAAAATAAGGATAGAAGTCAGGATCTGAAAGCGATGGTGAAGAGGTGGGTCTTCAACCTGGATTTGAAGAGGACCAGGGAGGGTGCCTGACATACAGACACAGACAGGTTGTTCCAGGCGTGAGGTGCAGCAAGGTGAAAGGAGCGAAGTCAAGAGTTAGTGGTATGGGTAAAAGGCATAGATAAAAGTAATTTGCTAGCGGAGCGCAGGTTCCAAGAGGGAATGAAGGGAGAGATAAGAGATGAGAGGTATTGAGAGGCCATGGAGTGAAAGCATTTGTCGGTTAGTAGGAGAAGCTTGAACTGGATGTGGAACTGGACAGGGAGCCAGTGAAGTGATTTGAGAAGAGGCGTAATGTGGGCATGGTGAGGCTGGCAGAGGATTAGTCGAGCAGCGTGATTTTGTATGGATTGAAGGGGAAGGAGGTGGCTGACAGGGAGACCAATAAGGAATAGGTTGCAATAATCGAGACGAGAGGAGACCAAGGAGTGGACAAGTGTCTTGGTGGTGTGTTCAGAGAGGAAGGGGCGGAGTTTGCCAGTGTTGTAGAGGAAGAAGCGGCAGGTCTTGGCTACAAGCTGGATATGAGCGGAGAAGGAGAGAGAAGTGTCAAAGGTAACCCCTAGGTTGCGGGCCGAGGGAACAGAAAGGATAGTAGCTCTGTCCACAAGGACTGAGAAAGGGGGAAGAGGAGGGGAGGAGTTGGGGGGAAAGACAAGGAGTTCAGTCTTGGCCATGTTCAATTTCAATCGGTGATGAGACATCCAGGCAGCGATGTCAGAGAGGCAGGCAGAGATCTTGGACTGGGTTTCTGGAGAAATATCGGGTGTAGAGAGGTAGATTTGGGAGTCATCAGCATAAAGATGGTACTGAAAGCCGTGGGAGGAGATAAGCGCGCCAAGGTCTTGGGTGTAGAGAGAGAGAGAAAAGGAGGGGGCCAAAGACGGATCCCTGGGGCACAACTACGGGGAGCGGGGTCGGGGAGGAGGAGGAGCCACCATACACTGAATGAGAGATGGGAGAGGTAGGAGGATAACCAGGAAAGTACGAGGTCCTTGAAGCCGAGGGAGGAGAGGGTGGTGAGGAGAAGATTGTGGTCAACGGTGTCAAAGGCAGTAGAGAGATCAAGAAGGATGAGGATAGAGTAGAGGCCCTTAGATTTGGCAAGGAACAGGTCATTGGAGACTTTTGCGAGGGCTGTTTCAGTGGAGTATAAGGGATGGAAGCCGGATTGTAGAGGGTCAAGGAGGACCTGGGAGGTGAGGAAGTCAAGGCTGCAGCAGTGGACCTAACAGGAAACAGAGACCAGTGTGATCTTCTTCAAAATAGGCTTGTGATGCAATTCAACACCTTAGAAATTTCAAGCATCCATCTCAACTTTCAGAAAACTGAAGTGGATTTGAAAAATTTGAATTACATTTAAAAAAATCAAAACAGACTTCATATTCCTTACAACATGTGTGGCTATGAGGACTTGGTTGTGGCAGTAAAAATGTTAGGGAATTGGCAAGGTAGTGTAGGTCATACTAATTTGAATGAATTAATGGAATGCTAACCTGCATTGAAGTTAACGACAATTGACAGTAAATTAGCACTGGTTATTGTGCTATTGACTTTAATAAGTAGCCTTGTTAATTTGGTGCATAGTGCTGTTTTAGTCATCCAAACCCAGCCCCTATAGTTAGCCACATTTTAAGAATTCAAATTTTAGGCCTCCTGGAAAATAGAACTGAACTAAAATTTAGTTTGTTATTTAATTCTTTTTTTAAAAGCTGATTTTTGTGCCTAGTTCTCAAAGTTAGACACTAAAACCCTTTAAAATAGGGGAAAAATTGGTCTGCTTTCAGACTTTTGGCCTTTTCATTTGGATGTTAGTTTTGCATTGTTTCACATACTTGTGTAAATAACATTTTTTAACTCACATTAGAACTTTAACATGTGGGAACTGGCAATATGGACATTCATTCTTAGGTTGATACAACAAACCTTACAAATATCTTTGATCTAATATGAAGTAGTAAATCTTTAAAGGCACATTTTAGATAGGCCATTTAGGTGTTCCCTGGGATGTATAAGTCAAAACGTCCAAAAATCCATAGGAAAGGCAGTAGAGAAGGTGGACACGTGTAAATACATTCTAAAATTGACATATTCTTTCCCTGAAAGATAAACATATCCATCAACGTGTCAGAAAGTGGGGCATGCAGAATAAAGGTCCGGACATGCAGGGAAACAGGCAGTTTCATAAACGAGCATGTATAAAATAGATGTGGCAGGATCCGACAACATAGATGTATCAGTGCCAATATTTCGGAACCTGCATGTATGTCATCACATACACATGCAGGCTGGCCAGTTTACAAATGGAGACATGCAGTGGTACACAAAGAGCCCTCAATATTTAACTGCTAGACTTTTTTGAGAGGGAGAAATGTATTTGAGAATTCAGAGGGTATTCTCCTGTCATGTGTACTTTTGAGAGCTGGATGAAACAAACACTATTGCAATGTTTATTCATGCCAAGGAGAAAAGTGAATACTGGAGTACTCCAGGGATTTGTGCTGGGTCAGCTGCTTTTTAACATATTCATAAATGACATGGAAATGGGAACAAGTGAGGTAATCAAATTTGCAGATGACATAAAATTACTCAAAATTGTTAAAACCCAAGAGGATTGTGAAAAATTGCAAGAGGACCTTAATAAATTGGAAGACTGGACGTTCAAATGACAGATGAAATTTAATATGGACAAGTGCAAAGTTATGCACCTAGGAAAGAACAACCCACAACTATGGTTACAGAATGCAAGGTTCCAAATTAGGAATCACCACCCTGGAAAAAAGATTTAGGTGTCATCGTGGATAAAATGTTGAAATCTCTGCCCAGTGTGCAGCCGTGGCCAAGAAAGCAAATAGAATGCTAGGAATCATAAGGAAAGGAATGGAGAATAAAACAAAGGATATTATAATGCCTCTGTATCATTCCATGGTGCAAGCACACCTTGAATACTGTATGCAATTCTGGTCGCCATATCTTAAAAAGGATATAATGGAATTAGAAAAGGTACAGAGAAGAGCCACCAAAATTGTAAAAGGGATGGAAGGATACCCCTATGAGGAGAGGCTAAAAAGGTTAGGGCTCTTCAACCTGGAAAAGAGACGGTTAAGGGGAGATATGATAGAGGTCTATAAATTAATGAATGGAGTGGAATGGATAAACGTAGATCGATTGTTTATACCAATAAAAAGTAGAAAGATTAGGGGACATGCAATAAAGCTACAGTGTAACCTATTGAAGACTAATAAGAGAAAATATTTTTTTCTCTCAGCATGTAATCAAACTCTAGAATTCGTTACCGGAGGATGTATAAAACTGTTAGAGTAGCCAGGCTTAAAAAAGGTTTGGAGAAGTTCCTGGAGGAAGGGTCCATAAACCATTATTAAAGGGGTTTGGGAAATCCACTGCTTGCCCTGATACAAGCAATGTGGAACCTGTGTCTTTTGGGGAAACTTCTAGGTACTTGTGACCTAGATTGGCCACTGTTGGAAACAGGATACTGGGCTTGATGGACCTTGGTCTGACCCAGTATGGCATATCTTATGTTCCTATGTTCTTAAATATTGGCTTAAATGTACTTTGACATGATCCCGCACATCTGTGCACTTTAGAAAAACTAGATGTTAGAAGTCTAATAGACCTTTGGCCCACTGACAGCTTTCTAGATTGTCAATATTGAGTTACAAATAAAACTTAAAGAGCTTCTGTTTTACCTTCCTCCCAAGAGTGGCTATTGCTTCAGTAATCAAGAAAACTAAAATTAGACTGAGGCATCAAAGAATTAAAAATGTATTCCTCACATGCCCTTTAGAACTTTGAATTAATAATTGGGACATACATAAGGGGATGTTTCAGCCTGCTGTCCTGGGCATTGTGTGCATATGCATTCTACTGTTTGCAAATTCGGGTACTTATTTAAACACAATTATATACAGTAATAGCCAGTGTCAGTTTGAATCTGAATTTTAAATTTGATGTCTCACTTTTCCAAATCTAAGCTTTAGGTGAATTCACGTATGCTGAGCGTTTCCCTTTTCAAGAGAGCTAACAACCTAAGGGACCTATTTACTAAAACTGCACTATAGCATTATTGCTCTGTGTTTCAGGCTGCTGTGCTAATCAGGCTGCTATCAGAATACTTCTGTCTGCTCTCTAACAGTAAGGTCTTAAAACCAAATTCCTTAACATGGACAGCACTAGTTTCTCTCTCTAGCAATGAGGTGTGAATTGCGTTAAAACACGCTGAAAGAAAAGTCTGAAAATTATTCTACTGAATTCAATTTGCTAGCACCATATTTTAAAAAGCTTCATTTTCAGGCTGCATTCTGTATTTTTACTATAGAATACACATTTAAATAAAGCCCTTGTTGGTTCCTGTTGCTATCAAAGATTTATTTTTAACAATCAGTTCTAAATAGGTTGCAATACACACCTTTCACTAAAAGCAATGAGGCACTGCTTTGTAAGAAAAAGAAAAGAGCTCAGCCAGGGAGAAAAAACATATTTGTTTTATGGTTTCTTGCATAAACAGTCACCCTGCTTTCGTTGATATCAGCATAAACTGGAAGAAAATGCATTTCCAGGGTCAGACACCCTGTTTCTGGTGATATCATCAAAAAGCAACATGGTCCATTTCTGATGGCACCCTGTTTCTGGTGATGTAATTTCCAAAGATGTAGGCTGGGGAGTGTGGTTGGGGGAGGGAGGGAGAGGGCAGGGTGTGACCATGGTTTAACCCAGATATGAATGCTGATTGGCCGATGTCATCCCTAGGGGCATGGCGGGGGTGGGGGTATAGTGGTGTGTCAGGGATCTGGATTTGGGGCAGGGCTTAGGAAGAGCTAACCCCATTCATTTCTATGGGAGGAGGTGGGGTGTGGGTGGGGATATAGACAGAGATATAACGTGGAAGTGAACGCTGATTGGCTGACATCATCCTTTTATCACCTGTCAATCAGTTTGATGAGTAGTGTACCCATTATACTATTGATGTCTATTCATGCCCTGGAGCAGGTACAGATTTTGACATTACTGCTACTGGATAACAACATGCTTGTTGTTTCTGAAATCGAGTGCAGACGTGTATCTTTATGGAATACATTGAAACCCTTCACCCAGTATGCAGCGGTGGCCACGAAAGTAATAGACTGCTAGGAATCATAAGGAAAGGAGTGGAGAATAAAATCAAGGATATTATAATGTCCTGGGCCATTCAGGTGAGGTGTAAATGGAACATTCAGATGGGCTTTTGGCCAATACTGTCTATTTAAAGGATAGGGAAGTGAACACATAACATCTTTTGAATATTGATGTATATAAGTGTTGGCTGTAATGCTCAGGGTACTATGGAAATAGGCTGAGTTTCAAAAGGTCTAGCAACCTAACTTTCAGAATTTAGCACTTTAACTTTTCAATTTAAAAATGTACTGGCTCTGAGCAACCAAATTTAGGAACCATAAGTCAGTCCTTTAAAATGAATTGGCTTAAAAGGGGTTAGCCCAAGCAAAGGATCAAGGAAGAGAAATGAAATTAGACACTCAGAGAGTAACTGTATAACGGGGCATCTAGGTTAATGAGGCAGGAAGACACCTATTTTAAGCCTATTTTATAAAGACACATAGATGCCAAAGTGTTTTTATAAAATGCTAGCACAAATTCTACAGAAATCATGCCTAGATTAAAGACATAAGCATTGCATTTGCTCAAAAGCCTGCGCTCCACCTAAACCCCTGAACATGCCTACTCTAAAAATACACACCTGCTTGCACCGTGTATACTTTTCAGCATGACTTAATTTTATAAAAGTCTTTTTATATGCCTAAAACTGTGTTTCAGATGCAAATATGTTTTTTAAAATAACCCCCTCAGAGGCACATTCCAATCAGGCCATCCAGCTCCATGTGCAGCTGATCAGAAGCGGGATGCACAGAGATAGACCCAATTCTGATCCCGCAGGGGCTAGATGTGATCACGAGATCAGAATCTGGTCTATGGCCTGGACATGCAGATCGGGCCCTGATTCTGATCAGCCTGCACGCCCAGCCACAACTCCTGAATGTAGCCACAGAGCCAGGGTGTCCCATTACCATAGCATCACGGCTCCATTCAGGGGCCATGAATGCCGGCTGCTGCCAAAATCGTACTTTCCCCACAGCCAGACTGTCGATCCAGCATCCCATGGTCAGGGTCCAGCTGCGGGGAACTTCCTGCACCCTTGCCTCACCTGTCGCCTCCAACCATCACCAAAATGCTGCATCCAGGGGGAATTATTCCACCTCTGAGGTGGATTAGGTCTCCCATCTAGATCCGAGGCCCCAGACATACTGAGTCAACCTCTGAATCAGCCTTGTACATCTGGGGTCGCAGCCCACCCATGCCTCGCCCTCGCTCCATCTCCAGAGCCCCCCTTCCACCCCCATTTAGGCCTCCCCATACAAACCCGCTGTTCGTATGGGGAAGCTTTTACCAGGGCCAGCAGGGGGACGAATAGTGGGGATGGATGTCTGTCGCAGGACAGAATGGCCCCCTCAGTGTCAGTTTCCAGACTAGACTACTAAATTAGGCACTTTAACTTAAACATCCCGGTAGCAGGCTAACTTTAGGAGGCCCTGAGCCCTCTTTGAGTATAGGCCTCTCAGTTCTTCAAGATTGCTGATTTAATTTGGGGCCAGTTCTTTCTGAGACAGGCAGGCCAAAGCAGTTAAGAGTTTCATGGAAGAACATACAAAGCTAAAGCCCTGCTTGAGAAAACTGCAATTTCTCTCTTTCTGATCTGTGCATCTATGACTGTTCTAGCCTTGATTTATATATTAATAGTTCTAAACATTCAGAAAATGTTGGAAATGATTGTGTAGCCTTCCTTTGTTATTTGAAAAGATATGCTCTCCTCAGAAAACAGTCCATTTACCTTGTCAACTGCATGGAAAAGTGTTATTACTGAACAATTTAGAAAATGTTACTCATGACTTATGTCTAGTCTCACTTTCTGCTTCTTTAGACATTTGAAACAATACAAAAATGCTACAATGGTTCACTGCGGTTTCAAACTATGCCACAGACTGCTGTGCTAGCTTAATACATTAGGTCCTATGCGCACCTCTCCATCTCTATCAGAGCACAAAGTAAAACCTTTCAAGCTGGGTTTGTTGCTTTGTTCATAGTTGCAAAATGCCATCCAGCTGGATGATTCAGGAAACTGAGAGCAAATGAATTGTGTCAACCATCTAATGAATTCTGTTGAGTGAATTAGTTGATTATAATGTGTAATCAAATTGAATGAAAATATGCTTCAGCTATCCTGTCGAGCAGAACAGAAAACATACAAATATGCTGACCACAAAATGCAACTGGGTATATATTTTTTTCTGAACCACTAGATTTCGGCTGGCACAATGAGCACTGATAAAATGCATTAAGTGGCTCCACTATTCTTCTGCAGATGAAATGGTAGTGTTACAAGCATCACTTTACAGTTAAAGAGCCAAGAGAAATCCAAAACAAACAAACCATGGGAACACAAAAGCTATTGAGATGGTTTTCCTTGAGATTAAGATTAAGCAATGCTTAGGATACAATCGAAGCAATGTGAACGCCTTTGAAGTCTCCTACTACATGCTGTGTTGAAGAAACAGAAACACAAAAAAAGGAATATGTTTTGCATATGACCTTACACTGAAGTAAAGTATGAAACCACATAGAATTGGCTTCAACAAATATTCTAGTGTGTTCCCACGGTGATTTTAAAAACAGACTATCAAAGAGCATCCACTTAGAAGATAATGACTGACTTTGTACTCATTTTCCAGTCTGTGGTTGGAGAACAGTCATTCTTTATTAAATTACTTTGCAAAATTTGACTTGAGCTCATTTCTGTACTATGCTGTACAGATATAATCTCTCTGGTAGGCCTATGCAGGTCCAGAAAGATATTTGTTTGTCCTTGTTTGAAACAAAGTTTTAGTCATTTGTATGTTTTTTCATTGTTTTTTTATGCATTTGTCTTAACTGCAGCCCTCAATGCATACTATGGCTTTTTTTGCACAGGCAAATAGATATGAAAATACATACACTCATAGGTATACATACAGACAAGCACTTTTCATGCACTTTTATTTTTAGGCATCCAAAGAAAAATATAACTGATTCTGAAATGCATTTGCCTACTGACAGCTTTTTGGTTGAATGGGCTCTCTCTCATTCCTATATTACTTCCCCTGAGTGTAAACTAGGAAGTATCTCTGCAGCTGGACTCAGGGCTTCATTTGTACCAAAATGGGGTGGAACAGCGTTCCAACACTTCTTAAGCCCAGGAAGGATTCGTGAAGCCATGGAAGCATTCTCGCAAAGAATATAAAAAGTCTGGAATCAGTTCAGAGGAAGGCAAACAAAATGATTTGGAGCCTGCATCAGAAGACTTATGAGAAGAAACTTGAAGACCTAAATATGCAAACTCTGGAGAGAGGAGGGACAGGGGAGATATGATTCAGACCTTTAAATACTTAAAGAGCATTCATGGACAAACAAGCCTCTTCCAAAGATGGGGACACTGTAGAACTAGAGGGCATAACATGAAGCTGCAAGGTGGTAAATTGAAAGGCAATGTCAGGAAATATTTTTTCACTGAAAGGGTGGTGGATGCTTGGAATGCCCTCCCGATGGAAGTGGTGGGGGCAAATACATGGACAGACACAGTGGATCCCTTTACAGCAACAGGATAAAATCAAAATAAACATAACTGTCTCTTATATCTAAACAAATAGGAGTGACCTACACGGAGCGGTGGGTACACCCCTAAACAAAGGCATGGGGAGAGGTGACCTGCAAGGAGCGACAAGTGCACCTTGCTGGGCAGACTAGATGGACCATGCTGGTCTTTATCTTTCTATGTTACTATGTATGTTACTATATTTTCATTTGCTCCCATGGCTATCTAAAGCAGCCCGGCCCACAGAATTTTTAATAAAACATTTAATGAAAATGCCATGGGAGCAAACAACAATGCTCCTGCCGCTGTGTTAATCATTAATACAGCCACAGCACAAATCACTTCTCAGCTCAAGAAGTGCTGGAATGCTGCAGACGTATTAATGTTTAAAACGGCTGCAGGAACATTTTTGTTTGCTCCTGTGGCTGTGCTGCACTGAAGCAGACCGGCCTGGCATTTTTATTAAAGCACTTCCTGAATGAAGAATTATAGATAGTTGGCATTTCAGAGAACTAGTGGAAGGAGGATAATCAATGGGGCACTGTAAAATGGTTTATTTGTTTTTTCATATACCACTTTTCATAACTACTGTACAAAGTGGTTTACAAATATATAAAAACAGAGGGATATATTCGGCTGTGGCAGCTAAGAAAAATAAAACACCTAGTCATTATCATTTTAATTGAAACCGGATATTCAGCAGCAGAAGATATCTGGTTTCCACTACTGAATATCCAGGCTGCAATATTCAGTCACTAACCTAGTGATCAGAGCAACAGTCTTAACACCCCAGAAGACTGTGGTTTGATTTCCACTGGCACGCCTTGTGACCTTGTGCAAGTCACTTTACTCCCCCTTGCCTCAGAAAAAAAGGTCTGTCAATCTATTTCCAGCCATACCTTACCAAGAAAACCCAGGAGCTGCTGGCTTTGAAAAAAACACAAATAGCCCAAAGTGGTTAAAGTTAGGACAGCCATTCACCTATCCTAACGTATTCAGCGACTATCCAGTTAGCAATGATAAACCACTTAACCTAACTGGATAGTGGTGGTCACTTCCCCCAGACTGCCCTAGTTTTCACCAAGCATTTTTAAGTGGTCTGTGGGGATATGGTTTATGGCTTATTCAGTTTGCTTGACCGCCCTCCGATAAAAACACAGCAAAGTGGTTTACAGTCTAAAAGAAAAGTAAAAGAAGAAATTGAAAAAGAACTACGATGGTTGGATAGGACAGGTATTCAATCATACTCAGTAAAATAGGAGGAGATAAATACAAGAAACAAGTAAAAGAAGCAGAGAGGCTTAATATCAGGGGACCAGAATGTTGTATTCTTGGTTGAATAAATGAATTTTTAACATGGACTTGAACCTTGCAAATGACAATTCAAGTCATAAGGACTGGGGTAACATGTTCCATGAGGCAGGAGCAAGAAAGCAAAGAGAAGCAGAGCAAGTGGGCATGAGGTGAGCCTGGTTTGTAGATGGAAAGTGAAATCTATTTGCATGACTTTCCAGTAGGCAGCGGTGGATAGAGTGGAGAAGCAACAAATCAGATAAGTATTGGGGAGTGCTTATAAACTATAACTAAGAGTTTGAACTGTAGATGGAATGCAATAGGAAGCCAATGGTGACCGGTCAGAAGAGGAGTAACATGGTCAAACTGGGATGCATGTGATAAAATACAGACAGCTGTATTTTGCACAAGTTGTAAACAGCAGAGTTGAGATTGGGGAAGACCAAGATAAATTACATTACAGTAGTCTAATCTAGATATTATGAGGGAGAGAAGAAGAGTAGTCAAGGACAAAGAAGAAAGAAAGGCGCAAATCTGATGAAGTGCACAAAAGGAGCGATGAACAACTGAAAAGACGTGAGCCCAAAAGGAAAGCGATGATTCCAAAGTAATACCCAAGTAACGCATAGAGTCTACCAAAGGAATGGGACAACCAGGAAAAGAAGGAGCCAGAGCAGGGGCAGACCTACTGGAAGTGATCCAAAGGGCAGCAGGTTTAGCAGGATGCAGATGAAGAAAATTAGCTGAATTCAATAAGGACAGATCAGGGGAGATGGAATTAGTATGATGAAAGAGAAGAATATTGTCTACATAAAAGTGTGATGAAATACAAAGTTGCTGGATGATGAGAAGTAAGGGAATCAGAAAAACATTGAAAAGCAGGGAGGCCAGCACTGAACCCTGAGGGACATCGCATAAAAGAGGAAAAGCCTGAACAACCACTTGTCTGCAAAAACTTCTTAGCTCCCCCTATCGTACAAGAATGTAAATGATTCACTTCCCCCATCCAACTGATCTAATATGTCTGATCACTCATAAATGTGTCATCAAGTCATCTTCATTACTCACCTACTCCTACTACATACATGGTACTCTGTAAATATGTTAAACATTTACCTTGTGCAAACTGCTTTAGCCATTATGGCACCCCTTCTTATATTATTTTAAGTGTTATTGTTCATTATTGTTGAAAGTAAATCACTCACTCGCACTCTTGTTATACTCACACATTTGTTAAATGCCAACACTGAGTTCATTTTGACTCGTGGAAAAATGGTATATAAAAGATGTTAAATAAATAAATGTGTCTAAGAACATCAGTCTTGAATCCACTAATTTGAGTGCTTTTGGGATTCTGGTTCCCTTTCGGTGGGATTCCCTTTTCATTCTCATTTAAAAATGGAATAAAAATGTGGTTATTTGTGTTGACTTATGCTAACTCTGAGGGTGGCTGTATGTTTCCCTCAGTCTGCTTTTAACAGAATATAAATTCTTCTTTCCTCCATGCCCATCATGTATGTGTCAAAGCATCACCCTGCTATTGAAGACTCTCCTTTTACCTCTCCAGTGCTATTACTTTATATTTGTAAACTGACTTTTAATGATGGTGATTAACCGGGCAAGGCAGACGTGTAGCTCCTGCCCCGTCCACCTACCCCCACTATCCCTTCACACCCCCCCCCCCCCGAAATAACCACAACAATCACACTCAATATGGCATTTAACTGGTCGCAGCTTTACTAACCATAACATTATCAAAACAAACTAACAACAACTGTAACTTCCACATTCAGGTTCCGGCAGCGGGATGAACCCTCACAGCCATGTTATTAGCAAAGTGAGTTCCCTCCCGCCTCCGCCAGGCACCGTCCACCGGCAATTCCATCCCCCCTACTCCGGCTTCGCCATATTATTAGCAAAAGCCCTGAGGGGTCAACCGGGTCGGGGGTACCCCACCCCCGCACTGCGCATTGCCAAGCTTCTGGACCCTGGACACCTCTGGGATCCCGCCACAGGCTCAGTGACACCTGTCACTGAGTTCCCCCCCCCCCCTCAATTGCAAAACTGCGACCAGCTACCCTGCCCGGAACATACTCCAAGGCCTCTTGCCAGTCTTTTAGGAGTAAATCCACCCCTACCGGGGATAAGTGTACTCCATATGGTCTGTATAAACCAGCACAATCCACCTCCACCCAAGGGTGTAAAATCTGCCAACCCCATTTTTCACATACCCAGCGGCCAATTTGCTGATTAACTTTAATTAACCCACGCGACCACCTCCGTTGGCCCCAGCAAGCAGGCCTCGGAAATATATCCGACCATAACAACACGACATCCTTAAATATTAACAACACTTTATCCAGGTCTCTCTTTGCCGCTCTGATCAGCTGCTTGACTGTCCAAGTCCCCAAGTCACTGCCGCCGAGATGCAACAATAGTACAGCCGGGGAACCCCTTACACGCTGATGGTGCCGAAGCAAAGGCAAGAGCTGCAGCCAACGAAGGCCACGCTCGCCCAGCCATGATACGATCACCTCTGCAGGATTCAAACCGATGTTCGACCCCTGGGGCCTTGCCGCTGCTCGCCGACCTGCCCAGTATACAAAGGAATGGCCAACCATCCAGCAGGCACACGGCATCCAGCCCCAATCTAAAAGAGAATACATAGTTAAATACCATCCCCACAAAAACCCCTTCACAAACGCACATATCCTTGAAATGCGTTGGAGCGCCATCTGCCTATCCGTTGAATCACCCGCTCGTTTAAACCCGCCTCTGTGGCACTAGTGGCTGCCCCAATCCTAAATGAATGTGGCGCAAAGTCGCCCGGCTCCAAGCCCACCTGGCGCACCGCCATCCGCAGGACTGCCGTGAACTGAAACCGCGTCAAGACACGTGAATTCTCATGCAGGAAAAGACAACCACCCCCCCTGCGGCCTCACCCGCAGGTAAGCCGCCATAGCAGCCACCGGGCAAGTTGAGGCACCACCAATAGCTCTCGAATGTACCCAAGTGCCCGTGCCCTTCTGGTCAGTCTTGGACCGAGCTAACCATATGCCCAATTCCTCCTTCGACACCCGTACATGGTGAACCTGCAATGCCACACCACCCGCTGCTGAGCTGGACACCGCCACCAGTTCCCCAATCCGAAAAGCCCCAAAAAAGGCCACGCAAAAAACTGCCCGAAATAGAGTTACCTCATAAGAAGACTCCGCCACAAACGGCAGTGCGGCGCACAGCTGACCAAGCAGCTCATGCGTAATTGGCCTCCGCTTATCCTCCCGCATAGGGGTACCCCTCTCCCACCCCAGAAACAATTGACGTACCAGAAACCCCCAGCTGGACGCCGCCCACCCCACTGCCCTGGAGAAAAACGCAAACCCCGCGATATGCACTCTCAATGACGATCTCGATGCTCCCGCCACCTTCGCAGCCGTAATGTACCAGCCCAAGAGGTGGTCCGGGACAGGACCTTGCCACCATCCTCGGGCTGCCAGAAACACCACAATCTTATCGCAGCCTCTGCAATAGGACCGCCAAGTCGCTGGTGACACGGAACTCCGCAACAGATTCAGCATGCTCTCAGGCCAATCCGCCATATGTGCTCCGGGACCCGCATTCCCACAGGGTCGGCCTCCGGTGCCAACAGCCGGAACAGATCCCACTTAAAACGAGAAAGAGAATCAGCAACCTGATTAGTATAACCTGGCATATGACGGGCCCTCACCACCACATTCAACCTCAGACATCCTAAAACAACCTCCCTCATCAGCGCCGCCACCTTCAAGCAACGCAGCATTCGATTCAGTAAACCACAATACTCTACTTCTGCGCCTCCAAGACAAGGGAATCCAAGGACTAGCCCTGAAATGGTGTAAATCCTACTTATCTGATAGACAGCTGCAAGTCAGAACAGGAGAATCAACGTCTGATCCATTCCCCCTTAAACAAGGTGTCCCGCAGGGTTCCTCATTGTCCGCCTTAATGTTCAATATTTATATGCAGCCAATCTGCGATCTCATACGCACCTTCAACATACAATGTCTTGCCTATGCTGATGACATCCTGATGTTTGCCCCATTCAACATAAAACAACCAGATTTTACACCAATAGTTCACTGCTTTGAAGCTGTATCCAACTGGCTCCTCAATCAGAATTTACGGATAAACCATAACAAAACAGATGTTCTATTCATTACACGGAACCCAACATTCATACCACCTACCTCTCTCCAGGTAAACAACATTGAGTTGAAAGCACAACCCACAATTAGATACTTGGGAATTATATTAGATCAACAGCTTAATATGGCAGCCCACATTAAGAAAACAACGAGTGCAATCTACCACAAGATACGATCATTACGTAATCTCCGACCTTTACTTAACTACTCCGACTTCCGTACCATATTCCAAGCACTGGTATTACCACACTTGGATTTCGCCAATATCATTCTACACGGTCTCCCGCAATCCACCATAAATCCCCTCCGTCTAGCCATGAATGCAGCCGCGAGAATCCTCGTAGGTGCTCCACGATCAGAGCACATAACCCCAATATTGATGAGCTTACATTGGCTACCCCTACAAGCCAGAACTCTATACAAGACCCTGGTCATGACTTTTAAAGCATCAAAGTGCCCATCTCAATCACCTCTCAGCAATATGATTCATATCACCCCAAATAACAGATCCAGGAGATCTGTTACATTAAACTCCATTGACCTACCAAAAGTCATCACAAAATGTTCTAAATCAACAGCCTCTAGAGCTTTCTCTCTGTTTTCACCCAGAGCCTGGAATGCCCTTCCACCCGAAATCAGAGCTATCTCAAGTCTGATTAAGTTCAGAAAGGCACTGAAGCACTATTTGTTCCTAACATACTACCCCGAAGCTACTCCATCCGAAGCTACTCCATCTGAAAACAGCTCTCATGCAGATCTTTCATATTTGACCCCTGTAGAGAATGGATAATTACGATGATTATTACCTGCTCACTATAGGACATATTTATTCTCACTATATTTAGCATATTTACTCTTTAATTTAATTAACCTCTTATCCACGGCATTAATAATTAACCAAAATATCCATGTATATAGTTACCATGTATATAGTTATTTATATATAATTACCATGTTTTACCAAGTTTATTTACCTTGTTCATTGTAAAAAACCAATGCTGTTTGTACAATTGTGTTTATATTTGTTCATGTGTAAACCGCACTGATTTAAGAGCGCGGTATATAAGAAAAATAAATAAATAAATAAATAAATACCTATTGATAACGCTCACCACAGCTTCATAGTCGCACCACCACAGCAACCAGCGATTCCGCAACCTCTCCGGCCACAGCTCCAGCGTCACGAGCACCGGAAATAATTCAAGAAAGGTTACGCTTTCAGTCAGGCCTGCTGCGCGCCTTGCCTGCGGCCATGGCTCCGCACACCAAGAGCCCGCGAAATACACCCCCAAGCCGCAACCACCCGCTGCGTCCGTAAAGAGCTGGAGATCAAACGTAGACCGTTTCTCCGTCGGCATAACTGCTATGCCGTTAAAGCCCTTCAGGAACTCATCCCAAACCCCCAAATCCGCCCTCATGCTCCTTGACACCCTAATGCGATGATGCGGCTTACGGACACCCGATGTCGCCGCCGAGAACATACGCAGGAACACCCGACCCATCGGAATGACCCGACAAGAAAAATTCAGCGAGCCTATGAGCGCCTGCATCTCTTTCAGCGTCACTTTGTCCAACCCCAACACGTTCGCCACCAGAACCCGAAGCCTTGCCACTTTATCCTGTGGCAAACGAGCAACCATGTCCCCCGAGTCCAACTCAATCCCCAGAAACGTAAGGCGTGACGCAGGGCCCTCCGTCTTACCTGGAGCCACAGGGACGCCCCACTCCCTAGCCAGCCTCGCAAACCCGTCTAAAAGCACCTGACATTGCCCCGACTGTGCGCTACCCATGAACAGAAAATCATCCAGATAATGCACCACGTTCCTACTGTCCACCGACTCCACCAGGACCCAGTGGAGGAATGAACTGAACATCTCAAAATAGGAAAAAGATACTGAACAACCCATCGGCATGCACTTATCGAAATAGTACCTCCCTTCGAATGCAAAACACAGCAAATGAAAAGAAGCAGGGTGAACTGGCAACAAGCGGAACGCGGACTCGATATCCACCTTTGCCATCAGACACCCCGGCCCAGCTTCCCGCACTAACTGCACCACTTCATCGAAGGACGCATAACGAACCGCACACAACTCCCTTGGTATAAGGTCATTTACAGATGCCCCAACTGGGAAGGACAAGTTGTGGATCAACCGGAACTTCCCGGGTTCCTTTTTCGGATCAATGTCCAACGGAGTAACCACGAAATGCGAAAATGGCTGTTCAGCAAAAGGCCCGGCCATTCTACCTAATTCCAGCTCCGCCTCCAGTTTCTCCCTAACAATGTGCGCAAAACGCCTAACCGATGGAGAGTTGCCAGCTCTCTCAGGACCCCCCTCCCCTACCACCGGTATGGGAAAACCATATAGAAAACCACCCTCTATCACCCTCCCCATTCTACACTTCTTGTATCGCCGCAGCCACGGCCTAAGTGCCTCCAGTTGAATAGGCATCGGGGCCAAAGCCACCAGGTCTTTATTGCTTGGTGGCAGGATTGGGTAACACTGACGCCCCTTTTTTGACACACTTAATGGCCGCATGCCCCCCACCGCAGACTGAACAACTGTGTCGGAACTTACAGTCCGGAAAGGGGCAAGAGGACTTATTAAAATGCCAGCAGACATCCCCGGCCCCTCCGCCGCTTGCTTTTTGCAGCACAGAAGCCCCGCCCCTCGAAAGGGCTGCCCCGCGCTCGCGGTGACAACACTACCCCCTTTTTGTCCACCTCCGCCCGCCCCGCCCCTCCTTTTGCCGACATGTGCGTCAACCATAGGTTAATGTCCTGCGTTCCCCAGGACAACGACCTATTCTCCTCCATCTTGTCCCGAAATTTCTTATCATAGTTGAGCCATGCCCAACCATCGTGAGTCTGAGCCGCCTCCAAAATTCAGTCCGCGTAAGCCAGCAACATTCCATATTGCCCCGGGTAATGATGCCCCCATACACTAGCCAGCCACAAGAAGTCCCTGGTCCAATTAATAACATTATGTGACGCCTTCCGAACCCTCCCTGCCTTCTCATCTTCCCTCCTTTTCCGTTTGCTGTCCCCCGACCGCTTCCTACCCTCGAGCAACCTGAAAATATCTATATATTTCCTTTTCCTTATCTTCCGCCGCAGTTTATGCGGCACTCCCTCCCATAACTCTGAAAAGGACGCCAGTGTGGCACCTACCACATCTTCCTCCCCTCCCTCACTTTCTAAGGCTCGCTCCCCAGCCCCCAGATCCGAAGACGATGGCGACGAGACAACCGAGGACGACGTAGAGGACCCGGACCTCCGACGCCGCTTTCGTGCATGCCGCCCCTTCTTTTTTGACTTGACCTTTGTCCTCCCCCTGACCTCCCCCTCACCAACCAGCCCCACCTGCCCTCCTTGCAACTCACTGGCCGTCGTTGTCCCTGCCTGCGACACTCCTGCAAGGCCAACAGCCACCGGCCGGTCGACCTCTTCCGGAAGCACGCCTCGCTGCTCCTCTCCAGACAACGCTGACTGCACGCTTCCGGCTGGCTCCGCGTCCATCCCGGCACCTTGCACCGCTGCACCTCCCAACTGCTCCGACCTCTGCTCCTCTGCAGCCGGCACCTGTGAAGAGAAATGGGGAAAAAAGGAGGGGGGGCCTGCCATGGCCCAGGGCGTTTGCCATGCCCCCAGCCACTCTGCCCTAGAGGAACCCTGTCCCCCTCCCCGCCAATGCTCCCAAGGCGTAGTGTAAAACCCACCCGATGCCATAGGATAACCCCATGGGGCCCCTCCAGGCACTCCGCCCTGCCCACTCAGCTCCCCATGAGCCCCTGGCGGCCCAAGAGAGGGCCCAGCTGGCCCTACAGCCTCCCTCCCCTCCTGGAAGGATCCCCCTCCCTCAGCCGCCCCTCGCCCCCTTTGCCCACTAGCAACCCCCCTTTGAACAGCCCCCCTGCCCCTGGAAATGATTCTCCCCAACTCAGCCCCCCCTTCTCAACCTCCGGGCTCCCACCATGCCCACCCTAGGTGTCCCTTATCTGCACCCCTCCTCAGGCTCGCTTGCCCCAGCGCCCCCCTCTTTCCACCAGCCTGTGATCCTTTGGCCGCCGCTGTCTGTCCCCCAGACCCCTTGCCCCCCCTAGGCCCACCGCTTTTCCTTGCAGGCATTCCCCCACAACAAAATATTGAAGTGAAACCTAACTCCCCCAACAGCTTTCCCCCCCTTCTCCTGCCATCCCCTCCTGGTGCAATTCCTGTATTATATTCAACTTTGATTAGCTGTTATACTGCCCCACTCACCTCTTCGCCCCGATGTCACTGCCAACCACGTGGAGGGCCGAACACCGCCCTCGATCCGGCACCGGCTCCTCTACTGCCTGCTGTCCTCACTGCGACCGGCTCCTCTGCTGCCTGCTGTCCTCACTGCGACCGGCTCCTCTGCCGCCTGCTGTCCTCACTGCGACTGGCTCCTCTGCTGACTGCTGTCCCCTCCTGCGACCATTAAACGAGGCCTCCACACGCCTTGATTCCGCTGGCCAAAGACTCCGGCTGCTGAGCGAGGTCCCCCGAGCTGCCTGCAAGACTCCAGTCCTGTTCACTCGCTCCGACGTACTGGAGCCTCGCTGGCACACTCACCTTTGCCAGCCCCCCACCCCTCCCCCCTGCATCCATTGGCTCCCACACCTGTCCGAAACCCGCGGGAGCCAATGACTTTAAAAAATGCGGCGCCATCTCGGCCCCTCCCCCCCGCCCCGCTTACCGCCGTGGCCGGGGCCACGCACCACGCCACCCACCCGGTTATCGGCGGCCTGCAGGTACATGGCCCCGCGGCCTTATCGATACCAAATTAATAGAAATATGCAAATAAATAAATAGATCTTACCCCTGATAACCCAGATTGGTGGCATGATGCCAGGCCCACCATTAGTAACTGCAGAAGAGTGTGTGATAAAGCTAGGATAGTGCAATAGGCATATAACGCGTACATTATGGATGAATTCTACAGAAAACCTCTACATTACTCAGGATATTTGATTTCACTCCCACTGAAATTCAAATGATACCATTGTTCTCAAAATCTGTCTAGAAATAGTGGGCAGCCATAGTTCATAAAGCATCCACAAGGAATTCATGCAACATCAACATTTCCTCAAAACTTGCTATATTATAGGAAATAAGAGGCAATGAAGTGCATAAGCTGCATCATGCCAATATCTGGGCTGATATTCAAAGCCCCATCCAGATATCCAGCAAGAGGCTATCCAGATGAGGGCACAGAGAAAGATTTTGAGTCGCACTGTCCAGATAGTGATGCTGAAAATCTCCACAGACCACACCAGCACTTTATGATTAGTGCAGAGGCGTTCCATGGTGTCCACGGGCAGTACTGCTGCATTTTCACTCAGCACTTAATCCGGATAAATTAAGCCACATGAAATGTAGGCCTAAATTGCTATCCAGATTAAGTGCTGAATGAAAATTGCAGCTATCTGGTGTTACTCAGCAGGGGGAGCTCCACAATGTGGTCATCGTTGGTGTACAATTCTTCCTTCGCCTATTCACTTTAAACCTTGTCATAATGGCTGAAGATGGCTTGCATCAAGAATCTACTTTATTAGTTGATATAAACAGCAAACAAAAATGGATCAAGGAGAGTCATTGAGCACTTGTGCCCTTTTTTAACTGAGGAACTTGCTTAAATCTCTCCCCTGAGCAAATGAATGTTTCTTGGGTAATGTAGTCCTGGACAATAAGTCCAGCATTGTTGTCTGTGTAGCTAATAGCAGGTCATTAAAAATCACGTTTTGATCTCAGAATTCAGCTTGGCTAATAGCCTGAATTCCTCAAAACGTCCATGGGATTTAAGTCAGCTCACAGTTCAACAGTATCTATTTCAGGTCAGGTAGCTAGTGAAGCAGTATTGCAGTCTGTAGAACAGAGCCAGGAAACTTTCCTCCTTAACTGGCTGCAGATGCTGTTCAGAAACTGTTACTGTTGAATCTGGCTACCGGTTAAAGTTTTCCTTTCATTCAGCAATCAGACAATGTTAAACAGAGTCCTTTACACATGCATGAGCCTGACATGCCCCCTCTTCCTTTCGTAGAGGTCATCTCTATGAGACTGGGGAAGACAGCCCCCTCCCTTTCAACAGAAGGATGGTGAATTACAAACCAAAGTTCTGCTTCCTTCCCGGCTGTCAAATTAAAGTCTTTCAGGCAATTACTCTTGCAAGAGTTCCCCAAAGCTCCTACCTCATATGAATGGAATTTAAGACCACAGCATCAGGCTCCTCCAACTGTACAGACAGTTGAACTTGGTCTATTTCTACTTCCATACCTTTTATGTCCTTGTGGATGCTTTATGTGCTTCTGCAGTTTCATACAGATAAGGACAACTCCTACTTCCATGTGCTCAGCAGCTCTCCCCCCTCTGTATCTGAAAAGTCAGTATATACAGGACAGGACTGCCATTTAGCCTGCCCACCACCCTCCTGTTCTCCTACCCAGCTCCTCCCTATACTGCTTCTCCGGGAATTCTGGCTTGACAGGAAGGAATTTTAATGTGGCAGGGGCATGTTTTGGAGCTTGATCATTCTTCTTGGCTATCTTAGCCGAGCCCGGGGACCTGACCCTACAACACTGGATAGGGTCAGCATTTATTTATTTATTTAGACAGTTCTGTATACCACCTTATCCTTCAATCAAAGTGGTCACAACACAATTGGGGGATACATTTAACCTGAGGGGATATGAGACACATACACTAATACTTACAGGGAACATGGGCAATGGAGATAACACCACTCAGTCTAGATATTCAATGGCAAATACTATCTGGATACTGCTGCTGGATATCCTGCTGATATTTAAGCACTGCAGAACTTAAATGTCAGCCATTCTGAAAATCTGGCCCATCATCTCAATTCTGACTTCCAGAAGACTGTTTATGAGGAATTAACTAAACTAAAAGTAGACAAGGTGATGCAGCCAGAGGGGATTTATCAAAGGATATTGACAGAACTCTACTGTCTGATCTTTACAATGCTTCTTTAGAGTTGGGAGTGGAGAAGGGTGCATGTGGTCGGTCCCTCTGCACAAAAGTGGAAGCAAGGATGAGGTTGAGTACTACAAGTCAATTAGTCTGACCTCTGAGGTGAGTAAATTAACTCTAGAACAAGGGGGCATAAATTGAGATAAAAGGGTAAAGAGTAATCTAAGGAGATACTTTGCAGAAAGTATTGTGGATGGAAGGAATAGCCTCCCAGTGGAGGTGTAGAAATGAGGACTGAATCTAAACTCAAGAAAGCATTCACTAAGCACAGAGAATGCAAAAGGAAGAAAAAGAGATTCTAAAGCTTAATAAATAGTTTGGATGGGCAGACTGGATAGTCTGTATGCTCTTTATCTGCCATCAATTTGTATATTTCTATGTTTTTATATGGGAGAAAATTCTAGATGAAATGAAAGATCTGGGTATAATAAGAATAATATTAGATTAAATTAAGGAAAAATGGTATGCTCTGTAGAAGAATAAAGGACACAAAGAAATTGTCAAAGCAAAGAAAGGAGAATCAGAAAACTGGTGGAGGAAGACCTATTTAAATTATTCTCATGCACACGAAACATACAGTCTTGAAGACACCATGACACCAAATACGATACAAGCTGTTCATAAAGTTTCTGTTATTGCTGAATGCTTGCATAAGAGACCAGTTTTTGTTAAAATCAATTTCCTTTCCATCATTATACAGGAGGAACTAGGGATATGAACCCCAAAATTATTTGATTTAGTTTTGTTTTCATTGATTTCTTTGTTTGTTGTTTGTTCCACTTAAATATAAACATGTATTTGTTTTTGTTTTAAATTACTATATTGCTCATCCAAGCAAGTTCTCTTAGCAGATTACAAAATAGGATTCATAAATCTTTACCAATCTCAACATAAAAAATACAAAAGTTACAATTAAAGCACATTAAAACATTCCCAGCTCTCGAATGCATACTCTGCTAAAATGCAGTCTGACAAAAATATAAAAAAACCTTCAAATATCTTTTTATTTATTTATTTATTTATTCATCGTTACTTTTATACTGCTCCTTCCTGAGATCAGGGACGGTGTACAATAAACAACATTATTACACAGAACAAAGAGTAAATGAGACTTACCTGCTAATTATTGTTCCTTAAGGAACTCTAGTCCAGTCCCGGAACCATAGAGTTGTCAACCTCCACCAGCAGCTTTGGAGACTGAAAGATATCATCGTTCTGATGTCACTGGTACAAATAGGCAAGATCCGCCCCCTTTCACCAGCACCTATTGACAAAGCAGACTCAGCAGAGCAACAAATAAGTAGTTATATGAAAACATCGAACAAGACATGGAAGCAGTGAAAAAACAAGAACCCTCACTGCCCTGCCCAAATGTGGTGCATACCTGAACTGTGAACATCAGGAATAGAAAAAATAACCGCCCTGAAAAGACGGTCCAACTGCACTCAAGCGCCCCACAGGGTCTGCTGCGGAAACAAAAATAGAGTCCCCCTGAGACCTAGTCTCATCTCATCTCCGCTCTGTGCTCAACCTGATCGAAAAATGCTACTAATTCCTCATTACCTGTGCACCTCCTTGTTCTCCTCTCTCATGAAACTTCAGGCTGCCCGCAATGCCCTTACGGGGAGGGATCCGGGACTGTACTAGAGTTCCTTAAGGAACAACAATTAGCAGGCAAGTCTAATTTACTCTTCCTTTGCGTCCCTCTAGTCCAGTCCCGGAACCATAGAGGATGTAACAGAGCAGTGAATATCAACGGGAGGGACCTGTAAGCCCAGCCTGAAGAACCGCTGAACCAAAACGGCCATCTCCCCACGCATGCACATCCAGGCGATAGTGCCGGGCAAAAGAATGCAAGGAGGACCAGGTCGCCGCTCTACAAATATCCGCTACCGGCACCAAACTGACTTCCGCCCAAGACGCCGCCTGCGCTCTAGTGGAATGCGCCCGCAGGCCCAACGGAACCTCTTTGCCCTTCAAAAGGTAGGCCGAAGCAATAGCCTCCTTCAGCCATCTAGAAATAGAGGACTTCGCTGCCGCCTCTCCTTTACGCGGACCCCCAAAGGTGATAAAAATCCTGTCGGACTTTGGGAAAGACGCCGTCTTACGGAGATACTTCTTGAGCACTCGCCGCACATCCAACCGATGCAAGCGGCCACCCGACTGAGTCTTCTGTTCAGCGGAAAACACCGGCAGCGATACTACCTGATTCACATGAAAATCTGAAACCACCTTTGGCAAAAAGGCTGGAACCGTACGCAAAACAACACTGTCACCCGAAAAGGACAAGTAAGGTTCCTGACAAGACAACGCCTGTAACTCCGAAATCCTTCTGGCGGAGCAAATAGCTACCAGGAAAATGGTCTTCAGGGTCAAATCCTTCAGCGAAGCCCTACCTAAGGGCTCGAACGGTTCCCCAACCAAGGCTTCCAACACTACATTGAGGTCCCACGGAGGAATAACCGTCCGCCTTGGCAGTCTTAGCAACAGCACCGCTCGCAGGAAACACCGAATATCACTATGCGCCGAGATCACCTGACCCTGAACCTTTCCTCGATAACAGGAAAGAGCCGCCAGCTGCACTCGTAAGGAACTGGCCGCGAGCCCCTTCTCCACCCCCGCCTGCAAAAAGGAAAGGATATGAGGGACGGAGGCTTTTAAGGGATTGAGAGCTCGCTCGGAACACCAAGCCTCAAAGACACACCAGACGCAGATATATGCCAGCGACGTAGACGGCCTGCGCGCGCTTAGGAGGGTAGAGATGACTGCCACCGAGTATCCCCTGGCCGTCAACCGAGCCCACTCAATAGCCAAGCCGTAAGCGAGAATCGACCCACCTGAGGCATTCGTAGCGGCCCCTGCAACAACAGATCCTCTCGAAGCGGAAGCCGCCACGGAGCATCTGCCAACAGCTGAATCAAATCTGCATACCACGGTCTCCTTGGCCAATCTGGCGCCACCAGCACCACCAGGCCCCGATGTCATTCTATGCGCTGGACCACCCTGCCTATGAGCGCCCAGGGCGGGAACACATAAAGAAGACCCTCTACCGGCCAACGCTGCACCAAGGCATCCAGGCCTTCTGCCATCCACTCTCTCCGTCTGCTGAAGAACCGCTGCACCTTCGCAGACCCCAAGGTTGCCATGAGATCCATCACCGGGACCCCCAACGTCTCACAATCAGCGCGAAGACCTCCAGGTGCAGGGCCCACTCCCCCGGGTCCACCCTGCGGCGGCTGAGAAAATCCGCCTCAACATTGTTTCTGCCGGCGACGTGTTGGGCTGACAGTGCCTTCAAGTTCTGTTCCGCCCAGGCCAACAGCACACTGGCCTCCTCCTCCAGGGACGCACTCCCCGTGCTGCCCTGCCGATTTATATAGGCCACTGTCGTCGCGTTGTCTGACAGCACGCGTACCGCCTCCTGACGTAAAACCTCCTGGAACTCTAGCAGAGCCCGATACACCGCTCGCATTTCCAACCTGTTGATGGACCAATGGCGCTCCTCCAGCGACCAAGTCCCTTGAGCAAATGATCCGTCGTGATGCGCCCCCCATCCTTCCAGACTTGCATCGGTCATGACCAGCCGCCAGGACGGAGGCTCCAGAGGCACGCCTTTTACCAGACTGTCGGGCCTCAACCACCATAGAAGGTCTCGACGCACCTCCGGCGGACACGGCAGACGTTGCGACAGCGCATCCCGCTGATGAGACCAACGCCGGAGGAGAGCACTCTGCAACGACCTCATATGCGCCCTGGCCCACAGCACCAAGTCGATCGTAGCCGCCATGGTTCCTAGTAACTGCAAATACTGCCAGGCTGTCGGCGCCCTGCGCCCCAGAAACCGTTACACGAGTTCCCTCAAAGCCTGTGCTCTCTTGCTGGGAAGAAACACCACTCCTTGCTGTGTCTCAAAGCGCGCTCCTAAGAACTCTAGCGTCTGAGAGGGTGTCAGCCTGCTCTTTATTTATTTATTATTTATTTATTACAATTTCTTATATACCGCGCTATTTAGCATCAGTGCGGTTTACATTATAACTTAACGACCATAACAACAAGCTGTCAGGTTTACATCGAACGGGAGTATAAACTTGGAAAACAGGGTTAACTATATACATAATCTATTTACATTGGAAGGATAGATAAAAGTCAGATAATGCATGTAGGTCTTTTCTAACTAAATTGGGTCAATTCCTGAAAGGTATACCTAGGATCAATTGCTGTCAGGTAAGTCTTTGCTACGTTGACCACCCAACCGAGGCTTTCCAACAAACCAACCACTCGTGCGGTGGCTGCCGAGCTCTCCTCCCTCGACTTCGCCCAAATCAACCAATCGTCCAAGTAAGGATGCACTAGTATCCCCTCCTTGCGAAGCGCGGCCACCACCATGACCATGACTTTGGTGAACGTCCGAGGAGCCGTCGCCAGACCGAAAGGCAATGCCTGGAATTGAAAATGTCCCATCGGCACCACAAAATGCAGAAATCTTTGATGTTCTTGCTGGACGGGGATATGCAGATAAGCTTCCGTAAGATCCAAAGATGTCAGAAACTCCCCGGACCAAACCGCCGCAATGACGGAACGCAAGGTTTCCATTCGGAAGTGGGTCACGCGAAGGCAACGATTTACCCGCTTGAGGTCCAAAATCGGTCGGAAAGTACCCTCCTTTTTGGGAACCACAAAATAAATGGAGTATCGACCTGAACCGCACTGTTCCGCCGGAACAGGCACCACCGCTCCGAGATGCTGCAGACGCCGCAAGGTGACCGCCACCGCCCGGAGCTTCCGAGGAGCTCTGAACTGGGAAAGAACAAAGGAATCTAAGACGGGACACTGGAACTCCAGAGCATAGCCTTCCCGAATAACCTCCAGCACCCACTGGTCTGAGGTAATTTGGACCCAGGCAGGGTAGAACTCCCGCAACCTTCCTCCCACGGGAACCTCCACCACCTGGGTCCGCCTTATCTCATTGCGGCTTCTTGGAACCCGAGGACTGAAAGGAGCCAAAACCTCTGCCTGCCCCTCTGAAACCCCAAAAGGGCTGGCCACGGACTGGAAACCTGCCCCTTTGCGATTGAGTAAAACGAGAGGACCGAAATCTACGAAAATCCCTCGGGAGGCCCCTGGACCCCGAAGCCGCACGACCCTGCTTCGGCTTATCCTCCGGGAGGCGACCCCCCTTGGACTCCCCTAGGTCCTTAACCAACTTCTCCAGATCTTCCCCAAAGAGGAGTTTCCCCCTAAAGGGGAGCTTACTGAGCCTCGCTTTGGAAGACCCATCCGCCGACCAGTTACGAAGCCACAGATAACGGCGAGCTGCCACCACCGAGGCCATACTCTTGGCCAGGCCGCGGATCAGATCGTAGTGAATATCGGACAAGTAGGCCGTGCCCGACTCCAGACGAGCAACATCCTCAGTCTGTTCCTCAAAAGAGGGTTCCCTGAAGTCGCTGAGACCACCGTAAGCAGCCTCTCGCCACCCATGCCCCCGCTATCGAGGCTTGCAGAGATAGGGCACACATATCAAACACCTGCTTCAGCAAGGTATCCAACTTCCTGTCCTGACCGTCCTTCAATGCCGCGGCCCCCTCAACCGGAATGGTGGTCTTTTTGGTGACTGCCGACACCGCCGCATCCACCCTGGGAGAACGAAAAATCTCCTTATCCTGTTCGGAAAGCGGGTATAACCGGGCTAAAGCCCTGGTCCCCCGCAACGCCGATTCCGACGAGTCCCATTCCTCCTGAATCATATTTCGAAAGACCCTATGCACTGGGAACACCCTTTGTGACGTTCTCACGGCCTGCAAAAGCGGATCCTCCAACGCCTCCTCAGTGGACGTGGACCCCGCGGGCATGTTCAAAGTCTTTAGAGTCTCAGCAATCAATGATGGCAGCTACTCCCTTCTAAACACGCGGACCACTCTGCTCTGCTGCTCCGCGTCCAGCAATTCTCCTTCCTCTAACTCTTCTTCGGAGGCGTCGTCCACCTCTAAGTCATGCGCTCCTACTTCCTCATCCAACCCAACATCCGAGATCGGGTCCAGACTCTCTCTACGCCTCTTAGGCAGGGCCAATTCCACGTCCTGAAGACCCCCGAACCCGTTCTTTTCCGGCCAGCGGGGCTCTGAGACCGAGCTCCCAACCCAGGCTGCAGCAAGGCAAAGGCCTTCTGCATTAGCGCGAAGAAATCCGAAGGAATCCCAGACACTCCTGCCCCCTGGGACCCCTCTCCCGAAAAAGGAGCGCTCCAAGCCGAGGACGGACCTGCCACCGGCTCCGAAGTATCCAAGGAGGGTGGCTCGGATCCCCTGCCATCGAAGGAAGCTTGGGCCTGATCACCCGAGCCTTCCCCCAAGGATTTCTCCATGCCCACTGCCTCTAAGGAGCAGGCCTTGCACATTCCAGCCTCCAAAAGCTCGCCGCGCCTCACGCCAAAGACAAGACAGCGGGGTTTAGCAGGCATATTATCTAGCGCTGTAGCCCAGGAAACCAAGCCTGATAGGGCCTCTTATTTTTTCTATATTTTTTTTTTCATTGTAATCCACCAAGGCAGCCCTAACTAGCTGCCCCTGGCAGTCTGAACTGAAAACGAAGCTCCCAAGCCGTGGAAAAGGCAAAAGAAAACTGGCGCTGAAAAAAAAAACGGCACTCAAAATGGCCGCCGCAATGTTCGCACCGCCAAAAATCACGCGGTCAGGCTCCCTGCTACACTCCGGAGCCGCTGGAACCCCCCACAGCCTAATAACTGCTCCCCCAGCAAGCCCCGAAGTTCGGGGGTACTCACCACGATGTCGAGAGGAGAGGAAGGAAGGGCAGCACTAAGCACCTCTGGAACACAGCCTTTCTCACGGCATCAGTTCCAGGGACTGACTGACACCTCAGCAGCACTGCTTATCTGTTGCCAGTCTCTTCTGCCTGCTACCTGCTCCTCACCCTTCCAAATCGGGTTCGGGAGCCGGGAGGCTATTGTACACCCCTGTGCTCGTTATAACGCTGGGGCACTCTGAGATCTCTTTAGGGGAAGGGAGGGGAAAGGGAGTTTGGCAAGAGATGAGATAAAATGCCCACAGCAGCACAGGATCTCTGTTAGAGCAGCAGAGTCACACCTAAGGACAAAAAACAAAGCAAAAAACTCAAAAAACCAACCCAACCAAGGGCTAACTAAGAGAATTAAGCTCTTCTTATTTGTTCCTCCTGAGCCCAGTCCCGGGCTCAGAACCTCCAAGCTGCTTGGAGACTGAAAGTACTGGTGAAAGGGGCGGATCTTGCCTGTTTGTACCAGTGACATCAGAACGATGATATCTTTCAGTCTCCAAAGCTGCTGGTGGAGGTTGACAACTCTATGGTTCCGGGACTGGACTAGAGGGACGCAAAGGAATTTTAACATTCTAATATTCTAACAGACAGAACTATGTACAAGGCAAGGTGTATGCTTTCAGACGCATTCTAACAGTCAGAAACTATGTACAAGGGGTAGCAACAGAGACTATATACAATTGGAGCAGAGGTGAGTATCATGGTATGGGTTGAATTTGGGGTGACTTGAGGGATGAACCATTACCTCCATTATTTTCTTCGAAATGTTGAGTGAACAGGAAGGTTTTTAATTCTTTCCTAAACATTTTTATATCTTTGATGGCGTGTAGGAAGTCCGGAAGGTCATTCCATAACATGGGTGCAGCAAGAGAAAAGGCTTGGTTACTTGTAGCTTGTTTTGTTTTGCGGTAGGTGGGAGGGATTGCAAGGGTGTTCTGTGTTTTTATTCTTTAAAAAGCCACATGTTCAGGCATTTCTGGAACTATAAATAATCCACCACATGTAACAATAAATACAGAACATAAGTTGAAAACGTGTACACTTGCAAACTGACACAATACTGCATTTCACCCATTTTCAGAATCAGGCATAGGGGGTTGATATGAGTGTTTCATAGAAGTGACAGGGGATGAGTGCATGTGTGTGTATATGTTGAGGGGCTGCATACATGCGTGTGTGTGTGTGTCAGGAAGGTGCATAAGTGTTTTGTGGTGCTACATACATGTGTGTGTGTGTGTGTGTGTGTGTGTGTGTGTGTGAGAGAGAGAGAGGAGGGTGCATACATGTGTTGGGGGCCTACATGCATGTCTGTGTGTGTGTCATGAGGGTGCATACATGTGTGCATGTCAGGAGGGTACATACATGTCAGGGGGTGCGTGCGTGTGTTGGGTGGCTAGGTACATGTGTATGTGTGTGTGTGAGGGGGATTGTCAGGGGCTGTGTGTGTGTGTGTGTGCGCGTGTGATAGGGATCGTCAAGGACTGCATGTGTGTGCGCGCCATGGGGATTGTCAGCGGCTGCGTGTGTGCATGTGTATATGTATGTGTGTGTGTCATGGGGATGGTCTGGGGCTGTGTGTGTGAGTGTGTGCCATAGGGATCGTCAAGGGCTGCATGTGTGTGTGTGTTTGTGTGTGTGCGCCATGGGGATTGTCAGGGGCTGCGCGTATGCATGTGTGTGTGTGTATGTGTGTGTGTGTGTTTGTGTCATGGGGATGGTCTGGGGCTGTGTGTGTGTGTGTGTGTGTGTGTGTGTGTGCCTGGGGGGGAGGGGGGATTGCAGCATGCCCAGGGTAGGATCTCTTAAAAATGTACTGGTGCAGTGTTTTGACAAAATGGGGTGGGGGGAGGGGGGAATGTCTGTGGATGATGTTAGCTGGGAACAATTTGAAAATGTAAAACAAAACGTTTACACACACAGAAAGATACAGAAATATTTCCCATTGTACTGGGAGCCACAAGCTTGATAAAGAAGAATTTCCAAGCACATCTTGACAAACTACCAATACATGTTACATCTTATGAACTCCAGCAGGAGGCTCTCTTTGGCACGATGCAAGTACTACGCTGAACATTAGCAATGAATTTGAGAGACTGAGATCATACTCCACATACCCTGGCTTAGAAGTGAGGTTCATGACTGTCATGGAATGCGCAAAACTAACACATTTGGAGAAACCTCCCTGAGAAAAACTCTGCAAAAATATCAGGTACAAATTTGTGCATGTATATTTTCCCCAACAATTTTTGAAGGCATGATGTTCCCTTTGAAAACTTGTGCAAAATCTGTGGGTAAAAACTATCCAAAAACTTTGCATGCGTGTGCATAATTGAAAAATTAATCCCACAGGAACATATCAGTCAACATTTAAACATCCAAAATACAGCAATACGTGCCCTTAATTGAGCCCAGAAATATGACCATGCTAACTGAACATAAGAACATAAGATATGCCATACTGGGTCAGACCAAGGTCCATCAAGCCCAGTATCCTGTTTCCAACAGTGGCCAATCTAGGTCACACGTACCTAGCAGTTTCCCCAAAAGACACAGGTTCTGCAATGCTTGTACTGGGTCAAGCATTGTTATCCTGGGTCCCTTCTTAATTATGGTTTATGGACCTTTCCTCCAGGAACTTGTCCAAACCTTTTTTAAACCCAGCTACACTAACAGCCTTTACTACATCCTCCGGTAACAAATTCCAGAGTTTGATTACACGTTGAGTGAAAAAATATTTTCTTTTATTAGTCTTAAATAGTTTACCCTGTAGCTTCATTGCATGTCCCCTAGTCTTTCTATATTCTGATAATGTAAACAATCAATCTACGTTTACCTGTTCCACTCCGTTCATTAATTTATAGACTTCTATCATATCTCCCCTCAGCCGTCTCTTTTCCAGGTTAAAGAGCCCTAACCTTTTTAGCCTTTCTTCATAGGAGTATCCTGCCATCCCCTTTACCATTTTGGTGGCTCTTCTCTGAACCTTTTCTAATAACGCTATATCCTTTTTAAGATACAGCGACCAGAATTGCCTTCTTCGTTGCAGCTCCTGCCCTCTGGAATACCTTGCTCGCCCCTATCCATTTGGAGCACAATTTTAAGATCTTCAAGAATGCCCTTAAGACATTCCTCTTTGAAACTGTACTCAACCTCAATCCCTCTCTCCCCTTGGGGCTATAATTTGAGACGGTACTAGCAACATTACCTGTCTCCCCTCTCCCTCTCTTCCCCTTTCTCAACTGATCTCTTACATTCTCTCCTTATATTTATACATATAAGGGAAGAGTGGCCTAGTGGTTTGAGTAAGTTACCACAGGCCAGAAGGTCAGGGGTTCAAATCCCACTAGAGGACAGCAACCTCAGGCCAGAAGGATTGGGTTTTCTAGTCCAGCAGGTGCTCCTTGTGGCCTTGGGCAAGCCACTTAACCCTCCATTGCCCATGTTAGTGTATGTGTCTCATATCCCCCAATTGTGTTGTGACCACTTTGATTGAAAGATAAGGTAGTACACAAAACTGCCTAAATAAATATTTCCTGTTGAAAGTTCCCTGCTCTTTTTTCTACTGTTTTACATTGTAAATTGCATAGCTTGAATAGAATATTGCAGTATATCAAATAAAGAATAACCATAACCACAACCATAGCATCACAGTTGGCATCTTTTTAAAGTCACTGTGGCACTAAAATAAAATGTTTTTATAAGTGTAAATGCCTTATACATGACTACTATGTCAATATAATAATTTTAAAGTATTATTTTTACCCCTCTGACTATTGGAAAATCAGAGTGGCCCACTTTATGGAACAAATTAGTTATCAAACAACTTCTTACTTGAAATGTAAACAAAATATTAGACAGCCCTTCCAATTCAGAAAACAGGGGGTAACTTTCTATTCAATTATTATATTGCCCTTAAGCTTCTCCAGCAACTTAAATGTAGGAATCTAATCTTAACATTGGCTAACAGCAGCTGCTGAATTCAGGGGCTTCCTTGTGGTCATCAAAGGCACTTGATACTGAATCCTGGCAGCAAATCCATACCTAATGTTTGCCTCTGCATTTCAAAATAGTTCCATGCAGGGCTTTTTTGAGGGGGTACTTAGTGGTACTGAGTATCAACACCTTTTTCATTGCCTGCTAAAACTGACCCATGGTCCTAATGTATTCATGAAAAAGCCTTGCACAGAGCACTGGCACCTTTTTGCAAGGAAACAAAAATCACTGTTTCATTGCCATTTCAAAACAGGTGACTGCAGTTATATTCATCAAGTCCTAATAGGACCTTGACCTTTTGAATACTGATTGTTCCTAATCAAGCAGCAAAACATAAATAGCTACATGTACCACTTTCCACATAACAAGCTTGTGATATTCATTCCAAAGGAGAAGGTGACCCTAAATCTGCAAGTTATTCACACAAGCAAAGAAACAGAATGGCTCGATCTCAGCTTTCATTTATCCTCTCTCTTCTGATGGCTGTACATATTTAGGGCCCTATATTCAAAGTTACTTATTGGGCCACTGACAGGGGACATCCCTTGATGTGCAGCATAATAATCCTGATGATGCCGTTAAAAATCATTGCAGGGCACCCCTGTGCTAGGGCGGTATCTGGAGTTTTGGTTAGCAGTGTTATTCAGTCCACTAACTGGATTGCTATTTAGAAAAAGTTAGAAAGCGCAAAAGAACTGTCCTAACCTCATTCAGTTAGCTGTTGTTGTTGTTTTTTTTTTTTTATTTAACATTTGATATACTGCCTTTCAGTGATTGGCCAGATGGTCTACATGATGGATATCATGATATTGCGGAAGGACTGTCGGGTAAGGTTTACTTGTTTGCGGATGATACCAAAATCTGCAAGAGAGTAGACACACGGGAAGGAGTCAATAACATGAGGTGGGATCCAGCTAAGCTTGAAGAATAGTCTAGAATTTGGCAACTGAAATGTAATGCTAAAAAATGCAGGGTCATGTATTTAGGCTGCAAAAATCCAAAGGAGCTGTACAGTATAGGGGGTGAGGCACTTCTGTCCACAAAAGAAGAGCGGAACCTTGGCTAATTGTGTCTGATGATCTTAAAGTAGCTAAACAGGTAGAAAAGGCAACTGCAAAAGCCAGAAGTATGCTTGGGTGTATAGGAAGAGGAATGGCCAGCAGAAAAAAAAGAGGTGATAGTGCCTCTGTATAAGTGTCTGGTGCAACCTCATTTGGAGTATTGTGTGCAGTTCTGAAGACTGCACCTTCAGAAGGATATAGGTAGGTTGGAGTCGGTGCAGAGGGTGGCTACTAAAATGGTTAGAGGTCTTCATTATGAAGCATATGAGGACAGACTTAAAGATCTTAATATGTATACTTTAGAGGAAAGGCGGGATAGGAGTGATATGACAGAGACCTTTAAATACCTCCATGGTATAAATGCACAGGAGGATCGCTTTCAATTGAAGGCAAGCTCTGCTACAAGGGGACATAGGATGAGGGTGAAAGGGGATAGACTCAAGAGTAATATGGAATGATACAGAGGCATTATAATATCCTTTGTTTATTCTCTGTTCCTTTATGATTCCTAGCATTCTATTTGCCTTCTTGGCCACCGCTGCACTCTGGATGGAGGGTTTCAACGTGTTAGCCGCGACAACACTTAAATCTTTTTCCTGGGTGGTGGTTCCTAATGTGGAACCTTGCATCGTGTAACCATAGTTTGGTTGTTCTTTCCTAGGTGCATAACTTTGCAGTTGTCCACATTAAATTTCATCTGCCATTTGAACGTCCAGTCTTTCAATTTATTAAGCTCCACTTGCATTTTTTCACAATCCTTTCGGGTTTTAACAACTTTGGATAATTTTGAGCCCGATTAAGGAAGGGGCATGTCCGGGCCTTCTGGATGGCCCTGAGCAGGAAGTGCACATTAGGACCCGAATCTGTAATATGGAGCAAATCGTTCCCGCGGCATACAGAATTGGGCCTGAGGACGCCCCGGCGTGCCCAGCATGGCCTGCAGAACACCCATACAACATGCCCGTGCAGGCCTGCGGTGTCCTAGCGCTTACACCCACCACTCAACCCCTGGCGGGGGGTGACAAGAGCCCGGATCAAGCGGCAGGGACACATCCCTTGTGGCCTGCTTCTCTGGTGGTGGGCCACCGTGCTCCCGAGGGGGCTGCCAGGCAGGATCAGGGAGGTGGCCTGCCCTTATTCCACCTCCAAGGTGAAATAACCAGGCTGTCCTCCCAGTGCGCCCCCCGCCCCCTCCCCCGGCATACAGGGACATCAATGGAATCGTCCCTGTATATCCGGAGGTTGGGCTCGCCCATGCCCCTCCCCCATCACAGCCATGTCACTGCTGCATGCACAGTGGCTCTGTGAATGCAGTGGGGGAGTCAAGCGGAATACCGCCAGGACAGATAGCGGGGCAGCAGGTCCCCGCAGGACGTGCTGCCCAGTAGGAAAATAGTTAAGAAAAAACTAAAAGGAGCAGTTGCAAAGGCTAAAGACTTATATCAAGCTTGGGTGTTGTTGAAAAATACTATCTTGGAGTCCAGACCAGCTGTATTCCACACTTTAAGTGGAAGGAAGTCCAAAAAACTGCAAGCACGGTTTAAATGTGAGGTCAGAGAGGCTGTTGTTGCCAAAAAAGCATCTTTCAGAAAATGGAAAAAAGAGCCAAATGACGAAACCTGGAAACAGCACAAGCACTGGCAAGTCAAATGCAAGGCATTGATAAGGCAGGCAAAGGGAGAATTCGAGAAGAAGCTTGCTGCGGAAGCAAAAACACGAAATAAAGACTTTTTCAAGTACATTCGTAGCAAAAATCCTGTGAGAGAGTCAGTTGGTCCATTAGATGATAGAGGGGTTAAAGGGGCACTAAGAGGTGACAAGGCAATAGCGGAGAGACTGAATGAATTCTTTGCTTCGGTCTTTACTGAGGAAGATGTAGGGATGTTACCCATGACTGAAGTGGTATTTAAAGGTGCGGAAGAATTGAAGGAAATATTGATACATCGGGAAGATGTATTACAACTATTAGATAAACTGAAGAGTAGCAAATCACCTGGGCCAGATGGTATACATCCAAGGGTGTTGAAAGACCTGAAATATGAGATTGCAGACCTGCTATTAGTAATCTGTGAATTTTCATTAAATCATCTGTAATACCTGAAGATTGGAGGATCGCCAATGTAACGCCAATTTTAAAAAGGTTTCCAGGGGTGATTCGGGAAACTACAGACCGGTGAACCTGACGTCAGTACCGGGAAAAATGGTAGAAACCATCATAAAGAATAAAATTACTCAGCATGTAGATAGTCATGGCCTAATGGGAGACAGCCAACATGGCTTTAGACAAGGAAGATCTTGTCTTACTAATCTGTTATGTTTTTTTGAAGGTGTGAATAAACAGGTGGACAAAGGTGAGTCGGTTGATATAGTGTATCTGGACTTTCAGAAAGCATTTGACAAGGTTTCTCATCAGAGACTTTTGGCAAAATTAACGAGTCATGGGATAGGAGGCAGTGTACTATTGTGGATCAGGAACTGGTTAAAAGATAGAAAGCAGAGGGTAGGGCTAAATGGCCAATTTTCCCAATGGAAAAAGGTGAAGAGTGGTGTACCCCAGGGATCTGTGCTGGGTCCGCTGCTTTTTGACATATTCATAAATGACCTGGAAAGGGGAATAACGAGTGAGGTTATCAAATTTGCAGATGACAGAAAACTATTTAAAGTTGTTAAAACCCAAGAGGATTGTGGAAAATTGCAAGAGGATCTTGATAAATTGGATGACTGGGCATCTAAATGGCAGATGAAATTTAATGTGGACAAGTGCAAAGTTGTGCACCTAGGGAAACATTTTTTATTTAGTTGCAGTTAAACTATTACATCCAAGTATTAACACACATGATATACACATGGTTCAAAACAAATACAATAAACAAGTAAACCTACAAAAGTAAAACATCAAACCATACAGATTCGCCCAGAATAAGGAAATGCAGGAGTGGTATGCAGAAAAAAAAAGAAAAAAAAAAGACTACTATGCCATTTTAGAGAAAAACAACCAGATTGTAAGCTCTGACAAGCAGGGACTGTCTTTTTGCTTATATTTCTGTACAGCGCTGCGTGCATAGCGCTGTATAAATACTAAATAGTAGTAGTAGTAGATTAATGTGGGTCAGAGACTCACATGTTAGCCATGGGGTGGGGGGGGGGGGGCTCAACTACTATTCGAAGGCTTCCCTAGCATTCAAGAAATCCAAAAGTTGCTTTGGCTCAAAAAACAGATAAAAACTTATTATAGGAAACATGACATGAAGGAAATTTTAAGGTAAACATAGACCTGAGGGAAAGGACCCTAGGCCACAAGGCCAGGAACTCCCTCCTCTTCAACTGGATAACACGAGACAACAGAGCCAATAAACCTCTTATTGAAGTTCTTGAAATAGGTTTTAAGGATTAAACTTTTATCTGGCTTCAGTACCAGTGTAACCAGTAGAGTGTTTCTCGCTGTAACCACCTCAAGTGAGTTCTACAGGAACCCCGTAAGGTCCCTCAGTCCATCACCTTAAGGTTACAGTACTCTGAGGGTGTTTTTGCTGGCAGCACTAATGTACATTAAAAAGAGACAATGCCTTGGACAGCCCTATCAAATAACCCCACTGTGGGCTAGAACACATGACCTCTGGCTCTACAGGCAGTGAAGTAACCAGTGGGCTATAGCTGCTAACAAGCCCCTGGCTGGCTATAGAAGGACTGCATGTCACCACACAAACAGTCTGCTGTGGCTATCAGGATAGGGGCAACCCACAAGTAACCATGATGCACAGCACATGCATATCAGCAGTCTACAGATGATCACAAGATGGGGTATGTACCCCACAGCACCTCAGCCTGGTAGGGGGTGCCAACGGTGTGTGTTAGTGGCACAGAGTAGCTACAGACCGTCACATTCGGGGGCATTGTGCTCACCCTGAGGGTGAGGTGGGGCGGCCAGTACCAGGTCCACAGCACCTTCAATGGCTGAAATAGGCCATGTCGCAGATACCCATCAGTGCTAGTGTGTGATAGGTAGTTCCTGCAACCACACCTAGGATACATTACTGTCTATCTGAAGTTGTCAATCAGGTCTGGCCCTTATGGGCTATGATGCACCCAGAATAGTGCATATTCTGTCATTGTGCCATGGTAACATGATGTAAGTGACAGGGGGTGCTTGGACCCATAGGCAGATTATGTACCACCACCCAACCCACCCACCCTCTGTGGCTCAGGGTGGGAGAAAGGATTCCCCCACCAACAAATCCACATTCTACCTCCCTGCAACAGTGGCAGTAGAGGGGGGCCATCAACCACAGTCATGCTGGGGAACAAACACCCTACAGGGCAGCCAATGCAGAGCTGTACACATCCCTAAGGCAATGGCAGGAAGACAGTAGGCCTGGAAATGCTCGGCTGCCCCCACCACCATCTGACATTCACCAACCACTACACCCTGCAAGGTGTTCCAGTCATACATATATAACTGCAAACAGTCTGCTAGCTAGTCCACAGTGCATGATCCCAGAAGAAATGTGTGCTCCCAAAAGCTGAGATGTGAGCACACCCACCAAGCAGAAAAATCAGTGATTAGGCCTCAGAGAAAATAACCCATATATTTCACTGAAGAGAAATACAATATAGCACTATGGGGGAGCCTAGCCATGCCGTGGTCACTGCTCAGTCAGGGTGAGAGTGACCTCCCAGCAGGACATGCTGTGGCCACCCTGTCGGTGCAGGTCGTGGCCGGGCACTACAATGTCTGAGCCATTGCCCTATGCCCTGTGCTGATGCGTCCAGGCTATACCCACAGTACCTTGCTCCTCATTATGCACATTGGCAGGCCAATACTGGCAACAGTGCTAGCAGTGTGGGCTGAGGAAGGCGTTAGCAGCCACCACACACTAGATAGACAGACAGACACACACTTCCCACACCTATGCCAGAATTGTGCAACTATAGAGGTGTTTGGCAGCCCTGGCCACCGCACCAGTCCTGGGCACAGTGCAGGCATGGCTATGGTACGCAATACTGTTGGGGTCACTCCCCGGGGTGGTAAACACTGTCAGACACCAGACCTGAAGCACACCCCACAGACATCAGAAAGGTTGCTATGATTCAGCTCAATCAGCAAATTGTGCTTAACTTAGGAATTGCTATCTGCCAGTAATCATAGCAACCTTTTGATAGCTGTGTACCGTATTCCCAGGTTTAGGGTGGCATTGCTAAGGTATGCGAGTGCTAGTATTGGGATATGCACGCAGGGCCCAACATCCTGCCTCTCCAGGAGGCATTGGATAATGGAGCCTGTGGGTGCGGGTGTGTCTGCTCCTGTTGGCCGCTGCTTTAGGGCAGAGGTGCCCAACTCCAGTCCTGGTGGGCCAAACACTGTTCGGGTTTTCATGCTGTCCCTAATGAATATGCATGAGATACAACTGCATACCATGGGGGCGGCGCATAGAAATGCAGCACAGCCATATTTATTAGAGGCAGCATAGTACCTGAATGGTGTTTGGCCCTCCAGGACTGCATTTGGGAGACTCTGCTCTAGGTAATGCACATGTCTGTGCTCTGTAGGGTAAAATGTAGGTGTTTTGGGCATGTTTACGTCATCTGCAATAAAGGTTCTGTCTATATTAGCACGTTTTAGTAGTGGGTAAAATATGGAGGCTGGGTTGGCAGGAAGCATAGCTGGGACTTGAACCTGTGACCTTCTGCTCCTGAACACACCAGCTGTGTGCACTGAACCACTGTGCTGCCACAGGCAGTGCATTCCCTGGTGATACCATGACTGTTTGTCAGACAGGGCCTGTCTGTTGCAGTGCATGGCACCCACTTACACAGGGATAGGCCATGGTCTGCTGTGGGCAGCAGCCACTGGCCTCTCCACCACCAGTACCCCTCTGCCACCATGCTGACATGCCCTTCTGCTGGTGGTGCTGGTGGTGCGCGATCTCAGGCCATCCAGTGTGCGGGTAGGCGGCTGCCTATGGTGCAGGTTCTGGGGTAGGGGTGTCTGCATAGCTGTCCACGCTTCCCCCCAGCGCCGCCTGCCAATGTTCAGTGCCCTTGGGGGTACCTGCTAGGTACTATCCCCTGTGACACTGTGGGAGACACACTCGTGCCCATGTTGGGCCCTCATCAGTTGCTGTCTGGCTGCTCTACTGTTTCAGCATTCCCATGGGCCACCTAGGCATCACCCTAGTCCTCACTGTGGCCCAGCTGCACCACAGCATGTGCCGCCTGCAGTCCTCTGTGTCCCCTTTTCCAGCATCTGTCCAGTTGCCCATTCCAACATGCCCGCCCTGCTGTTGCAGAACATGTGCACGCAATAGGAAACCTGTCCAATGGAGAGGGAAAACCCTGATCAGCGCACTTTCACTGTGGGCTCATACCACCTTGTAAGGGGACGGAGCATAGACCCTTCCAAAATTCATATCTTTTTTTTGGAGCTTTCTCGGGAGTGTTTTTTGATGTTTCCCATTAATATCACTATTGCCCAGCTTGGTTATGTTTTTTTTTTCATTTTGTTCAGGTCATTTTCAATGTTTATTTGCCCTTTTGTTCCATGCACATGTATCACACATTATCACTTTTGTAGGTTTCTCTGGTTTTGCTGTACATTGCTGACAGAAATGGTTTCTTTTCCCTTTAAATCTGCTCTAACGCCAGGGTTTTACTGGCTTTAGTTTTCAGCCCCGGATTCCACGGCGTTAGTGTGCAGGGAGCCTCTCCCCTCCCACTCTCCGCTCATTGACCCTCTCTCTCCGCCCCTGGGGAGCCTTCCTCCGCCCTCTGGGAGCCTTTCTCCGCCCTCAGCGCTCATTTGCCGCTGCAGGCGTTATCGCGCACTAAGGTACCTTAGCGCCCAGTAACGCGCCTTCATCGGGCGATAAGGTACCTTATCACCCGATAACGTCGCCGGGTGCACGTTAAGACTGCTTAGTAAACATACCCCTTAGACTTTAGGAAGACTAACTTTGCCAAGATGGGCCAATACCTCAGGGAGTTGTTAGCGGGATGGGAACAGCTGGGGGATGTAGAAAAACAGTGGGCAAAACTGAAAGGGGATATTTTAAGGGCAAGCAACCTTTTTGTTAAAATGGTAAATAAAGGTAAAAGGAAAAGGAGACCGCTATGGCTTTCAAAAGAAGTATTTATTTAGACAGTTTTGTATACCACCTTATCCTTCAATCAAAGCGGTCACAACACAATTGGGGGATACATTTAACATGCAGGGATATGAGACACATACACTAATACTTACAAGAAACATGGGCAATGGAGGGTTAAGTGGCTTGCCCAAGACCACAAGGAGCATCTGTGGGACTAGAAACCCCAGTCCTTCCGGCCCAAGGTTACTGTCCTCTAGTGGGATTTGAACCCCTGACCTTCTGGCCTGAAGTACCTTGCCCCAACCACTAGGCTACTCCTCCCCAGCCAGACAGTAGATGAAAAGGTGAAAAAAAGAGGGAGGCCTTTATGAAATACAAGAGATCACAGAGAGAGGAAGACAGGCATCTATATTTGGAAAAACTTAAAGAAGCTAGCAAAGTAGTCAGGAAAGCAAAGATTCAAAAAGAGGAGGAAATAGCCAATGCAATAAAATGGGGGGATAAGACATTTTTCAGATATGTTAGTGAGAAGAGGAAGGGCAAAAGTGGTATTGTCAGACTCAAGGGTGAATGGGAGAAATATGTAGAAGCAGATGAGGATAAAGCAGAATTGCTTAACAAATATTTCTGTTCTGTGTTTACAGATGAAGAACCAGGAGCAGGACCTCAGAAAACACCCATAAACAGGAAGAGAAGCGAGGGACATCTTGAACAATTCACAGAAGACTGTGTTCTTGAAAAACTAGTTCAACTTAAAGTAGACAAAGCGATGGGACCGGATGGGATACACCCTAGAATACTGAGGGAACTTGGGGACGCTCTAGCAGCTCCACTGACTGACCTTTTCAATGCCTCATTGGAGTCGGGACTGGTGCCAAAAGACTGAAGAGAGGCTCATGTGGTCCCTTTACACAAAAGCGGAAGTAAGGACGTGGTTGAAAACTACAGGCCTGTTAGTTTAACTTTGGTGGTGAGTAAATTATTGGAAACGCTGCTGAAAGACAAAATAGTAAGGTTTCTAGAGTCCAGCGGATTACAGGATCCATGGCAGCATGGATTCACCAGAGGCAGGTCTTGTCAGACAAATCTGATTGATTTCTTTGACTGGGTGACCAGTCCACCAGGGAGTTGGACCGAGGGAGAGCCCTAGATATGGTGTATTAAGATTTCAGTAAAGCCTTTGACACTGTTCCTCACAGGCGACATATAAACAAACTGAGCACCCTAGGGAAGGACCCTAAAGTTACTGCATGGGTTAGAAATTGGTTGGGTGGGAGGCGACAAAACATACAGGTAAATGGAGCTCACTCTGAGGAGAAGGAAGTTACCAGTGGTGTGCCCCAGGGATCTGTCCTTGGTCCGATTCTTTTTAACATCTTTTTTAGTAATATAGCGGAAGGGCTGTCGGGTAAGGTTTGCCTCTTTGCGGATGATACCAAAATCTGCAATAGAGTAGACACCCAGGAAGGTGTAGATAACATCAGGAGGGATCTAGCTAAGCTTGAAGAATGGTCTAGAATTTGGCAGCTGGGATTTAATGTTAAAAAATGTAAGGTTATGCATTTGGGCTGCAGCAATCCAAGGGAGCAATATAGTATAAGGGGTGAAGTACTTTTGTCCACCAAAGAACAGCGGGACCTAGGCGTGGTTGTGTCTGATGATCTTAAAGTAGCTAAACAGGTAGAAAAGGCGAAGTCAAAAGCTAGAGGGATGCTTGGGTGCATACGGAGAGGAATGGCTAGCAGAAAAAAGGAGGTGATAGTGCCTCTGTATAGATCTTTGGTGCGACCTCATTTGGAGTATAGTGTGCAATTCTGGAGACCACACCTTCAAAAGGATATAAACAGGATGGAGTCAGTACAGGATGGAGTCAGTTAGTGGTCTTCATTATAAAGCATATGAGGACAGACTTAAGGATCTTAATATGTACACCTTAGAGGAAAGGCGGGGTAGAGGTGATATGATTGAGATGTTTAAATACCTACATGGCATAAATGTACAGGGGGAGAGCCTCTTTCAATTGCAAGCAAATTCTGCTACGAGGGGACATGGGATAGATTCAGGAGTGATATGAGGAAATATTTCTTTATGGAAAGAGTGATGGATCCGTGGAATAGTCTCCCAGTGGAGGTGATAGAGATGAGGACAATATCTGAATTCAAAAAAGCATGGGACAAACACAGAGGATCTCTAAAGAAAAAAGGGGACTGTTGTAGTCGTTGATATGGAAAGACAGACTAGATAGGCCATGTGGTCTTTTTCTGTCGTCATATTTCTGTTTCTATATATAAGATATATAGAAAAGAGTAAAAGAGGCTATATGCCATGCTGTAGAAAATAAAAGATAAGATAGTGCAGCTCTGAATATAAGCAAAATGGCTCAAAACATTTATAAAAAAGGTATAAAGGTTATAGTGACAAAATGGATGGTGTCAGAGTAGGCCAAACTATGTTTTAAATAGGAAGTGCCACAATACCAACAATAAAAATGGCACTGGCCTTTTAAATGCAACTTCTGCTTGGGTAGCTATAGTTAAAAACAAGAAACAAAACATTACAAAAAAGGTTTGAAGGTGGATGCCGGAGCTGAGTAATATGTGATAGAGTGAGAGAAGATAATTTGTTCAAGACAGTTTCAAAACAGCTCCCATGGAAAATAATAGACAACATGCAGCTATAGCTGCACTCCAGTTCCAACAGTAAATATATTTCAACCTGACAGCTGCCAGAGTTTTAAAAAGGGAACTTTTTGGTGTATATTTTGGTGAATGAATTTTTGAAGACAGAACTGTGGCTAGAATGGAAGGTACTATGGGAGAACTTATGGTGTCTCCAACGAGAACCCTAAGAGGGGTTGGGTAGGCAGAGCAACTACCACTGACATGCCATACTGCCATTGAGTCAGTCTATGAGCTTGCAAATGCACAAGACCAAATGGGAAGGAGTATGCTAAAAGAAACCCTGACTTTGGGTCCTATTTATCTAGTGACTGCCCTGCCTGCTCCTCCCTCCATACTCAATATCTTTTAATTTTGCAGAATATCTGGTGAATCTCTCATTTAAGACAGTTTCAATTAGGCAAAATCTAAATATTTCTTGCTTGTCACTATTGTGAGAAGAAAAATATCTGGGATTAATTGATACTAATGTGAATTGGTAAAATACATGCCCATATGCAGTAGAGCATCTCCTATTGCATTCCCTGCAATTGAATGTTGCTACAAAAGGTTCAGAGTGATGTTGCACCAGAAAACTACATGAGGATAATCAGAGGCATGCTGTATGTGCTACAGCTGACAACATGACGATTCTGCAATACATGCATGGTCTTAATGGACTAAGCTTTATCACACCTATTAATTTATAGCAAATTTGTAGCAAATAAATATGGAATGCCAAATGTCACATCTTAATATTTAAATAAGGTAAAGGACTGACTGGGTTAGAAAGTGGTTGAGTGGGAGGTGACGAAGGGTACAGGTAAATGGAGCTACTCTGAAGAAAAGAATATAACCAGTGGTGTGCCGCAGAGATCTGTCCTTGGTCTGATTCTTTTTAACACTTTTGTTAGTGATATGGCAGAAGAACTGTTGGGTAAAGCTTGCTTTTTTGAAGATGATACCAAAATCTTCAATAGAGTAGACAACCAGGAAGGAGTAGAGAATATGATGAAGGATCTCGCTAAGCTTGAAGAATGGTCAAGAATTTGGCAGCTGAGATTTAACACTTAAAAATGCAGGGTCATGCATTTGGGCTGCAAAACTCCAATGGAGCGGTACAGTATAGGGCTAGAGTACTTCTGTCTACAAAAGAAAAGAAGGACCTGGGGGTGATTGTTTCTGATTATCTTAAGGTAGCTAAACAGGTAGAAAAGGTGACAGCAAAAGCCAGAAGGATGCTTCTGTACATAGGGAGAGGAATGGCTCCCAGGAAAAAGGAGGTGATAGTGCCTCTATATAAGTCTTTGGTGAGTCCTCATTTGGAATGTTGTGTGCAATTTTGGAGATCACACCTTCAAAAGGATATAAAAAGGATGGCGTCTGTGCAGAGGGGGCTTCCAATATGGTCAGTGGAGTTCATTATAAGGCCTATGGGGACAGACTTCAAGATCTCATTATTTATACCTTGGAGGAATGGTGGGAGAGAGGAGATGAGATAGAAATGTTTAAATACCTCTGTGACATAAATGCACAGGAGAAGAGCCTCTTTCAATTGAAAGAAAGCTCTGCAACAAGGGGGCATAGGATGAAGGTGAAAGGGAATAGACTCAGGAGTAATATGTAGCAATATTTCTTTATGGAAAGAGTGATAGATGCATGGAACAGTCTCCCAGTGGAGGTAGCAGAGACCAGGACAGTATCTGAATTCAACATATCCTGAAAGAACATAAGAAATGCCATATTGGGTCAGACTAAGGCCCATCAAGCCCAGTATCATTTCCAACTGTGGCCAATCCAGGTACAAGTACTTAGCAGGTTCCTAAAAATGCACACAGGTTCCACAATGTTTGTCCCAGGATAATTTATTTAGCTGCATTTATATCTGGCTTTTCACTGAGTCAAAGTGGTTGGGGGATACATTTAACACCAGGGGATATGAGACATATACACTAATACTTATGGGGAACATGGGCAATGGAGGGTTAAGTGGCTTGCCCAAGACCACAAGGAGCACCTGTGGGACTAGAAACCCCAGTCCTTCCGGCCCAAGGTTGCTGTCCTCTAGTGGGATTTGAACCACTGACCGTCTGGCCTGTGGTATCTTGCTCCAACCACTAGGCCACTCATCCCCTGATAAACAATAGATTTCTCATGTCCTCTTTAATAATGATTTATGGAACCTTCCTCCAGGAACTTGTCCAAACCTCTTTTTAACCCAACTGCACTAATAGCTTTTAGTACATCCTCCGGTAACGGATTCCAGAGTTTGATTACATGTTGAGTAAATTTTTTTTTTCTCTTATTAGTTTTAAATGAGTTACATTGTAGCTTTATTGCATGTCCTCTAGTCTTTAAAACGTTTTGGTAGTGTAAACAACCGATCTACGTTTATCAGTTCCATTCCATTCATTAATTTATAGATCTCTATCATATCCCCCCTCAGCCATCCTTTTCCCAGTTGAAGACCCCCAACCTTTTAAGCTTCTCATCATAGGGATATCCTTCTATCCCCTTTACCATTTTTATCTCTCTTCTCTGTACCTTTTCTAATTCTGCTATATCCTTTTTAAGACATGGTGACCAGAACTGCACACAATATTCAAGGCACGGTCGCACCATGAAACAATACAGAGGCATTATGATATCCTTGGTTTTATTCTCTGTTCCTTTCCTTATGATTCCTAGCATTCTATTTGTTTTCTTGGCCACCGCTACATACTAGGTGGAGGGTTTCAATGTATTATCCACAATGACGCCTACATCTTTTTCCTGGGTGGTGGTTTCTAAGGTGCTACCTTGCATCGTGTAACCATAGTTTGGGTTGTTCTTCCCTAGGTGCATAACTTTGCACTTGTCCACATTAAATTTCATCTGCCATTTTGATGCCCAGTCTTCCAATTTATCAAGATCCTCTTGCAATTTTCCACAATCCTCTTGGGTTTTAACGACTTTAAATAGCTTTGTGTCATCTGCAAATTTGATAACCTCACTCGTTATTCCCTTTTCCAGATCATTTATGAATATGTCAAAAAGCAGCGGACCCAGCACAGATTCCTGGGGTACACCACTATTCACCTTTCTGCATTGGGAAAATTGGTCATTTAGCCCTATCCTCTGCTTTCTATCTTTTAACCAGTTGCTGATTCACAATAGTACACTGCCTCCTATCCCATGACTCTTTAGTTTTGTCAAAAGTCTCTGATGAGGGACCTGGTCAAAGGCTTTCTGAAAGTCCAGATACACTATATCAACTGACTCGCCTTTGTCCACCTGTTTATTCACACCTTAAAAAAAACCATAACAGATTAGTAAGACAAGATCTTCCTTGTCTAAAGCCATGTTGGCTGTCTCCCATTAGGCCATGACTATCTACATGCTGAGTAATTTTGTTCTTTATGATGGTTTCTACCATTTTCCCGGTACTGATGTCAGGCTCACCGGTCTGTAGTTTCCCGGATCATCCCTGGAACCCTTTTTAAAAATTGGCGCTACATTGGCTATCCGCCAGTCTTCAGGTATTACAGATGATTTTAATGAAAATTCACAGATTATTTATTTTATTTTATTTATTTATTTTTATTTATTTAACATTTATATACCGCATCTTCCAAAGTTCAGTTGCGGTGTACAATTAAGAAGTAATTAGATCTTACCTGCTAATTATTGTTCCTGAAGGAACGACAGTCCAGTCCCTTTACTTTAGGGTTACGCAACCCTTCCAGCAGCTTGGAGGCTGAGCCCAACCTTTTTGGGGTGGAGCGGTATATATACCACTGGTGCCACCCACCAACTCCAGTAACCTACTGCAAAAGCAGACTTGAAACAAACATTCCAAAATATCATAAATGAAAAACACTCTAAGCCAAGCGTATATTTTTTTTTTTTTTATATATATACAGGCGTAGAAGAAAGAGAGAATGAAAAACCAACGAGAAAGAATGAGGAGGGGTCAAGGGCGGAAGCCGAATGCCTGCTACTGCCCGGTCCTCCCACCCCAGTGACCCTCCAGATAGGCCTGTGTCCGCCCTCGAGTCGGAGTCCGACCCTGAAAACAAACGTCCGGAATGGCAACCTCGGGAGGGAACAGGGACTGGACTGTCGTTCCTTCAGGAACAATAATTAGCAGGTAAGATCTAATTACTTCTTCCTTATCGTCACTCCAGTCCAGTCCCTTTACTTTAGGGAAGTACCAGAGCAGTACCCGCCCGGGTGGGATTCGCCATTCCGGAACGTAGAACCGCCTGCGCAAACCTGGAGTCCGTAGCACTCTGCACGTCCAGTCTATAGTGCTTGGTAAGGGAGTGCAGGGAGGACCAGGTCGCCGCTCTACAGATGTCCAGCGGGGGAACCAAACTGAACTCCGCCCAAGAGGTGGCCTGCGCCCTAGTTGAGTGGGCTCGCAGCCCTCCTGGAACTTGCTTCCCCTTGAGGATATAGGCGGAGGCAATCGCTTCCCTGATCCATCTTGAGATTGAGGCTTTGGCCGCCGCTTTCCCCTTATGGGGACCCCCAAACTGAACGAACAGTCGCTCGGACTTCCTGAAGGGGGCTGTGCAGGAGAGGTAACGCTTTAATGTCCTGCGTACGTCGAGTAGGAGGAGCTTACTATCTCCCCCTCCGAGCTCTTCCGCCGGAAGGGACGGGAGAGTGATCGATTGGTTGACATGAAAGGGGGAGATGACCTTAGGCAAGAACGAGGGGACCGTCCTAAGAACTACCTTATCTTTGAGAAAGTACAGAAAGGGCGGTCGAGAAGACAGGGCTTGTAATTCGGAGACCCGCCTGGCCGAGCAAATGGCCACCAAAAAGACTGTCTTCAGAGTCAGATCCTTCAAGGAGGCCTTCTTCAATGGTTCGAACGGCTCCGTGACTAGTGCGTTTAGTACCAAGTTGAGGTCCCAAGGGGGGATGACCGATCTCCTCTGCGGACGGAGCCGTCTGACCGCTTTCAGGAACCTGGAAACGTCCGCGTGTGCTCCTAAAGGCTTCCCGCAGACCTTACCCCTATAGCAGGAGATGGCCGCCAATTGGACCCGGAGGGAGCTATGTGCTAGGCCCTTGTCGAATCCGGCTTGCAAAAATTCCAGGACCTCCGGGATCGAGGATGCCAGAGGTTTCCTCCGGCGCTCTGCACACCATGCCTCGAAGATGCGCCACACTCTCACATAGGAGAGGCAAGTTGAGCGCTTCCTAGCGCTCAACAGAGTGGTGATTACTGCCGCCGAGTAGCCGCGCTTCAAGAGCCGTGCCCTTTCAATAGCCAAGCCGTAAGCGAGAATCGATCCACGTGTGGCATCTGGACTGGACCTTGTTTCAGAAGGTCCCTCCTGTTGGGGAGCCGCCAGGGGCGGTCGGCGATCATCCTTACCAGATCCGCATACCAGGGGCGACGGGGCCAGTCCGGGGCAATGAGGATTACTATGCCCTGGTGAGCTTCTATCCGCTGGATGACTTTCCCTATCAGTGCCCAAGGGGGAAAGACATAAAGGAGACCCTCCGAGGGCCACTTCTGGGCCAGAGCGTCTAAGCCTTCGGACATCCTTTCTTTCCGTCGGCTGAAGAATCGGCTGGCCTTGGCGGATGAGAACCGCGCCATGAGGTCCATGACAGGGGGACCCCAAAGAGCTACTATCTGGTCGAAGATTTCCTGATGTAGTTCCCACTCCCCGTGGTCTATCTTGCACCTGCTGAGGTAGTCGGCGGTGATGATGTTGTCCGTGCCGGCCACGTGCTGTGCTGAGAGTGCTTCCAAGCGACGTTCTGCCCACTGGAACAGTGTGTCCGCCTCCTTCTCCAAGGCTGGACTGCTGGTGCCTCCTTGATGATTGATGTATGCCACCGCGGTGGTGACATTGTCGGAGAGTACCCGAATCGCCTTCCCTAGCACTAAAGACTCGAGAGTCTTGAGTGCCAGGGTGACTGCCCTCAATTCCAGCCGGTTGATAGGCCATTGAGATTCCAACGGCGTCCAACGCCCCTGGACAAACTGGTCCTCGCAATGTGCTCCCCAGCCTGCTAGGCTGGCGTCCGTCGTCAACAGCAACCATTGTGGAGGTTCGAGGGGCATACCGCGATTGAGGTTCTTCGGACACCTCCACCAGTGGAGGGACTGCTTGGTTCGAGGGGCGCAGGGCAGCTGAAGGAACAAAGGGTGCTGTTGTGGGGACCATCGACGCAACAGGGATCGCTGTAAAGGACGCATGTGCGCCCTGGCCCACGGAACTACCTCTATGGCTGCCGCCATGGTTCCCAGGAGTTGCAGGTAATGCCACGCCGAAGGAAGGCGCCTGGTCATGAACTGCGTGACTAGGATCCTTAGGTCCCTCACCCTTGTGCCGGACAGGAAAACCCTGCCCCTGCCTGTGTGGAACCTTGCTCCGAGATACTCGAGCTCTTGGGAGGGCACCAGACTGCTCTTTGCGCGATTGATGACCCACCCCAAGTCCTCCAGCACCTGTATCACTCTGGCTGTTGTCCAGCGACTTTCCTCTTCCGACTTTGCCCGGATGAGCCAGTCGTCCAAGTAGGGGTGCACCAGGATTCCCTCCTTTCGTAGTGCTGCCGCTACTACAACCATCACCTTGGTGAACGTCCTTGGCGCGGTCGCTAGACCGAAGGGCAGCGCCTGAAACTGAAAATGGCCCCAAGGAACCGCGAATCTCAGGAATTGTTGATGAGATTTTCTGACGGGGATATGCAAATAGGCCTCTGTCAAGTCCAGTGCCGTTAGGAACTCGCCGTCCCTTACGGCCGCTATGACCGACCGAAGGGTTTCCATCCTGAAGTGTGGCACCTTGAGACATCGATTGACCTGCTTTAGATCCAGGATTGGACGAAAGGACTCCTCCTTCTTTGGGACCACAAAGTAAATCGAGTACCGACCTGTACCGTACTGGCCTGGAGGGACGGGCACCACGGCCCCGAGTTGTAAGAGACGGGACAGTGTAGATTCTATAGCGGCTCTTTTTGTTGGGGAGCCGCAAGGAGACTGAACAAATGCTGGAGGTATTTGCTTTGCAAATTCGAGAGCGTAGCCCTCTCGGATCACCTCCAGAACCCATTGATCGGACGTGACCCGGGACCAGGCGGGAAGAAAGAGCCTCAGGCGACCGCCTATCGGCATCCCGCCCTCCTGGCACCCCGGACTCTCATTGTTGTTTCCTGGGGCCCGAGGAAAAGGAGGAGGCGGAGTAACCTCTGCCCGCCCCCCGAAAACCTCTGGAGCTTTGTCCTCTACCGGGAAAACGACCCCTAAGAAAGGGGTTCAGTCTTGTCGAACGAAACCTCCGGGGGTCCCTAGGTTGGTTCCGTGCTGGGGTTAAGGGCCGCGCTTGTTTCGGCCTGTCCTCCGGAAGCCTGCCGCCCTTGGATTCGCCCAGGTCCTTTACCAGCTTATCTAAGTCCTCACCGAATAACAGCTTCCCTTTGAAGGGAAGACGACTCAGGCGAGTTTTGGAGGAAGCATCGGCCGCCCAATTGCGTAGCCACAAATAGCGTCTGGCTGCTACCACCGAGGCCATGTTCTTAGCTAAGCTGCGGATGAGGTCATACTGACTATCCGCCAGGAAGGCCGTACCGGATTCCAACCTCGCTGCGTTGGCCAATGATCCTTCGGCGGAAACCTCCTCTGCCTGGAGTTGCTGAGCCCACCTCAAACAGGCCCGCGCTACCCAGGCCCCTGAGACTGAAGCTTGTAAGGCCAGAGCGCTGACATCAAAGGCTTGTTTTAGGAGCGTGTCCAATTTCCTATCCTGGGGATCCCTCAGCGCCGCGCTGCCCTCAACTGGGATAGTAGTTTTCTTTGTTACTGCTGAAACCGCCGCATCCACCCTGGGGGACTTCAGCAGCTCTTTGTCCGATTCAGGGAGAGGGTAAAGGCGGGACATGGCCCGGACCCCTCTTAACCCTGACTCAGGCTGATCCCATTCCTCCTGTATCATCTGACGTACCACTCTGTGGACTGGAAAAACTTTCTGGGACTTCCTGATGGCCTGGATTAAGGGATCCTCCAATGCCTCATCTTCCCCTGGGGTATCTGAGACTACATTGAGAGCTTTCAGGGAATCATTAATTAAAGCAGGCAGCTCCTCTCGTCGGAACACTCTAATTATGCGAGCCTGGTCCTCCTCAGGGATCTCCCCTTCTTCCAGCTCCTCCTCTTCCTCCTCTAATTCCTTTTCAGAGACCTCCTCCTCTAGGGTGCCCTGGGAAAGGGAAGAGAGAGGTTCCTCGTGCAGCAGCCTGGGGCGCTTTGGGGGTATTCCTGAGTCCTGAACGCTTGCCCTCAGGGGTCTGGCTACTCTGCCTTCGGATGTCGAGCCCCCCTCTCCTGTTGCAAGCCCCTGTCTGCGCATGCAATAGGCCTGGTGTAATAAAAGCACGAAGTCAGGGGAAAAGAAGTCCCCGACTGCCCCCTCCCCAGGGGGAAGGGTGGAGGGGGGGAGCGGAGGAGGGGGTGCTTCCGAGTGAGAGGGAAGGGATAACTGGGACACTACTTCCCCCTCCATAGGATCCGAGGACCCCTGGGATGACTGGGCCATAGAAAGGCTGATTTCTTGTTCTATTGAGGTGGCTACTGCAGCGCAGCCTCTGCAGACTCCTGCCTCAGATGCCGTACCCCTACGTGTGCCACAAGATGGGCACCTTGACTTGCCAGTCATGCTATCTAGTGGATAACTTAAAAGAATTTTTCAAATTTAAACTTAAAATTCAAATGAAAATATATAATAAAAATTCCCTCTAAAACTTCCTGCACTGCTCTCTCCAGGAGCAAGGATAAGGCAGCGAAATCTCCTTAAACCACTGGGGAATAAACAAGAATTAAAGCAAAGAAAACAGCAATTACAATCTCCCTAGAGCCAATGGGCTGAGTACTTGCGATTTGTTTGTATCCTTCTCTTCCAGCTGCTCTGCTGTTACCCGGACTGGAGCCGCGATTCCTGCACCGTTGGCTCAACACGTGGCAGGCCGCGGCCACGTGGAGCTCAGAACGGAGGGACGCGGCTGGTCTTAGCGCCTCTCTGGAGCCTCCGGCTGAAGAGAGGGACAGAGGAGGACGAGTCCTGCTTTACCCGCTCGCGGTTGTTCACCGGCGCTGCGATCGCGTCTCCGGAGCTCGCCCCTGCACTCGGCAGACTCGGGAGGGGGGGGGAGCGATAAAGCCTGAGCGCTGCAGATCGTTCCTCCGCTTCGCGTTTCCTCCAGCGCTCAGCCACCGGGGAGGGCTTCGGCGCGAGGACGCAGGCCTTCCGGAGAGTTGAAGAGGAGCCGCAGCAGGCCTAGTCAGCAGCGAGAGGCTTCTGATTCCCCTGCTCGCTGCTGTAAGCAAAATGGTAACACTTCCGATCCTCGGCCCGGGCCGGGGGGGGGGGGGGAGGGAGAAAATCAGCAAACGGTAGAGAAGGAAGATTGCCTAAAGAAATAAATATATAAATGAATGAGAATTAAATTAAAATTAAAATTAGTAAGATTTAGCCAAAATTAAAAGAAGGTAAGACTCCAGTAAGCCCTAGGCTTACGGAACCCTCCAGCTGCTTGGAGGCTGAGTATACTGGAGTTGGTGGGTGGCACCAGTGGTATATATACCGCTCCACCCCAAAAAGGTTGGGCTCAGCCTCCAAGCTGCTGGAAGGGTTGCGTAACCCTAAAGTAAAGGGACTGGACTGGAGTGACGATAAGGAACAACAATTAACAAAGCGCAGTTTGTTTTACATAGAACGTCATAACTTTTACATAGAACATCATAAATTAAACAAAGCACAGTTTAATAAACAAACAGTATATTTAAGCTAGAACCGTGAGTAACAAGTTAACTAACGTAGTGTAGTGTCGAACAGCGTAAGAAGGAACATAACATATGCAACTATATACATGTGGAGGTATTTGGGCATAAGAGCAGGTCTGCAATCTCATATTTCAGTTCTTTCAACACCCTTGGATGTATACCATCTGGCCCAGGTGATTTGCTACTCTTCAGTTTATCTAATAGTTGTAATACATCTTCCCGATGTATCGATATTTCCTTCAATTCTTATGCACCTTTAAATACCACTTCAGTCATGGATAACATCCCTACATCTTCCTCAGTAAATACCGAAGCAAAGAATTCATTCAGTCTCTCCGTTATCGCTTTGTCGCCTCTTAGTGCCCCTTTAACCCCTCTATCATCTAATGGACCAACTGATTCTCTCACAGGTTTTTTGCTACGAATGTACTTGAAAAAGTCTTTATTTCACGTTTTTGCTTCCGCAGCAAGCCTCTTCTCAAATTCTTCCTTTGCCTGCATTATCAATGCCTTGCATTTGACTTGCCAGTGATTGTGCTGTTTCCAGGTTTTGTCGCTTGGCTTTTTTTTTCCATTTCCTGAAAGATGATTTTTTGGCAACAACAGCCTCTCTGACCTCACCTTTAAACCATGCTGGCAGTTTTTTGGACTTCCTTCCACTTTTCTTAAAGCATGGAATACAGCTGGTCTGGGCTTCCAAGATAGTATTTTTCAACAACACCCAAGCTTGTTGTAAGTCTTTAACCTTTGCAACTGCTCCTTTTAGGTTTTTTTTAACTATTTTCCTCATTTTATCATAGTCTCCCTTTTGAAAGTTAAAAGGTAGTACTGTGGATTTCCTTACTATCCCTCGTCCACTAATTAAATCAAATGCGATTATGCTCTGATCACTATTGCCAAGTGGCCCCAACACCCTTATCACTTGCACTAGTTCTGGTGTTCCACTAAGGACTAGGTCTAATATGGCTTCCCCTCTGGTCGGTTCATGAACCAGCTGCTCCAAAAAGCAGTCATTTATTTTATCTAGGAACTTTATCTCCCTAGCATGTCCTGTATTTAGCCATTTTACTATACATATACCATTATTATTACTGTGCTGTAACTGTTAGCTTCCTTGATTTCTTTGAGCATTTCATCATCCATTTGTTCATTCTGGCCAGGTGGTCAATAGTACACCCCCACTGCCATCGCCTTCCCCTTTTTACATGGAATTTCGATCCATAGACTTTAATCCTTTCTGACTCAATGCCCTCTCTTACATAGAGCACAACCCCTCCACCAATTTGATCAGCTCTATCATTACGATATAGTTTGTACCCAGGTATCACAGTGTCCCACTGGTTGTCCTCCTTCCACCATGTCTCTGATATTCCAATCATATCTAATCTCTCATTTAGTGCTATATATTCTAACTCTCCCATCTTATTTTTTAGACTTCTAGCATTTGCATACAAGCATTTTAGAGACTGTATTTTATTCATATTAATCTGGCAATTGCTAGGCATGGGTAATTTGGGATCTTTAAGCTCTGTCTGATCCATACTCGAGGGCAGTTGGGCTACTTTACTCTTTTTTGGAACCTCTCTGCTTTTGGTAGTATCCTTCAAGGATACATTCTTCTGAACCTTGCGCTCTTGGGCAACTGTCGGCTTTCACCTATAATCTAGTTTAAAAGCTCCTTTTTAAAGGTTAATGCCAGCAGCCTGGTTCCATCCCGGTTAAGGTGAAACCTGGTGGGGGAGCCAGAGGAGGAGCTTCCCCCCCCCCCCAGCTGTGGCCTGCAGCCCACAGCCATGCCTGCCCATGTCCCTACCAGTGGGCCATGTGCCCACCGCATGGCTTGGCATAGACCGTGCATGATGGGTAGTGGAGCCATGGTCCATGTTTCACAGCCATTGGCCCCCACAGCCACCTCAGCACCCATGGGCATGACATGGCCATGCCATATCAGGCCCCTCTGTGCCACCACCCACTCAGGCATCTGTAAACTGGGTTCTGACTGCCATGGTGGCAGAGGTGTGGCTCCTCAGGGAAGACATGTGGGCAGCAGCCTGGACAATCAGCACGCACCTGGATGCCCTCACTGATGCAGTGAGAGAGCACAGGTAAGGTCCCCCTGCATCATAGGCCATTCCCATGCCAGGGAATGCCCTGTGATGGGCCGTAATGGGGCGGACTTTGTGGCCATGGGCATGGGTGCACAATGCCCCTATTGCTGTGTGGACCACTGCTGTTGTTTTTCTACTGCTGTTGCTCCCATTGTTGCATCTGTTACAGGTTTCCCAATAAACTGTTCCCAGCTTGGAATCACAAGGTGTTGTCAGTTTTGTGGGGGCAGGGCTGCATGACTGCATGGGTGGAGTAGGGGACCATGGGTGGGGGACCAGGGGTTATGGGCATGGTGTGTGTGCTTTGTGGGTCATTTACGTGTGCACAGATATGGCACAGAGGCACCACATGTTCAGAATGGCAGTGGTCTCAGCTCTGCATGGGTAGCACCTCTGTGCCATACCCGTGCAGAGTAGCTGCAGCTAACACCCAGCAAGGGTAGTGTCTCTGTGCCATACCCATGCAGAATGTGCACCACTGTGTTACAGGTGCAAGGTGTGTATGCCATCACACATGCAAAAGGCCCCCTGTCCCATGGTAGCACACAGTCGGAGTGCTGCCATGCGCCTGTCCTTACCTCGTGGCAGCCATGTCTGCATACTATGCTATCTGTCCTACCCAGGTATTCCCTTGTGAGCATCCATGCACGCATATGTTGCCATCGTGTCATGCTGTGAGGCCATGGCATCCTACTCATACAGCAGACAGCTGTCATGCAGATCTTCATAGCGTCGGTGCTCAGGAACCTTTGCGGTTACCAGATACGCCTTTGGCTGCACGACGTATCCATGAATGTGTGAAAGAGCCTATGTGGGTAGCCTGACACCGCCATAGCATCTGAGCTACACAATGGCAGACACAGTGCCAAAAGAGCCAAAGTGAACCTGGAAGGTGAACTTTACACCCTCTGAGACTTCGATGGCCCTGACACTCATCATGCAGCAACATGTTGCCCTCTTCATGGCAGAGGATGCCAGCTCACAGCTGTCAGCATGGTGTGAGATTGTCAGGAGGGTCAATGCCATCCACCACCACAACAGGGACATGGAGGATATCAAGATGTAGTGGATGGTACAGCAGGCTGCGAAGGAGTAAAGGGCCAGAAACACAGGCTGCCACCTGTGCAGCAGCAAAGACTCACCCTTCTGGAGGAACAGGTGCTGTAGTTTGTGGAGGAGGTCTGCGTCTCAGGGGTTGCAGGCTTTGATAGCTCCAACCCAGGCAAGCAGAAGGGTGACTAGGGGTTGCCCCATGGACTGAATGGCACTGTGACAGTCTTGTATGGCTCCCCACCATGGTTCCATCCAACCAGGACCTGCCTGTCTATCTATCAGTCCTTGGGTAATGTGTGGGTTGTGGACAGTGTAGTTCTGTTGTAGGCTTGGTGGCACCCCATAGGCCAACCTAGCAACCCATGTCACTAACCTCTGCCACCTTTGCTCTGCAACAGACCTGCCAGTGATCCAACCCTCACAGCCTGGAATCAATCCATCAGGGGGAGCCTCACTACCCATCTCGGAAGATGCCAGTGCACAGCCAGGATGCAGCACAGCCACAGGGTCTGGTGCACCTTCCAGAGCGAAGGTGCAGTCTGGGGTGACACCCAGGGCAGAGGATCAGTCCAGTGCAACACCCATGGCAGAGGAGCAGGCCGTTGTAGCTTCCAGGGCAGTGGAGCAGGCCAGTGTGTCTGCCAGTGTTGGGAAGGTGGAGACAGATGATGCCCCACTCGCTGCATCCACAGCATCATCCAGTTCACCATCCTGGATGACCCTGTGGACGCAGGGAGCACGGGTGTAGACCAGGAGCTACTGCAGCAGGGTGCATGCCTTGTGGCCAGCACTGATGGCATACTGGCTGAGCTGCATGGTATACGGCAGGACCTGCAGGTAGCCACACAGGCGAGGGAGGCTGAGTCTGAGGCATGGCAGGAACACCAACTGTGAGTGGAGCGCCACCTGGAAGGACATCTATGTCTGATGAGGGAGACTGCAGCATACAGGCAATGATTGCTTGTTCCTTGAGCAGTTTGGTGGTCTTCCTGTGAGCCCAGGGGGTGGGCACTGGGGCTGCCAGTGTACCACCACAGCCACCTGGTAGCTCTGAACCATGTGCAGCAGTCTACCTTGATGGGCAGGGTGATGACGCTGCCAGAATGTCATCAGACATTACTCCACTACATCGCAGTGCATGTGTCAGCAAACGCTCATGGCCGGCTGAGAGCCCGGGACAGGGGACACATGTGGGAGGAAATAAACACTCTGCACATGTAGCATCAAAGGGGGTTGTTCTGCCCTTCCAACCTCCCTTACCTCTTCACCATTGCCTGTTTTGGTCTCTGGGCCACTTGCTAATTATTTTCTATGTCTGCTCCATCAACTGACGACTTCAGGGGAGGTAAGCCCAGCTGTAGTTCCGCCAGGGCTGGAGAGCCTGGAGACTGGTTTGGGTGTGTATTCTCTCTCCCCCAGTTGACATAGAGTTTCCAAGGCTGCGTGTCTCCAGGAGACTCCTAGAGATAGTCTGCAACAGAGTACCTCCCTGCTGGGGAGTGGGTTTTCTCTGTTTCGAAGGCCAGATGCTAGAGCAAGTGAGGTTGTGGTTTTGATCCTGGAAGATCTACAATGCGCAGAACCTCTAGTGACATCAGGAAGTCGTGAGTTGGCACATATTGCTGCCCTGGTGAGAGGGGAATGGCTACAACCAATCAAGAAGGAGCATTTGTCCAGTTTGGGAACTTGTCAGCTTTTGCCCCGGTACGTCTTTAAACCTTTACCCTTGAGACCATTTAGGTGACAATTATTTCTTTGGGGGAAACGTTAATACCATTGATGTCGACATTGGCATCTAAAGTCTCGAGTAATTCCAGAATGATAAAAGATACAATACTAAATTAGCATCAACTCAGGTTCTGTTAATTGAGACTCAAGATAACATTAAAGTTTTGGCAGGGCAATCTTTATTAAGAACTTTGCTGCTGTGAATGTAAAGCTGGAACATCTAGACAATCTTTCTAGAGCTGCAAATTCTAGGATTATTAATTTTCCTCTGGTTGCTACTGTATCTGCACGTGACATGTTTCAGGCACAGTTTTCAGAAGTATTGGCAGTCCCGAGTGATTCTTACCATCTGATCATGAAATCGTATTATCTACCTATTGGAAAATAGTCATCTACATCTGAGGTTGTTGGGACACAGCAAGCAAATGCTCTAAATATTTGTGAAATATTGGAAAATTCCCAGCATTCCATCTACTTTATTAGTGACTTTCACTCTGGTTTCTGATATAGAATACCAAAGAAACACAAAGGTGATGATGGGAGTTTCTTTTTCTTCACCAGGGGATACAGCAGCTGGGGGAGGGGGGGGCGGGGAGGCTCTTTTTTCTTAAACATCTACTCAATTGCTTGGTTAAATATTGTTCTGTTTTCTACTTGTTTTATGAGCCTTCCCAACTGCTGGCCTTTGTGAATGCCCGTTGCTTAGAATCCTCCATCATCTCCCCTGTTCCATGAATTATGTATTTTGGCTGATTGTTATTTAGCCATTTTACTTTTATTTACTGTTAATTTTGATTTCTATGTACTCCTCCCCTCTTAGAGGCCAATTCTGTAGGTGCACATCTGGGCCAACTGGATGTCTAGAAATCCAGACGGCCCGGAGATGCATTCGATTCTGCAGAATCACGGCATAGGACCAGGCGATGTCCAGGCCTTGCACCAATTCTAACACCTCGGATGTCCAGTGCCCTGCCCGCTAACTCAAACTGGCTCCTGCATGGAGCCACGGTGCCATGGTGTCCTGTTGCCATGGCACCACAGCTCCATGCAGGAGCCCCGATTGCCCGCACTGCACAAAATGCCCTGTTCCCTGCTGCCTGACCCCCGATTGGGCCCTCCGAGGCTGGGATCAAGCAGCGGGGAACCCCCTGCAGCCACCTACCCGGTTGTGGGGGTCCGACAGTGCCATCCTCCGATGCCGGGGGGGGACTTATTCCACCTCTGAGGTGGAATAAGTCCTCTGTCTATCCTGGTGGACCCAGATGTACAGGACCATGACCAGAATCAGCCTAGTATGTCCAGGTTGTGAGCCCCACCCCCGGCCAGTCCACTTTTCTCCCCTTTGCCGTCCCTGGCTGCTCCCATCCAGAGCTCCCTGCACACCTCCTATAGAGTAGAAGCTGTTTGAGGGTGGACAATGGCATGAGAGAGGAGGGGGAGGGGGGAGAGGGGAGCCTAAGTTGAAAACATTGTGGGTTGATGTCTGTATGAGGCGTTTGTTGTAATGTTGTCTGTTTTAAAAAGTTTAACAGAAAATTTTAAAATAAAAAAAAAGATATGAATAGATCGTTGGTCTTGCAGAATTCTATTAGTCTTTCTTCAGCTTCATTTCTGTTGCTAAGTCCATATTTTCCAGTCACTTCTCCACCTTTTTTGTTGACAACTTTTGTGTTCCAGTCACCCATGATTATCAGGATATCCTGTTTGCATGTTCTGTCAATTTCAGCTTGTACTTGTTCATAGAACTCATCCATGTCTTCCTCTTCTGCAGCTGTTGGGGCATATTCTTGAATAATAGTTGTGTTGATGGGCCTTCCACGTAGAGGAATAGAAATTAAGTACTCACTGATTGAATTATATTTCATTACAGTTCTTTCTTTTTAATTATAAATGCAACACCATTTCTTATTTGTCTTTTATTTCCAGCATAGTAGACCATGTGATCATCAGATGCAAAGTGCCAGTCCATTTCAGTTCGCTGACATCTAACAGATTGAGTTGTACACATTCCATTTCATTCTTGACCACCTCCAACTTCCCTTGGTTCATGCTTCGTACGTTCCATGTCCCAAACATGTAAGACATCTTTGCATCTTCTTGCTCTTATTTCTTGCACAGCTACATCAGCAGTCAGACATCCCAAGGGCTTTGATCCAACCACATCATTAATACTGGCTTTACTCTGAAAAGTTTTCAGGTCATCCGCAGTAGCCAGTTGAGTGCCTTTCGACCTGGGGGTCACATCTTCCAGCACTATAATGAAATTTGTTTTGTTGTGACTAGCCATTGGGTTTTCATGGCAAGGTGTGGAAGTAGATTGCCAGGCCTCTCTTTCATGCAGGTAATGCTAGTGTTGTTGCCGTTGTCACAGGAATTTGATCCTCCGCTGCCAACACCATCCCATTCTGCTGCTGCCCAGCTGAGACCTGTCCATTGTGGGATACCCTGCCCGATAGCTTAGCTCTCAGCATCACTGATGCACACAAGCCCTCAGAGCATGAAAAGGTTAAAAAGAAATCTGATGTTATTAGAAACAAGACATTACAGCTGTTGATGTATTCAGGGTAAAAAGAAAAATGTTTGCTGCTAATGTCTGCATACTGTACTTTCGGTACAGATCTTAACAAAGATCTGCTCATCCCACAGTTCTTTGTAGTGAATGTTTCATTGAACTCCCCAGCTGCATTCTCAGCAGTGCTACAGGTATCCTTGACACCACTGCCTTCCTGTGACAGCTGCTGAAGCTCCTCTGCTATCCAGCTTCTGACTAACACACATTATTTCAGTCTTCAGAAGGACACAGATTCCCCTTGGGAATTCAGCTATCGTTATTTTAATTGTTTTAAAAAAAAAATAAAAGCCTCAGACCGGCTTAGTCATAAGCTTGAAATCTCAACAGGATCCATAGTACTTTTCAGCAAAGGAAACAAACTACTGCAGATTTGTCATTATATTAAAGCATGCCTGCTGCTTTCATTTTGCCCCTAGATAGCACATAGGTCAGTGATATTTTAGTGGAATTAGATAAGGACTTTTGGGCCTACTAGGACACTGAGGACAATGTTAAAAGCCATTTCTGTGAGTTAAGCAGTGTTTTATGCATTGAAATAAGCACTTACAAAATTTTAGTTACATGCATAACTTTTCCCAGACTGAGCTGAGGTCTTCCCAGATAACGATAAGTGAGGGATTTGCACTTATGCACATAATTTTGAAAATACACATGTATGCATGTAATATAACTTAGAAGATTTGTGTGTGCCAAAGAGCAGGTACAAATGTAAACACATAAATTCGCTGGGACAATTTACAAAAAGGAAGTACAGGCATACTTTCATTATGAAAACCAGCCAGGTATTCATGTAGGAAAAATTAAGAATGTATTATTTTCATATGCACTCAGTCATAAAATGAACCCTAATAGGGTCTATTACAGACCCAGTGGTCAGCATTTTTTTTTAATGCAGACAGCAGTACCTATAGTTGTGATATTCAGATGTATATGTATAGCAAAATGGTTTATTTAGAAGTCCTAAAATAAAATGCTTAGCTATTCATACAGGGGATCCTCCCAAACCGCAAATAGCGGGGACAGATATCCGGCTTGGACATCCAACTCCCGCTATTCACTTGGGGCAGGTTCCTTATAACTTACACATGTAAATTTGCACTCTGCCCAAGCTTCACCTCTGTGCACACCCACACCAAAAAAACAAACCATTGGCCTAAAGTACAGTTGTGGTCAACATTATTGGCACCCCTGCAGTTCAACCCCTTAATATCAAATATCTCCTAAAAAAAGTGGCCAGTGAAATGGCTTAGGACTATATATGCACACATATTTGACACAAAAAAATTAAATAAAACAAGACCAATTAATAAAGGGAATAGTAGGAAATAGTATAAAAACTGGGACATTGCCAGAACATAATTGTTACTCAAAAACAAACCCCTTACAAGATCCCCTGTGCATCTCTTTTAATGTAGGACTATTTGCCGCGAGGAAAACTTCCTCCTGAAGCAAAACGTCCTTTTTATTCTTTTTATATTGTGAACCCGCTACTCACAGGTCACTAACTGTATCGAACTTTATTCAAGGGAAATTGGCATCCTGTCAATCTCTCATACCACGACGAACCAGCTAACATGAATTAAAGCCGCCAACTTAGCTTTCAGGCGTAACTCTGTTCATCAGCATGTATGTTAGTAATCTGCAGCATTACGTCCTCGCCAATCAACTTCAGTAGTTTCCAGTCTATAAGTTCTGCTGATGATAGGTCATACTGCTACATACCGTCATGTTTCAGGCCTGCAATTTGGTCCTTCCTCAACATACCTAAACTGCAAGGGTGCCAATAATGTTGACCACAACTCTATGCGCATAAAGGCTCATCCGTGCACATAGGTTATTTATTTATTTATTTATTTATTTATTTTATTTAACAGTTCTTCTATACCGCGCTTTTCAGATCAGTGCGGTTTACATTCAACATCAACTATACAACACAGGCATTCTGAGTTGTAAACTTTACAATAAACAGGGAAATCAACATGGAAACAACTGGGGAAACTATCTACATTGTATTTACTATCTACATTGTATTGACAATTCATGACATAAGCGTGTTGATGGCACATATTTTACAAGGAACCATGTACCGTTATCTCCTTAGTGCCTGAATATCACTATTATGCATATAGGTAGTTGACACTGCCCAAACATTGTCTTAGTTCTGCCCCCCATCACTACATGTATAGTGCCAAAACAGTTAAAATGACTTTTGCCAGCAATATCCATATAGTGCTGTTGAAAATTGGTGAACAGCAGACTGGTGAAATATATACAGTATAAAGGAAGTGCAGGAGCACATGTATATTTGTTGGCACATATAGCAGAAGCAGTCCTTTCTACAAGAAAACATATTACAAAAAAGGATGTGAGATCACTTGGCGGCTTGCACATGTAAGTATCAATTGGCACAACATAAACATGTGGATACCAGCACCAGTTTTCACAAACTATATGTATAATAACATCAGTCATTTAAGGAGTCAAGCTCCTAAAGCCTGATTTTTATATTTCTTAGTCACTTTAAGAACCAGAAGGTTAAGGACAATTATTGCCTCCTGAATCTCTCCAATGAAACCTTGGTCGAAACGAGCAGCCACTTAACCCTTATACATGTCTCGGAAGAGGTAGAAAGCTGAGGAGGACATTTTTAAAAAATATGCCTGTACTGCCATACAAAATCAGGACTACACACAATTCTTTTAGCCTACCCATAGCACCTAATGCACTCCCTTTAACTGCATAGTCATACAGTATTGTAACACTGCCGATGATGACAGAAAAAGAATGGTCCATCCTGTCTGTCTTTGCTGAGTGTGTATTTGGCAGCCACAGTTTTACCAGCTTTTACCCCCTCTTACTGTTAGACTGGGAAGGTTTACCATTCCATTGTAATAACCTGAAAAGTAGGCTGGCTGACTGTGTCACAAGTACTGACTTGAGAACCATTTTATAAAATTCTTTCAATTATCCTCTCCTCTCATTCTTTTTCCATTATATTTAATATGTTAATATTCTAGTTTATTTTATATACCAAATTTAGACTGGATTTCTTCTAGCTTGCAAGTAAAACATGATTCACCATGCCAGTTCACTTAAATGAGCAGTAATAAAGGTAAAAATATGGGTTTAGCTTATAGCATTTCATTAAACCTGAAGCATTTGTGATTAGATCTCAATTATTTTTTTACCCCTTCTATTGTTTGTTCCCTTCTTTAGCCTTGCTCAAATTTCTTCACACAGTGAACAAACATGTAATGACAGGAAAGATATTAAAGTTCTGACAGCACAAGTTCATCTTCCCCCATTCCCATCCTTTCATTAAATCTGTTTATAACTTCTAGAATCAACACGGTTTCGATCCAACAATTTATATGTATATTCCATCAACATCCATAGATCATTTGATATAATGCTGATGAAAACTATACAGTTCCCATGAGCTAAGCTAATAAAATTGTATCAACTGCAAGTTGTCTGCCCATTTTGCTCTGCTAATAGCCAGAAGCACATATTTATAATGGGCAAGTATGAGGTTGTTATATATTTGCTAAATTCAAAAGGAAAGTCTGCTACATTCGACTATGACTTTTCTTTGCGATATAGCCTAGGCTCATCCTTACAGCATGAAATGGAAATTACACTTACCTGGTAATTGATGTTCCTTGAGGGAGTACAGTTCAGTCCTCCACCACTGGTAGTGCACCTCCTCCTGCAACATGGAGACTGGACAAGTCAAACTTGTGACATCACCGGGTATATCCTGCTGGTCTTCTCCCATGATCCCCCAGTGACCTACTGTCAAAGCAGACTCAAAGGAGCAAACAAACAACCAGTTAAAGTACTAAATACAAAGCTATGCTCAAACTTCAACTTTAAAATCACAGGGCCCCAAAAAGAAAGGCCGAAAACACCCTCCTCCGTGCCCCTGTCCCCCTGCGCACCAAACAGCGGAAGACAGAGAGCTAGAAGGAAGGAGAACTAAGGAAGAGTATAGGCAGAAAAGGTTGCTCTCGCGATTACCTGCCAATCAGAGCCCGTTGCCGACTCTAGGATCTGAAAGCATACTCGGAACTGACGCCTCGCGTCTGAAACATCCACCCCGGGCGGGAATGAGGACTGAACTGTACTCCCTCAAGGAACATCAATTACCAGGTAAGTGTAATTTCCATTTCCTTATCGGTCCTACAGTTCAGTCCTCCACCACTGGGATGTACCAGAGCAGTAATCATTGGGAGGGACCTATCCAGTCGTCTCGGCCCCTAAATGAACAGAGCAGGCACCGACCCCAGCCCGCTCCTCACGTCAACAGGCGGTAAGCCAACCAGGAAGACACGACCGAGAGCCCACTTGGATCCTCCTCACTGGTGAAAACAGCACAGAACTCTGCCCCAAGCAGCGCTAGTGCTTCAGAAAGACAAACTCGCCATCGCAAACACACTGAACACCCTAGAAACAGACCTACTGAGAAGGCTACCGGAGCTCCGCCTGAAAAATCCGCTTGAGCTCCCCCTTGGCTCTCGACCCCACCAGGGTGTCAAGTGTTAGCAACCACTGCTCTCCCGCAGAACCCGCCTCAACGGAGGGACAGGCAGCGAAGAGACCTCCCAGAAAGCGACGGAACCTCACCTAAGGTCCAAGGAACGCAGGTTACAAGCAAAGTGTTCTTGCGTAAGTCCCAAACCGACAACTAAACAGGCACAGCCGGATTCCACGAGGGAGAACGGAACCGAGGTCCATCCAGACAGAGGTGGGAAGCAAAATGAGGGAAATGGAAAAACCACCAGCGTCAAACACCCTATTTGTCACACCTCTTAAGGGCTTTATTCTTAGCAACACAAAGTAGCTCTACAGCTATGTCCTGGACCAGTTGGAGTCTTTTTAATTGAGAATGTGGAATGCAGCTAAGCAATGAGTTGCAATAAACCAAGCGTGATCCACCAAGGGCATATAAGAGGGTGTCAAGTGCCCCAGAGTCCAGCGTTGTTTCAGAAGATGTGGAGTCTTACATGGTGTGACAAAAAAGAAAGAAGACTCTGGTAGCCACGCCCACGACGCAATGCCAGTAGGCCAACCGCTTACATCACCTGGATATGCCCTCCGGAATTGGAGGAACCATGCAGAAGTAGCAATCGCCGACGTGATCCATGGGCCCTCTCCATATCATTGGAACCGCAAAAGACTTTGATGGTCTTTTCCCATCCATCCACAGCCTGAGATCTGCTACACATGTATTGCAGCATATGTGTGGCGCCTAGCTTTTATCCTGATCTTTTATTCTGCAGCCAAAATATAAATTGTAGGCTTTCTGAACCGCCACAGTCGTATGCCATTTTTGTGATGTAAAAGTCACATCACCACAACTAGAGCAGAAATTATCTGCATGATTAACACCAGGACGAGGAATCGCCAAATATGCTGTGAGTGACCTATCGGTATAAAATAAATATGTCTTTTTTTTTTTTTTTTTTACTGTCAAGCGAGGCAAATTGAAGTAGTGACTGCATCAACTGGTTTTGGACAGTTATTTCGATTGGTTGCAAGTAAAGATTATGCAAGCTCACGCAAATGTTGCAGAATACACTGGTAATGGTCCCCACTGACTAATGAAGAGCACATATCTTAGTAACCAGACCCAGTCGGCCATTTTCACTATGACCTCTGAAAGGCATAGAATGGACCGGGCCACGGCCCGTACCAATGCGTCGACGCTATCCAGTAGCCTCATATGTCCTCTGCTAAACATCGACCCGTCGCCGCAGACTGACAGGTCGCCATGAGGTCCAATATGGGCTGACCGCATCTGAGCACACGCGGCGCGCACACCGCCTGATGCAATCTCACTCCTCCGGCAAACACTCGGACCCCGCTAAGGACATTCGCCACCACAGTGTCCCCACCGAAACGCAGGCCGCCAAGGCTTCAACCGCGCACGCTGTCCCTTCGCTCGGGCCACCCTGACCACCCGACCGACTCCACCCTGCCGATCGAAATAGGCCACCATCCCGGAGATCTCAGACAGCACCTACAGCGCTCGATCCGCTACCGTGTCCGTGAACGCCTGCCACGGCTGACGTACCGCGTACCGTTCCAGTCAGACGATGGAACACTGGGCGTGCTGCGTACACTAGAACGCCTTGTACATAAAGGATCCCCAAAATGTAGCTGAGTCTAACCACGCTCCGGCCAAGCTCCCGGAAGAAAGGGACAGAACCTTATAAAAAAGAAGTGGGGACAATTAGGAAGGCTTTCCTGTTTGATTATTCTCTTTTTTTTTTTTTCCTTTTGACAACTCCATAAGGGCCACAAGGCACACAACCGAACAGGGCATTGTCCAGAGAACGCAAGTCTCCTCCTCCAGGCTGACTCCACAGCCTAAACCGGCAGACACCTTGGCTGATGCCGAGCAGCGCGGAAGCCAACTTGTAAGCCCAGCATATGAAGTATGCCTACTAGTACAGCATTCCACAATGGAGGGACATGTAACCGGACGGCTTTGAATATGAACCTACAGATATCCCGCGCTTGCTCCAAGACAAGCACTGTGCAGCCTACTGGTCTTCTCGGAGCACCGCCACGACCCGAAGACCTAAACCGGCCAGCAAAAGACGACGTACGCTGGGCCCTAAGGAACCTGGTGGAACGGATCCCAGCACTCCCTGTATCGTTAGGATCGGAGCCTCCCCCAAGGACTCAGCCCTGGCTGGAACCGGCTGAGCATAACTCCAGGCCCTGCGGCGAGCCCCCACGAAGAAGTGGGGCGCAACGATGCCTTGAGGAAAGGGAAGGCCCAATGGGTGAAGCAAGTTGCTAGCCGACCAAGGGAGTAAACCCCACACACGCATCTCAACGGAAGGTCGGAAGAACCGAGGATTCTGGTCCCACAGGTGTGCCTGCTAGCCTTTAACAACATACACCTCCGCAGGTACAAAAAACTTAAATTGTGAGCACCTTCAGGGGTAAGGGGAATAGACGACAGCCTCCGACTGTTGACCACCTTGTCTTGCACAACAGACAGCAGCACCCCACCAAACAAATGATTGGGAATATATGACCTCAGAACCCAAAGATAGAGGTAAAACAGTAGAATGTGCAGTGGACGTGAATTTCCAGATCTGCCAGCCCCCCTGCCCACATTGAGAAGAGGCAGAGAAGAACTGGACCGGCGGATCTGGAGGGGTGCCTCCTGGACAGCCGGGCCACCGAAGGGAAAGCTGATGACTGAGGCCCAAACTCCTCAGGATGGCCCCGTCTTGCATTGGCAACCCCATGCAACACCATGACAACCCCGCTCACGATATCCCAAGCGATCTCTGTCATTGCTGCAACAATCACCTGAGCATGAGATCACAGACGGAACACGGACATGCAGACGCACTCAAGGAGAGTGCACCTAAGGAGCATGAACCTATCCAACATCCAGCACCACATGTCCAGGTGTCCCACTCCTGTCACCCAAAACACAGGACGCTTGAACCTAGGTGACCGTCATAGCAAAGACAGGGAGGCCTGACTGCCGCTATCAACCCTTCCAGGACCCTGGAACACTAAGCCCCGGACTGTGCCATCCAGCAACACTTCTCACGATCCCCAGCAGGGGCCTTTCCCCAGATGGCCCAGATGGGCAGTGTTCCCGCCAAATGGGCAAGCTGCGCTCTGATAACGTAGTGCAGAAAACCAAATCAAAGTGTCTTAACCTAGCTAATTTTTGTCTAATAGTGATCATTCATAATATCAGCCAGGCTCAATCATAACATTAGTATTAATGATCTCTAAAGATTGAAGAGTTACTAATGTAACACTAATTGGTTTTTTTTTTTTGTTTGTTTTTTGTTTTTTTAAAGAGCTTCAAAGGCGATCTTGGAAACTACAGACCAATGAATCTGAGTTCAGTGCCAGTTAAATGATAGAACTTGTTCTGAAAAGCAGCACCAAGCTGTCTTTTCAAAGGGTTAATAAACATGTGAGTAAGCCAAATGATATGTATCTGGATGTTTTAGAAGGTACTTGACAAAGCCCCTTATGAACTTCTCCTGAGGAAGGAGATGATGTGCTATTATAGAATGGGAAATGGATCAAAAACAGGAACACAATAGGACTAAATGGCCAGTTTTCTCACAGGAGACCCGTAAATAGTGGAATGTCTCGGGATCTGCACTGGAACTGGCATCTGGTAACATCTACTGCACTGAAATGATCTGGAAAAGAGATCAGCAAGCATGGCGATCAAATTTGCAGATGGCACAATGACATTTAGAGGCTGTCTGCACAATTTCCAAGTGTATAAACATGGAAATAGCATCCTTATATAAATGACAATTTCAGAAAGGGCTCAATTTGTAGGTGGTTGTGCCGCCGATGACCCTGAATGGCCAAATCCTAGCACGGAAACCTGCTGCTGACAGACATCGCTAACTGCCAGAATGCAGACAAAGGTAAAGGCACCCCCCAAGAAGTAAAAACCCAAACCAATCACATTGCATTCAAAGAACTATAAACTATCATGAAATTAAAAGGAAATTAAAATTAAATTAAAATTAAAAGTAACAGCAAAAGGAAGTCCTTATCTGGGTGTAGCCGCGTGGAACAGCGTTGTCTGCTCAAACGCGGGGCTGCTCCACTCTCCGCCACGAGGCCTCAGCCCTGCCGAGAAAATGGCGCCAATCCGAAGCAGGCCCGTTTGGCGCCAAACACCACAGAGGCGGCAAGAGCTCAGAGCCCCTCCATGCGGACTCGAGAGACTCCCTTGTGGCGTCGGGATGCAGCAGTTACCCCGTTGTAGCTGCGGGGTGAAGAGCTGTCCAGACATGCTGCTGCCTCGCGCCACCAGAAGTAGCAGACGCTGCGAGCCCCAGCCCACCGGCTAAAGAACCTCGAACGGCCTGAGGCTCCCGCCGCGATGGGAATCTGCCGCATGGACACTGCCAAAATGCAGGTGTTCCACAGAGCTCTCCCCCGTACAGTCCTGGGGGAGAGATCATCACCGGGCACAGAGACCGAAGAATCCCAAGCAGAGAGGCTAGCTGGCAGCGTGAACTTTGAAAAGGGACAGAACCCCCCTTTACACTAAGGCAGACTAGGTGAAAATAAATAAAGTAAAAGTAAATTAAATTAAATGAAAATGAATTCAATTTACAGGATTACACCTAAAGAAGGGCAAAAGAAATGCAAGGTAAATCAAATCCTGACTAACTGCTCCTAAACTGCTTCTCAAGTGAGCCCAGCACCTAGGCTCACTACGTCCTCATGCTGCATGGAGACTGGACACACTGGGGGATCATGGGAGAAGACCAGCAGGATATACCCGGTGATGTCACAAGTTTGACTTGTCCAGTCTCCATGTTGCAGGAGGAGGTGCACTACCAGTGGTGGAGGACTGAACTGTAGGACCGATAAGGAACACACATTGCACACACACACAGTACTGAGACAGTTAACCAATGCTGATACCAAGAGGTTTAGTCTAAGGATTATGTCCCTAGAAAGTTTGTGACGAAATGGTTTACAACATCCCAAAAGAAGTCCAAAAACTGTGGAATGCTCAGAATATATTTCTGCAGGGACTGTCTCTTATTTATTTGTCTGTACAGCGCTACGTACGACTGGTAGCGTTATAAAAATGCTCAGTAGTAGTACTAGTAGTACTTCCTGAAGCACCTGGTTTATGGTTTATTAAAATACTTGATATATCGCCTTTCACATGTGTCAAAGCAGTTTACAATAAAAACATACACTAAAATAAGAAAAAGAAAAAGAATGCCATTATTAAAATAGGAAAGTAAAGTACAGAGGGGGGAAGTGTAAGGAAGCAGAGGTACCAGGCCCTACATCTGAGAGATATATTATTCAGAGAGTAGATAGTGCCAGAATGTTATGTTAAATCAATGATAATGTTAAATGCATGTTGGAACAAATACGTTTTAACCGCAGTTTTGAACTTAGGGAGAGAGGCTTCCAGGCGAATATCAGTAGGAAGGGAATTCCAGAGGGAAGGGGCCAAGAAGAAAAATGCTGAGTTAAGGGGTGCTCTCGAGGAAGGCTTGTGATGGAGACAGTAAACAGAGACGATTTGTGTGTATGGAACGTAAAGAACATGTGGCTGCATGTGGTATAAGCTAAGAGGAAAGATATGCTGGAGTGGCAGAATCGAGGATCTTGTGAACAGTAACCAAAGGTTTGTATACGGTATGGAAAAGGAAACCAATGGGATTTAATGTATAGTGGTGTCACATGATCATAATGGGATGAGTGATGAAGATGACGAATTGCAGTATTTTGGATGGCTTGCAGATGTTTGAGTTGATATTGAGGTAATCCTGAGAAAATGCTATTGCAGTAATCCGTTTTAGAAATAGCAAGAGATAAGGGAAGTGTAAGGATAGCAGACTCAGGAAGAAAAGAGCAAATAGAACAAATTTGTCTTAAGGAGTAGAAATAATGACAGACAACATGACTAATATGCATATGAAAAGAGAGAGAGGGATCAAGAATGACTCCAAGGTATTTTAAAGTCCGAACTAATGGAACAGAAAAGCCATTTATGGAGGGGGATACAGACGGAGGTGTTACAGAGCCAGAAAGCCATAAGGCAGAAGTCTTAGTAGGTTTAAGCTGTACACAGTTGGTTTCAAACCAAGGGGCGACTAAAATAAGACAAGAATTTATAGGAGAGAGATTCAGAGAAATAGGGTTTGTGCGAAAGAGCAGCAGAATGTCATCTGCATAAAAATATGCAGAGACATCTTGCTGCTTAATGAGTGTAGCCAGAGGGGCAAGGAAAACATTAAAGAGTAAAGGGGCCAGTACAAAATCCTGGGAAACACCACATGAGAGAGGGAAAAGAGAAGAGGTAGTAGTTTGAAAAGAGACATAAGGTAAGAATGGAACCAACGCAAAACAGTAGAACATAGGCCCACAGAGGCAAGGCGTGATAGAAGAAGAGAGTGATTAACCAAGTCAAAGGCAGAAGATAAATCCAAAGAAACTGCTAGAGAAATATCATCCTTTTCCCAGGAAACTTGTTTCTCATTAAGAGCTGAAGGTAGTTTGGTTTCTGTACCGGTCTGAAGCCTGATTAATGCGAATGGAGTGAATTTGTGTATTTGAGATGTTGTAGGAGCTGTGAAAAGACACGTTTTTCCAGAACGTTGGACAGAAAGGGTAGGTTGGAAATAGGACAAAAGATGGCTGGGTTTGTAGGATCGACTGTAGAGTTCTTCAGAATAGGACGTATGATGGCAGTCTTCCAAGTTGCTGGAAATATGCTGGAAGATAGACGGTTAGTAAATATGGAAAGAACGAGAGATAAAAGAGCCAATGATGGTTCAGAAACCCAAGTGGGAGAAATTGGATCTAAGACAGATAATGTTTTGGAAGAAGTGAAAGTCTTTAGCAGTACAGGCATGGTGATAGGGTTGAAATGAGACCATGTGTGAGAGTGTGTGACACCAGAATCTAAGGGACCACTATGAGACTCAAAACATGAGGGGGAATCAGCACCAGAAGAAAAGAGTGAAGCATCCACCAAAGTAAAGCCCTGCTGAAGTTGCTAGACCTTATCTGAAAAATATTGGGCGAATCGTTCAGCAGAGGGTGTGTCTTTAACAATGGCAGAGGACAGGGGGTAGAGAAGATGAGAAACCAAACTTGTGTTTTACCTAAAAATCGTGTATGCATGCATGTTGCCAACATTTTGAAAAAGAAAAACCTGCCACCTGTGGCAACTCGCACCCCTCCGCTCTCTCATCTTCTGCTCCACCCCTGCCCCACCCATGCTCCACCCCCTGCCCCATTCCCAACAAATTACAGAGAGGGTAGCAGTGCAGGCTTTAGTATCTTCAGGCCATATCGAAGGATGGGAGTAGTACATGAGGTTGCAATTTGGCCCTCATGCATTCCGCCAGTTCTCTCCTCAGATCCCCAATACACATATGCTCTCCCATATGATATTAAATCCAAATATATATTCTGTATCCACAGATTCCCCCACCTCTACCCGTTCCCCAACAATCTGTGCAGAGCAGAGCTAAGTCACTTCCCCAGACAACTAACCATATAAAACAAAGATCTCAGTAATGGGGCAATACCAACCCTCTGAGTACCAAGTCTATTGGAAATGAATGAAAAAAAAAATCCATCATAGTCAAGAGCAAATCCATGCCAGCAGTAACTGCCAAAACATACCCAAGGACCCTATGAGGAAAAGACAGCACTGTAAATATTGCAGTGGGTCTAAGAACATCAGTAAATCTACTAGGAAAGCTGAATAAGCCAGATTATTGCACGTTCTTAAATAGAAATTACATGCTAACAGAATACCCAGCCTTGGTTGCACATGCAGAGCAAAGATTTATTTATTTTTATTTAACAGGTTTTTTATGCTGCTTTATCATGTCAATCAAAGTGGTTTATATTGTAACTTAAACTTGGTAATGTACATTAAACAGGGACATTGATAACTTGGATTTTTCTGAGCAATGGAGGGCTAAGTGACTTGCCCAAGGCCACAAGGAGTGCTAGTAGGAACTGAACCCTGGTCTCTTGGTTTCCAAGCCAGTGCTCTAGCCATTAGGATTCTCCTCCACTTGCTTGGATATTCACCAACTAAAAAATAAGTTACCAAAAAGTGAAAATAGAAATATGTGCACAAAAGGGAAAATGAAACTTCAAAAAGTCCCTGCATGCAGTGCAACAGCAGATATATAGAAAGAGATGCATTTCCCCTATACTGTACAAAAAACAAAAGAGAGCAGATGTTAGGACTGGCATTAGGAGGAATTCAACTAGGACAACTGCATTGGACACCCAAGAGAGAAAAGGCCCCCAAACCAATCTGATACTGAGGAAGGAACACTTGTTACTAGGGATTAGGATCCCGTCCAAATCTTTGCATGGGCTGGGCCCCAGTGCTAGGGTTGCCAACTGGCTCCAGATGTGCCCAAGAGGCTTGATCCAGTTCTGGGTCTACCCCATTGCATGCAGGGGCATGTAGTCTTGTTTTTCTTATGGAGTGCAATGGAGAAATCAGAACTACATGTCCCTGGATGCAATTTGGTAAACCCAGGAGTGGATCAAGCCTGTCGGGAGCATCTGGAGCCAGTTGACAACCCTACCCCAGCCATGTCTAACATCAGACCTGGCAGATGGAAGATGTATTATTGTACATTCCCAAAACTGACATATTCCAACTATTAAATAGAAAATAGAAATCTTTTTTCTACCTTTGATGACAGGCCATTTTATTTTTTAAATTATTTTTGGTACCAGTCTCTGGTGTCCGTTTTCCCTCTATCTGTGCCAGTGCCATTTTCCCGACTGCTACGGGAGCCCATAGTTTTGGTGGGAAACGCATCTGTAAACACAACAGCACAAACTGAGGTAAGGACACTCGGGGGGGGGACTTCAGCACCCCTGAGAGAGCAACGCCTGGGGGTAGTCGATCCCAGGGTGAGGTCTGCGAGCTCTGGACTCTCGTTTTCACCAGAATTTGATCTCCTATTGCACCAGGCCTACTGAATGAAGCAAGGCCTAGGTCACAATTCACCTCGTGGCGTAGAGGCAAATAAGAGGCCTGATAGGTCGAAGGCAAATAGCAAAGAGCCCGGAGAACAGACATCTAAGCAGCATAGGATAGATGACAACTCTTGGGACTGCCAGTGGTCAATGTGTTGGGGGGGGGGGGAATGCAAGGACAAACCTTTGGGTGAGGAATGACAAGAGGATGACAACCCCCAGTGAGGACCTCTCCATAATAAGGGTCTTTTGCCAGGAGGAGTTGCCAGAGCTGATAACACAGTTGTTGGCAAAACTGAATTTCATACAATTGTCTTCCAGAGAAGGAAAGGGATGTCTGGAGGATCCCTTGTTACATGGCATTCGGAAGCCTCAGACATCTTTTCCACTTCAAAGTACGATAAAAGAGAGATGATTGAAGTGAAGTTGGAGGCTCCGATGGCAGGGCTGCAGGTTAAAAGGTCTGTGGCATGTAGATCGATTGTTTATGCCATCAAAAAGTAGAAATACTAGGGGGCATGCAATGAAGCTACAGTGGAACTCATTTAAGACTAAAAAGAGAAAATATTTTTTCACTAATCAAACTATGGAATTCGTTACTAAAGGATGTAGTAAAAGCCGTTGGTGTAGCTGCGTTTAAAAAAAGGTTTGGAGAAATTCCTAGAGGAAAGGTCCATAAACCATTACACAGGTCTGCGACTAAAAAGCTATTTGATTATTTTCATCTCATTTCCATGTATGTTGGTGTGCTGAAAACAAATAAACTATTGAAAAAACTCCTAGACGTCATGATTTGCCACAACATGCAAAATTGTCTTCAAATTTATCAATTTTTTTCAAATTACTATTAATTAATTCACATAAGTGCATTTAAGATATAAAATGCCAAAAAAACCTTAAAGGGGTTGTCCGAGTTATGTAAAAAAAAATATAGCACTGTAAATCTGATGGTCAGCAATATATACATAAGCTAAGCAAGTTTTAAGTCCGTGCTTCTAATGGTAGAAATGGTTAATCTTTCCTGAAAAATCCAGTGGGAGGGAGACACAGGGCAGATAGCAGCAGCTCCGGTCAGTGCAGGGGGGCGTGGCCAGCACTGTGACGTCTCATGTACAGACACAGAGCTGCTCTCTCCTGCATTCTACACTTGTGCACGAATCATCATCAGGTTCTTGGTTCTAGGCTGTTCACACTTTTTCATCGCAATTCGTGTTAGCTCGTCATTCTTCAACCGTTATGCTATGGCTCCGCGAAAGTGTATTAATTCGCCAGACAGCTTCTGTTTCATCTGTGGTGAATATACAGTGTTGAAGCAACAGCAGAATATTACAGACTTTGTGAAAAAAGTATACTTTGCATACTTTGGACTAAAAATTGGAGATCAAGATAAAGTCTGGGCGCCTCATAAAATGTGCAAACGGTGTGCTGAGGACCTCCGAAACTGGTTCAAGGGTAAGAAAAAATCTTTCCATTATGGGATTCCTATAGTATGGCGAGAGCAAAAGAACCATAGTGACGACTGTTACTTTTATTCATGTGATGTGAAAGGGTTTAATTCCAAATGGAAGCATTCCATTTCATACCCCAATCTTCACTCGGCAATTCGTCCCATCCCCCATGGCACAGATATACCAGTACCCAAGCCCCCTGCTACCTTGGAAGAGATACCTAGCTCCGATGAAGGTGAAGTCATACCTGAACCAGATGACGAATCAAGTTCTGACTTTGAAGATGATACAAGACCAAAATTGTTTTCTCAGGAGGAGATGAATGATTTGGTAAGAGACTTGAATCTTCCCAAAGATGCCGCTGAGTTACTCGGATCAAGGCTGAAAAGCAGGAATTTATTGTTGCCAGGAGTGTCATCTTCATGGTTCAGACATCGTGAAAAGGAGTTTGTTCCTTACTTCACCCAGGAAGACAAGTTGGTTTATTGCATCGATGTCGAAGGTCTGATGGGTCAATTTAAAATCCAATATGATTCAGAGCAATGGCGTCTTTTTATAGATTCTTCAAAAAGAAGTCTCAAAGCAGTTTTACTCCACAACGGTTTTTACGCTTCCATACCTGTAGGTCATTCCGTACACTTGAAGGAAACCTACGAGAACTTAGAATTGGTTCTTCGTAAACTTAAATATGAAGACCATGATTGGCAAGTGTGTGGGGACTCGGGCAACAAGCTGGGTATACCAAATATCCTTGTTTTCTGTGTCTATGGGACAGTCGAGACCGACAAAATCACTGGACCAAGAAGATTTGGCAGCCGAGGGTGCTAACAGTCGGTGAAAAAAATGTCCTCCGAGAAACTTTGGTACCTTCCCATAAAGTTCTTCTACCACCTCTCCACATAAAATTGGGATTGATGAAGCAATTCGTAAAATCACTTCCAAGAGATGGAGAATGCTTCAGATACTTGGTCACCAAGTTTCCAGGCCTGTCGGAGGCAAAATTGAAGGAAGGTGTGTTTGTCGGACCAGACATTAGAAGGCTTATAGTTGATCAAGAGTTCGTCAATACCATGACGAATCCTCAAAAAGAAGTGTGGATTGCATTTAAAGAAGTCGTACAGAAAGTTTTAGGCAATAACAAAGATCCTCACTACAAAAAGATCATCGGACGAATGCTGACAGCATTTCAAGCTTTAGGTTGCCTGATGAGTTTGAAAGTGCATTTCCTCCAGTTCCACCTTGACTACTTTCCTGAAAATTTGGGAGCTGTGAGTGAGGAACAAGGTGAATGATTCCACCAAGACATTAAAGAGATGGAAAGGTGATACCAGGGAAAATGGAGCATTACAATGATGGCAGACTACTGTTAGATGCTTCAGAGAGACATTCCAGATGCTACTCACAAGCGTAAATGCACCAAGAGGAGCCTCACAAGGAAGAAGAATCGAGTTTAGTGTGTGTAGGTGAGCTCATTTCAGTTCAAAAAAGGATTTTCATTAAAATATTGTAATAAAACTTTAATTTTATAAGTCTATTTCCATTTATTTTGAGGTATTGCTTTATTTAACATAATTACCTAAATTGTCAGGAAGCGTGATGTCCTATGACAAAATGGAGGTCATTTTCGGATTCAGCGTACCAAAAAACATAAAGATTACATGGAATAACCAAAACAGCTCTCGGAAAAAAATTTTTTGCAGACCTGTGAATTATTAAAGAGGACCCAGGAAATCTACTGCTTGCCCCAATACAAACATTTTGGAACCTGTGTCTTTTGGGAAACTGCCAGGTACTTGTGACCTGGCTTGATGGACCTTAGTCTGACCCAGTATGACATTTCTTATGTTATGTTCTTATGTTATGTTATGTCTTCTCTTACCTCTCCTTTCATGGTCTCCTATTCATTTGCCATATTTTCTCTCTCCTCCTATCTCCCTTAGTCAGTCTCCAATACCGATTTCTTCATTTCAGTTTTCCTTTAATTATTTTTATGCTTCTCTATCCAAATTTTAGTGCTCCTTTCCAACCACTTCTCAATTTGACTTTTTTTACACTATTAGCTGCGTTTTCCATCTCTTCCTCCTCCCCCAACTCTCCCATTCCCACCTCTCTCCTTCTTCAGCATCTAGCTAACTCTCCTCCTCTCTCCCCCCATACCCAGCATATCTCCTCTATGTCTCTATCCCTATCCTCCCTGTGCCCATCATCTCCCCTCTATTTCCTGCCCTTCTCCTTCTCCTTCCATGTGCAGCACTTCCCCTCTATGGCCCTATCTTTCCCCTGTCCAACATCTCCCCTCTATGTCACTATCTCCTCCCCATGTCCAGCATATCTCCTATGTGTGCCACTTACCAGCCCAGCATCTGCCCTTCATGCCTCCATGTCCAGCATTTGCCCTGTCTCTCCTATTTCTCCCCCATGTCCAACATCTGTCTTTTCTCCATATCTACCCCATGTCCTACATCTGTCCTGTCTACCCATCTCCCCCATGCCCAACACTTGCCCTCCATACCCCCATGTTCTGCATCTACCCTTTCTCCCCATGTCCCTCATCATGCCTAGTTGCTTTTTCCCCTTATCAACCCACTATATGCCCTTTTCTCCTATCTCCCCATCCCCATGTCTAGCATCCACTCCCCATCCTTCCTGTGGCAAACTTCTGCCCACTGCCCCCCTCATCCCATGCCCTCTGCCTCCCCCCTGCAGCCACCATCTGCCCTCCTTACCCCCTGGCCAACATCAGTCATCCTGCCCCCCACATCCAGCATCTTTCCCCTGGCATGCTGCTACCCTTGTCACCATTGCTTCTCCTGTGTCTGTGTGTGTGGAGGCAGAAATCACTCCTCCCCCAGCTGACAACAAGCGGCTTAGTAAAAGCGCAGGATCCTGATTTCAGCGCGCTTGTCACTGTTGGCCCAGCCCCTTCTGATGTATACTTCCGCATCAAAAGGGGCGGGACTGGCAGAGACAAGTGCATTGGAATTGGGGCCCCTTGCTTTTGTTTGGGGAGGGGAGTTAATTCCTTTTTGAAGCTGCTGCTGCCACCGATGTTGAGAGAAGCAGCAGTGGCTTAAAACAGAAAATTAAATAACACAAGCAAAAACACAGAATCCCGATTTCAGCACGCTTGCCTCTGCTGGCCCCGCCCCCTTCTGATATATGCAAGTGCACTGGAATTGGGACCCCCATTTTTACTAAGCTGCTGCTGCTGTTTTTTGTTGGCTGGGAGGAGTAATTTATTCTGCAGCATGCAGACATACGAGAAGCAGCAGTGGCGATGGCAGCGACAGTAGCAGCAGGTCAAGGCAGAGTGAGGCAGCCGTGGCTGGGTCGTTTTGGGGGCATTTTTTTGCCGCCTAGGTGTCTGCTTCACTCTGCTGACCAAACCCTGGGGCACACTGCTAATCACCTTCCTTTCATCCAAGTGAGTTCCGTTTACCATCACCTTCTGTCACCTGTCAGTCAACCAATTTCTGATCCAGTTCACTACTTTGGGATGCATCCCTAATCTGTTTAGTTTATTGATATGTCTCCTACGAGGTACAGTATAAAATGCATTGTTGAAATCTAAGTAGATCACATCCATTGCATGCCCTTGATCTAGTTCTTTGGTCACCCAGTCAAAGAACTAAATCAGATTTGTTTGGCAAGATCGTCCTTTGGTAAAACCATGTTGCCTCGGATCATGCAACCTGTTGGTTTCGAGAAAGTCCACTATTCGCTCTTTGAGGAGCACCTCCATTACTTTTCCTGCCACTGAGGTAAGGCTTACTGGCCTGTAGTTTGTTACTTCTTCCCAATTCCCACTTTTGTGAAGAGGTACCTGTGGAACCTCTCCTGTCTCCAAGGATCTATTAAAAATATCCTTTAATGGCCCTGCAATAACCTCTCTGAGCTCTTTAGTATCCTGGGAAGTATCCCATCCGGTCCCATGGCCTTGTCTACTTTCAGTTTTGCAAGCTGTTCTAACACATCATCTTCTGTGAATGGTGAGGTATCTACTCCATTCCCATTTGTATATTTGTCAATCACAGGTGGTCCTTCTCCAGGATTTTCTTTAGTAAAAGCAGAGCAGAAGAATTTGTTCAGCGTTTTTGCTTTTTCAATGTTACTTTCCACAAATCCGTTCCCGACACTTTTGAGTCCTTTAATTCCACCTCTGATTTTTCTCCTCTCCCAAATATTCCTGAAAAAAAGTTTTGTCGCCACACTTCACATCTTTAGCCATCTTTTTTTCTACCTTGGATTTTGCTAACCTTATTTCTATTTTTGTCTCTTTTAGTTTTATCCTATATTCTTTTCTGTGTTCCTCTGTTTGTGAACTTCTGAATTTTGTGAAAGCTGTGTTTTTTCTCTTTCTTTGTGCGGCCACTTCTTTGGAGAACCAAATAGGTTTCCTTTTCCTCTTGCTTTTATTTACTTTCCTTACATATGTATTTGTTGCCCCTTTTATTCTCTCCTTTAGTTTAGCCCACTACTATTCCACTTCCCTTATCCCTCCTACCCTGCCAACTCCTTCTTTGGGCACTTGGCCATTTTACTGAAGTCAGCGTTTTTGAAGTTTAGAACTTTGAGCTTGCTGTGCTTGGACTCTGCATTGGCTTTTACCTCAAACCACACCGTGTGATGATTGCTGCTATTTACCTGGGCACCCACCTGAATATTTGACACACTATCTCCGTTGGTGAGTACTAAATCCAGCATAGAATTTTCCCTGGTCGGGTCCATCACCATTTGTCAAAGTAATTCATCTTGGAAGGCATCCACAATTTTTTTTACTTCTTTCCAGATTTGCAGAAGGGATATTCCAATCTACATCGGGTAGATTAAAGTCACCCAATATGTACACTTTCCCCTTCATGGCTATCTTTTCAATAACAATAACACAGGTACACTAAAAAAAATTTTTTTAAACTGCCTCTAATGTTTCGATTGATTTTTACGTTTTTTGGTGCGCTGAATCCAAATCTGGTAACCAATTTGCTCCATCACGTACAGATTTTTTGCTACATTGGGTTAGCAGTTTGAGGTGAATGTTTCAGATTGAGTGCAATCAAGAGAAAAGTTTCTTGGATGAATTCTTTATACTAATTGTTTAGTAGTTATTCAAATAAGAATAAAGAAAATTGTAACAAGGCAGCACATAAGAATAGAGTAATGTCAACAAAACACACTGTGATGGTAGCAAAATTGTCTGCACTTAAAACAGCCACATACATGTGCACAAACATTGAGCATATAAGAGCGAGGTTAGACACAAAGCAAAGCAAAGAAATGTGCAAAAAATGTTGTACAGGTATGTATGTAAGAATAGAAAAACGCAAACCGCACCATTGCAATACATGAAGACAAACACCCGATGGTGTGAAAATAAAATTCTAATAAATGAGATCCGACACTGTGGTAATAACTAGCAAATTTTTATTTCAAAGTTTGGTAAAAACACGATATTTGTCAACACAGTTTAGATTTTAAAGTCATTCTTGGGTCAATCAATCTCCTGGTGGGCCCGTTTCTTCTTCCCCCGAAAGCTTCTCTTGGTGCGCTGCTTGGCGTAGTTTTCATCTGGGGTTTCCCGCAGCAGCAACCAGCAGAAATCAGCCATCTTCTTTGGTACCTTCTCTCTGTGTCCTTGATGTCCTGGTGAAACCTTTCACCTTGTTCTTCACTGTACGCCCCCAAGTTTTCGGGAAAGTAGTTCACATGGGAGTGCAAGAAATGGACTTTCAGGCTCATGTTACAGCCTTGTTCTTTGAAGGCATTGAGCATCCTGGCAACAATATCCTTATAGTTCTCATCCTGCCTGTTCCCCAAGAATTTGAGAACAACATCCTTGAAGGAATCCCAGGCTTCTTTTTCCTTCTCAGACATCGTTTCAGCGAATGCTCCATCTGAAATGAGTTTCCTTATATCAGGGCCAACAAACACTCCTTCCTTTAGCTTTGCTTCAGAAAGTCGGGGGAACTTTGAGCAAAGGTACCGAAAAGCACTCACCATCTTTTGGAAGGGACTTGATGAATTGCTTAATGAGACCCAACTTAATGTGGAGAGGTGGTAATAGAATTTTATCACGAGGTACCAAGCTCTCATGAAGAACATTTTTCTCACCGGGTCTCAAATACTCCCAAATTGGCCAGTCTTTTTTCCCCCAGTGTAGGTCATGGGCCCGGCTATCCCACAAGCAAAGGAAGCAGGGATATTTGGTTAAACCGGATTGCTGCCCTAATAGCATGGATAGAATTTTAAAGTCTCCACAAATCATCCACTTATGCTCATCATAACGATTCTTCTGAAGAATCAGGGCCAAATTCTCGTATTTTTCTTGGAGAATAACAGAGTGAGCAATAGGAACTGAAGCGAATGTGTTGCCGTTATGAAGAAGAACACCTTTTATGCTGTCTTTTGACGAATCAATGAACAGCCGCCATTCAGCAGGATCATACTTGAGTTTAAACTTTTCCATCACTTCACTCCGTATATATCGTTGCAAAATACCAAATCTTCCTCTTTGCTGAAATACTTCAAAAATTGTGTCTCGCGGTTGCGGTACCAATAAAAAGTTGTTCCTGGTGACAATAGATTTTTCTGTTTAAGCCGAAAACCTAGCAGTTGGGCAGCATCTTTTGGGAGTCCTAAATCCCGGACTAAATCATTCAATTCAGCTTGAGAGAAAAGTTCAGGTTTCGGATCTGGTTCAGTTTCAAACTCGGAAAAGCCATCTGATGAGTCTCATCATGATCAGAACCGTCCACACAAATATGATCCAAAGATTTTGGTGGTTCAGGCACAGGTACTTCGTTTCTATGAGGCATAGGCCTAATTGCTGAGGGAAGGTTGGGGTAACTTATTACGTTCTTATTTTTTAAGTTGTATCCCTTCACAATGCAAGAGCAAAAATAGCAGTCACTGCTGTGGTCTCTTTGTTCACGCCACATCATAGGTATTCCGAAACGAAATGCTTGTTTTTTACCTTTCATCCATAAGCGTAGATCTTCCTCACATGTCTTGCACACTTTGTGAGGAGCCCACGGTTTGTCTTGATCGCCTAACTTCAAACCGAAATAGGCGAAATATACTTTTTTAATAAATGCAGAAATGTTCCTCTGCCGCTTTTTCACGGTATATTCCCCACAAATAAAACAAAAACTGTCCGGAGAGTTGACGCAACCTCTGGCTCTGTGAGCCATCACAAATACACAGCACTGCAAACTACAACTGTAGTGAACCACTTCAGAATAAAGCTGGATTACGACTGAGCAAACAAAAGGTAATAATGAACTTGCAAGAAACTGAAATTTGACAGGAACGTTCATGTCGCAACCACCGTGTTTGAGCGAGCGAACGAGGCGAGGCGAACAGGAAAGAACATGCGCCAGCGCGAGTACTGGATTTAGCCCCCCGCCTCCCAATTGTCCTGTTAATGTATAAAATGAATACAAAACACTCTAAAATATCATGAGGGAGTGTTTCTAGTTAGTTAACCATTACAACCTCTATTTTGGGCCAAGAAAATAAACTGCAGTCGGCTAAAAAGAAATTATGGTGAACATTCCTTATATGGGTAAGAAATCTAATTTTGCAAGAAAATGTGACGTGATGGAACATTTTGGCTATTTTTCCTGGATTCAGCACCCCAAAATCTATAGGAATCAGTTGCAAAACTGGAGGCAGTTTTTTGGTAGTGTACCTGTGTAATCGATTTTCTATCTATTTTTTCGGTTTGAGTTGGAGGCCTGTAGGCTACACCAGTATGGATGACAATGCCATCTCCTCTTTCCAACACAAACTACAGTGCTTCTTCTTTTCCCCATGTCCCCTGCATTTCAGCAGCTTTAATATTGCTGTTGACATATAGGGCTACTCCCCCTCCTTTTCTACACTTTCTATCTCTTCTAGGGAGGAGTAGCCTAGTGGTTGGGGCAAGTTACCTCAGACCAGAAAGTCTGGGGTTCAAATCCCACTAGAGGACAGTAGCCTTGGGCCAGAAGGACTGGGGTTTCTAGTCCCACAGGTGCTCCTTGTGGTCTTGGGCAAGTCACTTAACCCTCCATTGCCCATATTCCCTGCAAAATAGTTCTCCAAGTTATAATGCCCTGTTCAATGTAATTTCAGTTTGTTCAATGCAAGCTGCCTTGATATCATAAAAGATGGTATACAAGAAATGTTAAATAAATAGATTATAGCCAGCTATGGCTATATCCCATTCATGCAACTTGTTAAACCATGTATCTGTAATGGTCACAATGTCCAAGTCCATTTCCTTCCAGGTGAGGAACTTTGCTGACTAGGCTTTGAGCATTTGTGCTCATTGCTTTCCAGCATTTGTTGACTGGCTTGCCTGTATTTTGTTTTACACACCTCTTCCCACTTGGCATTGATGTGTGGGTTAATATTGCGACTGTTTCCAATGTTATTATGTTTTTGCTGGGAGTGATGTACTGAACTTGTTCTTCTCCATCTGCTGTCTCCTTTCCCTAGTTTAAATGCCTGTCTACATAACACCTGCATTTTCCACTTAGGATCCTTTTCCCTGCAATAGTGAATAGTGGAGTACCCCAGCGATCTTTCCTGGGTCCACTGCTTTTTAACATATTCATAAATGACCTCTAAATAGGAATAATGAGTGAGGTGATCAAATTTGTAGATGACACAAAATTATTCAAAGTTGTTAAACCACAAGAGGATTGTGAAAAATTGCAAGAGGACCTTGATAAACTGGAAGAATGGACATCGAAATGGCAGATGAAATTTAATGTGGACAAATGCAAAGTTATGCACCTAGGAAAGAACAACCCAAACTATAATTACACAATGCAAGGTTCCACATTAGGAACCACCACCCAGGAAAAAGATATAGGTGTCATCGTGAATAATATGTTGAAATCCTCTACCCAGTTTGCAGCGGCGGCCAATAAAGCAAATAGAACCCTAGGTATCATAAGGAAAGGAATGGAGAATAAAACCAAGGATATTACAAACTACTTAACAAGCAACAGACCATTCACTCTTTTCTCACCAATCCTCTAGAATGCCCTTCCGGACAAACTAAGAGACATCAAAGACCTTAAAGACTTCCGAAAGCAATTAAAAACACATCTATTCATAGAATACTTTGGAAAATCAGAAAATAGCTAACAACCTAACAACATACATATAACAAAATCAGAAACCTCCTAATATTAACCTCTAATGCTCTCCGATACTAATCTCATATGAATACATATTATGTAAATATGTTAACTGTAATATTGACTCTGTAAATAAGATTGATCATAATTGTATATACTCCAAAATTCAATTTCAATATAACTGCAAATGTCTAGTTCATTTCACAAGTTTAATGTAAAAGATTTGTTATGTTAATTGTAAACCGCCCTTGATCTCTGAAAGGGGCGGTATATAAAAACACATAAATAAAATAAATAAATAATACCTCTATATCAGTGATGGCTAACCTTTTTGAGCCCGAGTGCCCAAACTGCCGCACAAAACCAAAGAATTTCCTCAAAGTGCCAGCACGTCCATTAAAGCCTCATTTGCATAAGGTGCCTCATTTGCATAAATATTTGCATAATGTTACCATACACTAACTTTTAGTAAACATGCCTCTTAATGAGTATATGGATAAAGAAAGACTAAAAGGTTTCTACATTACTATAATCCAGTACCAACCGCCAGGCACATTAGGAACTACTACAAACGCTGCCCATTTAGAACCCATAGCAAACCCGCCGTATCCTAACAGTACTACCAGGACTCACAAAGCACCATACCCTAACTATCAAAAGGCAACACTGCAAATATTAAACCAATACATTTCAGAGAACAACAATACATGACCTACTGGGGAAAGAACAAGTGGCAATGTCAAATAGGAATTATATAAACAGAATACCTCAGCTCAGTTACACATGCAGAACAGACCATCACCAAACAAGGAATCACAATTTAAAAACAGGAAGACAATAATTAAACTGGGAACCCCAAAAGCCAAACTTGGAATATACAACAACACTGTAGAAATAAAACTATAAATTAATTTCCTCTTGTACTAAACAAAGCGCAAAAATTAATGATGCACATTTCCCAGAGCTGACATATTCCAGTTAATAAATTCAAAATAAAGAGATATTTTTCTACCTTTTGTGCATTTTTTTTCAGTTGCAATTGCTCCAGCCACTTTCTTCTGGTTTCTTCGTGTCTTCTCCTAACTCTCCATCTGCTGTCCATTTGTCCTTTCTTCTGTCTTCTTGGTTTTTTTTTTTCCATTCTCTCTCTACATCTGCTTTAACATACTAATCTTTCTCCTTTTGCTCTTTCCTCATTCCTATTTCATCTACTCAAAATTTACCCCTCCATCCTCAATCCCCACTTATTCTCCCAATACCCGGCCAATTGTAGATTTTTTATCCCTCCCACACAAAATATTTTTCCCCTCTCCATTTTACTCTCCCAGCCCCATCCCATTCTAATCCTCCCCCAAACGCCAGCTCCCTGCTAGTTCCAGCCTCACCCAGCATCCATTCCCTTCTAGTCCCTGCATCAGCCCATTTCCAGTCCTAGCAGCCCCCCAACCCATTTCCAGTCCTAGCAACCTCCCAACCCAATACCAGTCCTAGCCCCCCCTCATCAACCCACTTCCAGTCCTAACCCCCCATAAGCCCATTTCCAGTCCTAGCTCCCCCATCTATTTGCAGTCCCATCCGAGTCCCTCCATCAGCTCATTTCCAAACCCAGCCCCCCATGAGCCCATTTCTAGTCCTTTCCTAGCCCCACCATCAGCCCATGTCAAATCCTAGCTCCCCTCCACTCAGCCCATTTCCAATCCAAGCCCCCCATGAGCCTACTTCCAGTTCTAGCCCCTTCATGAGTCCATTTCAATCCAAACCCCCACCACAGCCCATTTCCAATCTTAGCACCCCCCCAACAGCCAATTTCCAGTCCTATTCTAGCCCCTCCATCAGCCCATTTCCTGTCCTAGCCCCCCTCACCCATTTCCAGTCCTAGCTCCCTCCCCCTCACAACCCATTTCCATTCCAAGCCCCAATCCCATCAGCTATTTGCAGTTCAAGCCCTCCTTCCACTCAGCCCATTTCCAGTCTTAGCCCCCCCATAGCCCATTACCAGTCCTAACCCCCCCATCAGCCCATTACCAGTCCTAACCCCCCCATCAGCCCATTTCCAGTCTTAGCCCCCCCCCATAGCCCATTACTAGTCCTACCCCCCCCAAATCACCATCACCATCACCATCACCAGCCCACTTCCAGCCTTAGCACCCCCCATGGCCCATTACTAGTCCTAACCCCCCCCCCCATCAGCCCATTTCCAGTCTTAGCCCCCCCATGGCCAATTACCAGTCCTAACCCCGGCCAATTACCAGTCCTAACCCCCCCCCCTGGCCAATTACCAGTCCTACCCCCCCCCCGGCCAATTACCAGTCCTACCCCCCCCCTGGCCAATTACCAGTCCTACCCCCCCCCTGGCCAATTCCCAGTCCTTCCCACCCCCCCTGGCCAATTACCAGTCCTAACCCCCCCCATCAGCCCCTTTCCAGTCTTAGCCCCCCCCCATGGCCAATTACCAGTCCTAACCCCCCCCCCCTGGCCAATTACCAGTCCTACCACCCCCCCCCCTGGCCAATTACCCGACCCAACCCCCCCCGGCCAATTACCACTCCCACCCCCCCCCCCGGCCAATTACCAGTCCTAACCCCCCCATCAGCCCCTTTCCAGTCTTAGCCCCCCCCCATGGCCAATTTCCAGTGCTTACCCCCCCCCATTTGCCCATTTCCAGTCTTAGCCCCCCCCATGGCCAATTACCAGTCCTACCCCCCCCCCCATCAGCCCATTTCCAGTCTTAGCCTCCCCACCATAGCCCATTACCAGTCCTAAACCCCCTTCCCCCCTATCATCCCAAATTAAAAAAAAAAAACCCAAACAAAGCGGCTGCTTCTGCCGCGGCAGCCTCAAGAGCTCTGCCGCGGCAGCCTCAAGAGCTCTGCCGCGGGCCCCCCCCCCCTGCCCGGCAGAGCCTCCCTGCATCATCTACCTTCACGTCGCAAAACGCGGGCTTCTTTCAGAGCCGCGAGAGTTTCCTTTCTCGCGGGAGAGCCGCGAGAAAGGAAACTCTCGCGGCTCTGAAAGAAGCCCGCGTTTTGCGACTTGAAGGTAGATGATGCAGGGAGGCTCTGCCGGGCAGGGGGGGGGGGGCCCCGCGGCAGAGCTCTTGAGGCTGCCGCGGCAGAGCTCTTGAGGCTGCCGCGGCAGAGCTCTTGAGGCTGCCGCGGCAGAAGCAGCCGGTTTGTTTGGTTTTTTTTTTTTTAAATTTGGGACCTTTTAAATGCGGACCTTCCCGCGTGCCAGCTGCAAGGCCTTCGCGTGCCACAGCTGGCACGCGTGCCATAGGTTCGCCATCGCTGCTCTATATCATTCCATGGTGCGACCGCACCTTGAATATTGTGTGCAATTCTGATTGCCATATCTTTAGCAGAGTTAGAAATGGTACAGAGAAGAGCCACCAAAATGGCAAAGGGGATGGAAGGATATCTCTATGAGGAAAGGCTTATAAGGTTAGGGCTCTACAACTTGGAAAAGAGACGGCTGAGGTGAAATATGATAGAGGTCTATAAATTAATGAATAGAGAAGAACAGGTAAACATAGATACGTTGTTTACTCTATCAAAAAGTAGAAAGCCTAGGGGACATGCAATGAAGCTACAATGTAAACCATTTAAGACTAATAAGTGAAAATATTTTTTCACTCAACGCGTAATCAAACTCTGGACTTCATTACCAGAGGATGTAGTAAAACCTGTTAGTATAGCTGGGTTTCAAAAAGGTTTGGACAAGTTCCTGGAGGAAAAGTCCATAAATCATTTAAAGAGGACCTTGGAAATCCACTGCTTACCCCGGAACAAGCATTGTGGTACCCTATGAACCTTTTTGGGAACCTGCCAAGTACTTGTGACCTGAATTGGCCACTGTTGGAAACAGAATGCTGCGCTTGATGGACCTTGGTCTGACCCAGTATGGCATTTCTTATGTTAAGACCAAGGTCAATCAGTGGGGAAAACTAGGATTTGAACGCTGGCTTTGTTGGGTCTTGGCTTACTGCACTAACCACTAGACCACTCCCCCATCAATTTACCTCAGTGACTTTTTTAAAAAGAAGATAATTTGGATGGCATCATGCTAGGAAATCAAACACACAATCCCAAATCAAGATCAATAAGCTCTGATTGCTTGGCTGACATTTTTTATCTTAACATACTTGTCACACCACATCAGCTAAGCAGCAGTTTTACTAGAATGTCTAAGTGCTCAGTCATCAAATACCATCTGGCTGAGGCTGTAAGCTAGCAGAAAAATGTCTAGGATTATAGATAATTGAAATGTTTTAAATATTTGAGCAGATATTAAGAAAAAAAACAATTGCACAGAGCCAGTTTAATAAAATATTTACAATTCCATTTAGTTCTTGCAATGTCATATGCCACTTCCTGTTGCCTCTTCATTAAAGATGCATTTCAACAGCCTATTATCAGAGATTGATATGTAACAGGCTGGAGACATTAAATGCTATTAATGCTGCATCAAAATTACAACCACAATTTTAAATTCTTACACATAATTTTACATACAGCACATAAGTCAGCAAGAACATGCACAAGTGGGGTAGCCGAAAATTGCACCAGTATTTTATAAAAGTTGTGTTAAGGTACCCATAGTAGCTCCTTCCACCAAATTAGGAACATGCACACGCAGTGTATTTGTACTGATCTTATACATGCATGTTCCACATATAACTTTCAGTTTAAAGGGTATATGTGGAGACATCAGAAAAATGTCTGCGGGTATGAAAGCTGATTTTTTCCATGGCTACACCGAGATTTTGATGGAACTAATTGTGGTTAATGTAGAGCAGCTGTTATCCATCCTGTGATTAAGGAGAAAAGAGGGACTTATCTGGTACTTTATCAGAAGTGCCTGTACCCATTAGAAGTAAGAGCCTGGAAAGTGGTTGACTCAGGAGTTACTGGCCAGGCCTTGAGAAGGTGATTGAGGGAAGGTACAAAGTAGGGAATGGATATGTTTCTATGTTCAACTTGCTCCAGCACTAAGGAAAAAGACTAAAAGGGTGCACTAGATAAGGACATAGATGGTGAGCACACTCTACTTGGGAACGTGGGGAAATCTTTAACAGGGAGGACAACAGGACAGGCGATATGATTATTTGCAGCAGCTATGCCTTATGTGAATATGAAACAGTTCTGTTTAAGTGCAAGTATAGTGATTATAAGGGCAGTAATATAAAACATGGACGAAGTGCAGTCAATCCATACATATGTAGAGACTGTTTGGATGTCATTGCATTGAACAACCGATGCTATTTAGTGCCTCTACTGGAGTACTACAATATAGGCTAGAGAAGAACTATCATTTTCCAGGATAGGGGAGGGTCCTACTGCCCAGTTACATCATTCTGGGAGGAAAAATGAATGCCTATTTGAACCACCCCCTAAGGGCAGAACTCTGCCTTTGTCTTGCAGCCACTGTACCATGTAGGTGTAAGCAGGGGCAGCCCAAGAGGGGTGCGGGTCCATGTGCGGAGACTCATTGCGGGGCCTCCTTTGCATAAGGGACCTCATTTGCATAAATATTTGCATAATGTTAATATGCACTATCTTTTAGTAAACATGCCTCTTAATAAATGTATGGATAAAGAAATACTACCAGATTTCTACATTACTATACTCCAGTGCCAAACATCAGGCAAGGTGGCAAAACAGTGCGACAAGGCAGTGGCAAAAGCCAGGAGGATGTTGGGCTGCATACAAAGAGGAATTGCCAGCAGAAAAGAAGAGGTACTAATGCCAATGTATAAGTCCCTGGTGAGGTCTCACTTGGAATATTGTGTTCAGTTTGGAGACTATATCTCACAAAGGATGTAAAAACACTGGAAACGGTTCAGAGAAAGGCGACCAAAATGATTTGGAGCCTGCGTCAGAAGACTTGAGAAGAGACTTGAAGACCCAAATATGTACACTCTGGAAGAGAGGAGGGACAGGGGAGATATGATTCAGACCTTTAAATACCTAAAGAGAATTAATGAACAAACAAAACTCTTCCAAAGACGGGGAAGCTGTATAACTAGAGGGGGTAAACTGTAAGGCAATGTCAGGAAATACTTTTTCACTGAAAGGGTGGTGGATGCTTGGAATGCCCTGCCGATGGAAGTGGTGGGGGGCAAATACAGTGACAGAATTCCAAATGGCATGGGACAGACACAGTGGATCCCTTTACAGCAACAGGATAAAATCAAAATAAACTTAACTATCTAATGTCTCAACAAACAGGGATGTCCTACACGGAGTGGTGGGTTCACCCCTAAACAAAGATATTGGGAGGGGTGAACTGCACAGAGCGGCAGGTGCATCTACTCTTGCCATCTTACTGGGCAGACTAGATGGACCATACTGGTCTTTATCTGCCGTCATTTACTATGTTACTATGTATTAGGAAGTACTATAAACACTGCTCATTTAGAACCAATAACAAACCCGCCATATAATAGCACTACCGGGACTCACAAAGCACCAAACCCTACCTATCAAAAGGCAACATTGCAACTATTAACCCAACATAGAGGGAAGAGTGGCCTAGTGGTTAGGACAAAGTACCTCAGGCCAGAGGGCCAGGGATTCAATTCCCCCACCTGGGGACAGCAATCTCAGGCTGGAGAGACTAAGGTTTCTAGGCCTATAGGCACTCCCTGTGGCGTTGAGCAAACCACTTAACCCTCTGAGGACTAAGGGAATGTATCCAAAACCTGTTTATAGTGATTGTAAACTGCTCTGATGCCCTTCAGCCTGAGTGGTATATCAAGAAATTGCATAAACAAAACATCTCAGAGAATACCAATACAGCTCCTACTGGGGAAAGAGAACAATTGGCACTGTAAAATAGAAACTACATAAACAGAAAACCTCAGCTTGGTTACACACACAGAGCACAGATTGCCAACAAGGGATCATAATTTTAGAAATAGGAAGCCAATAAGTAAACTGGGAACCCCAAAACCAAACTTGGAATGTACAACAATGGAGAAATAAAACTATAAATTAATTTCCTCTCGTACTAACAAAATGCAGATGTTAATGATGCACACTTCCCAGAGCTGACATATTCTAGTTAATAAATTCAAAATAAAAAAGTATTTTTCTACCTTTTGTTGTTTGTACATTTTATTTTTCAGTTGTAATTGTTCCAGTCACTTTCTTCTGGTTTCTTTGTGTCTTCGGATAACTCTCCATTGTCTGCTGTCCATTTGTCCTTTCTTCTCTCTTCTAGTTTTTTTTTCCATTCTCACTCTACATCTGCTTTAACATACTGATCTTTCCACTTCTGCTCTTTCCTCCATTTCTTTCTTTATTCCTTTTTCATCCACTCAAATTTCATCCCTCCATCCTCAATCCCCACTTACTCTCCCAATACGGAGCCAATCATAGATTTGTCTTCCCTCCCACCCAAAATATCTTTTATCCTCTCCATCCTCACTCCCCCATCCCCATCCCATTCTAGTCCTCCCCCAACATCAGCTTCCTTCTAGTTCCAGCCCCACTGAGTATCCACTCCCTTTTAGTTCCTGCATCAGCCCATTTCCAGTCCTAGCCCTCTCATCAGCCCATTTCCAATCCTAGCCCCCCCCCCCACCAGCCCATTTCCAATCCTAGCCCTCCCATCAGCCCTTTCCAGTCCTATCCTGGCCCCCCATCAGCCCATTTCCAATCCTAGCCTCCCCATCAGCCCTTTCCAGTCCTATCCTAGCCCTTCATCAGCCATTTCCATTCCTATCCTAGCACCCCCATCAGCCCATTTCCAGTCCTATCCTAGCCTCCCCATCAGCCCATTTCCAGTCCTAACCCCACCATCAGTCCTTTACAGTCCTATTTAGCCATTCACAAGCCATTTCCATTCCTATCCTAGCCCCCCATCAGCCCATTTCCAGTCCTATCCTAGCCCCCATCAGTCCACTTCCAATCCTAGCCTCCCCATCAGCCCATTTCCAATCCTAACCCCACCATCAGTCCTTTCCAGTCCTATCCTAGCCCCCATCAGTCCATTTCCAATCCTAGCCTCCCCATCAGCCCATTTCCAATCCTAGCCTCCAATCAGTCCTTTCTAGTCCTCTTAGCCCTCCATCAGCCATTTCCAGTCCTAGCTCCGCCATCAGCTATTTACAGTCCTATCCTAGCCCCTCCATCAGTCCATTTCCAATTCTATCCCCCATCAGCCATTTCCAGTCCTATGCTAGCCCCTCCCTCAGCCCATTTCTAGTTCTATCCTAGCCCTTTCATCAGTCCATTTCCAATCCTAGCCCCCCATCAGCCATTTCCAGTCCTATCCCAGCCCCCATCAGTCCATTTCCAATCCTAGCCTCCCCATCAGCTCATTTCCAATCCTAACCCCACCATCACCCTTTCCAGTCCTATTCTAGACCCCCATCAGCCCATTTCCAGTCCTATCTCGACCATCAGCTCTTTCCAGTCCTATCCTAGCCCCCATCAGTCCATTTCCAATCCTAGCCTCCCCATCAGCTCATTTCCAATCCTAACCCATCAGCCCTTTCCAGTCCTATCCTAGACCCCCATCAGCCCATTTCCAGTCCTATCCTAGCCCTCCATCAGCCCATTTCCAATCCTAGCCTCCCATCAGTCCTTTCTAGTCCTCTTAGCCCTCTATCAGCCATTTCCAGTCCTATCCTAGCTCCCATCAGCCTATTTCCAATCCTAGCTCCACCATCAGCTATTTTAGTCCTATCCTAGCCCCTCCATCAGTCCATTTCCAATTCTAACCCCCATCAGACATTTCCAGTCCTATCCTAGCCCCTCCCTCAGCCCATTTCTAGTCCTATCCTAGCCCTTCCATCAGTCCATTTCCAATCCTTGCCCCCATCAGCCATTTCCAGTCCTATCCCAGCCCCCATCAGCCCATTTCCAGTCCTAGCCCCCCATCAGCCCTTTCCAGTACTATCCTACCCCCCCATCAGCCCATTTCCAGTCCTACCTCCCCATCAGCCCTTTCATGTCCTATCTTAGCCCCCATCAGCCCATTTCTAACCTAGCCCCCCATCAGCTACTTCCAGTCCTATCCTAGCCCCTCCATCAGCCAATTTCCAGTCCTAGCTCCCCCCCATTCAGCCCATTGTCAGTCCAAGCCCCCCCCCTCCACACTCAGCCAATTTTCAGTCCAAATCCCCCTCCCCACCAACTATGTCCAGTCTTAGCCCCGTCTGAAGAGCCCCGTGGCTGTCCGACAGGCTTTAGAGGGAGCCGGAGAGGCTCTCTTTCATTTCTGACAACCACCAAAGTGAAGAGAGCCTTTTTTCTTCACTTTGGCAGCTGTATTGTAGTGCAGGCTGCTGGCATGCCGGAGATCAAAGGGATTTTCCTTTTTCCCGCACTCAGCGCGCCAGCGGTCTATACAACAATACAGCTGCCGAAGTGAAGAAAAAAGGTGCTCCACTTCGGCGACTGTCAGAGGTGAGCCGGGCCTCTCTGGCTTCCTCTAAAGCTGCCCTGCCAGTGCCGAATATGCGAGATGTTGTTGGCACGGGGTCCCCTGAAACACAGGGCCTTGTGCGAACAACATTCTCGCACAATGGACACGCTGGCCCTGGGTGTAAGGCATTTGCCCTTAACGGGCAGATGAAGGGTGGCAATTCCCCAGCTCCAAATTCCATCCTCATAAGAGCTGAGGGCATAGGAGAAACAGTGAAGAGAGCAGATGGGAAAGTGATTATGCAAAACCTGCCTATGCATCCATTGACTCTTGCAGAGTTCCTACTTGTAAAGAGAATAGGGGATCAACATCTTTTGGAGGTGGAGGAGAGGATTCCAAGTACAGTAGTACTTTCAAGTATAACTGACCATACATCACAGCCAAGAGCAACTGCATAGCAGTAATTGGGGACCTGCATCTCTAGAGGAAAAAAATTAGCTCTAGAGAAAAAAGAAGAAGAATCCAGAAGCACATCAATAACCAGTACCATTATTAGATGCACCCATGTTAAATATATCACACATTCTGGTCCTCACTCATGGGCTGATTGCTGGGAGCTTGCTGGATACCCCCCCCCCCCCACCCCCCCGACAGCGCCTCATGGTTGCAGTTACTGCACATTAGTTTTGTTGCTAACCATGGGATAAGTGCACATCATTAGTAAAAGGGTCCCTAAAGAATTGGATTTCAATGAGTTAAAAGAAGCATTGGAAGAATAAAACGATAGTTGGAAAACTAAGGGGTTTTTTCACTGCATCTGCAGCATTAAACTGCCACTGCAAGAAGTTTATCTTTCAATGCTAATTAATACCTAGATATATCAATACAAAAAAATTAAGAGGTGCTTATTGGATAAACACTTTGAGCCTGATATTCACTTAAAAGCAAGATAGTCAATGCTGGGGCCATATCTGGGCTCTAGCATCGAATATCAAGGCTGCCTAGATTGCCAAAAAGCTAGCTGGGCAGCGTCAATATTCAGCCACTGCTTGGTTATCTTCTGCGACAGGGTAAGCCAGGGATTCCTGCACCTGACTTTCACCACATATCATTAACAGAGCAGCAGCTCCATATCGCCACTGTTCAATTAGTGATCGATGCTGCCCCAGAATACCCCATGCTAAGTGGTTAACATTGGAGTGTGTAGGAGAAGCCCCCATGGATAGCCAGTGGCTTTAACCATATCCCACAGAGCAGCATTTACACAGTTTGCAGATCTGTAAACCATGTAAATGCAATGCAAGTCTTCAAGTCAATGCATACTGTCACACTGTGGCATAAAAATTATTATTATTAGATAGGAGAGTCCATTTTAAGAACCAAGAAACTTGGTCTAGTGGTTTTAAACTCCAATCCTTTAAAGCAAACAATCAAAACAGAGTGGTAGGGATGAAAAAGGCTTTTATTCCCTTTTACGCATGGGATCAAATTGGTCACAACTGAAAATAATGTCCTTAACTTCAGGCACAAAAGAAAACACAAGGTTTAAGGAAAACTGTTAACTTCACAGTTGTAGCAGGGCACAAACATAACTTCCAGTTTAAAGCATATTTGTACAATTCTTCTGCTCAGCACATAATAGACATTCTGCAGATACCACAAGCCATTCATATGTCCTCCAAAGACTCTGTGCTATGGGAAATGCAGAGAGAGCAATCCATCTCCTCTGGGTCTGACAACTGATCCACCAGTTCCACTTGCATCGGCTCAGGAATTGGTATGTCTAATTCTGTGTTAACAGTCTCTGGAATATTGTATTCTGGAGCTTTGTATATTTCCCTTAATACTTTCCAGTGCCTCGGGCCTAGCCTGGAGCGCTGGCCACGTGTCCCCTTAGTATTAACTGGGCTTTCTCTTCTTAGAGATTCCACACTTCTTCCACAAGAACTTTTACAGGGCAAAGGTTTCTTTGTAGGAATATAATTCTCATACCTCTTATTGCAGCAGCACGATGAGGAATGGTTTTTCCCTTGGGCTGACTTCCTCCCTTCAGAAGCTTTGTGCCAAGCTTTCCTCTGAAAGTCTGATTCCTCTATCACCCGTGGGAACAGCTCTTCTGGTAAAGGCCTGCTCTTGCAACAGCCCAAATCCTGGCTTCCTTGCTCAGTCTTGCTTTTCCTTCCCAGCTGATTCCTCCTTGCTTCTTGCTTGCAATCCGTATAAGTCCTCCCCCTCTGCCAGCGAACAGCTTTCTCTTTCTGTTCCTCCTTCTGGGTCCGTGTCTCTGTCTGTGTCTGTGTCTCTCTCTCTTTCTCTTTCTCTTTCCCTTTCTGTTTAACTTGAGGCAGTGCTTCCTTATAAAGGACTCCTCTCCTTGAGGCTTGTGAAATGTTTTTCACGTGCTCCTGACCAGCTAGGCGTGGCCCTTCAGTCTTCCTGACTGCACTCCTGCTCCCTCTGGCTGGTCCCAGTGAATATTGCACCCTGTGCAGATCTTTTCCTTGCTGACAAACAGGTTCACTTCTCTCCTCAGGGCTCTCATCAGCCTCCGCTGCATCACACTACTAATGGTGACCCAGCAGCTCCTGGGTTTTCTTGGCAATGTGACCAGAAGTAGATTGTCAGGTCTTTCTTCTGAGATAATGGAAAGTTAAGTTACTTGCCCAAGGCATGCTACTGGAAACTGAACCCTCGTTTCTTGGTTATCAAGCCAGTGCTCTAACCATTAGACTACTCCTCCACTCTACAAATACCTTTAAATATCCCACCTTTAAATATATTATTTCCTTTAGTCCTCTCACCCCTCTCCTGGATTGTCTTGTGTCCTCCATCCAAGGTGGACTTAAAGGTAAGACAAACCCACTGGAAATGTTACTCAGCAATAGCACTACACGAAAATGTACTTAGCAACAGTACTGGTGATGCAAAAGCACCAATAAAACACAGAGATTTTTTGTATACGAAAAAAATCCCATTTAGCTAGAACATAAACACTTAAATGTACAGGATCTGGAATTCAGCCATGGCAGTCGGTGTGTTTTAAAGCACTTGACTGTTGTGGCTGCAAGAGAAACTAGATATTCAGCACCGGAGTCTCTCCAGTGTCCAGCAGTGAATATCCATTTTCACCAATTAATCTGATTTTCTCTCTAATGAGTGGCGATATTCAGTCGCTAACCGGATAGCAAATTTGTATAGCATTAGAACAACCATTGACCTGCCTTAACTATATGATCTTTAACTATCCTATTAGCCGCTGAATATCACTGCTAACCGGATAGCTGCCAGGACCACCCCAGCTCTGTCCACAGACCAACCCAGAATTAACTGGTTATCTTTACTGTGGTCTATGGAGATATTCAGTGATACTATCTGGATTGTGCCACTAAATATCGGGATTGCCGGGGTTTGTGTGATTTGCAGATGCTACAAACAGCATACACCCATTTGAATATCAACCCCACAATTTATAAGCACCCAAGGATAGAAGCCCTCAGTATATCTATTGCAGCCATAACTAATGGAATGAGAATGAATACTGTGCATTCACAAGACAGTTCCACTGTGCTCTGCTTCCTATTTTGTTTTCACTGAGTATCAGAGATATACATTGGATAACCCACATGTGTTTAAATTTATTGGCATTTGATAAACTGCTCTTCCCATATCGCATCAGAGCAGTGTACAAAGTTAAAACAAAATAAAAAGTTAAAGCAGTAGGAAGAGGAATGCCATTTCATAAAAGGAAAGGATAATATCAATCACACTAGGGGCGGGGGGGTGGGGGGGAAGGAGGAGCAAGGAGGGAACATAAAACGGGGCCATTAGTTGTGATCATGTGATGGCTAAGTCAAATGCTGTCTGAAAGAGATATGTTTTAAGCAAAGTCTTGAACCTGGGATAGGACAGTTCGAGTCTGAGGGTAGGAGGAAATGCATTCCAGGTGGCTGGACCCAGAAAATAGAAAGCTGAGGAGCAGGTAGAGTGTAAATGAGCATGAGGAGCAGAGGCAAGGTACAAATAGTTTGAATGGCTGCTACAGAAGGAATGATAGGATGAGTCGAGAAGTAGAATATCGGACAGATAATGTGGGGAGCCAGTGTGTAGTGCACGATGTACCAATGCAAGAAGTTTATACAGAGACAGGTATTTTATGGCAAACCAATTGATTAAAAGTGGGGTGACGTGCTCAGAACAGGAAGCGTGTGCAAGGAGACGTACAGTGGTATTTTGAATAAGTTGAAGATAGTGGAGTTGAAATTGAGGGAGACCTAGCAAGACATTACAGGGAGCGAGAGAGTGTGATGACACAATTGCTTGATCCACCGGATTTTATTAATTGCCCCAACGCGTTTCGGCTTACGCCTTCATCAGGGGGATAAGAAATGCACAAAGGTGCTCAAAAGGGCGTGGATTTAGAGGTACATGCTGTTTGACAGCTCCTGCTGCCGATTTATTCCTCTTTGAGTGTATCTTATTCGTCCAGCATACAACTTGGGCTATACAGGTTTAACAGTGGTTGAATCTACAGAAATCCACGCCCTTTTGAGCACCTTTGTGCATTTCTTATCCCCCTGATGAAGGCGTAAGCCGAAACGCGTTGGGGCAATTAATAAAATCCGGTGGATCAAGCAATTGTGTCATCACACTCTCTCGCTCCCTGTGATCTCTGACTTGTACACAATAGTCCAATCTTGATATTACCAGAGAAAGAAGAAGAGTGGTCAGGGAAGAAATGGAGAAGAAAAGGCGAACAGCATGACTCTTACAAAGTGAAAGGACCAAGGTACGAGTGAAAAGACAGAGAAGAGTCCAGTGTGATACTCAAATAGCGTATGGACTCAACCAAGGGAATTGGAGAACCAGGAAATGTAGAAGTTAAAGATGGAGGGAAAGCAGTAAAATCCACATTGACGAGAGTAGAGAGGATGAGTAGAGTCAAGATGTTCTGAGGAATGAGCAAAAACAGGTTTCTCGAGTAACTTGGAAAGGAAAGGGAGGATGGAAGTGTGCATGGACAGTAGGGTCGAGGGATGAATTTTTCAGGATAGGACATATGTGAGCATGCTTCCAAACAGCAGGAAAAGTACCCGAGGACAGACTGTTGTTAAAGATCAATAAGTGGAGTGGAGAAGTAGCCTAATAGTTAGAGCACTTAACCCTCCATTGCTTCAGAAAAATCCAAGTATCAATGTCCCTGTTTAATTTACATTACCAAGTTGAAGTTACAATGTAAACCACCTTGACTGAAAAGAAAAATCTGTATAAAAAAATCTGTTAAATAAATAAGATGAGGGGCAGCAGAGCCAATGGCGGGGTGGAAAGCCTAGTGGAAGGAATGGGGTCGGCAAGACAGGTGGTTTCGTAGGATGAAGTGATATCCTTAAAAAATTTGACAGAAGTAACTGGGTGAAAAGAGGACCACGTATAAGAGAGCGAGGGGGTAAGTGGAGCAGTAGTTCAGCTGGGCGGCTCAGCAGGTGCAGAAGAAGAATGTGGCAGAGAGCAAGGAGTAAAAGGAGAGGAGCAGTTTAGAAAAGAGGACCAGCGAGAAAGAACCTTATTCTGGAAGTAATCAGCCAAAAGATGCAGAGAGGGCATGTTCTCCAGGTTAATAGTCTGGTCAGTAGAAGTTGTTCTGGAGAGGGCCCTTAGGACTGAGTAGAGTTGCCAAGTGGAATTGGAAGAAGGGGAGATCAGATGAGAGTAATAATCTTTCTTGGCGGAATGGAGTAACTGGCGATACAGACAGTCAAGGCACTTGAAGTGTTGGAGTGAGTTTGGGGAAGGATGCTTCCTCCAGAGACTTCGCGGATGGCGGCGATGGAGGCAGAGATCGGGATGAAACCAAGGATGCCTTCACCTGAGAGGATGGGTGCAAGAATAAAGAGGAACAATATCGTCGACAGCAGAGGATAAGGTAGAATACCAGAGTTGGGCCTGAGTATCAACCGGAAGGCAGGGGAAATCTGATGGGTTAAGATGCCTTAAAGAAAACTTTGTGCAAAATCAATATAATGCATATCAACCCAGGCTTATAGGAGCATGTTTACTAAGCCTCATGCCAGTACCATGTGTGGGCCATGTTACCAGTGTGGGGATTCTAGCTAACATCTGTCCTTCTATAGTTAGCACAGACAAAGCCACACTTTAATGCAATGAATGGGCTGCATGTCCAACTAACACAACCCACTGAGGCAGTGTTATTTACACAAACTAGTAGCATGGAGCAGAGTTAGCATGTGTGACTAATACCCTTGCTAGCTGTGCCATGCTGCAAATACCCTTCTCCTGCCCAGTCCCCACCCCCAATGCATGTTACTAGGGTAGCATGGAATTTTTAACATTGGTGCCCAGCACTACTTTTTAGCACAGCACTAAAACCGCAAACTAATGACCAGCTATCCTGGTAATGCACTTACAGGCTCATTCCATCATGGATGTAGATACTCTTTGTATGTCCGGTCTGAGCCGGACTACAGAGGGCATCACAATTCTGATCCTGCGGGGCACATCTAGCCCTGAAAGATCAGAATTGCAAACAGTCCTGTACTTGCAGGATGGGACTGAGATTCAGCCCAGCCAGTACATACAGGACCTTCCTGGCTAACTCAGTCAAGGCTCTTCAATGGAGCCACGGTGCCATGGCATCATGTTGCCATCGCACCTCAGCTCCATTGAAGAGTCACGATGCCGGACGCCAGACTCTAATGCGGCATTCCCGGCAGCCTGACCCCAATCTGGCCTCCTAAGGCCAGTGTCAGGCTTTGGGGAATGTCTTCAGCCCCCCCTGCCCCATCCATGCTCAGGGTTGCATATCCTGGATGTACAGGGAAGTTATTCCACCTCAGACTAAGACCTGTCCTCCAGGTGATGTAAAACCCTCTCGCACCGAGGAAGTTTCTCCAGGGCCATGTGCCCATGAGGGAAGGGTTAGGACAGCTGTTATAGTTGGTGATTCGATCATTAGGCATGTAGATAGCTGGGTGGCTGGTGGACGTGAGGATCGCCTGGTAACATGCCTGCCTGGTGCGAAGGTAGCGGACCTCACGCACCACGTAGATAAGGTCTTAGATAGTGCTGGGGAGGAGTCTGCTGTCTTGGTACATGTTGGTACCAATGACATAGGAAAATGTGGTAGGGAGGTTCTGGAGGCTAAATTTAGGCTTTTAGGTAGGAAGTTGAAATCCAGAACTTTCAGGGTAGCGTTCTCCGAAATGCTTCCTGTTCCACGCGCAGGACCCAAAAGGCAGACAGAGCTCCAGAGTCTCAGTGCGTGGATGAGATAATGGTGCAGAAATGAGGGTTTTGGATTTGTTAGGAACTTGGGAACATTCTGGGGAAAGGAGGGGCTCTTCCGAAGGGATGGGCTTCACCTTAACCGGGATGGAAGCAGGTTGCTGGCATTAACCTTTAAAAAGGAGATAGGGGAAAACCGACAGTCACCCAAGAGCAGATGGTTCGGAAGAATGCATCCTTGAATGATACTACCAAAATAAGAGAGGTTCCAAAAAAGGGTAAAGAAGCCCAAATGCCCTCGAGTATGGAGCAGACAGAGCTTAAAGATTTCAAAATACCCATGTCTACCAATAGCCAAATTAATATGAATAAAATACAGTCTCTAAAATGCTTGTATGCAAATGCTAGAAGTCTAAAAAATAAGATGGAAGAGTTAGAATATATAGCACTAAATGAGAGGTTAGATATGATTGGAATATCAGAGACATGGTGGAAGGAGGACAACCAGTGCGACACTGTGATACCTGGGTACAAACTATATCGTAATGATAGAGCTGATCAAATTGGAGGAGGGGTTGCGCTTTATGTTAGAGAGGGCATTGAGTCAGAAAGGATTAAAGTTTTGCAGGAAACAAAATTTGCTGTAGAATCTCTATGGATTGAAATTTCATGTAAAAAGGGGAAGGTGATGGCAATGGGGGTGTACTATCGACCACCTGGCCAGAATGAACAAATGGATGATGAAATGCTCAAATAAATCAAGGAAGCTAACAAAGGTTACAGCGCAGTAATAATAATGGGTGATTTCAATTACCCTGGTATCGACTGGGTCAGTGTCACATCAGGACATGCTAGGGAGATAAAGTTCATAGATGAAATAAATGACTGCTTCTTGGAGCAGCTTGTTCATGAACCGACCAGAGGGGAAGCCATATTAGACCTAGTCCTTAGTGGAACACCAGATCTAGTGCAAGAGATAAGGGTGTTGGAGCCACTTGGCAATAGTGACCATAGCACGATCGCATTTGATTTAATTAGTGGAGGAGGGATAGTAAGGAAATCCATAGTACTACCTTTTAACTTTCAAAAGGGAGACTATGATAAAATGAGGAAAATAGTTAAGAAAAAACTAAAAGGAGCAGTTGCAAAGGTTAAAGACTTACATTAAGCTTGGGTGTTGTTGAAAACTACTATCTTGGAAGCCCAGACCAGCTGTATTCCACGCTTTAAGAAAAGTGGAAGGAAGTCCAAAAAACTGCCAGCATGGTTTAAAGGTGAGGTCAGAGAGGCTGTTGTTGCCAAAAAAGCATCTTTCAGGAAATGGAAAAAAAGAGCCAAATGACGAAACCTGGAAACAGCACAAGCACTGGCAAGTCAAATGCAAGGCATTGATAAGGCAGGCAAAGGGAGAATTTGAGAAGAAGCTTGCTGCAAAGGCAAAAATGCGAAATAAAGACTTTTTCAAGTAAATTCATAGCAAAAAACCTGTGAGTCAGTTGGTCCATTAGATGATAGAGGGATTAAAGGGGCACTAAGAGGCGACAAGGCGATAGCAGAGAGACTGAATTAATTCTTTGCTTCGGTCTTTACTGAGGAAGAGGTAGGGATGTTACCTATGACTGAAGTGGTATTTAAAGGTGCGGAAGAATTGAAGGGAATATCGATACATCGGGAAGATGTATTACAACTATTAGACAAACTGAAGAGTAGCAAATCACCTGGGCCGGATGGTATACATCCAAGGGTGTTGAAAGAACTGAAATATGAGATTGCAGACCTGCTATCAGTAATCTGTGAACTATCATTAAAATCATCTCTAATACCTGAAGACTGGAGGATCGCCAATGTAACACCAATTTTTAAAAAGGGTTCCAGGGGTGATCCGGGAAACTACAGATCGGTGAGCCTGACGTCAGTACCAGGAAAAATGGTAGAAAACATCATAAAAAATAAAATTACTCAACATGTAGATAGTCATGGCCTAATGGGAGACAGCCAACATGGCTTTAGACAAGGAAGATCTTGTCTTACTAATCTGTTATGTTTTTTTGAAGGTGTAAATAAACAGGTGGACAAAGGTGAGTCAGTTGATATAGTGTATCTGGACTTTCAGAAAGCATTTGACAAGGTCCCTCATCAGAGACGTTTGGCAAAACTAAAGAGTCATGGGATAGGAGGCAGTGTACTATTGTGGATCAGGAACTGGTTAAAAGAAAGCAGAGGGTAGGGCTAAATGGCCAATTTTCCCAATGGAGAAAGGTGAATAGTGGTGTACCCCAGGTATCTGTGCTGGGTCCACTGCTTTTTGACATATTCATAAATGACCTGGAAAGGGGAATAACAAGTGAGGTTATCAAATTTGCAGATGACACAAAACTATTTAAAGTTGTTAAAACCCAAGAGGATTGTGGAAAATTGCAAGAGGATCTTGATAAATTGGATGATTCGGCATCAAAATGGCAGATGAAATTTAATGTGGACAAGTGCAAAGTTATGCACCTAGGGAAGAACAACCCAAACTATGGTTACACGACGCAAGGTTCCACATTACTGTAGGTACCACCACCCAGGAAAAAGATTTAGGCGTCATTGTGGATAATATGTTAAAACCCTCGGCCCAGTGTGCAGCGGTGGCCAAGAGAGCAAATAGAATGCTAGGTATCATAAGGAAAGGAATGGAAAATAAAACAAAATATATTATAATGCCTCTATATCGTTCCATGGTGAGACCGCACCTTGAATATTGCGTGCAATTCTGGTCGCCGTATCTTAAAAAGGATATAGCGTTATTGGAAAAGGTTAAGAGAAGAGCCACCAAAATGGTAAAGGGGATGGAAGGATACTCCTATGAAGAAAGACTAAAAAGGTTAGGGCTCTTTAACCTGGAAAAGAGACGGCTGAGGGGAGATATGATAGAAGTCTATAAATTAATGAACGGAGTGGAACGGGTAAACGTAGATCTATTGTTTACGTTATCAGAATATAGAAAGACTAGGGGACATGCAATGAAGCTACAGGGTAAACTATTTAAGACTAATAAAAGAAAATATTTTTTCACTCAACTTGTAATCAAACTCTGGAATTTGTTACCGGAGGATGTAGTAAAGGCTGTTAGTGTAGCTGGGTTTAAAAAAGGTTTGGACAAGTTCCTGGAGGAAAGGTCCATAAACCATTATTAAGAATGGACCCAGGATATCAATGCCTGACCCAGTACAAGCATTGTGGAATCTGTGTCTTTTGGGGAAACTGCTAGGTACAGTCATGCAGCAGGGGCTGATGAAAGCAAAAATGCAGGAGAAGAAGCTGTTTTTCATGAGGAAAAAGATGTGCACAAAATGCAATATCCGCAAAGAACAGCTAGAGGGAGCAGGCGTGCACTCACAGAGCCTGAGTGGACCCACTTAGCTAATCGAGAGCACCTGACAGTCAGCCCAGAAAGCTCAAACACAGGAGAGCTTTATAAACGGAAGACTGGAGACTGGAGAGGGCAGAGCAGTGCTTGCTGGTGTGGAGCTGGAGGTAAAGTTGAAGGTTTACGAGAGAGAAGCACCACAAGCAAGAACCAAGCAGAAAGAAGCACTTGGGAAACTAGTGCTGGGCAAAGGAACAATCACCTTTGGAGGCAAAGCAGAGTGAAAGAAAAGCCTGCTTGTACCAGAGGAACCTGGGGCTAAACCGAAAGGTAACAGAAGCTTTCAGAGAGGAGACTGGCACAGGGATTGTGTTCCTGAAGAACTGCGGGAAGGAGGAAATCCCAGTTCTATATGCTGCTGGAAGCCAAGGTATGCTGACTCTGTTTCTATGAAGAAAACCTTACCTTATAAAAAGCATTTTGAAAGTAATGCCAAACCTGTGAGAAAGGAAAGCAAAGCTACCTCTCATAAGCCAAGTAGCCAACGCCCGAGGGTAGGCCATGCTCATTGGCAAACACTAGAGGAACTCTTTAAACATCCAGAGAACAGGACTAGGGCCTGGCCAGAAATTATAGCCAGTGAAACCACTGATACAGAAAGAGATAATTCTGAGCCGATGCAAGTGGAATTTGTAGAGCTAAGCCTTTTATCTCAGGAAGAGATGGACTGTTCTTTGTGTATTTCTGGCAGTGCAGAGTCACTGTTAAACCTGTGAATGATATATGTTATCTTCAGAATGTTATTCATTTGCTAAATGGAAGAAGAGTGCTGAAACATTTGCTTTACTCTGGAAAGCTTAACTAAGCATTGTTACAACTGTGAAGCATAACAGTTTTTTCCATTAACCTGAGTTGATTTCATTCCTGAAGTTAAGGACTTTTTCTTTAGGTTGTAACCCAGCTGAATCTTATGCGTAAAGGGAAATAAATGCCTTGTTAACCCTCTACTCTGCATTCATAATTTTTCTTAGTTAGGAGCTGAACTGCTAAGACCAGGTTACACCTGGCTCTTAAAAGACCCTCCTCTCATAATAAAATAATTTTTGTGTCCCACCTACCCTTACGACCACTGGCCACCAGGGCGGTGCACGACAGTACGTATGACCTAGATTGGCCACTGTTGGAAACAGGATACCTGGCTTGATGAACCTTGGTCTGACCCAGTATGGCATATCTTATGTTCTTAACCATCTTAGTAGCCACCCTGGGCACCGACTCCAACCTGTTTATATCCTTTTGAAAGTGTGGTCTCCAGAATTGCACCAGAGACTTATATAGAAGCACTATTACCTCCTTTTTCTGTTGGCCATTCCTCTCCCTATGCACCCAAGCATCCTTCTGGCTTTCACCATCGCCTTTTGTACCTTTTAAGATCATCAGACACAATTATGCCCAGGTTCCGCTCTTCTTTTGTGGACAGAAGTACTTCATCTGCTATACTGTACTGCTCCCTTGGACTTTTGCAACCCAAATATATGACCCTACATTTCTTAGCATTAAATCTCAGCTGCCAAATTCTAGACCATTCTTCAAGCTTATCTAGATCTCTGCTCATGTTATCTACTCCTTCCTGAGTGTCTACTCTTTTTCAGCTTTTGGTATCATCCGCAAACAGGCAAACCTTACCCAACAGCACTTATGCAATATCACTAAAAAAGATGTTAAAAAGAATCGGACTAAGGACAGATCCCTGCAGAACACCACTGGTAACCTCCTTCTCCTCAGAGTGAGCTCCATTTACCTCTATGCTTTGCCGCCTCCCAATCAACCAACTTCTAACCCAATCAGTAATTTTACTGTAGGTTCCATTCCTAGAGTGTTCAGTTTGTTTATAAGTCATCTGTACTGAATGGTATCAAAGGCTTTACTCAAGTCTTTACTACATCTAGGTCTCTCCCTCGGTCCAACTCCCTGGTCACCCAGTCAAAAAAATCAATCATATTTGTCTGATGAGACCTGCTTCTGGTAAACCCATGCTGCCTTGGATCCTGCAATCCATTGGACTCCAGAAACCTCACCATTCCTTCTTTTAGTAACATTTACTCACCACATAGGTTATACTAACCAGCCTGTAGTTCTCAACCTCATCCTTACTTCTGCTTTTGTGTAAAGGAACCACATGTGCCTTTCTCCAGTCCTCTGGCACCACTCCCGACTTCAAAGAGACATTGAAAAGGTCAGTCAGTGGAGCTGCTAGAACGTCCCCAAGTTCCCTCAGTATTCTTGGGTGTATCCCATCTGGTCCAATCACTTTGTCTACTTTTAGTTTAGCTAATTCCTCACAAACACAGTCTTCTGAAAATGGTTCAAGATCCCCTTCACTTCTGTTCCTATTTGTGGGTGTTTTCTGGAGGTCCTGCTCCTGGCCCTTCATCTGTGAACACAGAACTGATTTCAGGAAGGCCAAAAAAAATAAACAATATGGCCTTCGCCTACACTGCTCCTACTCTCTGGAATGCCCTCCCCAATCACCTCAGAGAACTGCATGATCTTCAATTATTCAGAAAACACCTTAAAACACATTTACAATACATTATGGCACACAGGACCCAACCCAAACCCTTGAAACTACCCAAGCATCTACCAACAGCACACAACCCAACACAACTTAAGCTATTGCACCCTCACAAACATTAAATGTACATAGTTCCGCTCTACCACTTTGTAAGCTAGAAGAGCCTATCCGATTTGCTTCAATGTAAATAGTTACTTTGTATTATGTAACCGAGTAAGTACCTGTTTGTACCGCTCAGTTTGAATCACTTCTATGTAAATAGTTATTTGTTCTATGTAATTGAACAAGTACTCTTCTGTACTGCTCAAACTTGTTGTTTATTGTAAACCGCAATTGATCTTCATAAATTGCAGTATATAAGTTTCTGTTAACTAAATATTTGTTAAGTAATTCTGCTTTATCCTCATCAGCTTCTACATATTCCTCCCCTTCACCCCTGAGTCTGACAATACCACTTTTTCCCTTCTTCTTCTCACTAAGATATCTGAAAAATGTCTTATCCCCCCCCCCCCCCCCCAATTTAATGTACTGGCTATTTCTTCTTTTTTTTTATTTTTGCTTCCCTACTAGCTTCTCTAAGTTTTTCCAAAAATTGATGCTTGTCTTCCTCTCTCTGTGATCTCTTGTATTTCATGAAGGCCTCCCTCTTTTTCTTCACCTTTTCAATTACTTCTTTTGAGAACCATAGCAGTCTCCTTTTTCTTTTACATTTATTTACCTTTCTAACAAAAAGGTTTGTTGTGCTTAAAATATCCCCTTTCAGTTTTGTCCACTGCTTTTCTATATCCCCCAGCTGTTCCAATGCCGCTAATGACTCCTTGAGGTATTATCCCCCATTAAAGCTATCCATTTAAGTTTAATTGGATATTCATTTGACTTAACAGGTAAGTCCAGCAATTGACTTTAACCAGTTAAACTTACTCAGATACATTTTTCCAGATGATTTTATATCTGCAGTTTGTGAAGCCTGACTTAACCAGTTAAGTTTATCTGTGCCCTTCTTTTCCACTGCCAATTCTAGACTTTGATCTTTCTACCTTGTTGCTCCTTATGCCTGGAATAAACTACCTCAGTAAGTACATCATGTTCCATCTCTGGTCCTATTCAAATCCAGGCTAAAAACTAATTTCTTTGAGACTGCTTTTGTATCCTGATCCCTTCAGACTCTCGTTCACCTCCTGTGTGTTTTCTTACCATTCCCCTACATATATCCTAGTCCCCAGTTATGTTGTCTGTCTGGACTAGACTGTGAGCTCTGATGAGCAGGGACAATCTCTTATATGTGTCTGTGCAGCACTGCGTACCCTGCATAGCATTATACAAAAATGATAAGTAGCAGTAGTAATAATAGTAGAGTGCATAAGCCAGAGGTCTATACCAGAGGGGAGAAGATAGAAAGCAAAAGAAACCATGATGCAGCGCCAGCATGTGCAAGTAAGCACTGCATTGTAGTTTGGTGTCCACTGCCAGCGGTGGCAATGGGTACCCCCGGAGGGCTGGTGCTATAGATGACCGCCTAGTTTGCCTGATGGTAGCACTGGCCCCGGGGCTGATTCTATATAGCGTGATCAGGACAGTACACAAGTGAAACTTGCATAAGCCCCTATTCTAAAGGGATTATGTGCGATGTGCATTTTAGGTGGTTGCTATTCTACAAGTGTGAATAAATCCCATTGCATGTGCTTTCAGTTGAGGTGTGCATGGGGTGGAGCATAGGCATGGCTTAATCTACAGGTGTATGTTATAGGATGCTATGAATTATGTGCAACATTGTGCCGATCTAGAACAGGTGAAAAACGGAGTTACTTACCTGTAACTGGAGTTCTCCGGGGACAGCAGGATAAGTCAGCCACACGGAAGTACTCTCCAGCCCTTCTGAGCATGGGCCAACTGGCCCCCACCCCCTGCCCGCCCCTAGCTAGCCAGTACGTCACTAGCTGAGCCTTTTGCCACTAGGAGGCGGGTACTGGACGGAGGCCGACCCCATCACAGGGGAGGTGGGTGGGTATGTGTGGCTGACTTATCCTGCTGTCCCTGGAGAACTCCAGTTACAGGTAAGTAACTCCATGTTCTCCTAGGACAAGCAGGATGAGTCAGCCACACTTGGTGCCTCCCAAGCTGCCACGTGCTGTGGGGGATGGGGGAAGGCCGAGACCATTCGTCAGGTCAGGCATGACAGCGCGTTGCATGTTGCAACAAGAGTGCAGAGGCCTAAAAGGCAAGTAGAGGGAATGCACCTATGTGCAGACGTAGCGTTCTGGGAACATACAGGCCTGCTGTAATCTAAGCTTGCAGGGCCTATAGAGGCCTGCATGAACATATAGGGAGCAGGTGCAGGAGCAGCGTGCAGTTCCCAGGCACTGTACGATGGCCTGCATTCGCGGTTGTAGATAAAGGGCGCCTCTGCGCGGTAGCAGAGATGCCGGTCCGTCGAGTAGCGGCGGGATAGCAAGGCGGTATCGGCTATGCTATAATAGTGGTAGAGGTTGAGCCCTAATGTTGCAGTGTATGTACGTCAGTTCCAAGCTGGCGGTTTGCGGAGGTGGCGGAAAGGTTGCAGTCCAGAATGTTGGGCTGTTTGGTCGAAAGGGACTCACGGCCTTACGACCTCGTACCTCTCCACACGGTGCACCATTACCGATGGTGATTTGTGTACGGGTGATGCGATAGTGCAAGTTGCAAGGTCTTGCTGGTGTGCAGGACGCAGGGAGGACCTCTGGGGAGGAATGCCTGGCATGCGTACCGCTGTGCGTTTGCTTGGCTCTTGCCTGCAGCTGAGCCTTAGCCAGTATTTGGCGAGGCTTGGGCGCTTGTATATCCAGGCAGCTGCTTTTTTTTTTTTTTGGAAGTGCCAGTGGGGTTTGGACCCCATAGCAGGGTAGTAGACTGCTGCACCAACCACTAAGCCCCGCCTTCAAACGGCAGACTCCCAGGGGTGTAGTCCACTGGGACCGGGCAGATCCTGGGCATGTTGGAGATCTATTCCAGGCCCACATGCCCTGGACGGCTGAGGGCTGTCAAGAGCAACGGCTTGTGGAGACTGCTGTTCGCCCGTGTGTGCCACAGCAGCCATTCAGTCTTGGTTTGGTAAGTAGAAGATCACCGGCTGAGGTCTGGAGTACAGCCTGTCAACAGTGTCCGGTGCTAACAGAGTCGGGCTCTGGAACTGGACAGTCAGCATGCAGATCTGGTGCTGGGCAGTCAGCATGCGGCTCTATTTGCGATGAGGCTCAGAGAAGGAGAATTCCCACGGGTTGAGTCCCTGCATGATCCCAAAGAGGAAGGACTGCCAGGGGGGTGCCGAGCCGCAGGCATCGTAGCACTGTGGTAACTCCACGACATGGTCCACGGAGGGTCTTGGACCTGTGACTTGACCCCGCGCCTGCTGGCCAGGACGCCCGCCGTTGTGCACGCTGAGGCAGGTTGCCCCTGGGTAGATCATAGGAGATCCAGACTGGGGTCTCAGGCTGGCCATGAGCCTGACAGTCCACCTTTCTGCCTTCATGACGTCAGGTACAGTGCCACCGAGTTTAATGGGTCAGGTGCTCCCCGCAGGGTGAAGAAGGTGACCCGCGCCATGAAGATGATGAAAGTGGTGTATTCTCCGTTATGGGCTGCATGGGTCTTGAGGTGGTTCACCAGGGAGCTCATGGGTAATGGGCGGCCTGGTTCTTGGATACGGCAAGGGCTCCAGATGGTGGCGGCAGGGCCATCACCCCAGATTCCAGGGCTGGCCTGAAGGCTGTTGGCGGAAGATGCAGTGCTGTGACTTTGAGAAGTGGAAGGAATATCTGAACTGGACGGTGGGACCCCAACCGATGGTGGGTAATGCCTACCTACCTCGTATGTCAGGTGGGTTGCACCAGGACCCATGTAACTGTGGTAGAGTGAACACCGAGTCGCTGCCACCACGATGCGGGTATGTGGCATGGACTGAGCTGTACAGGATGCGAGGAGTCCAGGCGAATGCGAGGAGATCCAGGCAGGATTGGGGGGGGGGGCACGAGGCACAGGCCAAAAGAAGCGTGTGGCCTGACAGTGGGTTCACTGCAGCTGAACCAGTGTCGCTGGGTGTGTCAGACTGCCGACCCTCTCCTTGGATGACCACCGTTGCCTTACCCTTAGGAGCAGAGGATGTTTTCCTGGGCCATTTGCGGCGGGTAGTTGCCGAAGCGCATGTACTAACCCGTGGACCATGAACATCTTCCTCTGTATGTGCCTGCATAAATTGGTAGGCAGGTTCCGGAGCTCATGCACTAGCCAGTGGGCTGTGAGCATTTCCCTCTGTATGAGCCTGCAGAGTTGGTAGGCTATGGTGTTGTCTGTACGGGGGTAAGTCAACCTGGTGCATGAAAGGAGTGGGATCAGGATGGCAATGGACTGTGGTAAATCTATATATAGATATGGACCTGCTTTGAGGAAGCCAGGACTGAGACTTGAGCCTGTGACCTCCCGCCTCTGAACACGCTGGATGCGTGTACTGCACCAGCTGTTGCCACGGTTGTACAAGCGGCGCCCTGTGGGGTAATGTTAGCCCTCGTGTGGTATGTACCGTGAGCCATGGGCTCAAGGAAAAATCTTGGAAGGACCTGATGGAGGTAGACCCATGGAGGGACAAGAGATCTGTTTTATGGTTTACCACTCCAGCTGGAGGAGGCACAATCTGCAGATGTTGCCCAGCCAGAGGGCGGCGCTGGCCAAAACTACCTGGCCACTGCCCGTGGTGAGACTTGCGTCCCCAAGAAAAGTGTTGTTTTTTTTTTAGGCAGGGGCCATGTTTAAGGGGAATGCCTCAGACAGCCTTACTCATTAACCCCATCGGGGAATTGAACTCATGATCCTTGGTTCAGTAGTCAATGTATTAACCATTGTGCTACACCTCTCTTCTGGACCCACTGCTGCCACAGGAGTGGTCTCTAAAGAGAAGGTAGGGACAAAACCTTTGGCTCCCTCCTTATAAAGTCAGTGTCTCAGCTACACCTCTATGTAGGAAAAAAGGAGCGTGATCAGCCACTTAGGTTTGGAGTCTGGTGAATGCTGAGGAGCTAAGGTGCAGGCAACAGACCGGAAGAGCCTCTAGTTGGTATGGGGTTGTCCATGGAGCAGTGAGAATAAGGGCAGTCAAGCACCTACCGCTGAGCTGAGCGGCTCTTCCCCGCAAGGGCTGGGAGGCCCCAATGGGTGAGGAAGAGGGTCACTCTGCCCAATGTGGAATATGGGGGTGAGTTGGCTGGAGCCACAGCTGGAACTTGAACCTGTGACCTTCTACCCCTGAACACACTGTCTGTGTGCACTGCACCACACTGTGGCCTGCTGACTTGATGATGCTCTGCGCCACGGCGCGGCTCACCCCTGGTAGGGTCCTCTCAACAGGATCTGGCAGAAGTTGCAGGCGGTTTTGAACTTGCGGCTCTTGGAGCAGGCATCCAAGGAGTCTTGGGGCATGGGGCGGTGGTAGCACAGAGTGCTTCGCCTGTTCGATTTTGGGCTGTTGAAGTATTATAAAACTCATGAACAAAGAACCTTCTTCAGATTAGGGCGCATTCTGAAGGTATGGCGTGCAGAGCCTCCATTCGCAGTCGGAGGGAGGAATAGTGCCAGAGCCGACCCGTGCAAAACGCAAACAAGATTGCATGGAGTCCCGTGCGAAAAACTTAAGGCTGTGGAGGCAGCCTGTTCCTGAAGCTGTGCAAGGAGGGCTGCATCAACCCGCGCACTGCATCGCTTCCCGGTCACATGCTGCTTCTGAGGCAATGGTGACTTGCCCAAGGTCACAAGGAGTGCCAGTGGGACTTGAACACTTGATTTTCTGGGTTCTTGGCAGTTGCTTTAACCATTAGGCTACTCCTCCACTCCATCTCATAGACCTCTTTCACATGAGAAAAGGGGACGTCCTCTCCCCACTGGGAGGCTCCCAGGCCCGTCATATGGAGGAAGCTGCTGGGCTCCGTTTCACCTCCCAGCCTTGATCGTGCGGGCGGTGAGTCTCAGCCTGAAGATCTCCTCCACAGCCAGACCAGATGCTATTGGTGCAAGGAGTCGGCGATGGCAAGCGTAGCTGCAGCGCAGAGGACAGAGCTCCTGCTGCTTGTAGCGGTGGTTGGGCCCACTGCAGCTACCGTGTCATTGCTGTCCTTAACAGCTGCTGCCGCCTCGTCCAGAAGCCGGCACGATTCTCGCCGATGGCTCTGCGCCGCGTTGATGCTTTGGCGCCGAGCCGGCACGATCCCCGTTGATGCTTCGGCGCTGAACGGGCCGTCAGCGAGGGGAGTGTCTCTAATGAGCAGCTCCTGCTTTCTCTGAAGACGATTGGATCAGCGCAGACCAATAGCGCCGAAGGGGAGGAGCCTGGAGCTGTGACGTCGTCTGCAAGATGGCCACCGCCATGGAAGCCACGAGGCCAGAGCTGCAGGGCTGAGCAGGCGGCAGAACCCCGGGAGAGACGCGGGGCTGTGAGCAGAGGCCCCCGGAGGGAGTGCTAGAGCTGTCAGGGGGGGTCGGCAGAGGCCGCAGCGATGTCCCAATCCGATCCAGCAGCAGAGTCTGTGAGTGGAGGTAGAGAGCACACTCAGAGCCGCCGAGAGCTGCAGTTGCGATTGTGCAGCGCGCCCTTCTGCAACAGCCATACCGGAGGGACACAGGAGGCTGGCCGGGGACGGAGGCCTTAGGCGTGTCCCGGGCCGCCGTAAGAGATACCTTCTGTGAGAATTCTTTTCCTTGAGGTCTTCTGCCATTGGAAGAGCGAGGAGAATGCTAGCCGGGAACAGAGGCCTATTTGGCACATCTTGGGCTGCCGTGGGCTACTGCTGCCTGGGAGCTGCCCACATCTTTACCATCCTTATTTCTTTCCGGCTGCTATCAGGGCTACCTTCTGCAAGCGTTCCTCTCTCTCTGGGATCCTCTGCGGTTGGGAAGAGCGATACAGAACGCTAGCCGGGAATGGAGGCCTGTTTGGCTCGTCCTGGGCTGAGTTGAGACCAAGAGCACCTCGTGGCAAGCTGCCGGTACTGGGTGCAGGACCCGGAACAGCTATGAAGAAGCTGGAAACATTAATGGAAGTAAGTAAACTGTCTATAACCTACGATTAAAAGAAAATTAGACTTTCTTATGTTAGATATGGTGGAGAGTAGACAAAATCCGTCTTGCTGGCAAGGCGGAAGAACTGAAACTGGCTAGCTAGGGGCAGGCAGGGAGTGGGGCCAGTTGGCCCATGCTCAGAAGGGCTGGAAAGCCCTTCTGAGCTATGGAGAGTACTTCCGTCTCGGCGCCGTCAGATGACGTCACCAAGTGTGGCTGACTCATCCTGCTTGTCCTAGGAGAACCATAGCACCTACATTAAGGTACATCTGTATGCCCTTATTCTATAAAGTAAAGCCCACGTATGATTTGCTCTATAGAATAGGCCCCACATATTATTTATTTATCTAGCAATGCTTATATATCACTTTTCACCAGTTCAAAGTGATGTACATTCAGGTACAGTATATGTTTCCCTTGTCCCTGAAGGGCTCACAATCTACGTTTTGTACCTGAATCATCAGAGGGTTAAATGACTAGCCCAAGGCATGTCTGTGGGACTAGATACCTCAGTCCCTCTGGCCCAAGGTTGCTGCCTCCAGTGGGATTCAAACGCTTGCCCTTCTGGCCCAAGGCACCTTGCCCCAACCACTAGCAATTTTTCCCTGTGATATACTGTACATGTGGCAATGTGCTTTGCCACATGTACAGTATATCACAATATTATAGAATTGCCCTCAAAGAGGCTACAGGTGGTCCAGAAGAAAGCGACCAAAATGGTGAAGGATCTCTTCCTGAAGATGTATGAGATGAAATTTGAGAACCTTAATATGTATACCCTAGAGAAAAGGAGGGAAGCAGATGTTTAAATCCTTGAAAGATATTAATTCTGACATGAACCTTTTCCAAAGTAGGGGAAGCTATAAATGAGGGTATATGCTAAGAGGTTGAAAGGAAGTAGATGCAGGAGACATCAGGAAATATAGTGGAGACAAAAATGATGATGGTTGAAGATGTTGGCACCCTAGGCATACCTTAAGCCTTATGTCACCCCATCTTGTTTAGCTTTGAATGCCCTGGTCTTTGCTGCCACCTAAAAGCTGCTCCCCTAGACAAAATAGCTAGTTTGCTGAATGGTTGGGCCATCCCTGTCACAAACCATTTTGGTAGCCTCCCTCTGGGATGACTCCATCCTATTTATATACTTATGAAGGTGGTGTGTCCATCTTTAGTTATATTGTTTCTATCTTTGGTAATTTAATTTCAAATTTCTATTACTGCAATACTATTTACTCTGGTCTTCCAAAGTATCAGCTTCGTTGACTACAGTCCATTCAAAACATTTCCATATGACTATTACATCATGCCTCAAGATTTGACCAAGTTACACTGGCTGCCTATCACATACCATTTTTAATACAAATTACTTACTCTTACTCATAAGATCATGCACTCTGGTACCCCGGAATATCTTCATTCTCACCTTATCCCCCATGCTCTGTCTTGAATCCTATGTTCAGTGCATGCTAACCGTTTATTCATTCCTCCCTCTTCTCAGGCTCATCTTGAAAGTACCCGTCACACTGTATTCTTTTTTCTAGCTTCTCATCACTGGAATTCCCTCCCTCCCTTACTACGTATGGAATCTTCCTTTTTGAAATTTAAAGCTGCCCTCAAAACTCATCTTTTCCAGCTGGCCTTTGATCTTAAGATTGGGTCTGTTTAGGATCCCCCCTTCCTAATTCCCTCCTCCCTCTTTCTTACTTTCTATCCTATTAAATTTTTGGCATTCTTTTCCAGTTTCTATTTATTGCATTTCTGATGTGTATTGTAAACCACTTTGATTGCCAAGAAAGGCGGTATATTAAGTGTTTAAATAAACCATAACCATAATTTTGCAAATACTCCAAATGAGGTCTCACTAGAGACTTTTACCTCTTTTTTCTGTTGGCTATTCTTCTCTTTATGAACTTAAACATCATTCTGGCTTTTGCCGTCACCTTTTCTACCTGTTTGACCACTTTAAGAACATCTGCTCTTCTTTCATGCATTGAGGTACCTTACCCTCTACCCTGTACTCCTTGCTCCCTTGGGTTTTTGCAGTGCAAATGCATGACTTATTTTTTAGCAGTAAATCTTAGCTGCCAAATTCTTGACAATTATTCATGCTTCACTAGACTCTCCTTATGTTATTCAAACCATCCATATAGAAGCAAACCTTTCCTGACAGACTTTCTACAATATTGCTTACAAAAATGTTAAACACAGTAGAATCAAGGACCGATCCTTGCTGCACGCCAGTGTTAACACTCTATCTTCAAGTTTAACTCCATTTGCTACTAACCTCTGTCGCCTCCCACTCAACTAGTTTCTAATACAGTCAGTCACTTTAGGGTCCATCCCAGGGGTACTGAGTTTATTTATAAGTCCACGATGAGGACTGGTGTCAAAGGCCTTGCTGAAATCTAAATAATGTCATCTAGCACTGTCCTCTAATCTAGTTCTCTGGTCACCTATCCTTGCCTAAATACAAGAGGATGGAAAGTAAGCAGTGAGTGCTTTAGCTCTAAACAGTAGTGAAATGACTTTTTGCACTTAAAATCACGAGAAGGGTTAATTTGCATGGAATGGCAGCTAAACTATAATCATCTCAATAGGTCAGCTGAATGGGCCATTCAGTATTTACCTCCCATCATTTACTGTATTACACCCAAAGTTACCCAAATAAATATTTTTAATGCTGGCCTCTGGATTTACAAAAAGGTAACAAAAAGAAGTTCTTAAAGTGAAGAGCAAGAGGGAAGTTAAGCATCTCAACACAGGTTTTGACATCTTCAGAAGGGCTTAATGTTTTGAATACACTGTTTATGCCTGCAGTTTGGTACTTGGTATGAATGAGAAAAAAGGATTTAGCTCACACCTTTTCAGTGGTAGCTCACAGCAAGTCATATTTAAGTACAATACCCTCAGGTACAATTTCCTGTCCACAGAGGGATTATAATTTAATAGGCCCTTTTACTAAAGTGAGTTAAGTGGTTAACACGCATTTAAACCAAAAATAACTGTTAGCACGGAGATATGACTGTTACTGCATGCTGATTTGGGCGCTAACCTCAAATTGCTCTTTGGGGTAGGGAATGGGTGGGTTTGGGGGAACGCACTGCTGCCGCCTCAAGCGCTCAGCCACCAGAGGGCTTTGGCGCAAGGCAAGGTAGGCCTAAGCTGAGAAGGCCGAGGAAAGCGCTGATCCCGCAGGGGAGGAGGAGGAAATGCGGTCCCCCTCACTACTGCCGGGAGATCTTCTGCTGAGGTAAGCCTGATTACCGAACAGCGATTAAAGCCTGCTCTTGGCTATCGGAGAGAGGGGGGGGGGGGGGAGAGAGACGGGAAGATTTAAAGGAGCAGTCAGCCAAATAGAAACAAAAGATAAATAAGATAAATAAGATAAAGTAAGATAAAAATAAAATTAAATGCTTAGTTAATAGGAATCAAAGGATTAAATTAAATTAAAGGAATAGTTATAGACTCCAGTAAGCCCTTGGCTTACGGAACCCTCCAGCTGCTTGGAGGCTGAGAATACTGGGTTCTGTGGGTGGTGCCAGTGGTATTTATACCACACCATCCTCAAAAAGGATGGACTCAGCCTCCAAGCTGCTGGAAGGGTTACGCAACCCAGAAGTAAGGGACTGGACTGGAGTGACGATAAGGAAATTGCAGTTAGCTGGGGGAAGATACTGCGTGCTAACTGGCAATGTTGTAAATAGCGGAGGTTCACTTAATGCCACCTCAATGTGCAGTGTTAGTGCACCCATGGTAACTGCACTGCGTATTAAAGTATGTGTCCCCGTGGTGTCTACTGGGAGCATGCTGACCTCATCCCAGACAGTTACCCATGGCGGCTTTGCTCTTTACACGCATTTGTCTGACATTGCTGCCTTAATATCCTGCTGCCGCCTAAAAATGAACATGGCCAAGACAAAGCTCCTTATTTCCCCCCTCCTCTCCTTCTCTCTTTCTGTGGATAACACTATCATCCTCCCAGATTCCTCTGCTCGCAATCTTGGGATTATCGTTGACTCTTCACTCTCTCTCTGTACACACCCAACAGATAGCTAAAACCTGTTGTTTCTTTCTCTCCAACAAAAGCAAAACTCATCCCTCCCTTTCTGAACATACCCTTACCCACTGACTAGTCACCTCCTGTTTAGACTATTGCAATTTCCTCCTCACTGGCAAGGAGGACTGTAAATATGACTTCATTTTGTCCCTTGGATTATACATTTTTATACCAGACTACAGGGTTGGGCATGGGAAAGTGGTGGCCTACAACCAGTAGCTGGAAATGGTTATGAATGCTCAACAGCAAGGTTAGAACTGAAGGAGAGCAATGGGCTGTTTAATGCCTAATAGTCCTCCAGGAATAAAGAATCATCTTTCTTCCCTTCAATCCATTCAAAATGCAGCTGAAGACTAATCTTCTGTTAGTGTCGCTATACTCGCATAATCCCTCTTCTCAAGTGACTTCATTGGCTGCCTATCCGTTTCCACATCCAGTTCAAACTTTTCCTAATGACCTATCAGTTCAGTCATTTTGTGGCTCCTCGTTATCTCTCTTCTCTTAACTCTCCCTACAACCCTCCTCGGGAACTCCACTCATCAGGCAAATCACTTTTATCCACTTTGGCAAATCACTGCCAACTCCAGACTTCATTCATTCATTCATCTTGCCGTACCTATGCCTGGACAAACGGTACATCAGGCTCCAACTCTGGCCTTTTCCAAATCCCAGCTAAAAACTCACCTCTTCCAAGCGACTTTTGGATTCTGACCTGCTTATTCTCCTGTTTACCACACAGTTGTGTTATAAACATTGCTCCTTAGTTCTGCCCTAGTCCTCTGTTTGTAGTATTTATCTGCCTTGACTAGATGTAAGCTCAATTGAGCAGGGATGTCTCTTACATGTGTATGTAATGTGCTATGTATGCCTTGTAGTGTTGTTCAAGTAATTAGTAGTAGTAGTAAAAGTAGGTTCTCAGTTCACTGCTCTAATCATTAGAATCATTTGCAAGATATTTAAATAACATTTAGAAACGATTGAAACATTTGTTGCAATAGATATCAAAGCCATCGAAATGCTGACATGTTTAACTGGGAAAAGAAAGGTAACAATATCCATCTTTCCTAAGAAATGCCAAATTCGGCGTCATCATGAGATGCTAGTTCTAATTTCTAATCCATTGCACTCCAGTCCTTGAGGTCTTCAAATTGGATTGGAATGGGTGTTGCAAAACATTACAGGGCTAAAACTTAATAATAACGCAGAATTATTCTGGGCACAATTAAGTAGGCAGGTGTCCATATCAGTAAAACCAGCATCAGAACTGGCACTAATTGGTATCCTTGTTGACCATTTTAGAGAGATCAGGGAAGAATTACCATGGAAACAGTTATCCTCTCATCCCTAATGGGTGAGTCTTTTAGAACAACATTCTGGCACTCTGGGAGAACAAAGGCAATAGGTTTATACTGCTGCTACCCATGCTGTATCTCCCTGTCTTAGTCTGGTACTGGAGCAGCACCTGCAGAAGAACAATAGTTGGACTGCTCTACTATCGGTCATGGGACGCTTGTTTCTAGTGGCAGTACATAAAATCTATCTATGCTGTATTTATGCATTATAAAGCATCTACTAGCAAAAATATTGGTACTCAATATTAATTCATTTTGCTGCTGCTGTGACTTACTGTTTAGGGTTGTCACTATATATTGCACACTGCAGGCAGGCTCATCTTAGATGCACTTGAACCAAATCTGCATATGATAACAATTTAAAACAATACGATTCACTGTAGTTACACATATAACGTAGCCCGGAGGTAATCTAGAAAAAGGCAAGATGTGAAACCTAATGACATAAGACTTAAAGATTTCACCCATGGAAGATATTGTTTCTAGTGGGGAAGCAGGATTGGAATATTCATCCTGGATGGCAATTGGGAAGAAGGTCAGAAGGCAATTTTCAAAGGCATTTCAGAGTTTTATGCACAGAAATCACTTTTGCAATATTGGTGAACACATACACACATGTACATATGCACACATAAGTAAATTTGAGTACTGGGGAGACATTCCAGGGGACACTCTGTAATAAACACTAGATCAGACATAATTACAAAGTGTGGATTATGGCAAGGAGGACTGTAAATATGACTTCATTTTGTCCCTTGGATTATACATTTTTATACCAGACTACAGGGTTGGGCATGGGAAAGTGGTGGCCTTCAACCAGTAGCTGGAAATGGTTATGAATGCTCAACAGCAAGGTTAGAACTGAATGAGAGCAATGGGCTGTTTAATGCCTAATAGTCCTCCAGGAATAAAAAATGAACGCATTTATGATCTTTGGATTTCATTATGAAAACCTTTCTGAAATTTCAGGCTTTTTTATCTTTATCTGCCGTCATATACTATTGTTTGGAGTTTGTGCTACGAATAGCAGGGATGGACAGCCCAATGGGACGTTCATCCCTGCTAATCGTGCCAGCTCCTGCCCACGAAAAGGAGGTTGTGTGGGGAAGTTAGATGGGTGTGGGGAATGGGCGGCCCGGGGATGGAGTCTGAGTGGCAATGGGCAGTTGCTGGCCCTGGACATACAGGGCCGATTCTATGTGCGGGGAAGTTATTCCACTTCCGTGATTTTCTTCAGTGCCTAGGACAGTGATGGCTAACCTTTTTGAGCCCGAGTGCCCAAACTGCCGCACAAAACCAAAGAATTTCCTCAAAGTGCCAGCACGTCAATTAAACCTTAACAACAAGATTTTAGTATCTAAAAACTCTTTATAAAGTTGCCTGAACTATGTAACATCATTTGTAAAGGTTGGAATCTTTGTATTGTCAGAGAATCAATTTGATTCACAATCCTTTGGTTTTCATTTCAATTTATTGGCAATTTATAATGTTTTAATGATTTCATTCAATTTAGAAACAGGAAGGCAATAATTAAACTGGGAACCCCAAAAGCCAAACTTGGAATGTACAACAACACTGTAGAAATAAAACTATAAATTAATTTACTCTTGTACCAAACAAAGCACAGACGTTAATGATGCACATTTCCCAGAGGTTTCATATTCCAGTTAATAAATTCAAAATAAAGAGATATTTCTACCTTTTGTGCATTTTTTTTCAGTTGCAATTGCTCCAGCCACTTTCTTCTGGTTTCTTCATGTTTTCTGCTGTCTATCGTCTGCTGTCCATTTGTTCTTTCTTCTCTCTTCTAGTTTTTTTTCCATTCTCTCTCTCTACATCTGCTTTAACATACTAATCTTTCTCCTTTTGCTCTTTCCTCATTCCTATTTCATCCACACAAATTTTACCCCTCCATCCTCAATCCCCACTTACTCTCCCAATACCAGGCCAATTGTAGATTTTTCATCCCTCCCACACAAAATATTTTTCCCCTCTCCATTTTACTCTCCCAGCCCCATCCCATTCTAATCCTCCCCCAACATCAGCTCCCTTCTAGTTCCAGTCTCACCCAGCATCCATTCCCTTCTAGTCCCTGCATCAGCCCATTTCCCGTCCTAGCCCACCATCAACCCATTTCCAGTCTGAGTCCCTTCATCAGCTCATTTCCAATCCTAGCCCCCCATCAGCCCACTTCTAGTCATTTCCTAGCCCCATCATCAGCCCATGTCAAATCATAGCTCCCCTCCACTCAGTCCAATTCCAGTCCAAGCCCCCCCCCCATGAGCCTACTTTCAGTTCTAGCCCCTCCATGAGTCCATTTCAATTCAAGCCCCCACCACAGCCCATTTCCAATCTTAGCTCCCCCCAACAGCCCATTTCCAGTCCTATCCTAGCTGCTCCATCAGCCCATTTTCAGTCCTAGCTCCCTTCCTTCACAGCCCATTTCCATTTCAAGCTCCCTCCCCATCAGCTATTTGCAATTCAAGCCTCCCCTTCCACTCAGCCCATTTCCAGTCATAGCAACCCCCAACCCATTACCAGTCCTAGCCCCCCATCAACCCACTTCCAGTCCTAACCCCCCCATCACCCCATTTTCAGTTTAAGCCCCCCCCCTATAACCCATTACCAGTCCTAACCCCCCCATCAGCCCACTTCCAGTCTTAACCCCATCAGCCCATTGCCAGTCCTAACCCCCCCATCAGCCCACAGCCCATTACCAGTCCTAACCACATCAGCCCACCTCAAGTCCTAACCCCTCCTCATCAGCCCATTTCCTGTCCTAGCCCCCCCCCATAGCCCATTATCAGTCCTAACTACCCCCCATAGCCCATTAGCAGTTCTAACACCCCCATCACCCCATTTCCAGTCTGCCCCCATCAGTCCACAGCCCATTACCAGTCCTATCCCCCCCCCGCTCATTAGCAGTCCTAACAGCCCCCCCAGCCCATTAGCAGTCCTAACCCCCCCCCAGCCCATTAGCAGTCCTAACAGCCCCCCCGCCCCAGCCCATTAGCAGTCCTAACAGCCCCCCCGCCCCAGCCCCAGCCCCAGCCCCAGCCCATTAGCAATCCTAACAGCCCCCCCGCCCCAGCCCCAGCCCATTAGCAATCCAAAAAAAAACGCTGGCTCTCTGGCTGCTGCCGCTGCCGCCGCGGCAGAATGCAGTGTCCCGCGGGGCCCCCTCTGCGCCGGCTGAGCCCTCTGCCCGGCTTTCAGATTCGCGAAGGGAGAGTGTCTCTCCCTCGCGTCTCTGTTAAGCCCGCAGGGGCTAATGGGAAATTTCCTATCAACCCCTCGCGTCTAAAGGGGCTGATGGGAAATTTCCCATTAGCCCCTGCGGGCTTAACAGAGACGCGAGGGAGAGACACTCTCCCTTCGCGAATCTGAAAGCCGGGCAGAGGGCTCAGCCGGCGCAGAGGGGCCCCGCGGGACACTGCATTCTGCCGCGGCGACAGCGGCAGCACCCAGAGAGCCAGCTTTTTTTTTTAAATGTAATTTTGAGGAAAGCAGAATGTTCTTTGCGCGGGGCCCCCTGAAACGCGGGGCCTTGTGCAAAAAACATTCTTGCTCAATGGACGGGCCGGCCCTGGACACCAGCACACTCACCTCCCGCCGCGCCGCATATCTTAATTGCGGACCTTCCCGCGTGCCAGCTGCAAGGCCTTCGCGTGCCACAGCTGGCACGCGTGCCATAGGTTCGCCATCGCTGGCCTAGGAACTCGGATGGAGCAGGAGGGGCCAGGGGACATTCCCCGCAGCACGACCCTGGCCTTAGGAGGCCAGATCGGGGGTCAGGCTGTGGGGAATCAACCCCTTTTTTAGGCGGACGGCATCGCGGATTTTAAATGGAGCCACAATGCCATGGCAACATGATGCCATGGTGCCGCGGCTCCATTTAAAAGCCCTGATTGAGTTAGTCGGGCTGTGCATGTACATGCAGGCCAGACTGAATCGCAGTCCTGGCCTGCACGTTCATGCCTGATCGCGATTCTGATCCTACGGCGCTAGACATGCCCCACGGGATCAGAATCGCGATCCCCTCTGTGCGTCCGGTTCAGACCGGACGCAAAGAGGGGATCTACTTGCAGGATGGAATCGGGCCCTATGCTACTATGTTATTATGTAACAGGATTTTAATCTGCATGTGTACAACATCACTTTGCAGCATAACTGTTTGTCTCTTCTTTGGCATCCTATGAGCTAGAATGATTAGCACAATGGTCCTACTTATAGAAGCAGTCATACACTGACACTGGACTTGCTTTTGGGTCCTTCATCAATTAGAAATTTCTGCATATTTCAAGTCCTGAATGCACAGAAGACCCTGGATTGAATTATTTAATCCTCAGATTTACATTTACGGTATACCCAAAGGCTAAATGAACTGACAAAACAGTACTATTATGGAGATCTCAAAAAAAGATGATTAGATGATTTAAATATTCATTTAAGTGATCCTGTCAGATCTGGATCTATCAGATCTGTGGAGTAGGCGGTATCACAGTGGGATAAAGAAGTCACAAGAGTGCTGGATATGATTGCTCCATGGAAAATGGTAAAGATAAATCTGACACATGCCAGTATGGTTTTCTGATGAAGTCTGAGAGACTAATTATGAGATTGGAGCAACGTTGGTAAAAATCTCGCTCTGTCATAAAAGCATGATTTGTAGCTTGTAGCAAAGGAGTATTATGCATTGCCACTTATGGATTTTTTTTTTCCAAATTCAATTGCAGACACTGAACATAATTCTTAAGAACTATTTACTACGGTTAAGCTGTATGACAACTAAGGAAGTTAGAAATGTATGGCAACGGGTTAGTTCAGGGTGATCATTTTGCAAATTATTTATGAAAACAATTACACAATAGCAGTAAAAATACATTTAGATGGTGATATGGTTCTTGGAAGCAAATTTTAAAGTATTTTACATGAGAGTAATTCTTTGGTTTGGGAGGATGTAAAGTGAGTATTTGGTCCTTTTCAAAGTTGCCTTATATTTTAAAGACTAAAGCAACTTAGGAGCATGTTTACTAAGCAGTGCTAGTGCTTAGCACAGGCTTGAGTGTGAGCTATTCAGCATGCACCACCCTACTATAACAGCTCTAGCACTAAACAGAAAGGGGGTCAATCTGAGCAGCATTTAGCGGGGATGTATGTCTGGTTTGGACATGTCTCAATCGTTATATATTTTCTTTTGTATTTTCCACTGTAATATTATTACCTATTCACCTTTGAAACCCTGACAACAAATGTGAATTCAAACCATACTCAATTCCTTAGGAATTTACATACCATTATTTTAGAATAATTAAACCAATCTGTACTCTCTTAATAAGCTAATACTACCGTAACTGAGACTACTACTGTCTATAATCAGTTATCCTCCCTAGTGTCATCAACATTCAGTTCCTCACCTCTCCCCTCCCCCTCACTAAACAATCAGAAATCCTTTCTATCTCATTCCGCATCACAATCTTTTCGCTATAGCTTCATTAAAGTCAAAAATGAAGTCTATTTTACTCCTTACTCTCCTTATGCTGTTAGCACCATTCTCCACTTCCTTCCATACTCAATCTTATCACTATCACATTCCCATATTACCTTATCGCCAAAGGAATATCTATCTATTCTCTGACCACACATTTCCAACTACCCACCATAAACATCTTACAAATAGATTAATATATATTTCACTCAAATACACTCTTCATAAACAGCCTACAAATTATGTAGAACACTATATAAAAATCACTTTACTAAACTCCAGATCAATCAAAAACAAAATCCCTACAATCATAGACCTCCTCAATGATAATAAACCAAGTGTACTATGCCTAACTGAAAATTACCTCCCTATGTATTAGACAACAGAATATACATTCTCATTTCAAAGATAGAAATTATCTGAGATGATATACTGTATGAACATATACAATAATTAAGCTAATTAACTGTATCTTTAGAAAATGCAACATGAATGAATATTAATACGGTCTAAATTTTTAAACTGCTGAAAGAAAACTGGCTAAGCATAACTGTAAAAAAGCTTTTTAATCTTGATCAAATGCTAAAAATCAGCCCTACATATCAAATTTTTATGGCAATGCTAAATAAAGCAATCTTGCAGAAGAAGGCATTAAAACCACAGCTATCGATCCATTAAACAGTAAACTTGAGTACTGAAAAATGCAAAGTCGTGTTTTGCTTGCAAAATGGATTTTGAAGTAGATATCCTAAAGTGCATGCATCCAAATATTAATCGCAGATCTGGCTATTTTCTAGCCCCACTTCAAGACATAAATAGAAACTGAAGTGCTTGAGAATGTAGACAAAGCTATACAGTAATTTATACCTTGTACAGTTTCCAAAAGATATTTTCTGCTCTGGGAACTTGCTTTAAGCTGTATGTGCTACAACAACTGGTTCCCATCCTGTGGTTTATGGACTTCTAGGGGTTCATAAGATCATTACAGGGAGTCTGTAGGACACAACAAATAGAAAATAAAGAGAGGCTGGATGGGAATGGCTAGGAGAAGAGAAAGAGAATGAAACTGGTGGGGACTGACTGGAAAGTGAGAGAGAGACTGGTCTAGATAGGAAAGGGAAGAGAAATTGAGGGATAATGGGACAGACTTGGTGCTCGGTGGGGGTGGGAAGGGGGAGTGTCCAGGAACAGTAATGGTAATAATGAACTGAAGGTCTTTGAACATTTTTGGAGTTAATAAGAAGTCCACACAACCAAAACATATTGTGAACCTTTGCACTACATGAAAGAGCATGAGTTTAGTTTTACCATGGTCTGCACAGTACAGAGTGATAAGCTCAAAATAAATCTCCTGTAAAAACAATCACTCTATCAAATGTTAAATAGAAAAATGTTTTGAAAAATTATGGCAAAGGTTAAATTGATCACACTAAATTATTTCAGTGGAAGAGTGGCTTTCAATTACTTACTCACTACTCCTGAACACTACGTACTCAATATTCCTAAACACATTATTGATATTCTCTTTTCTTACCAGTTGCTGTGGGCCTCTCTACTGAGCTCAGCTGTGCACTCCAGTTATAGATACCACTGTGGCTTTCATTAAAAAGTATTTTACTCTTCAGAGAATTTGAAAATATAAGAGCAAAACATACAGTGTACCTTGCAGTGAGATATCTTAAGCTGGTTGCAGTTCATAATTAGATTCCTGCAGTGACTCAATATTATAAAAAAAAATACAACTGCTACAGAAAAGACAGCTTTTGTATAGACACAAAGGCCTAATATTCATAACATAGACAGATGTATCTACAATCATCTCCTCGCACCCACTGACTAACAACATAACATCCTATACATCAAGAGATATCCCTGCATAATGCCTTCTCTGCTTTGGTTAATGAGAATCACCAATCCATGGAAACTGAAGGGCCCTTAACCCTTGGATGCACTACCCCCGGGTCAGGGGTGACCCGGGTGTCGGTTTTTGTGTTTTTTCTTCAAAATGGTAAGGAATTGTATTTTGGTACTCTAGGTATTCCTCAACGAACCATTTTTAAGTATTTTCATACATATGGTTTGCAAAAATAAAGTTTTAATACAGTACTGCATGCTGCTGAACAAGCAAGGGGTGATTTTCGACACTCGCACAATAACACTCTCCTTTGTTTTATAGCAGCAAAGAAAGTCACCACTCCAAGTCCACATTACAATCCTGTGTTTTCTAACGTCTTGCTTACATTTATGACGTCACCTGACGTCAGTTCCTTGTTTGTTTCTGTGGATTAAAATTTTTTACGACAAAGGTAAACAATGCCACTCCCGAAACGCTTCAGCAGCTGTGCAGCAACTGAAAAAATTAGACGTTGGTTGAATGAAGAAAGTGACACTAATGATAGTTTGAGTAATGATACTGAAGGTGCTGATACGGATGGTGCAGTCGTTCCTGCCCAGTCCGATCAGCTTGATCTTGATGATAGCGGCAGTGAAGCGGAAGATGCTGTCGAAGAAAATAAAACAAGTGATGACGATAGCAGTTCATACAGCAATTCTGAAACTTCTGAATCACATTCTGAAAATGAGGAAGTTACTGACAGTCATTACACAGCTTGTTCTGGCATGCATTGGAATAAAACTGTACCGCCAACATCAAGAACAAGGGAAGCAAATATAGTCAGAGAATCTTCTGGACCAATTGCTCTGATCAAAGGTATAACTAATGCTAAGGATATTTTTGACATGTTTGTAACTCCAGATATATTGTCAGCAGTGTTAGATGTCACAAATTCTGAAGGCATACGTAGAGCTGAAGCAATGCAGCCACCATGTACTGACTGGAAGCAGGTAACAATGGAAGAGCTCCAAGCAACATTGGGTCTTCTGTACATGAGTGGTGTTTTCAGGTTGAACAAAGTATCTGTACGCAGAACTTGGGCTAAAAGTCCTATCCAGAATCCTATATTTCCAGCTGTTATGTCAGGTAAAAGGTTTGCAGAAATATTGAGTTTACTTCGATTTGATGACAAACAAACCCGTGAATCATGAAGGGCCAATGACAAATTTACTCCAGTCAGAGATGTTTGGAATTTATTCATTTCTCAGTGCATGAAAATGTACACACCATCTGCATACTTGACTGTTGATGAACAATTGTTGGGGTTCAGAGGCAAGTGTCCGTTTCGTCAATACATCAAGTCTAAACCAGACCAATACGGTATAAAGTTATGGGTGTGTGCAGATGCCGAAACGTATTATGTATTCAACATGAAGCCATACCTAGGGCGTGAAGAGTCAGTTACTCGTGACAAAACAGTATCTCTAGGAGCTGATGTTGTTTTGAAGCTTATTGAACCTCTGGAACGGTCTGGCAGGAACATTACTTGCGACAATTTCTTTACTAACGTACAACTGGCTGATGTTCTTCTTAGCAAGAATTTGACACTACTGGGCACTGTAAGATGTTGCAACCGTGACATACCTTCAGAATTCCAGGCAAATCGCTCAAGAATTGTGGGATCCTCAATATTTGGCTTCAGTGGAGACAAGACTTTGGTGTCATTCGTCCCAAAACGAAACAAATCAGTTATGCTGCTGTCAACACTTCACCATGATAATAAAATTGATGAAACATCAAAGAAGACAGAAATAATACTTGATTACAACAGAACGAAAGGGGGTGTTGACACAGTAGATCAGTTGTGCCACACATACAGTGTGAAAAGATCAACTCGTCGATGGCCACTTTGCGTGTTTTATGGACTGCTTGATATCGCGGCTGTAAATTCATTCATAATATTTATGTACAACAATCCTATGTTTCATCACAAGGAAAACTGCAAGAGAAGGTTTTTTCTGGAGGAACTCGCTTTGAATCTCATGAAGCCTCAGCTACAAAATCGTCAAAGCCATCCAGAAGGTCTGACAAGCCATACACATCAATCCATGGTCAATGTTGGCTATCCTTGCCTTGAAATGCCTAAGCCACCAAGACCGTTGACCACACGGGCATCAGCAAAGAAAGAAAAAGATGCTCCTTTTGTCCAAGTGACAGAGATCGAAAAGTATTTACCGAATGTGAAATCTGTCTGAAGCGAGTGTGTCCTGAACATTCAAGAACAACTACTAGCACATTGTGCATAAACTGTTGTTGAAAAAAACAGTCAATGTACTTCATGTATTGCTTACTAGTTTTCTGTTGTTTACAATGCACCGTTGTCAATTTGTTATAACACGGTAATTTTTTTGTCACAATTTGCATCATGCCATTACTTGACATAATGGCACCATACTTTGACTGTTGCTGTCCACCTAGCGAGTAAATATAGAACTATTGTAGTTTGCAAAGCGTGCAGTGCTGCACACCATTTTTAAGCTTGCAACTGAATAGTTAACAGGTATTGACATTATGCAGCATATATCTGACCTTGTACAACTTGTCCTGCCTGATCTTGGCTAGCATTGCACATTATTCACTTGAAAGGGTGAATTAATAACAAGTATTATAAAAAATAAATAAAAGTATGTCTTTTTCTTCACAATTTAACTATGTTTTACAAACAAAAGTAGATGTTTTACCATATTTCTACATATGGGTCAGGGGTGACCCGGGGGTAGTGTATACGTGTCAGTCGATTTACTGAGTGTATCCGAGGGTTAAATGAGTCATTAATGCCCAATCTCCTGCTAAAGCACAAAATATGAAGAAAAACTCACCAAACGGAAAACTACTACTACTTGGGGATTCCATTATCAGAGGCACCAACTTGGGATCACAGTTCAAAGGAGAGAAGATAGTCAAATACATTCCAGGCTCTTCAGCCAGCAGGAATACAAACCAAATTGTTAAAATACTTAGCGCAGAAAGTAAGCACTCCAAAATTGATGTCATCCACCTGGGTACAAATGACCTGTCTCGGAACAGTGCCTCTGCAGTTTAAAGGGACTTCCAGACTCTGGGAGAGAAACTCAAGCCCATTGTTAACACTGTAGCATTCTCAGAAGTTCTACCTGTTTATGGTAAGGGGGCAGAAAGGCTGCATCGCATAAACAGCTTTAATACATGGCTCCAGACCTGGTGTGAAGGAGAAGGATTCAGATTTATTGGCGACTGGGGAAACAGATGGACCAACAAGAGACTATACTGTGCTGATGGACTACATCTCTCTGTCGCAGGGAAAAGAATCCTAAGTGAAAGATTCAGGCAGTATGTGGATATGCATTTAAACTAGAAAAAGGGGGTGACGGATGGAGAAGGACTAGTTCAGGACGTCACTCCCGGCAAATGCAGAACAACATCAGAAACAGCCACACTTTTAAATCACACATCAACGACAAGTGGGAAGAAGTGGGCAGAACAAAATCAATGCAAAATACATGCAAGCCAGTTAAATACTGGAAAGCAATGAGCACAACTGCTCGAAGCTTAGCCAACAAAGTTCTGGACCTGGAAGCCCTAATGATGGAAATTTATTTATTTATTTATTTATTTATTTGCACACCATTTTTATACCGCTCCTTCCGGTGATCAGCAGCGGTTTACATTTTAACAATTTGTTCTGCAATGATAGCAGTTACATAGAACATCAGTAACATATAACAATTAACGGTAGTAACAGTAGGCAAAGTATGTACAAATAACATCAGTAATAATATAAAACTATGGATAACCTATGGATATCTGTTAAATAAACAATATTAACAGTAGTAATCCTATGTAGAGGGTAATGTTGGTAAGGGATTCGAAGGACTCTAAATATTTACATGACTTGGACACTTGGACACATATTTAAATGGACTTGGACACTATGGCAATTACAGAAACATGGTTTAATGAATCGCATGAATGGGATATAGCCATAGCTAGCTATAATCTATTCAGAAGAGACAGAGAAAGTGGAAAAGGAGAAGGAGTAGCTTTGTATGTCAAAAGCAATATTAAAGCTACTGCAATGCAGGGGGCATGAGGGAAAGAAGAAGCGCTCTGGATTGTGTTGGAAAGAGGAGATGGTACTGTCATCCATATTGCTGTAGTCTACAAACCTCCGACTCAAATCGAAGAAACAGATAATGAATTGATTATAGATATTGCCAAGAGACCCACAAAGGGGGAAGTGATCATATTGGGTGACTTTAATCTACCCGATGTGGATTGGAGTACTCCTTCTGTGAATCTGGCAAGAAGCAAAACAATTGTGGATGCTTTCCAAGATGCGTCACTTAAACAAATGGTGATGGAACCAACCAGGGAAAGCTCAATGCTGGATTTAGTGCTCACCAACGGTGAGAGCGTGTCGAATGTCTGGGTGGGTGCCCCTGTGAGCAGCAGCGATCATCACACGGTGTGGTTTGAGATAACAGCCAAGGTGCAGTCCAATCACAGCAAGCTCAAAGTCCTAAACTTCAAAAACACTGACTTCAGTAGAATGGCCAAGTATCTGAAGGAGGAGTTGGCAGGGTGAGAGGGGATAAGGGAAGTGGAATTGCAATGGGCTAAAGGTGGCAATAAAAGGGGCAACAGATAAATATGTAAGGAAAGTAAATAAAAACAAGAGGAGAAGGAAACCTATTTGGTTCTCCAAAGAAGTGGCTGCTCAAATAAAGGCAAAAAACACAGCTTTCACAAAATTCAAAAGGTTGCAAACAAAGGAACACAGAAAGGAAAACAGGAGCAAAATAAAAGAGACAAAAAGAAAAATAAGGAAAGCAAAATCAAAGGCAGAGGAAAAGATGGCTAAAGATGTGAAGTGTGGCGACAAAACTTTCTTCAGGTATATTCGGGAGAGAAGGAAAATCAGAGATGGAATTGCAGGACTCAGAAGTGCTGGGAACAGATTTGTGGAAAGTGACATTAAAAAAGCAAAATTGCCAAATAAATACTTCTGCTCTGTTTTTACTAAAGAAAATCCTGGAGACTCCTGAAGATGATGTGTTAGAACAACTTGCAAAAATGAAAGTGGACAAGGCCATGGGACCGGATGGGATACATCCCAGGATACTGAAAGAGCTCAGAGAGGTTCTTGCAGGACCGTTAAAGGATGTTTTCAACAGATCCTTGGAAACAGGAGTAGTTCCTCAGGACCGGAGAAGGGCGGATATGGTACCTCTTCACAAAAGTGGTGACAGGTAAGAAGTGACAAGCTACAGGCCCGTGAGCCTTACCTCAGTGGCGGGAAAGGTAATGGAGGCACTTCTGAAAGAGAGAATAGTGGACTTTCTCAAAACCAACAGGTTGCATGATCCGAGGCAACATGGTTTTACCAAAGGACGATCTTGCCAAACAAATCTGATAGAGTTCTTTGACTAGGTGACCAGAGAACTAGATCAGGGTCATGCGATGGATTTCATCTACCTGGATTTCAGCAAAGCCTTTGATACTGTTCCTCATAGGAGGCTTATCAATAAACTCAGTAGTTTGGGGATGGGTCCCAAGGTGGTGAACTGGATCAGAAATTGGTTGACTGACAGACGACAGAAGGTGATGGTATATGGAGCTCACTTGGATGAAAGGAGGGTGATTAGCGGGGTGCCCCAGGGTTTGGTCCTGGGCCTGGCACTGTTCAATGTATTTGTGAATGATACTGCTGAAGGACTGCATGGAAAAGTCTGTCTTTTTGCAGATGACATGAAAATTTGCAACAGAGTGGACTCCCCTGAGGGAGTGGATAACATGAGGAAAGATCTACAAAAGCTGGAAGAATGGTCTAATGCTTGGCAGTTAAGATTTAATGTGAAGAAGTGCCGTGTCATGCATTTGGGAAACAGAAATCCAGGTGAAATGTACGCGATAGGGGGAGAGAGATTGGTGTGAACGGACCAGGAGAAGGACCTTGGTGTGATTATTTCTGCAGATCTCAAGGTAGCAAAACAGTGCAACAAGGCGGTGGCAAAGGCCAGGAGGATGTTGGGTTGCATACAAAGAGGAATTACCAGCAGAAAGGAAGAGATACTAATGCCACTGTATAAGTCACTGGTGAGGCCTCACTTGGAATACTGTGTTCAGTTTTGGAGACCATAACTTACAAAGGATATAAAAAGATTGGAAACTGTTCAGAGGAAGGCAACCAAAATGATTTGGAGCCTGTGTCAGAAGCCTTATGAGAAGAGACTTGAAGACCTAAATATGTACACTCTGGAGGAGAGGAGGGACAGGGGAGATATGATTCAGACCTTTAAATACTTAAGAGAATTAATGAACAAACAAGCCTCTTCCAAAGACGGGGAAGCTGTAAAACTGGAGGGCATAACATGAAGCTGCAAGGGGGTAAATTGAAAGGCAATATCAGGAAATCCTTTTCACTTAAAGGGTGGTGGATGCTTGGAGTGCACTCCCGATGGAAGGGGTGGGGGCAAATACAGTGACAGAATTCAAAATGGCATGGGACAGACACAGTGGATCCTTTTACAGCAACAGGATAAAATCAAAATAAACTTAACTAACTAATTTCTCAACATATAAGGGTGTCTTACATGGAGCGGTGGGTTCACCCCTAAAACAAAGGCATGGGGAGGGGTGGCCTGCACGGAGCGGCAGGTGCACCTACTCTTGCCATCTTTCTGGGCAGACTAGATGGACCATACTAGTCTTTATCTGCCGTCATTTACTATGTTACTATGTTACTATGACACCCCCCTAAAAGTGGATGTTTGATAGTGTGTTGAGTAACCTGGGATAAAGGTACATGGTCACTTTATTCTGTGAAAGAGGTGACTATTAAAGAGGTCAGATGAGGACAACATTAAAGGAGCAGCCTGCTGTAATGGTCACTGTACTAGCAGGACTAGAAAGTAAATGTTTGGAGGGGATATGCAAATCACTGACTATGGGAAGGAGCCAGGGTTAATATTTGCTCACATTTATATTTATTTACCTTTTAAATCCATAGGGAATAGTATAGGTGAATAATGTTTATACACTATACAGAGGATGGAGAGAAAAATACTGGGGCTGGTGGAAACTGCACATCTTAAAGAGTAATGGTATCAGACAACAGAGATTTCCAATGTGCAGCAAGACAAGACAAGAAGTATTACATGACACATGCAAGGAAAGAGAATCTGAAGCTATTAGAGGAAGAACAAGATTGGCTTTTCTAAAGCTATGAAGTTAAAGAAAAAATTCCACACTCTAATTGGAATGCTACAAGATGCACAAGGATCCATGTTACATAGAAACATGACGACAGAAAAAGACCACATGGCCTATCTAGTCTGTCCTTCCATATCAAACAATACAACAGTCCCCTTTTTTCCTTTAGAGATCCTCTGTGTTTGTCCCATTCTTCTTTGAATTCAGATATTGTCCTCATCTCTACCACCTCCACTGGGAGACTATTCCACGGATCCATCACTCTTTCCGTAAAGAAATATTTCCTCATATCACTCCGGAATCTTTCTCCTTTCACCCTCATCCCATGTCCCACCATAGCAGAGCTTGATTTCAATTGAAAAAGGCTCTCCTCCTGTGCATTTATGCCATGGAGGTATTTAAATGTCTCAATCATATCACCTCTATCCCGCCTTTCCTCTAAGATGTACATATTAAGATCCTTAAGTCTCTCCTCATATGCTTTATAATGAAGACCACTGACCATTTTAGTAGCCAACCTCTCTCCAGCCTGTTTATATCCTTTTGAAGGTGCGGTCTCCAGAATTGCACAAAATACTCCAAATGAGGTCGCACCAAAGACTTATACAGAAGCACTATCACCTCCTTTCTTCTGCTGGCCATTCCTCTCCCTATGCACCCAAGCATCCTTCTAGCTTTTGCTGTCGCCTTTTCTACCTGTTTAGCTACTTTAAGATCATCAGACACAATCACACCTAGGTCCCGCTCTTCTTTAGTGGACAAAAGTACTTCACCTCCTATACTATATCACTCCCTTGGATTGCTGCAGCCCAAATGCATGACCTTGCATTTTTTAACATTAAATCTCAGCTGCCAAATTCTAGACCATTCTTCAAGCTTAGCTAGATCCCTCATCATATTATCTACACCTTCCTGGGTGTCTACTCTATTGCAGATTTTGGTATCATCTTCAAAAGGGCAAACCTTACCCGACAGCCCTTCTACTATATGGAGTGGAGGAGTGGCCTAGTGGTTGGGGCAAGGTACTTCAGGCCAGAAGGTCAGGGGTTCAACTCTCACTAGAGGACAGCAACCTTGGGCTGGAAGGACTGGGGTTTCTAGTCCCACAGGTGCTCCTTGTGGTCTTGGGCAAGCCACTTAACCCTCCATAGCCCATGTTCCCTGTAAAATAGTTATCTCCAAGTTATAATGCCCTGTTCAATGTAATTTCAGTTTGTTCAATGTAAACCACACTGATGCAGAATAGCACAGTATATAAGAGAATGTAAATAAACATATATCACTAACAAAGATGTTAAAAAGAATTGGACCAAAGAGAAATCCCTGGGGCACATCACTGGTAACCTCCTTCTCCTCAGAATGTGCTCCATTTACCTGCACCCTTTGTTGCCTCCCACTCAACCAATTTCTAACCCAAGCAGTAAATTTAGGGTCCATCCCTAGGGTGCTCAGTTTGTTTATAAGTCGCCTGTGAGGAACGGTGTCAAAGGCTTTACTGAAATTTAAATACGCCACATCTAGAGCTCTCCCTCTGTCCAACTCCCTGGTAACTCAGTCAAAGAAATCAATCAGATTTGTCTGACAAAACCTACCTCTGGTGAATCCATGCTGCCTCAGATCCTGTAATCCACTGGACTCCAGAAACCTCACTATTTTCTTATTTCAGAAGTGTTTCCAATAATTTACTCACCACCGAAGTTAAACTAACCAGCTTGTAGTTTTCAACCACATCCTTACTTCCGCTTTTGTGAAAAGGGACCACATGAGCCTTTCTCCAGTCCTTTGGCAACTCCAACGAGGCATTGAAAGGGTCAGTAAGTGGAGCTGCTAGCATGTCCCCAAGTTCCCTCAGTATTCTAGTGTGTATCCCATCTGGTCCCATCACTTTGTTTACTTTAAGTTTAGCTAGTTTCTCACAAACACAATCTTCTGAAAATTCTCGCTTGTGTTCCTGTTTGTGGGTGTTTTCTGATATCCTGCTCCTGCTTCTTCATCTGTGAACACAGAACAGAAATATTTGTTAAGCAATTCTGCTTTATTCTCATCAGCTTCTATATATTCCTCCCCTTCACCCTTGAGTCTGACAGTACCACTTAACCCTTTCTTTTCCCACTAACATATCTGAAAAATGTCATATCCTCCCATTTTATTGCATTGGCTATTTCCTCCTGTTTTTGAATCCTTGCTTTCCTGACTACTTTGCTAGCTTCTTTAAGTTTTTCCCAATATAGATGCCTGTCTTCCTCTCTCTGTGATCTCTTGTATTTCATGAAGACCTCCCTCTTTTCCTGCACTTTTTCAGCTACTTCTTTCAAAAACCATAGGGGTCTCCATTTCCTTTTACCTTTATTTGCCATTTTAACAAAAAGGTCGGTTGCCCTTAAAATATCCCCTTTCCATTTTGCCCACTGTTTTTCTACATCCCCCAGCTGTTCCCATCCTGCTAATGACTCCCTGAGGTACTGGCCCATCTTGGCAAAGTTAGTTTTCCTAAAGTCTAAGACCCTTGCTTTTGAATGGATTCTAACAGCCTTAGTCCTAATACTGAACCACACCATCTGGTGATCACTGGATGCAAAATGATCTCCCACTATAACATCAGAAACACTTTCACCATTGGTAAGCACCAAGTCCAGTATGGCCCCTTCACATGTGGTTTCTGTTACCAATTGCCTGACTAGTTCTCCCTGTAGAGAATCCAGGATCTCCTTATTCCTAGATGATACAGCAACTGGAATGTGCCAATCAACATCTGGCATATTGAAATCCCCTATCAATATCACTTCCCCTTTCCTAGCAATGCTACGTATGTCTTCAATTAACTACTGAATGATGCTGTGAAGATCAAGAAAATATACAGAGTCATTATACCATAAAGATCAAGTGGACCAACAGCTGTTTCAACCTGTACCTTATGATCAGGAACCATTGGTGATGAAAGAAGAAGTTGAAGCAACATTGAAAGACTTATCAAAGAACAAAGCGCCGGGCATTGATGGCATTTCCATTGAAGTATTACAGCAATTGGATGAAGCTGTTACCATATTTAAAGGGCTCTGCCAGGAAATTTGGAAGACAAGATCCTGACTACTGGCAAAATCAATAAGTTCATCATTGATGGAGAAGAAATTGAAATAGTTGACAGCTTTAACTTACTTGGATCAACAATCAATAAAGAAAGGACTAGCAGTCAAGGAATTCGATGATGTATTGCTCTTGGTAGAATAACTTTGAAGGACCTAGACAAGATCCTCAAGAGCAGAGATGTCTCTCTCCATACAAAGATTTGACTTGACCAGGCCATGGTATTTTCAGTAACGTCATATGGATGTGAAAGTTGGACAGTGAAAAAGATAGACAGGAAGAAAATAGATGCCTTTGAATTATGGTGCTGGCGACAAATACTCTGTATACTGTGTACTAGAGTACATCAAACATAAGCTTTCCTTAGAAGCTCAGATGACAAGACTTCGACTTTCATACTTTGGACATATCATGCGAAGAGAAAGATCATTGGAAAAAGACATAATGCTTGGCAAGGTAGAAGGTCACCATAAAAGAGGAAGGCCGGTAATGAGATGGATCGATACAATAACAGCAGCTATGGATACAACTCTCTCAGCAATGAGCTGCTTGACTGAAGACCGAACAAAGTTTAGGTTAACTATCCAGAGGGTCATCAGGAATCGACACCGACTCGACAGCACTTAACAACAACAATAACATTAGAAAGAGATTAAATTAGAAAGAGGGAAAGAGAAATATATTTGCAATAGCATGATATGCAGACCTCCTTCACAGGGAGAAGAGGTGGATGGAGATTTAATAGAAGACATATTCAGCATTGCCAGGAAAAGGGACATGCTATGGATAGGGGATTTCAATATGCCGGATGTTGATTGACTCATCCCTGCTGCAGTATCATTTAGAAGTAAGGAGATCCTGGATTCTCTACATGGAGAACTATTCAGGCAACTGGTAACAGAACCCACACGTGAAGGAGCCATATTGGACTTGGTGCTTATCAAAGGTGAAAGTATTTTTGATGTTATAGTGGGAGATCATCTCATATCAGGTGATCACCAGATGATGTTGTTCAGTATTAGGATAAAATCCTAATACTGAACTGATAAAATCCATTTAAAAGCAAATGGGATATTTTAAGGGCAAACAATCTTTTTGTTAAAATGGTAAAGAAAGGTAAAAGGAAAAGGAGATTGCTATGGATTTCAAAAGAGGTAGCTGAAAAGGTGAAGAATAAGAGGAAGGCCTTCATGAAATGCAAGAGATCATAGAGAGCGGAAAACAGGCATCTGTATTTGGAAAAAAACTTAAGAAAAGCTAGCAAAGTAGTCAGGAAAGTGAAGATTCGAAAAGAGGAGGAAATAGCCAATGCAATAAAATGGGGAGGCAATACATTTTTCAGATATTTTAGTGAGAAAAGGAAGGGCAAAAGTGGTATTGTCAGACTCAAGGGTGAAGGGGAGGAATATGTAGAAACTGATGAGGATAAAGCAGAATTGCTTAACAAATATTTCTATTCTGTATTCACAGATGAAGAACTAGGAGCAGGACCTCAGAAAACACCCACAAACAGGAACAGAAGTGAGGGGCATATTGAACGATTTTCAGAAGACTGTATTCATGAGGAACTAGCTAAACTTAAAGTAGACAAGCGATGGGATCAGATAGGATACACCCGAGAATACTGAGGGAGCTTGGGGACATTCTAGCAGCTCCACTGACCGACCTTTTTAATGCCTTTTTGGAGTTGGGAGTGGTGCCAGAGGACTGGAGAGAGGCACATGCTGTCCCTTTACACAAAAGCAGAAATAAGGATGTGGTTGAAAACTACAGGCCAGTTAGTCTAACATCTGTGGTAAGTAAATTATTGGAAACGCTGCTGAAAGAGAAACTAGCGAAGTTCCTGGAGTCCCATGGTCTATGGGATCCGAGGCAGCATGGATTCACAGAGGCAGGTCTTGTCAGACAAATCTGATCGATTTCTTTGACTGGGTGACTAGGCAGTTGGACCGAGGGAGAGACCTAGATGTGGTGTAGACATGAGTAAAGCCTTTGATATCATTCAGTAGAAACATAGAAACATAGAAACATGATGAGAGAAAAAGACCACATGGCCTATCTAGTCTGTCCTTCCATAACAACAACTACAATAGTCCACTTTTTACCTTTAGAGATCCTCTGTGTTGGTCCCATGCTTTTTTGAATTCAGTTACTGTCCTCATCTCTACCACCTCCACTGGGAGACTATTCCATGGATCCACTACTCTTTCTGTAAAAAAATATTTCTGCATATCACTCCTGAATCTATCTCCCTTCACCCTCATCCCATGTCCCCTCGTAGCAGAACTTGCTTTCAATTGAAAGAGGCTCTCTCCCTGAACATTTATGCCACGGAGGTATTTAAACATCTCAATCATATCACCTCTATCCCGCCTTTCCTCTAAGGTGTACATATTAAGATCCTTAAGTCTGTCCTCATATGCTTTATAATGAAGCCCATTAATCATTTTAGTAGCAACCCTCTGCACCGACTCCATCCTGTTCACATCCTTTTGAAGGTGCGGTCTCCAGAATTGCACACCATACTCCAAATGAGGTCGCACCAAAGACTTATACAGAGGCATTATCACCTCCTTTTTTCTGCTAGCCATTCCTCTCCGTATGCACCCAAGCATCCTTCTAGCTTTTGCCGTCGCCTTTTCTACCTGTTTAGCTAATTTAAGATCATCAGACACAACCACGCCTAGGTCCCGCTCTTTTTTAGTGGACAAAAGTACTTCACCTCCTATACTGTATTGCTCCCTTGGATTGCTGCAGCCCAAATGCATGACCTTACATTTTTTAACATTAAATCCCAGCTGCCAAATTCTAGACCATTCTTCAAGCTTAGCTAGATCCCTCCTCATGTTATCTACACCTTCCTGGGTGTCTACTCTATTGCAGATTTTGGTATCATCCGCAAAGAGGCAAACCTTACCCGACAGCCCTTCCGCTATATCACTAACAAAGATGTTAAAAAGAATCGGACCAAGGACAGATCCCTGGGGCACACCACTGGTAACATCCTTCTCCTCAGAGTGAGCTCCATTTACTTGTATTCTTTGTCGCCTCCCACCCAACCAATTTCTAACCCAAGCAGTAACTTTAAGGTCCATCCCTAGGGTGCTCAGTTTGTTTATAAGTCGCCTGTGAGGAACAGTGTCAAAGGCTTTACTGAAATCTAAATATACCACATCTAGAGCTCTCCCTCGGTCCAACTCCCTGGTCACCCAGTCAAAGAAATCAATCAGATTTGTCTGACAAGACCTGCCTCTGGTGAATCCATGCTGCCTCGAATCCTGTAATCCGCTGGACTCCAGAAACCTCACTATTTTTTCTTTCAGCAGCGTTTCCAATAATTTACTCACCACCGAAGTTAAACTAACCAGCCTGTAGTTTTCAACCACATCCTTACTTCCGCTTTTGTGTAAAGGCACCACATGAGCCTCTCTCCAGTCCTTTGGCACCACTCCCGACTCCAACGAGGCATTGAAAAGGTCAGTCAGTGGAGTTGGTAGAATGTCCCCAAGTTCCCTCAGTATTCTAGGGTGTATCCCATTCGGTCCCATCGCTTTGTCTACTTTAATTTGAGCTAGTTTCTCATGAACACAGTCTTCTGAAAATTGTTCAAGATGTCCCTCGCGGGGGCGGAGTCTGCCGCGGTGGAAGATGGCCGCTTAGCTTGAGGCTCCCTGCGACATTGCAGAATCCGGAGCTTATTAAGGTGACAGGGGATCCTTACAACTGCTGCCTTTCTCTGTCGGGGCTCGCTGAGAGATGTCCACTCTGAAACCGGCTAGATTAGACTTCCCGCAGACGTCAGGTCAAGCAAATAAGCGGGCTAAGCAGGATCTTCCTTCCCCTCAAAAAATGGCGTCTGAAAAGGTACCAATTGAAGGGGTAAGGGAAATATTACAAGAACTACGCACAGTTAAAGATATTATCACTACTAACTCTGGGACACTAGCTCAAGTGCAAGAGGACCTGCAAGAGGTCAAAGAACGCTTAGGGGACATGGCTAAGCGCCTAGATGATGTTGAGGCCGAGGTGGACAGGCAATCTACTGTTATAGCACAGATAGGCCCGCTGGCGAAAAGGGTAACGGCTCTTGAAACGCAAATCGAAGATCAGTCTAATCGGGCCAGGAGAAGCAATGTGCGCATTACGGGAATCCCAGAAGGCCGGGAAGGGTCGGACCCTATCAGTTACCTTGAGAAATTAATACCGGAGCTCTTGGAAACTACCTTTGAACGACCCCTGGAACTGGAAAGAGCCCACCGAGTCCCGTCGCATCCGTCTTCCCATACCCAGCGGCCACGTCCGTTCGTGGTAAAAGTACTCCGTTACCAGCACGTACTTCAGATTATGCAGGCGGCGAAGCGTCGGCAAAACTTACAAATCGAGGGACAGAGGATCGCCTTCTTCCTGGACCTCAGCAAACAAACGGCTCAGCGTCGGAAGGAACTTTTGGCCTGCAGGCCTATGCTGCAGCAATTGCAAGCACGTTCTGGACTCTTCTACCCCGCGATCATGCGGGTAACCCTTGATAATAGTACCAAGACATTCTCGGATGGCCCTGCGCTCCGTGCATATCTGCAAGAGCGGGTTCAGATGGAGGTGGGGTCTTGAAAGATAAATAGTCATGTTCCCTACTCTCACGGTAGGATGTGGGCAAGGAGAGAGGGCAAGACTGTAAATGTCCTGCTCCCTCTCAGCACATAAACGTAGACTTGAGTGGATATCATTCTTTGACTTAACATAATATGCCACTGCTTAGCCTTAGTTGTTATGCATGTAAAGCGGGCTTCCTTTTCATGTGTGGGTTGGGGCCCTATTACCTTGGTAATGCTCACAGAATGTAGATTTGATTTATGGGGAGGGGGATGGTTGGGCCAAGGTGGGCGGTTGGGGCTTCGCTATGCAAGTTATAGTAGTTAATGGCACAGTACAGTCGGGTTGTATATATTTAGATTTCAGAAGCTTTGTTTTTCTATTCCTGGGGCAGTTGACCGCGAATGCCATTCTCCTGTGTCTTTCTAGTGCAAAATATGGCTGATTGCCAACTGAGGGTACTGTCCCTAAATGTTCAAGGTATTTCCAATCCTGTCAAGAGGAAGAAAATCCTAACCTACTGTAAACATCAAAAAGCGGACGTCATATATTTGCAGGAGACCCACCTCTCCCTTGCCGAGTCTTACAAAGTGGCGGATGGGATCTATCAGAATATTTTATCAGCACCCGCCCTCAAAAAGAAGGGAGGGGTCATTGTACTGTTTAAGAAAACCCTCCCTGTTGAAGTTCAAGAGACCAAAATTGACCCTGCTGGCTGGTGGGCCAAGATAATAGCATGACTTAGAGGTGAAGTCCTTACTTTCATGACGATATACGGTCCCAATACTGACGATCCGCAATTCTTCACCAGGTTACTCAGGAACTATTAGACGCCGGGTCCTCGCATATTATTCTAGGGGGAGATTTCAACCTCATACAAGACCCGCTACTTGACAGAACTCCCTATAAGACAAAGCACAAGCCTCAATCTTCTAATAAATTGTTGAATATGATGGAATTGCTGGGACTGCTAGATCCCTGGAGACTCTTCTTTCCCAGTGGCAAAGAATTTTCCTTCTACTCCCTGCCTCATAATTCGCAAACCCGAATTGACTACTTTCTCACTTCTAAGACGTTGTTGCCTAAGATAGCGGGCACTAGTATGCTACCCAGAACAGTATCAGACCACTCAGCTGTTCTCCTGGACCTTATTGTGGGCTCTGCTAAGAAATCCCAGGTGCGCTGGTTTTTTGAGAAACACTGGTTGGCAGAGGAGGATTTTCGCAATTCCATAAAGAAAGCTATCACAGAATACTTTGCTGTCAATCATTATGGGGATACCTCAACGTGGGCCTGGTGGGAGGCCTTTAAAGCTAATATCCGTGGGCACATGACTGCATACAAGATCCGCAGGCACAAGGCTGACATTAAGAGAAGGACGGAGCTCGATGTGGAAATTCGGGCGGGCGAACGACTCCTGGCCAAGTGGGCTGACCCGACAGTCCTCCTTCGACTGCAGAAGCTAAGGTTCCAATATAACACTCTCTTGCATAATGAAGTCAGCGAGTCCCTTAAAGCTCAGCAGGGGCGATACTATCATGACAGCAACCGGGCGAGCTCTTTGCTTGTGAACACATTAAAATCTAGGCGTGCGGCGACCAGGATAGCAGGGCTGAAAGACGACGCCGGTGCGCTAAAGGTGGCGGATGATGAGATCCTAGCGCTTTGTGAAGCATTCTACTCCAAGCTCTACCAATCTGAAGTTAAATGTGACGAGTCAGCTTTTCTAAACTTTGTCTCCTCCATAGACGGTGCCAAGCTCACGGGCCAGCAGCAACATTTCCTCGCAGCAACCATCACGGGCAAGGAGATTCGCACCGCTCTCAAACAACTGGCCAAAGGCAAAGCTAGCGGCCCTGATGGGCTGCCAGTGGAATTTTATGAGGCCTTTTCAGAGCAGCTGATGCCAGAGTTAATGCTCTACTATAGTGGGGTAAAGGATGAATGCCCAGCAGTTGGGGCTCTGGCGGCTGCGACGATAGTCATACACCCTAAACCGGGGAGAGACCCTCAGAAGGTGGAGAACTACAGACATATATCGCTGTTGAATGCCGACTATAAAATCTATGCTAAGATCCTGGCCAATCGGCTGTCCCATGTTATGGGGACACTAATCCATCCAGACCAATGTGGATTCATGCCCGGGAGATCCACTGTAGATAACGGGCGTCTGCTGGCCCATGTTCTTCGGAAGGCGCAGCAGGAGGATCGACCAATAGTGGGCCTTGTGCTAGATGCAGAAAAAGCATTTGATAGGGTCAAACTTTCCTACTTGTTTCAAGCTATGCGCTGGATGGGAGTGCCTGACAGCTTCCTGAAGAGTGTCCAGCTGTTGTATACCAAGCCGGTAGCCCGGGTGGCGGCGAATAGTGCTATTTCACAAGAGTTCCAACTTACAAGGGGAACCAGGCAGGGATGTCCCCTTTCCCCCCTGCTGTTTAACTTAGCCTTGGAGACTTTGATTCTTAAAATTCGGCAGCTGCCAAATATATCTGGAATACAGTTGGAAGGGTACCACTGTAAGGTATCAGCTTATGCTGACGATCTGATGCTGTTCCTAGACATCAATTCAGTGGATGCTACCTTGAAGACTATAGAGGAGTACTCTAGCATCTCGGGCTATAAGCTGAATTTGGATAAGACTATAAGTATACCACTCACGTCCGCAGTCTCGGAAGATGACCTTCAGCGACACCCGTTCCAGGTTGAAAAAACATCCTTCAAATACTTGGGGGTCACCTATGGCGTCACCTTGCCTGACACGGTCTCCCTTAACGTAGACCGCTGCAATGAGGTACTTCAAGAATATGTGCACAAATGGACACCATTGAACTTAACCTGGTGGGGTAGATTAGAGACTATTAAAATGGTTATTGTCCCCAAGATAACTTATATCTTAAGTATGATCCCGGTGCTTTTTGACAGGAAATTCTACGTCGATTTAGAGAGAAAACTGCTGGCCTTCCTATGGGAGAAGAAAAACACCACGTATTGCGGCGTGGAAACTGAAGCTTCCTAAAAAGCAGGGTGGGGTGCACTTTCCAGATTTCTACTGGTACCATGCAGCGGCCCTGTCAAAGCAGGGCTCCTGGTGGGCGGAGGAGTCGAGGATCCACGGAGCCCCCAGTTGGCTGCTAGTTGAGGATGCAGCGAGTCGGCCGCTCCCACTGCGGCAGCGCATAGGGGCCACAGTGACACATGTCCAGATAGAAAATGATATCCTAAAAGCCACCCAGCAAGCTTTTAATCTTGTTGCACCGCTACTGGAGGATGAGCAGACCTTAACAGATGCTACTCCAATCTGGCTCAATTCACGCTTCAAAATAGGAGGGAACTGTATTGCATGGACCACTTGGATACGGCATGGTATTTTCCACTTGGGCCAGCTGATTTGTGGGCAGAGATATAAATCTTTCCCGGAACTGCAACAGGAGTTCCAACTTCCACACAGATGCTTCTTTCAGTGGGGTCAGCTGCGCCATTGTTTGAGTAAAGCTGGAGTGACACCCCTGCTTCTCGATAGTGGTGTGGGAAACTGAGGTAGGGCCCCTTACGACCTCGGAAATGTGGACTCTCTTTTGGGGGCCCCAGATACGGATATCGAGAGCTGCCTCTCTCACACAGATGTTGTATTTCCTTGCGCATCGTGCGTATTTGACCCCGGTGAAGATCGCCAAGTGGCAAGCGCAGGAGGATGATCAATGCTGGTCATGCGGTTCCGACATGGGGACATTGGCGCACATGCTGTACTACTGCCCACAGCTGACGATTTACTGGCAAGGGGTATGGCAGCGACTACTGCGGTTGTTTCGGATGAGCTCGCCATTAACATTCAAGATTGTCATTTATAAATCCCTGGCGGGCGTTCCAGACCTAGCAAAGCAGCACCATACTCTTTTCGATTTAATGCTGAGTCTGGCATTGAAGGCCATCTTGAGCCACTGGAAGTCTTTCAGTACTTTAAACGTGGAATACTGGTGGAAATTGGTTTGTTATCACCGTTCGTGTGAAATAGCATATGTGAAGCAGAACCCTGCCTTCGGTAACCTTCTGAAAAAGTGGGACTCCCTCAGAATGGAATAGGCTCTATTTTGCATAGTGGAACCTGATTTTAAGGAGATATGGCATTCGCGGACCTCCCCCCCTCCCCCTTTTTCCCTTAGATGCTTCGGGTAAAATGAGAATTGTTGTCAACCTGATTGTCTCAGCCAATTCTGTTTGTATGTACATTATTGATTGTTACGTTATGATTGTTATGTTTGGAAACTGCTAAATAAAGAATTTAAAAAAAAAAAAGTCCCTCGCTTCTGTTCTTATTTGTGGGTGTTTTCTGAGGTCCTGCTCCTGGTTCTTCATCTGTGAACACAGAACAAAAATATTTGTTAAGCAATTCCGCTTTATCCTTATCAGCTTCTACATATTCCCCCCCTGCACCCTTGAGTCTGACAATACCACTTTTGCCCTTCCTCTTCTCACTAATATATCTGAAAAATGTCTTATCCCCCCATTTTATTGCATTGGCTATTTCCTCCTACTTTTGAATCTTTGCCTTCTTGACTACTTTGCTAGCTTCTCTAAGTTTTTCCAAATACAGATGCCTGTCTTCCTCTCTCTGTGATCTCTTGTATTTCATGAAGGCCTCCCTCTTTTTCTTCACTTTTTCAGCTACTTCCTTCGAAAACCATAGCGGTCTCCTGTTCCTTTTGCCTTTATTTACCATTTTAACAAAAAGGTTGGTTGCCTTTAAAATACCCCCTTTCAGTTTTGCCCACTGTTTTTCTACATCCCCCAGCTGTTCCCATCCCACTAACGACTCCCTGAGGTATTGGCCCATCTTCGCAAAGTTAGTCTTCCTAAAGTCTAAGATCCTCACCTTGGAATGGCGACTTATAAACAAACTGAGCATCCTAGGGATGGAACCTAAAGTAACTGATTGAGTTAGAAGTTGGGTGAGTGGGAGGCGGCAAAGCATACAGGTATATGGAGCTCAGTCTGAGGACAAGGAGGTTACCAGTGGTGTGGCCCAGGGATATGTCCTTGGTCCGATTAATTGTAACATTTTTGCTAGTGATATTGCAGAAGGGCTGTCATGTAAGGTTTGCCTCTATGCGGCTGATACCAAAATCTGCACTAGAGTAGACACCCAGGAAGGTGTAGATAACATGAGGAAGGATCTAGCTAAACTTGAAGAATAGTCTAGAATTTGGCAACTGAAATGTAATCTTAAAAAATGGAAGGTCATGCATTTGGGTTGCAGCAATCCAAGGGAGCAATATAGTATAGGGGATGAAGTACTTCTGTCCACAGAAGAGCGGTACCTAGGTATGATTGTGTCTGATGATCTTAAAGTAGCTAAACAGGTAGAAAAGACAATGGTGAAAGCTAGAAGGATATTTGGTGCTTAGGGAGAGAAATGGCCAGCAGAAGAAAGGGGGTGATAGTGCCTTTATATAAATCTTTGGTGCGACCTTATTTGGAATATTGTGTGCAATTCTATAGACCACACCTTCAAAAAGATATGAATAGGTTGGAGTCAGTGCAGAGGGTGGTGACTAAAATGGTTAGTGGTCTTTGTTATAAAGCATATGAGAACAGACTTAATGATCTTAATATGTATACTTTAGAGGAAAGGCGGGATAGAGGTGATACAACTGAGATGTTTAAATACCTCCGTGGCATAAAAGCAGAGGAGGAGAGCCTCTTTCAATTAAAAGCAAGCTCTGCTACAAGGGGACATAGGATGAGAGTGGAAGGGGATAGACTCAGGAATAATATACGGAAATATTTCTTTACGGAAAGAGTGGTAGATGCATGGAATAGTCTCCCAGTGGAAGTGGTAGAGATGAGGACAGTATCTGAATTCAAAAACACATGAGACAAACACCGTAGATCTCTTAAGGAAAAAAGGGGACTGTTGGGTGGTTGATATGGAAGGGCAGACTAGATAGGCCATGTGGTCTTTTTCTGCCATTATGTTTCTCTATTTCTTTTTTAGAGCTTTTATTTAAGTTTTCAACCACAAACGAACAACACAGCATACAAAACAAAAAACACAACACACACCCATCCCCTCTCCCCATCCCCCCCCCCCCTGTCTCCAAGTGAATACATGTATCTTCCATGATGAACTACATCCTATGTTGTGTCTGCGCCCTGGTATACTCCAACAATTCACACAGAAATACCAGCTGTTGCCGTGTAGTCATCTAAACATTTCCACTTATATGCAGCATTACTTGTTCCCTGACTGCTATTTTCACAATTATCCTTCAGGACCCAAGTCGACTCCTCGGGCACCTCTGCCTATGCTCGAAATCCCACGCCTTTTCATAACTGGTGTATAGACATACCAAGTTCCACCAGTGACAAACATCCAATTTGCTGGAGTCTTTCTAGCAAACCAAAATCAGTTTCAAGGCTATAGCAACCATAAAATTGAACAAGAAGTGTTTTTTTTTTCTACTGAGAAGTTGCAACACACTGAGCGCAGAATCACAAAGTCCCAAGACAGAAGTGCCCGGAAACAAAGAATCTTCTGGATCCTTTCCCATACCATCCCCCAGAATCTCTGAACGTAAAGGCAATCGTATAGCATGTGTTTTAAAGTACCTAAATGTGCGGAGCAGGACCAACACCTACTTCCCACCCCAGGAGTCCATCTGGAAAGCACGGTATGTTATAAAATATAAAGTTTGGGTTATAGCCGCGGCAGTAGAGACTCTATTTACTTTGGTCCAAAGTAAAGACCATTGCTGTGGAGAGATAACTGAACCCATCTCCTTCTCCCATCTTTTTTCCGGCCCCGGTATTGGTTTAAACCAGCTGTCCCTTAGGACTGCATATAATTTTGAGGTCGCACCCTTTTTCCCACCAATCTCTGCAAGCCCCATTCCTTCGATATACTTTTAACATCAATTTTTGCCTTTGCTCCTCATCTGAACCCACTGAAATAGACATCTACTAGGCAAGTCGAATTCCACATTTAGTTCTGCAAAGGATTCCAATGCTGAGACCGGACTAATTGCCCCAAAGTCCAAATTCCTTTCTCTTGCCAGCATTTCCAGGAAATCGTTCTATCATCAGTTTTGAATATAGGATTATACCATATAGGGAATTCCCAGGACAGTGGATTTTCATCTCTCATAAGCCCCGCAAGGTACCAAAAGGCACCCTGTGTTGCAACAATCGCATTGGGAGCCCTGAGGGAGTCTGAGAATCTCATGCCAATCATTAGGGAAAGAGGAATTCACGAAAACACCAGCTCCTCCACTTCCACCCAAATCGCCCTCCGCCCTCTGACCACCTCCATGCACCTCTGACCACCTCCATGCACCTCTGACCACCTCCATGCACCAGAGTGCAGCTTGCTTTAGTAAAAAGGCCTGGTGATAACCTCTGAAGTCAGAAAATGCACCCCCCCCCCCTTGCTCTTACTCACTTTTAGTTTGTTGATTGCAATCTTGGGGGGGCTTTCCAAACCATAAAAACCGTATGAGCTGAAGCTCCCATTCTTTATATATCTTTGGGGGCAAATTGACTGGCAGCATTTCCAAGATGTAGTTTACCTTGGGTGTCAAGACCATCTTTATGGCCTCAAGTCTACCCCACCACGTCGGGTGTAACAGAGACCACTTTAGTGTGAAGGCACAAATCATGTCTTCGATATTTTTACAGTTAATATGAATTGTCTCATCCAACGAAAAGCAGTACCTGAGCCCTAAATATTTGATGGCTTTGGCCTCCCACACAAAGGGAAAGTCCTCTACTGATGCAGGGAAAGTGACCGTGTTCATGGGGAATGCCACAGACTTACTCCAATTTATCATATAACCTGAAATTTTCGAGTAAGCACCAATCTTTAACACTTCATCTACCTGGTTAGGATGTGCAAATAACAGCAGGTCATCCGCATAGGCCGACAGCTTTATCTGCAAATCTCCAACCTTGATACCCTATCTATATCTTCTCTGAATGTCTGAGGGTTAACGCTAGAGGTTCCAGTGCTAGGTTAAAAAGTGTCGGGGAAAGTGAACAACCCTGCCAAGTTCCACGGCTTAGCAAAAAGGGGGCGGATAGTCTCCCACTGACCAATATGCAAGCCTGAAGATTAGTGTCTAACGCCTTGACCAAACTGATGATATTGTCCCCAAAGCAGAACCAACGTAACGTCCGATACATGAAGGCCCACTCTAACCTATCAGAGGCCTTTTCTGCATCCAAAGAAAGCTCAACCATAGGGTGATCATCCTGTTCCATTATGGAAAAGAGATCCAGGAGCAAACGTGCGTTGTCCGATGTCGATCTCCCTATAAAAAAAAAAACGTATTGATGGGGGGGCGCTAGTGAGCCCGAGAAGAAATGGTGGCATATTAAACCGGCTCCGATCCGGAACTCCCTAATTTTTGCTATCAAAGGCATTCATTGCAAAAAAAATTCCCCCTGCTTACCTGATTTGAGTTTGATGTACTATGCGGGTGTCCTCCGGCTACTCAGAAAGGTGATCGGAGGTCTCTGCTGAACTTACTGTGCGGTATAGCTCACCGAGGCTGGAGCTGCTTTCCCCATCTATGCTAGTGCAGCTTGGTGTAAGGCTCCTGCTTATACGGACTCTTTGTAGATCGAGCAGTGTGTGATGGTAGGCTGCTTTTCCTCGGGCATCGGAGGAGAGAGAGAAGTCTGATTCCCAGCTGGGACACTGAGAGCTGATCACTTGCTTGTTTTTGAGCATCGGAGAAGTGAAAGAAGTCTGATCCCAGCTGTACCTGCACTCCTCCATTGGGGGGGGGTAATCCTGAGCTGGCAGGTGAGAGTGCTGTGCGTCAAGGTGCTGTGGTGGCCCGATCCGGGGGTGTAGCGGCCATTAACACGTGGTCGTGGAACGCATGACAGTGTCTGCGTTTCAATCAATTTGAGCGGGAAACAGTCCTACCGGAAGATGTCAGCAGATTTGAGACCAGCCTTCTGATCTTCTTGTTCCCAGCGATCGTTGCCTCAGCTGCTGGATCCTTGCCTCAGATCCTTTGCATTAGCCTCTGGTTTGCAGCTTTTCAACTTCACTGAAGCTGGCGTGGTAGTGAATGACTCAGCTTTTCTCTGTTTGCTGGGCAGCTTGTCCGGTGTGAATCTGGAGCGCCCTCTGCTGGTCTAAAGTGGAACTTTCCTTTTTTATGCTGAAAAAGCAGCCTCTCATTAGCTTTAACCAGTTTATTTTTTGCATATGCCTGGACTGTAAGGTGCTGAACTCTTTTATTACTGCATAGAGGCTAATTGGAATCCTAGAGGTGCTCTATACTTCTTTGCCTATTCTGGTGGTGGGAGAATTCAGTGTCACATGGCTGCCAAAGCCAAGGGGCTTGAGGCCAAGGAAAAGTTGCGGGCTTCTCAGCGTTTGGTGAGTAAGAGTGGATCCCAGGATAGTCCACCTAGAAGGCTGCCGTCAGAGGGATCCAGTGACGAGACATTGAGTGAGCTTGATCAAGGTCCTGTGGCATCATCTACACATGCCCTTTTGCAGTGGGAGCTTCGAAGGGGCTTTGAGGATTTAGCTGGTGAATTCCGCTCCATGCCAGATGACGTGATGAACACTATTTCGGAACTTCAAGGTGATATAAAAGATTTGGGTGCTCGAGTGGAGGAGGTCGAGACAAAAATAGAAGATCATGCTGGTACTCTGGTGGATCTACAATGCGCAGCTGATCAACAGCAATTACAAGCAATGGAGCTGACATAAACTTGATCAAATAGAAAATAGGACACGTAGCAATAATGTGCGTTTTCGTGGCATTCCAGAGGCTGCGGGGGGTGCAGAGGATCTGGTGGTGGTGCTCAAGATGTTGATGGCCGACTTACTCACAGCAGAGGAATTTGAATCCCGTGGGGCTATGATGGAGATCGAAAGGGTGCATCGTGCCCTGGGAAAACCTCCTAATAATCAACCATGGGATGTTATTGCAAGATTTCTGCGATATGCTGATGCGGAGCTTCTTCTGCGGAGAGGTCGGGAGAAAAAAGTGATCCAGTATCAGGAAGCGGCGGTATCAGTGTATCAAGATCTTTCTGTTTTTACCTTGGCGCGCCGGAGGGAGATGAAGCCGATCATTACGGTGCTGAATAGCAAAGGGATTCGTTACTCCTGGTCCTTTCCTTTTCGGATGATCTTCCTTTTGGGAAATAAGAACATTTCGGCAAAAGACCATACGGAAGCATGGCAAGCGCTGCACCAGGTTGGTCTTGTGGAGGACAATGCGTTGCCGGTGCTTCCGGTTCCCAAGCTGCAGCAATCGAAGTGGACTCGGGTGGGAAGATCTGCTTAATACTGCCTAGACCCTGAGTCGTGGTTTTCAGGACTCGGGGGAGTTTTTAGTGAATTTTTTGTTAGGGGATCTGCTTCATTATAGTCACACTGTATAAGTTAAGCAATTGTTACTCTTGTACTTAATGTACTAATTGTTCACAGAAATTTTGGGGATTTTGGAAATTGTTAAGTGTCATGTGGGAGATGGGATGGCTGTGGTGGTGATGCTGAGGGGGGACTATTAAGGACAGTAGCTTATTGGGTAAACGTTTAAGGAGGATATAATAGCAAATGATACCATAGAACTCCTTTTGCAGGGAGGCCCGGATGGAGCTGGATTTGGGTTCAGTTTTACCATGTCCTGTCATTTTGGCAGGCAGGTGGTACTGACAGGATGGGAGGATTGATTGATTGGGGGAGGTGTGTAAGTGGGTGCGATGTGGGGGGTGAGGGTGGGGGGAATGGTTTGGGGAAGGGTTCTCGTATAATTTCATGGGGTGGGGAGCAGTTGAAGTTTTGGGGTGTTTCCACATATAGTCTTCAGGGGATGATGGGAAGGATGACATTGTTATTGCTTACGGTTTGTGAACATGTGGGGCTTGGGGGAGGGCTAGACCACACGGGGCAGGGGAGGGCGCAGGGCAGTGGTGGTAAGGTAGTTGTTTATCAATGCTGAAAGTGGTGTCTCTTAATGTAAAGGGCCTTAATTCCCCTGGAAAGCGTTCATTGCTGTTTAAGGAATTGAGATCTTTGAAAGGGGACATTGTGTTTTTGCAGGAGACCCATCTCCGTAGTAGTACTCAGGGATGGTTAAAGCGTAAGCCTTACTCTGAAGTGTGGGTAGCGTCGGATGCGAATGGAAGGAAAAAGTGTGGAGTGGCCCTGTTGTTTCATCAGGGTTTATCTCTAAGGGTGGAGGAGGTTAGGAGGGATACCTTGGGGAGGTGGCTTCTTATGAATGTTCGTTTAGAGGGCCATTTACTTACGTTAGCTAATGCCTATGCCCCTAATGAAGGCCAAGTGACCTTTTTCACGCAGCTGAAGATCCTGCTGGCTGAGTTTGCGAAAGGCCCTATTGTATTGGGTGGTGATTGTAACGCACATATGGTGCCTCATCTGGATTCGACGGGCCGTGCTGGAAGGGTAAATAATGGGATTAGCCGGGCGTTGCGGAGGTTTATGTTAGATTTGGGTTTGCGCGATGTTTGGAGAGATACACATACTGGGGAAAAAAGCTATACCTATTACTCGCCCGTCCATCGGGTGCATACCCGTATTGATTATTTTTTGTTGGACCAACGTCTGATGGACGGGAGAGTGGAAGCTGGGCACGGGACATTGACATGGTCGGATCATGCTCCTTGTTGGATTACTCTTCCTGCAGATATGTGCGGAGAGCGGCATCGGCTGTGGCGCTTAGACGATCGTTTTTTTTGGCGGCAGCATGCTGTTCAAGAACATGGCCGTTTTATACGCGAATTTTTTGAACTAAATGATTCTGGGGAGGTCTCGCTACCCACGGTTTGGGATGCTTTTAAGGCGACAGCTCGGGGCTGCCTGATAGCTGAGGCAGCTCGCACTCGGAAGGCCTGGACACAGGAATCTTGCCAATTAGTGGCGGATAATAAATGTCTTCAATTGGAACATGCTCGGACAGGCTCTAAATGAGTCTGGCGCCAGTGGCGAGTAGTACGGGCCAAATTGGATGCATGCACGCAGAGAGAATTGGATAATATGTGTCGAAAGTTACGACAAACCTTTTATGAAAGGGGGAATAAGGCCGGACGCTATCTTGCTTTGTGACTCCGCCAGCAACACACCTCGAGGGTGGTACGTGAAATTCGGGATTCCCGGGGATGCATGCAGGTGGTTTCTCGGGAGATACGTGATGTATTCGCTACTTTTTTGGAACAGCTGTATAAGGCTGAGCCTTTTGATCTGCCCCGTGTGCAGGAATATTTGTGTGCAGTCACATTACCGCGGCTGACCGATTCTGATAGAGAGCAATTGGACACCGAACTTACTACGGAGGAGGTAGAGATGGCAATCCAACGCTTATGGAGTGGAGGAGTAGCCTAGTGGTTGGGGCAAGGTACGGAGTGGAGGAGTAGCCTAGTGGTTGGGGCAAGGTACTTCAGGCCAGAAGGTCGGTGGTTCAAATCCCACTAGAGGACAGCAACCTTGAGCCGGAAGGACTGGGGTTTCTAGTCCCACAGGCGCTCCTTGTGGTCTTGGGTAAGCCACTTAACCCTCCATAGCCCATGCTCCCTGTAAAATAGTTATCTCCAAGTTATAATGCCCTGTTCAATGTAATTTCAGTTTGTTCAATGTAAACCGCACTGATGCAGAATAGCACGGTATATAAGAGAATGTAAATAAATAAATTAATAAATTATGAGCGGGGAGGGCACCGGGTACTGATGGGTTTCCTGCAGAATATTATAAAAAATATAGTGCTCAATTAACACCAACTCTGGTGGTGCTCTTCAATGAGGTTTTGCAGGGGGGGGGGGGGGTCTTTGCCTCCTTCTCAACGAGAGGCCCTTATTACAGTAATTCCTAAGCCAGGTAAGCCATTACAAGAAGCAGCTTTCTACCATCCTATTTCCTTATTAAATACAGATGTTAAAATATTGGCATCAGTGTTGGCGGCTCGATTGAATTGGGCCCTCCCAGCTTTGGTGCACTTGGATCAGGTTGGTTTTGTGCCGGGTCGCCAGGCGGAGGATAATATTAGGCGAATGTTGCAGGTGATTCATGTTGCACAACAGGACTCTCAACCAGCGCCTTTGCTGGGAGTTGACGCTGAAAAGGCCTTTGACCGAATCAGTTGGGGCTACCTTTGGTGTGTGTTAAATAAGCTAGGGTTTGGGCCTCATTTTATGCATTGGGTTCAGTGCCTCTATCAAGGCCCTACAGCTTGTGTCCAGGTTAATGGGGGTCAGTCAGGGAGTTTTGCATTGGAAAGGGGAACCCGGCAAGGGTGTCCATTTTCGCCGTTGTTGTTTGCACTGGTGATGGAGCCTCTGGCGCAAAGCTTTCGTGAACATCCAGATATTCTGGGCGTTCAGGTGGGCCCTTATGATTACAAAATTGCACTTTTTGCGGATAATATCATATTATCGTTGGTGAACCCGGTTACTTCCCTTTCAGTCGCACTGCAGCTCTTTGAGGCCTTTTCGCAGGTTTCCGGGTTCAAAATCAATTATGCTAAATCCGAGATTCTGAATGTTGGGGTTCCGGAGGCAACATGCTTACAGTTGAGTGCTCATTATCCATTTCGCTGGGTGGCGGGCTCTCTCTATACGCACACGCGCCGTGGGGGCATGGGGGCTCCTAACCTTCATTGGTACTATGCAGCAGCACAGGGTCGTGCTGGGGTGGAATGGATGAATACCGCTAGCACAAAACGATGGGTACAAATGGAAATGCACTTTTCGGGGGGGGGGGCGGGATTGGGGGACCGGTTGTGGCTCAGTTCTCAGTTGCAAGGTGGTTTGCGTTCAAGTAACCCTTACATACTCTCCACTGCTGGGACCAATTTATCTGGCCTCGTGGGGCGGTCTTGACCCCCTTGGCGCCCATCGTGGATAACCTTTCTTTTCCCCCCGGTATGAGTGATCCAGCTTTTCGGCTGTGGGGGCGTGGAGGCCTTAGTCGTATCGGTCAACTATTTGAGGATGGTAGGTTGCGCTCCTTTCGCTCGCTTCAGGGGGAATTTGATCTTCCCGATTGTCATGTTTATCAGTATACACAGGTGGTTCACTGGGTGCGTGCTCGAGCTATTCGGTCTCAGGTTACATGTGACATGTCTGATGTTAAACGCTTCTGTGAGGCATGTTCCACCACGAAAGGTCTTATTGCTGCCCTGTATGCCCATTTGCAAATCCAGCAGATGGGGTAGGCACGCATAGAGAGCAGTGGAATCAGGAATTGCATCTTGATTATACTGTGCAGCGGTGGGAGCAGATTGAGAGTCGACTTTGGAAGAGTTCGGTTTCAGTTAATGCCCGTGAAACTAATTATAAACTACTTTACCGATGGTATATGACACCTGTGCGGGCTGCTCGAGCGTATCCAGGGGTATCGGGTTTGTGCTGGCGGGAATGTGGACAGAAGGGCACTTTGGCGCATGTCTGGTGGCTTCGTCCGCGTGTTCATATTTTTTGGAGGGGAATTCAGTACCGATTACAGCAACTGGTCGGGTTGAGCTTTCCTTGGGATCCGGGTATTTTCCTTTTAGGTACGAATGTTCCTGGTGCTCGAACCCCTCAGTTGGTTCTGATTCGCCATGGTTTGAATGCGGCTCGATTGGCCTTGGCTGCTGCTTGGAAGCAGATCATGCCCCCAACCTTTTCTAGCTGGTTGGACTGGATGTGGGATACATACACTATGGAACGTGGGGTGGCGGTTGGAAGAATGCGGTTGCCACACTTTGAGCAAGTGTGGGAAGCTTTTGTTTAAAAGTATGGTTCATAACCCTTGGGGTGCTACATGTTTCCATTGGAGGTGCTGGTCTTGGGCCTTCCTGTTTGTAGTGTCCTTGGTTTCTTCTTCTTCCCCATGTGGTCTGGTCTGTTAGATTATCCACTTTAGAAGATATAGAGGTTATAGGAGGGGGGGGTGGGAGGGGGGGTGGGTAAAAGTGGGTGGATGGGGGGACACTGGGGGGGTTATGTGGGGGAGGGAGGAGGGAGCGGGTAGGGTGTTCTGGGAGACTTTTGGGTTATAAGATGGGGGTGGACGGGGGGAAAAACCAAAACCAAAAAAAAAGGCTTTGATGTTCTCATTCTTTTGATTGCGGCTTTCGCATTGTTTTTCTTATTTATGTACTCTGTCTGTAGCATATATGGCTGTAGCTTGTTGTAACTCTGTGCAGTCTTTCAATAAACACAAACAAAAAAACGTATTGACCGGGATGAATTAGTTCCGATATAACTTTCGATAGCCTCCTAGCTAGGACGGCAGCGAAAATCTTGTAATCCACGTTTAAAAGTGAGATCGGTCTATAATTCTCCACTCTGAGAGGATCTCTGCCCTCTTTTTCTAGCACCACAATGGTTGCCACATTAAACGCACCCATCTCCGGGACTTGCTTCGCAAGAAGTTGAAAGAATCTGACCAAGTGGGGGACGATATCCTCTTGGAACTCTTGGTAGAATTCAGTCAGAATGTCGTCTGGGCCTACCGCTTTCCCCCTCTTTGCATCTTTGAGGACTGCCCGGATTTCCCCTTCCGTACAATGCACATCAAGGTCCTCAACTTGTTGAGAAGTGAGAACAGGATGCGGCATGTTTCCCATGAAATCCTGATATTCTGCTTCATTACCCACCCCTTCAGAGGAGTACAGATCAGAATAAAAGGACCTAAAGCCTTCACCAATGTCACTAGCTTTAGTAACTAACACTTGATGCTCTGTCTTGATTGCCTCAATCCTAGATTTCTCTCCACGGGGTTTTAGCGTTGAGGCCAGAAGACCACCTGCTTTATTTTGTTCTGCATAGAATCTCGTGTTCTGTGCATGTATTAAACTCATGGCCTCTGAACTTAATATGTTATTATATTGATATCTTAACTTTTGTAGGCGGAGCAATACACAGGGGTATGATTTTGACCGCAAGAGCCTCTTGCCGGCTGCAATTTGGGATTCAAGCTCAATGAGAACAGCCTTCCTTTGTTTGTCTAGCCGTATAGAATAACTTGTTATCTGGGCACACATAGAGGCCCTAAAGGCCTCCCACCAGGCCCATCCTGCCGTGTCCTCTGGGAGATTCCTGGCGAAATACTCTTTAATTTCCATCTTTATATGTTCCCGAAAGGCCAGGTCTTCTAGCATTTTCCTATGAAAATACCAGCCCGATCTCCGAGGAGGCACTGCCCCTACCGCCAGAGTTAAAAATACAGCGGCATGATCCGACACTGTGGTAGTACAAATACCCACTTCTCCCACCGATGCCACTAATGATTTAGAGATTAGCAAAAAGTCAATTCAAGAATGTGACCCATGCGGCAGGGAATAGAAGGTGAATTCCTTTTCAGTGGGATGCAATATTCGCCAGATGTCGGAAAGACCCATCTGTTGTATTAGGGATAAAAGTACTGTAGCTGCCCTGCCAGGTTTTTGTGATCTATAAGGCTGCCGGTCCACCAGCGGGTCCAGCACCAAGTTGAAATCACCCCCTAGAATGATTTCATGAGATCTCTCCTCATAAATTTCCTCAGCTAACCTCTGATAAAAGGGGACATCATCACAATTTGGCCCATATACATTTACTATGGCAAACCTTTTCCCCCTAATATGCACCAGGACCTCTATCCACCTCCCATCGGGATCTGCACAAGTGAGCTCTATCCGCAGTTAGAGAGTCTTCCGCACCAGGATTATCACCCCATTCTTCTTCTTACATGCCGCGGAATGAGCCGCTAAGATGTACTGTCCCACACCCAGTTTCTTTGCTTCCACGGAAGACAGATGGGTCTTCTGAAGTAGGACCACGTCCGCCCCCTGCTTTACATAATACTAGTATCTTTTTCTGCCTAATTGGCTTATTAATCCCCTTTACGTTCAGAGAAAGCATCTTAAGTGACCCCATAACACCAGATTCAAATAGTCAGGACTACCTTAGGGCTTACAGCGCAAAACCCATACCAGCTGTATTGTTTACTAATCCCAGCATCCAACAATGGAGATAACCCCTCCCAAAAACACACAAAGAGCCCTGGGTGAGCCATCAGCAACAAAACTACCCCTCAATCTCCACTTCTACCCATTGAATTATGTCCCTCCCCACTCCCCCAAGAACATTCCTTAATTGTTCACCCCCCCCCCCTATTTTTCTGCTTCACACAAAATTACCCCCCTTTTTTTCTGATCTCTTCTCCAATATTTCCCCTTCTACCAACAAATAACATTCCATTGAAGAAATATGTCCCCCATCCACCCTTGACAAACCCATTGTCCCTTTCAATTCCAGACATCTCAGTATATGTCCAGCAAACATGTCCGCATTGGACGGGACAGACCCGGGGACTCCCAAAGGGGATCTCTTCTGGGTCCACGCATGATCAAACTTTCGGCCCATAGCCTCACGATTTCTCTTTTCCCATGATGACTCCTACCGCATCTCCGCTGCTTCATGTTCCTCTATGTAGGTGAGCAAAGCTTGCGGATCCTCAAATGTTCTTGTCTGATTATGCAGAGTTACTCTAAGTCTTGTGGGGGAAAACAACCCGTACTGGGCCTGGAGGCGTTGGAGGCGCAGTCTGAGGGCCAACATCTGTTTCCGTCTTACAACAGGTAGGTTTGTTGAAATCAGGGAAAAAGGCTATATTCTGACCTTCAAACTTTAGCGACACTAAAGCTCTTGCTGCAGCCATGATTTGGACCACTTGCTGATGTCGCAGAAGCCGCATAATGATAGGCCGTGGCCGATTCATTTGAAGGCCGGCTTGCGCTGGCACTCTGTGCGCACGGTCAAACTTGAACGGAAGCTCGAACACAAGCCGTAACATCTTTGGGATATTCTTGAGTAAAAATTCCATTATATCCCTCCCTTCCGATCCTTCAGGCACACCGACTAGCCGGAATATTTTTTCTGCGTGTGCTGTTATTGAGGTCCTCTAGATTCTGATCCAGTGCAGCTATATGTTTACTGTTAGCCGCCACCACCTTTAGACACTCTTCATGGACCTCTACTTTTGTTGTAAGCCCCTCCGTCTTTTCTGAAAGTGCACTGATCTGTTCCTTTAAGTTCTTCAACTCCGCGACATCGGCTTGCACACCATTCAATGTTTCTCCATTTACCACAACCAGCTCTCTTACGGCCCTGATCTCGGCCAAAAGCTCTTGTAGACCCTCCAGCATTCTCCCTCGAGCCCGTTGCTTTCTGAGGCGAGGGGGGTCAGGCTTCAGCTGCTTCGCTCCCGCGTTTGTGGCAGCGTTAAAATCCAGACGGGAGGGTCTGCCGGACGCCATGCCTGCGAAGTCACGCTATTGGGGCAGTCAGCAGGAATTATTGGCACGGGGAAATCAGGATTAATAGCAGGATTCCGTGGAGAAGAGAGATCAAGCGGCCATCTTGCACTTCCTCAAGCTCCGCCTCCATGTTTCTCTATTTCTATATTTCTAAACATGTGCTGGCACCAGCAACTCTGAGCAAAAAAAAAAAAAAAAGAGAAGAGATGAATGCATTTTGGATTTAGAGGTTGTTAAGCTTCTTAATCTAAAAGAGTTTCCCCTCCTGAAGATGGTGCTGGAAAACCTCCTGGGAGCCTAGACAGGCTCAGAGTAAAGATGCCAGCAGAGAGCCTCCTACAGACCCAGTCGAGGGTAGGAGCAAAGATGGCAGTGGACGGTCTCCTCCCAATCCAGAGAGTGGAGTGACTCCAAAGAGCCTATTCCAGGCTTGGGAGTCCAGCAGCAGATCAGCTCATTGGGAAGCTGCAGTGGTAGATCAGTTCATTGGGGAGCTGCAGTGGCAAAGTCCATTCTGGACTAGGAGCCACAAAACCCAGGAGGGTCCAGCAGATCAGCTCACTGGGAGCTGCAGCAGAAGAGAGTCCATTCCCATTCTAGACTAGGAACCACAAGACCCAGGGATGCAGCCACAGATCAGCTCAAGGAAAGGTTGCAGCAGCAGATCAGCTCACTGGAGAGCTGTAACAGTTGTTCTTGATTGGACAGGAGGGCAAAACCTTTTCCTAATTGGAGGAGATGGAATCAAGGCTACAGCCTTAGTCATTAATAGGAGTACAAAACCTCTTTCTTTTTTTCTTTTTTTTTTAAATTGTTTATTTAAATTTTCTCAAATGCAGGAAAAATATAAGAATACATACTCCCAATAAATATAACATTCAAGAACAAACTTCATATCCATATAATACACATCAAGGAGAGAAAACTGCACTAAATCCCATAAGGGTTACAATATAAATAGAAGCAAAAAGGAGTAAATAAAACTCCAATCAGGGAGCCTAAATACACAAACCATCCCACCTAAACATCTTCCTGTCTATCAACGCCCTCCTTATCAACAAGAAACTGGATGAGTGAAACCACATCGACATAAACATAATCATGGCCTTCATAAGTTATCAAGCAACGGCAAGGGAACTTCAAAAAGAAGGAAGCCCCCAATGCAATCACTCGAGCTCTAAGCTCAAGAAACTGTTTCCGGCGAGCCTGAGTGGCCTTACCCACATCAGGGAAGACCTGAAGCTTATATCCACAAAATACCACATGTTTGTACTTGAAATAAGCACGAATAATTCTCAATTTAAGTGATTCTGACCCAAAAGTCACCACCAAAGTACATCGCTTTGGGATGATATCAAGCGAATCTTGCAAAAACTCTGTAAGGTTAGGGCCAACTGAATTGGCCAAGGGAGAAACTTCCTTGGCCTGATCAGAAGCCCCCACCCTAGGAAAAAAAGAATACATTTGCACAACTTCAACAGAGTCATCTATATGCAAAATTTCAGTCAAATATTTCTTTAACAAAATCTCAGGAGAGAGCAAGTGGGTGGATGGAAAGTTTAAGAAACAAAGGTTCCTTGCACGCTGGTGATTCTCCAAGCATTCCAAGCGATAAGAAAGTGAAGAAATATCTTTCAGATAGCCTAACCGGCTATCCTTATACGATTGGAGCTGGGAATCAACCAAGGTTAAAGAACCCACAATATTGGTCATTTGATCATCAATCACATTTACTTTTTTAACAACATCATGTGTAAACTGACACAAAGAGGTAACAGTAGAAGAAAGACGTGTCTCAATATTCAGAAGCACTGACCAAATATCAGACAATGTCACCTCACTTTTAGAGGGTAAAGAATCTATAGTTGATGCAGCAAGGCTAACAGGAACTAACACCGGAGCAGAATCTAATGAAGGTACCTTCAAAGGAGTGGACGATGAAATAGGCAGAGGGATTGGAGGTGGTGTCCGGACAACAGGGCTCAGAGACGCCCCGTCCGGAGACTGGTTAGCAGGCGGATGGGCAGTTACATGCTTGTCCATGGGGCCAGACACCTTACCTCCTACTCCTGCCGATGTCTGAGCTGTTACTTTAGCCTTGCGTTTCCCCATAAACAAACCGAGCTGCAAATGCTTCTAACTTCCAAGAAGCACCCAAGGAGCACATAAGGAGCAGGAAAAACCCCTTGTAACGCGCCCCTTAGAACGCGTTCACGCAGCCGCGTAAAGAACACAGCTGGGCTTTGTAGGGCTCATAGGGGGTCTTCCACGCCCGAGGGCGGCCACTCTCTGCCTGCGCTGGTCTCAGCAGGCACCGGGCTCCACGCCGACCACTTGCTCCGCGGTGCAAGACAACCGCGGCAGCTCCCACAGCTGACAGTTCTCTCCCAAAGCAGGTCTCACCTCAGCTGGGCTTTGTAGGGCTCGTAGGGGGTCCTCCACGTCCGAGGGCGGCCACTCTCTGCCTGCGCTGGTCTCAGCAGGCACCGGGCTCCACGCCGACCACTTGCTCCGCGGTGCAAGACAACCGTGGCAGCTCCCACAGCTGACAGTTCTCTCCCAAAGCAGGTCTCACCTCAGCTGGGCTTTGTAGGGCTCATAGAGAGTCCTCCACGCCCGAGGGCAGCCACTCTCTGCCTGCGCTGGTCTCAGCAGGCACCGGGCTCCATGCCGACCACTTGCTCCGCGGTGCAAGACAACCGCGGCAGCTCCCACAGCTGACAGTTCTCTCCCCACAAAACCTCTTTCTTAAAAAACAGCCACTGGTCCAGAGCTTCAACAGTGGGGCTGGTGGGCAAAGGAAAGGGAAGGGAACTAGATAACAGGTTCATGAGGTTAAATCCATAATATTTAAGGCTTTACTTAAGACACTACATATAAGATTATAGTTGGTTATTTGAACTGTAATGAAATACTTTGGCGAACACTGTATTATAGTTTTTCACTTTTCATCGTGGTTATTTTAATAGGAGGAAATGCTTCAATGAGTGGTACTGAATGTCCTCTTATCCTAAGCTGCTATTTCCCCCTACTTGCTTGAATCACTAATCCTACTACTGATTGTTACATTGCTATTATTATCAATCCAATACTTAGTATTTATACTTGTAAATAAAGTGTTATTGCTATTTAAGCCAGCCTTGTTCACAGCAGTGTTTTGAAAGGTTTTCCTGGGGTGAAAGGAGGGAAATCTACCCACTAACACCTTTTTTTCCCGAGGTGGAGGCACCAGGCACCAAACTGACAAGGACCGACGGAGCCCAGACTCGAGGGGATTCCAGCCAGCCGGTCCTGGACCCAAAAGCGCACCCAAGGAGGCGCTAGAAATATACGACCACTGAATACAGAAAATTGGCCACAGACTTTATCATCCTAGTCACACAGATATTCTGCTCAACATCAAATTCCCTGTTTTTCCCAGCCTGTGGTAATGCCAGGCTGAGAGGTTAACTACCCAAAATCAGCATGGCATTTGCTCAAAACCTCCCCAAACCATACACAACAGTGATACCCATGTTGCAGAATCATAGGAATAAACTCACTTCTATCCCCAGCAAGCCAGTCTGAGAGCCAAAGTTAAAAGAGATGCCAATTTGACTCTTAAATGTTACCACAAATGAGAACTGCAAACTGCATGTCACCATCTCCCATCACTGAAGCTGCAGCTCAAAAAGCCTTGCCAGTTGCCACTGCCTTCTAAAAAATCCTGCAGAATACTCAAAATGATGTCTGTCTTTCCCTATATCAAACAAGTGCAGGCCATCAGGGTGACACAATCCCAGGCAATCAGCAGACAACAGTTTATGGGAAAGAACCAACCCACGCAACACTACAGATTTAGAGACCTCAGTATGCACAGTACATGCCTCTAAAGCCTTTCAACACTTTTAGGGTTAATAGCACCTTGTCATATCCTCCTAGGAATAACCTGAGGCTATATAATGATCATATTAGAAAAGTCACAACTGATAAACAATAAATATCTTTTCATTTGCCAAATCCATTCAATTTCCTTTATTGTACAAAGATCAATGCCCCCAAAGAGCCCAATTCAAACAGGGGCACATCTGGACTATCCGGACACCCCAAATATGAATGGGGCCGATCTGGGCCCGATTCTGCACCACGGGAGCAAGACATTCCCACGGTGGCAGGATAAGGCCTCCTGGACAGCCTGGCATGCCCCCAATGCTGCCACAGGAGACATTCACCGATCTGCCTGGCCGGCCTGCCCAATGCTTCTGCTGGTGTGCCAGTGCAGCGACATCCTGTCACCATGGTACCAGCATGTTCAGCAGCAGCAACAGACAACCCAATGTGGGGGGAGCCCCCTCACCCCATCAACCGGCCCCCAGGGGGTACCCCAAGCCCTGGGTCAGTCCTCAGGAGCACCCCCATGGCAACATGCTTGGGCCGGGAGGCTGGGGAGTGAGATCGCTGCAGCACCTTCAATGTGGAATAAACTGGGCATGCAGCAGACAGACGGCAGACATACAGGACTCTGAGCTGAATAGGCCCTGTACAACCAGACAAATAGCTGTCCCTCGCCCCACCTCCATCACACCCCCTCCCATCCCTGTTTAGTAATCCCCGCACAGCGGCACTGTACATGCGGGAAGCCTGGTTTGCGGCATATGGTTCATGCAAGTAGCAGGGTGTACAGCCCCACTATTCGCGTGTCGGAATGACCTCCAAAATGAATAAATGTACAGCGAAGAGTAGCAGAATGGCAAGCTTCCAGAAGTAATAGCAGGAGCTGGCACCAATGCATGCCAGAAATGCCAAGCCATGGCAGACAAATTTCTCAGGAAGTAAGGTCCGAATCCTGCCCCCACAGTGGCTCAGCTGATCTCTTTCTGGCCCAAAAAGGAGTGACCACACATCCATACAACATTGCAGGATTTCTGTTGTAGGTCCTTACGAAACTCAAAGCATGATTGGAGAGTATCAAACAATGAATTAACAAAAGCAACTTCTAAATTGTTCTGATTGCCAGAGCTCCCAATCACTTAATTGCCAGTGTAGGGAGTAATTTCTTTACAGCAAATGAATCCGCTCCAACTCGGAAAAAGTACCTAAATTATTATGGCTACTAAGCTGCACTTCAACGTCACCCCAAAGCGAAATCTCAGCATGGGAAAGCCATCAGTATGACTCAACCAAAATAAGCAGGAAGTCGGCATTCGGCATCAGAAGGGCAGAAACAGCCCCATGGTACCAAAGTTTAAATGTAACCACCACGGGGTTGTTTGTGCCCATTGTCAATGCTGTCTGTTCCGAGAGGGGCAACAGCAGTGACAATGGGGGCCCCTGGAGGGCCAATGCTGTAGGAGACTGCCTAGTTTGCCTGATGGTAGCACCAGCCCTTGATAGGACAATCAAATGCCTCAAAGCAAGCACATGCTACTAAGTGCTCATCAGCATACATTTGTCCACATAAAAGTTTCCCTCTGAATCAAAACCCTAACACATGAAAGGAATATAGATAGCTAGAAAGTAACTGGTGAAAGCCAATTTGGAATCGGTATTCCATCAAGGATCCACTGTAGAATCAAATGAAGCAAAGTGAACAGAACAAAGAGACATATCTCTACAGGAATTAACGCTGTTCCAAAGATAACTTAGGAAATAACCATAATTTACCTGGCTCCTTCTTCAGAATAATGCCCAAGAGGGCACTAGCAAATTCTGAAACAGTGGATACTCAAAAATGAAGTCACAGTCCTTCCTAAATCCAACTCCTGCAATTCATAATCTCCAACATGGCCTGTACTGATGGGGAGTTTTCAGCGTTATCTCGTAATGGAGGCCCCACCTCAATTGGAAATTCAAAACCAAACCAAAAACAACTCTCCCACAATTACCGGGCCATAGCTTGATCTGTGTAACTTAGAAGCCACAACTCCAAAGCCTGCAAATGAACTGGTGAAGGAGCTTTGAAAATAAAGAGGCACTGGGTGATGCCCAGCTGCTCAGAATGGAAGGTCTGTTACCATAAAATGAAAGGCAGCATGAGTTCCCTCGCAAACATTGCATCTACTGTATGTCAAAAATGATGTTTTCCACTGACATCGCCCTGCATTAAATTGAAAACATGAATTAACCTGCTCACCACGCCACAAACCTGAAGAAATGCTAGAAGGCCCCAGGAATCTGACTGCAAAGACTGACTCAAAAAATTAACAACTACCTTGATACCTTAAAAGTACTCTTACCCCACCCACCAGAGGCTAAAAAAAAAGCCTACAGTGAAAAGGTCACAGTTATAGACCCAAATAACTACATCTATGAATCCCCAGGCATCAGATTTTAACTTGGCCAAACTCTTACAAAACTGTTCATCATAGTTCATCCAGGCCCAGGCCCCCATAAGTGCACAGAGCTCTGAAGATCATATTTGAATACCGCAAGAAGCCAGGATATAATTCCAGTTTAGCTTCTCACTTCTATTCTCTGTTCAGAGCTTGCACATGAAGGCTGCTCTGCACTTCCACCTGAGTCCATATCAGAAGATGAGGATGATACCAAAGAATCCATCCCGTCTGATTCCTAGCCTGTTTAGGAGACCAGTTCTTTCTACTATGGCTTGTTCTGGCCTCCTCTTCCTCTCTACATGGGTGTCCCTGACTCTGGCAGGCTCTTAGGGCTAGGGTCTGAGGGGTTTTCTGCCTCCCTGGAGTTTGAAGCAGGCCATCCCTGCCACAGCGCATAGGTGCTTACCCAGCTTCCACACTCTTTCTTAACCCTCTAACACTCCTCCCCTGACTCCTATTCCCATACACAGTAGGTAAAGAAGCATTAGAGTACTGACCCTCCTCAGCTATTGCCTCAAAATCATCTTGGTCCATGATGCTCTTGACATCACTCTCACAGAGACTGTGCCCTTCACCAAAAGAAGCCAGAGCAGCTCCTGATCCCCAGAACCAACTGAACAATTCTGATACTGAAGCTGCTTTAGTGATGTTCTGCCATGCCGACATCTTCACTGAGCACACCAAGAGCATCTCAGGAGGAAATGGTACTGTTCTGCTGGTACTCTCTCCCCTCCCCTGTCCATGCAAAGACCCAGAATTCTCAGCCTGTGCCCCAGAGTCCTGCTCCACCAGCCATTCAGGCTTTCAAGATACCCTTTTCCCAGGGTTCAAAATTGTTTGCTTGAAGCCTATTTGATAACAGAGACTTTTTTTTTTAGGTGCCACAGTGCAGAATCTGAAGCACTCAAAATCCATTAGTGCATTTGAATCCAGGAACCCTTCCTCCTTTTCAGCACTATCAAAACTCACAAACCCCCTTTCTCAATTTCCCCCATCACACTACAGTTTAGCTTATCCTATACAGCTCAACAAAACCACAGGTCACCTCAATTAAGCATCAATTAACAAAAAACAAATCTGTGAGATGCTAGGACACAGCAGCAAAATGGCATAGTGCAGGCATGCCCCCTAAATAAAGCCAATACCCTGGCTTCCCAAAAGGGGCATCTGAGTCCAAGGACCCCCTCCCCCACACACTTTGTGCAGACAGCATTTCATACCATCTGTGGCCTAGATGACTTTGGTGCTACCCACTCCAGCAAGTACTATTGTAAAATATTTCTTTTAAAAGATAAATTAGGTGAGTTTTAAAAATTTCTGACTGCAGTCAAGTAAATTGAATATAACTATTTAAAACTTAAGATGTTAAAGTGCTTAAAGACAATATTGCGCAGAATTAACATTAACTCTTCTTTTTCAGAGTTGCAGTTGCTTCAGAAAGTTAACTTAGTTAAAATTGTATTTTAATCTATAATAAATATTTTTTTCTAAACACAAGAAATAAATTCTCATTTAAAATGTTATTTTTTGTTAGCCTTACAGGAATTATAGTGCAGTAAAACAGCTCTTCCAAAAGGTGAGTACTAAAGTGCTTTAAACACAATACTTTATTAAAAATGTTCTAACTCTCTTACTTTAACATTTAAAACCAAGGCATTTTCTTTTTACCTTTCTTTCGAGTGTCAGATAAGAACAGTATGGGGGTCATTCTGATCGCCCAAAAGCGAGCTTGGACGTCCAACCTGCATTCATCCATGGGACTGTATTCTGTGCCTTTGGCTCCCTGCACGTACATAGCTGTTGTGGGGGAAGCACTGGACAGGGGAGGGAGAGGGCAGTGTTGGTGCAAAGTGAGGGCGGAGCAGGGGTGTGGCCAGGCACCGGGACATACAGAGGCCATTCAAGTCAGACCTCTGTACGTCCCCTGGCATCAATATGGATGCCTGACTTATTCCACCTCGAAGGTGGAATAAGTGCCGAGCTCCATGTCGATTGTGGGCTGCAGCCCCCCTACCCCAATGCACCACCACAGGAGTGAAACCGCTGCCAGTTTCCAGCCTTGTGGATCCCCACCAAGGGTCGGATGGCAGGGTGACGATGCTGCAGTGGTTTTGGGGAATCTGTTGCTTTGGCAGGATGTGCAGGTGCCATGGCGATAGGATGCCACTGCACCGGCACACCAGCCAGAGCACTGAGCGGTGGGGACTGACCGCCTCCAGGATGTCTCCCCACTCAGAATCAGGTGCACGCCAGCCAGAGCACTGAGCGGTGGGGACTGACCGCCTCCAGGATGTCTCCCCACTCAGAATCAGGTGCACGCCAGCCAGAGCACTGAGCGGTGGGGACTGACCGCCTCCAGGATGTCTCCCCACTCAGAATCAGGTGCACGCCAGCCAGAGCACTGAGCGGTGGGGACTGACCGCCTCCAGGATGTCTCCCCACTCAGAATCAGGTGCACGCCAGCCAGAGCACTGAGCGGTGGGGACTGACCGCCTCCAGGATGTCTCCCCACTCAGAATCAGGTGCACGCCAGCCAGAGCACTGAGCGGTGGGGACTGACCGCCTCCAGGATGTCTCCCCACTCAGAATCAGGTGCACGCCAGCCATAGCATTGAGCGGTGGGGACTGACCGCCTCCAGGATGTCTCCCCACTCAGAATCAGGTGCACGCCAGCCAGAGCACTGAGCGGTGGGGACTGACCGCCTCCAGGATGTCTCCCCACTCAGAATCAGGTGCACGCCAGCCACAGCATTGAGCGGTGGGGACTGACCGCCTCCAGGATGTCTCCCCACTCAGAATCAGGTGCACGCCAGGCCATCTAAGTGCTTGATTCCGTAACCGCATGAATGTCTAGCTCCTGAGGTTGCGTAATCAGGTACAAATTGGGCCCATCCATTTTTTGGGCGTCTGGACGGCCCGGATGTTTATATATTGGAATCAACCTCCATGTATTTGTTTTCCTTTCCTTTTCTCTTTCTCTGTCAAAAGTTCACTAGTGTATTGCATTTGAGCTCAAATATCATATGTGTGTCACAGTGTTTAGATGGTAGTGCCACTTATCTTCTGTTCTGAATTGGGGGCCATAGACTTCCCTCCAGATAAGGGTCTGGTCAATGCAGGTGCCAGTTCCGATTCTCAGCCAGGTTTGGTGATGAAAGATCCAGCAATAGTCACTTGAAAATCCTGCTACCTCACTTTAACTCAATCAGTGAGAGAAACCTGACTCCCTATTAACTCTCTGCTTTTATAAAAGTAGTTTTGAAAGCCACCAGCTTCTTTGTGCAGAGCCATAAGTATCATGAACCTACCTAATTATCCCCCAAAATAATATTTAATTTAGTAACCCTGACTAGAAACCCTCCCTCTTCACAATAACATTTTACTCAAATTGTTTGGTTCTTTTTTTCAGAACAAAAATAACTTTTCTCTGCCAAAACCTAAGCTGTGTAGAGACACAGCAAGCATCTCCAAATATTAGAAAATAATTCCTCATAAACATCAGGTTTACCTCTTTAAAGCCTTTAACAAGCAGCAGAAACGGCCATACTTCACATTTACAGTCAATTTTAAAATCTCAAGAACTGTGAAGCATCAGCCAGATCCAGAGTTTACTAGAAATGTCTCTTAGCTTTAAATTCTCTTCAGCTGAATTTTCAGAAAACTCAGTTCCTCACAGCACTTCTTTCGCTCTCAGGAGTTCCACAGGCTAGCAGCCCTTAACAAAATTACTTTCCTCTCTCCAGGAAACAGCTGCTGCCACTGTTCAGAAGATGTTTTTCAGACACCTCACTTCAGGATAAGCTTCATTTTCTAGTAACAGAAAATATTTCTTTCACGGACACACATTCAATTCTGCTGAAGCAGCCTCTGAAGTTTAAAATTCCAGCTCAGCTGAAATATTTTTCATTCGTAAGCCGCCAACAAATTTTACCAGAAATCTTAAGTACCAGAATAAATCCTTATAAAATCTGAATGTCTTTCTTTCAGCCAATTTTCACACTTTGGAAAAAAAAACCTTTTCACTCCACAGACACACCAGTCTATGAATCTAATTTGTTTCCTCTCCAGAAATCACACTTGCAGCCAAGGTCCAGGTCCAACTGAACAGCAACTATTAGCTCACCAAAGTTTTAACGGTGCTGTTACGCCACCCTTAGAAAAAAAGTAGTTCTAAGAGCACTCCACACAGAAACAGCACTGGCACTTTAAATCCAGGGTATTTTTCCTAGCAAAAAAAGGTTCCAGTATCCACATACAGGGCTCTTTTAACACATCAGGGCCATAGATCAATTTTAGCAGGCAAAGAAAAAGGTGCCGAGTAGCCCCTCAAAAAAGCCCTGTTTAAAACATTCTGAGCATATGTCAGCCCTAAAGACATTTTGATAGAATTTTAGAAAGCTTTATTTTATCTGCAAAAGCCCTTCTAAGTAATCATTAAAACCTGTGCCATTAAAAATGCCAGGCCTGATATTTAAAGGATATTTAATCCCCCTTGGCCACCTAAGATATTCAGTGGCACTAAGATGTTAGTGCCGCTGAATATTCACAGATGCTGCCGCTGCACACTCCGATGTTAACCGTCAGCAGCGATACTGAGCTGCTGCCTGGTTATCGCCACACAGGAAAAATTAGATACAGTAAAGGCTGGCCTAACCTTTGCTGCTGAAGCTAACCGGGCAGCAGCTGAATCTTGTCATCACCCAGTTAGCTCCATGGCAATCCAGGCAACCCGGATATTCAATGCCCGAATACTCTGCATTAAATATCCAGATCTAAATTTCAGTGGTGGAGGCTAGCCGCGTTAGCAGCACTAGCCGCTGCCACTGAATATTGAGGCTGCCATTTTTTGTCTTTTCCTGGGCTCGCAAAAGTCCCCACTGCCTCAGAACCCATCTGTGATACAGGCACGCTCAATCATGTGCACAGCTCACACAATGCATGCCTTTTCCCAACGCAAATATTTAGACCTTTCATACTTCTGGGTTTGGGCTATATTTAATATTTTAAAATTTTTAAGCACCCCAGAGCCTTTCCAGACTCACCCCACCATCTTTTAACAAAAACAAGGGCTCCGGTCCTATCCTGAACCTCAGAAACAATTCAAACCTGACTCCCCCCCCCCACACACACACACACCACCACAATTATGACTTGTGGCCACTTTCAAATTATTTTTAATTTTTAGTTTACTTCTTCAGCTGACCCAGACTAAACCAAATACCAGCCAAACATGCCCAAAAATAGCCAGTCCAGCAATCAGGGCCAGCTTCGGGTCATTCCAGCAAGACTGTGACCTGCTCCGTCTGTCATCGCCCCCTTAAAGTGCTGCTTCCCCTCAATGCGGCTTTTCCAACTGAAGTCATGGCTGACAGATGCCTGCAGTCTCTTCATGCCACAAAATACACTTAAGAACCCCACTGCTGTGACCTGATCACCAGCTGAAGCCCCAGTAGCACAAGATCAGTCAGAGCTTGCCCCTTCTGCCCTGCAGGACTCAGGAATTGCCGTGATCAGAACCAAACACGGCTCCAGGACACACGACTGCTGTAAGTAACTGTTTAAAAAATCTTTTTAACCCTTGGGTTACACTAGGCTTGCCCGTTTTTGAAATCTGCCTGTTAACATGATGGATAATCTAAAAAAGAGCAACAGCTGGTGGAAACTGGGTGTTTTATAGTGTTCTGGTGTGTAGTGCACATACAAAAGAGTCAATTAGCAGATGCCCAGTCACTTTTTTTTAGGAAAACAGTAGTGCACTGCTGACTATACTGATTACCAAGAAGAGTCAATAGAGGGGCTTTTGGTTGTGCTGTTCTTTTTATTACACTTTTACTGAGAGACAGAAAGAGAGGGAGAGAGAGAGAGAGCATGCTGAAACTCCCTTAATATTTTTTATGAATGTTTGTTTTTTTGTAACACACTCAGAAGCTGAGAAGTGGGTGGGCTATAAATAAATCAAATGAAATTAAATGCAATAATATATAATTTATTTAGGGGAATGTTTACTAAACGGCGGTGAAGGAGCAAGTGTGCTGTTAACGCATGCTAACGGTGCATTTGCACCCTTAGCGCTTCCTAAATGTCACCTTGGCATGCGTTAATGGTACCGGCGGCATAAAGCACCCTATGGGCAGAGAGTAGAGGTCAATGGGCAGGGAGTGGATGGGAGCAAGGCGCGCTCCCTCAACGCCGGCACCTTAACGTCAGGAACCTTAACGTCAGGAACCTTAACGCATATCAAAACCTGTCGGTAAAGGTGCATTTTGATGGGAGACAGCCTGTTTGAATGTCTGCCATGTACTGCATAGACAGTAGTGCTCCATTAGCAGCAACAGCATAGTGCCCAAGTGATGGTGCAAATGAGGCAAAGGAGGGTGCATGTGGGTCATGCAGTGGGGGCCACTGGTGCACAGGGAAGACCAGGCAGTTGCCTAGGTGGCACATAAGAACATAAGACTTGCAAATATGCCAGACTATGTCAGACCAAGGTCCATCATGCCCAGTATCCTGTGTCCAACAGTGGCCAATCTAGGTCACAGGTACCTAGCAGTTTCCACAAAAGGCACACAGGATCCACAGTGCAAGTAATGGGCAAGTATTCTGGGCCTCTCATTAATAATGGTTTATGGACAGTTCCCCAGGAACCTGTCCAAACATTTCTGAAACCCAGCTACATTAACAGCCTTTACAACATCCTCCGGAAATGAATTACAGAGTTTGAATACGCGTTGACTGAGAAACCATTCACTCCCAGTAGTTTTCAATAGCTTACACTGTAGCCACATTGCATGTCACCAAGTCCTACTACAAGTTGATGGCATAAACAATTGATCTACGTTTACCCAATCCACTCCAGGCAATATTTTCTAGACCTCTAACATAACACTCCTTAGCTGTCTCTTCCATAGGTTGAAGAGACAACATTGGCAGGCAGTGATGGGGTCCCTGCAGAGACAGATGGTTGTGGGTGGGATGTGTGGCCATCCATGTATGCCTCTGCCCCCCCACCCCATCCGGACCTTGCACCCTAAGCACCCGCCAACCCGTGTGTCGGATGGCTGAGACTGCACATCACCAACATGGACAGCACACGAGCATGTCAGCTTTGTATGGGTGTTGGCAGAGGGGGCAGCAGCACCCGCCTTCAGCAGACCAAAGCCATGCCCTGGTCCTGTGCACAGTGTGCAATGCAACATGTGCCAAGATCTGTCTGATGCGAATTATGTCAGCCCCCAGGAGTATTATAGCCATATAGTAGCACTGTGGCTCCATGCACACAGTTGGTGTGTATATGAGTGGAGAATCACAGGTTTGGGTCTGGGCTGTGGATTATGCATTGCATGTCCCTGTGGCTAAACTTTAGGCCACAGTGCAGGTACAACACCAACATGTGCAATCTCTAATGAATTGGCCAGCAAGGGCACAAACACCCATCAACCACACAGACAGGCTCCACTATCCTCAGCCGGATGGAGAGTCAGGCTGACAGCACCAGCACACTGAGTGGGCAGTAACATCAGAGCACACTACTAGCTCCTGCACAAGGAGAACACATTAACAATGCTTGAGCTGATATCGGGACCAAGGTGGCAGGCAGGAATGCCAGCCATCCCCATTTTTGCACAGCATAGCAATATGAGTGTGTGTGTATATCTATCCATTGTTTTGTGACTTTCTCCACCTCACTGAGCCTCGCAGTGCCTAAGCTGTTTGCGGCATTAATCTGCAAATGTGCATGATGAGGAGCAAAGTATTGTGGGTATGGCCTGAAATAGAGTGGATTGGCCAGGATGGGTCTGCTTCGGAGGTAAGGTCAATGGCTGAGATGCTGTAGTGCCCGTCTGCCATGTGCATGGCCTGGGTGGCCACAGCATGTCCTGCTGAGAGGACACTCTCACCCTGGCCAAGCAGTGACCATGGAATGGCTATGTATCCATATAGTGCTTTTTTTTTGTGTGTGTCTGTGTGGGTGTGGGTGTGGGTGTGGGTGTGGGTGTGGGTGTGTCTCTTGTTCTGGGAGGTCTGCTTGCTTAACCAACTGCTGGGTGTCCATGTTGTATATCCTAAGCCTGAGTAAACATGGTTGTTCTGTGCACTTGCAATGTGTATTGTTTGCAGTTAGTATGTGCATGGCTGGAAAACCCAGTGATGGGCAGCAGGTGCAGTCTGACTGTGGGTGGTTGGGAAGAGGAGATGTTCTAGCCCTACTCCCTGTAGAAATGGTCGGCCCAGCAGGCCTCTAGTGACAACCTCTCTATAAGCCTAGATGCCTCCACTGTAGGTGGCATTAGCTGTTTAACACTGGGTATTAACATTCACTGTTCTAGGAGTGCTACTCTGCAACAGTTACAGGGCCAGATGTGACTGGTGCAGCAAGGTGATTAGCTGAACATGCTGCAGAGAATAGGTACTACACACTGGCAGTGATGAGGAATCTGCAGCACAAGCAATAGAGACTATCTCTAACACTGCAAGTCCTGGGGACCAGGTGATGGCTGAAACTGCTCAGTTTGTAGCTGTTATGTGATAGCAGTACACACTGTCAGTGCATCTTACTGACTGATGTGATAGATCTGTCCATTCTCTGTTTGGTGATTAGCTGCAGACTGCTGTTCTGTGTGTGCAGTGCATCATGGGTACTGGAGGGGTTACCCTATACCAGCACACACAGCAGATAGTTTAGGCAGAGATCTGCAGGCTCTTCAATTCCAGACATTGCAGGCTCAAGAGGTGTAGTATACTGGTTAGTACAATGTTGCCATCGGCAGGAAACAGGGGTTTGATTCCTACTTGCTCTTTATGTGAATGTGTGCTATTCAGGTCATTTTCATGCCTGTGATAATCAGGGCCCTCCTGTGCCTGATCTTCATGTCACCACTCCCACTCTGTGCTCCTGTGGCTGCAAACAACCTGCCGCTTCTGGCTCAGCTAGGGGACACGTCTTCCTTATCCTATGCCACACACTGACATTGCAGCACTTTACTTTGGCACCACTCTGTGCATCAGTACAGCTGCCTCCCACCTGCTTGTCCACCTTACTGGCCACCACATAGAATGCCCACCAATATGGCAGGTCCATCAGCTCCCATTTGTCCTTCCTTCCATCACCTTTACATTGACTTTCCGTAGTGCGCTATCCAGCATTCGGATTACAGCCATTTTGCTGCCTTTAGATGCATGTTTGTCAACTTGAAGCACCTTAAAACCCTTGGCCATCTTATGTTCGGGTGCCTAAACCCCTTAGGGCACCTTAACTTCATGCGTCTTAACCCCTCAGTGCACCTTAACCTCAAGCGCCTTAACCCCTCAGGGCGCCTTAGCTTCATGTGCCTTTACCCCTCAGGGCACTTTAACTCAGGTGCCTTTACCCCTCAGGGCGCCTTAACTTCATGCATCTTAACCCCTCAGGGTGCTTTAACCTCAGGTGCCTTAAAACCCTCAGGGCACCTTAGCTTCATGTGCCTTAACCCCTCAGGGCGCCTTAACCCCTCAGGTCACCTTAACTTCATGCGTTTTAACCATTCAGTGCGCTTTAACCTCAGGCACCTTAAAACACTCTGGGTGCCTTAGCTTCATGCACCTTAACCCCTCAGGGTGCCTTAAAGTCATGCACCTTAACCCCTCAGGGCACCTTAGCTTCATGCCCCTTAACCCCTCAGGCTGCCTTAAACTCAGGTGTCTTAGGTTGAAGTGTCTTAACCCCCTTGGGCATCTTAACGCTTGTCACCTTAACATGAGATGTGCTATTACCATGAGTTAAATGGTCAAGGCTCCCTGTTGCATGTGTTACACGGCCCATAACTCCCTTTACGCCAGACTGCCCCCACCTGCCCATAGCCTTATATGGCGGCTTTGGGAACCTTAGCGCTGCCCTTACCGCTGGTGACTTTACCGTGGTTTAGTAAACATGCCCCTTAGACTGATATCCATAATTACTTACTTTATCCACATAAGACAGCCTTACTACTTACACTTTTGCAATATACTCCATAAAGATATTCTCTAGTTTCATGCTCACAAGTCAGTAGTCAGGTGTGCAGTAGAATTTATAGAATCGTAGGAAATTGACAGGACTAAGTGATAGGAACACTCCAATTTTGGTCCTTCAAACTATACTGAAGTCAGCAATTCATTTCTCATAGTCCACCACTGTGATCTGAACCAGGGCCTAAAGGTGAAAGTCTCTTGATGTAACTCTAAATATTCCCCTGAGCCACCTAGCCCTTGCTACAAAGTCTTCCATAATGAGTCCCACGGGCACTCCACTAATTGTCCTTTCATTATTGCAAATTCCATTGGCAACTATCCTCAGTTGTCTATCACTCAGCTGGTTTCTAATCCCCAACCAATTGTTTCTATGCTACACCACCCATGTAGAAAAGTGTCAAATTATTTCCATTAAAATGTTGGTGTACCACATCACATGCTCATCCATGATCAAATTATCTGGATTACATAGTCCTATAGTAACACATTAAAAGACAGCAGATAAAGATCAGCATGGACAAACTGGTCTGCCCAGTAAAGTGTCTAGGGCTGTACCTGCTGTTCCCCCTTTATGCCCTTTAGTGTTGTACCTGCCACTCTGTGCAAGCTACTACGCCCATGTCTTTTCTGAAATGAATGTCATTTATGTTTTGTTTCTGGAATATCTCACCTATCCCTCCTCTCCTTAGGGTATATAATTTCGTATCTTCAAGTTTCATCTCATGCAACATTTGACACAGACTCCATACAATTTTGGTCACTTTTCCTCTGGACTAATTCAAGTCCATGCTCAAGGAGAGCCCTCACCAATGACTTGCACAGGGGTCTTACCACTTCTTTCTTTCTGCTGATTGTGCCCCTCTCTATACAGCCTAGCATCCTTCTAGCTTTGGCCTCTATCACATTGTTCACTATCCTGAGATCCTTAGACACTGTTAATGTGAGGTTGCTCTCCTTGTCCATGCACATCAGCCTCTCGCCTGAATTTCTGTACCCCAAATATATCACGCTACACATCTTCACATTAAAGCTTCAACTATCATCCTCAGCCCATGCTTCTAATTGTTGTAGATCACTTCTTATAGTATCCACTCACACTGGGTGTCCTCTCTTTTGCAAAACTTTGTATCATCCACAAAAAGCAAATTTTTCCATCTAACTCTTCAGCAATATTGCTCACAAAGATATTGAACAGAACCATCCCTAGGACCGATCCCTGAAGCACTCCACCATTCAGCTTTCTTTCTTCCAAGTGAATTCCATTTACCACCACACGCAGGGCTCCTTTTACTAAAGGCCGGTAACCAATTAGTGTGTGTTTTTAACTTGTGGTAACTGGCAGCCAGGAACACTAACACAGGGTTATGCCAGCAACCCTACAATCAATCGCACAGTAATTAGCCACCATACAATGGGCAGGGAATGGATGGAGTGTGAGCAAGGAGCGCACTTTGCCACTAGAGGAAGGGTAACTACAACATGCTTGGTAGCAATGTAGCAATGCATGAGTGTACCTAACAATACCTCTGTGGGTGTCATTAGATGCGCTCCTGTTAGTGTGTCACACGTTGGGGTAGCCATCATGTATTAACTGCAAGGAACATGTTCGTCACATCCCCAACAGCTAATACAGAGGCTTTGGCTTCTCTCTAGTTTATTTTGATGTCTTTCTTTCCTGTTTTCTTCATATTCCTCTGCAATATCTTCTGCCTGTGAAGGAGGTCTATATATCACACCAATGTTTCAAAAGAAGGAGCTGAAAAGATAAGGAAAAAGAAGGTAGTCTCCATAAACTATAAGAAATCCCAGGAAGAGGAAGACAATTAGATTTTCCATGCCTTCTTTCCAGGATAATCAACAGTGCCTCCTCCTTCCCTTTTAAGCCTTGCAGTTCTTGGTCTTTAATACTATTTTTTACATATAGCACCATTTCTTTTCACTTTCTTCCAATTCTGTCTTTCCTAAATAGATTACAGCCTGATATAACTATGTCCCAATCATTGTTCTCGTTGTACCATGTGTCCATAACTGCCTCTTCAATTACATCTTCTAAATCTGAAATGTTATTTTACATACTATGGGCATTACTACATGCAACTTTCAAAGAAGCCTCTCACTGTCAGTGTACGCAGAAAACTCCTGCAACGCCAAACACAGCAGAGCTCCGCAACCAGCACAGCACACTCCCTTTTCTATACTATTTTTTAATGTTTTACTTACCTGAGAGCTTTTACTTACCTGGGGGACTTTGTTCACCCATCTTAACAATCCTAGTTTAAGGCCTTCCTCAATAGATTAGCCAGTCTGCTGTGGAACACAGTTCTCCCCTTCTTCGTTAGGTGCATACTATCTCTGCTCAGCAGCCCTTGGAAAGCCATGCTATGATTCAGGAAGCTAAAACCCTCTCAATGGCACTATCCACACAGCCAGGCTTTCATCTCCAGGATGTGAGTTTCTTGGCCTCAGCCATGGCCTATAAAAGGGAGAATGATAAGAACACCACCTGCACACCTAACTGCTTCTTTTCCAAAGCCACAAAGTCACTTTTGATAGCTCAGGCAGTATCACGTATGCCAACATGGATGGGTAGCATTGGATAATAGTCAATAAGTTTGAAGAGTCTCGGTAAACTCTCTTTAATGTCTCAGATCTTGGAAGCAGGCATAAGAACATAACATAAGAACATAAGATATGCCATACTGGGTCAGACCAAGGTCCATCAAGCCCAGTATTCTGTTTCCAACAGTGGCCAATCTAGGTCATAGGTACCTAGCAGTTTCCCCAAAAGACACAGATTCCGCAATGCTTGTACTGGGTCAAGCATTGATATCCTGGGTCCCTTCTTAATAATGGTTTATGGACCTTTCCTCCAGGAACTTGTCCAAACCTTTTTTAAACCCAGCTACACTAACAGCCTTTACTACATCCTCTGGTAACAAATTCCAGAGTTTGATTACACGTTGAGTGAAGAAATATTTTCTTTTATTAGTTTTAAATAGTTTACTCTGTAGCTTCATTGCACACCTCCTGGGACATCATGTCTAGATGGCAGATAGACATCTCTGTCCTCTCAGAAGGAAGTCACCAACCACCACTACCTTCTGCTTCCTAATAGTTGCTGATCCTACAGCTTTGGAGTTTTTGAACTCTGATACTTTTGTTTCTAGGATTCTGTCATCTCTTCCACTCCCAGGACTGAATACCGGTTCCTTAGTTCTTTGGAAGGTGGAGTTGGGGTGTTGAGTCTGTAGGCTCTAGTGATGTGTGTTCCGCAGTCATTTTTTCATACAGTGTTATCTTCCCTTTTGCTGGAGATCTTAGATATCTTTAGAAACATTTCATCAATGTACCGCTTATTATCATGGATGCATCTTAGCCTCGCCACCTTCTCTCTCATTTTTTCAACTTGTTTCCTGAGGGATTCAATCTGCAGGCATTTTTCACAGTGAATCAGATCCAAGCTCTGGATCTGGCTATCCATCTGGATAGATGTAGAAGTGTGAACGGGGACAACAGCTTTGGAACAACAATGTTTTCCAGCCATATTTCTGCAGTTGGAACTTTGGCACCTTGTTTGAAATAAAACCCTTCCACTTTACATTTGGCCCATGGTGGCTGGCTTTTTAAAAGATGCTGACCACCATAGGCTCAATACTGACCCATGTAAGTTTTCCTATTGCCTTACTGATGGATCTGCATACCTCAACATACAGTTTTATGAGGTTTCTGCATCAAGGATAAGGGTGTGGTTGCTCAATTAATCAGTGTGGAAGGCGCTTAAAATTCACAAATAGCTGTTTATTTATGTGAGTTAACCAGTCAGCATCTGTTCATGCACATTAATGGATGCTAATGTGCATTAAGCACATAGTTAGTAAACAGGCTCATTTAGAATAACAGTACTTGTGTTGTTTAACATGCATTTAATCGTATTAATGCATTGTACCAGTAAATGCACCTTACTAAATACGTGGAACTCATAAATGGTGAGACTAGGAAAATAATCGTGCTATGCAGATTATATCTATTCTAAACCTTTAATGTTGTCTAAATAAACAAGATCTAACAGGAAATTAATAGGGATTTGCTTTTTTCACTAAAGTAAAGAGTCAATACTAATACAAAGAAGGGATCTTTGAGCTCTTGAAAACTCATATATTACAACATTTCAAGTCTCCCCAAGAAATTTCTACTGTGTATTTAAACCTGCGATGTGCACACCAGCCAAATTGTCATTCATTTGGTGAATTTCCAAATATCCTCTAAATAGTCACCACTCCAAGCTAATTCAATATTCAATTTTCTGGTTCTGCAACAGTGACATAATGAAAACACATAGGGGTATGTTTACGAAACTGCGGTAACGTAGCAGCGCATTAACATCACCGGCCGCAGTAAGTTCCTCCAAGGGTGGAGAGAGGGTGGAGAAAAGGGGTCAATGGGCGGGGAGTGGGCGGGGAGAGGCTACTTTTATACTAAAGCGAAGAAAAGAAGGGCCGAAAATTACCGGGACTGAAAACCTGTCGTTAGATGCACATTTGCAGGAGGGTGAAACCATTTCAGAATCAGCAATGTACAACATAGGCAGAGAGCCCAAGAAAAGTGATAGTTGTGCTCCATTTGCAGCAATAGCATAGTGCCCAAGTATGAAAGGCCACTATGGTGATGGAGCAAATGGGGCATAGGAGGCTGCAGGCGGGACATGTAGTGGCGGCAGCTGGGGCACAGGGTGGAATAGGCAGTCGCCTAGGTGACACATAGGAACATAGAAACCGGACATCAGCAAGACAGCAGCTGACAAAGGCCAAATACAGTCGACCTACATCTACCTGGTCCACCCTAGCTAACAGTTGCCAGGGCACTGACCTGACATCCCCCCAGCCAACCCTCCCCCAAGTGGAAGGGACATAATATTGGTAGGCGGTGATGGGGGGGATGTGAGGATGCCCATGTATGCCTCCCCACCCCATACCCCGCGCCCTAGGCAACCGTCTACCCACACATTGGATGGCCTGGGACTGCGCACTACCAGCACCAACAGCATATGGTCATGTTAGCATGGCAGGGGGGGGTGTGCCCATGCTGGAGGGGGCAGTGGTACCTGCCTGAAGTGGACCTAGGCCATGCCCTGTACCAGTACATGGTGTGCAGTGCAACATAAAAGGAAAAGTACAGGTAGCTCCAGAGACTGCTATGCATCTGTGACAACAGTGTGGTGCAGTGCACACAGCCAGTGTGTCCAGAAGCAGAGAGTCATAGGATCAAGCCTCAGCTGTGGATCCTGCAGAGTATGTCCCTATATTTTACCCTACAATGCAGATACAACAACAACATGTGCAAAACCCAAAGCAGCGGCGAACAGGGGTACAAACACCCACTCACACAAGCTCCACAATCCAAAGCTGCATGGAGAGTCAGGCCGTTGGCCCCAGCACAGAGCTGTAGCTATCAGCAGAGCTCTACTACTATCTCCTTTACAGCAAACTCTGAATTGAAGAAAAGAAAGACGGTAGCCACGGCCGAACCCGCAAAACGGCATGTGAATGAGATATCTAGTGTGGAATATGACCCCTTGACAAAACAAGCTAGTGAAACGCAACGGCGCATTGGTTGGCGTTGGGGAATGACAGCCGAACCAGATAAGTACTTTGGCACCACTGCATAAGACTTAAGACAAGTTAATTGTGGGCAAATCTGGTATGAGCTAAGCAGCGCTAGTGCACTGAAGTGGTATTTAGATAACATGCTGGAAGGACGATTATGAATATACTCAGTTAAGCAGCCAACTGGAAAGCATACGAAGCTACAAATAATAGGCAACGTAAGAGGTCGTTGATGCAATAAGCGAGCCTTGAGTTTAAGATTTTATCTCAAACTCATTATTAAGCTCCTCTACAGTCTGAGACCTGGTTGCCATCTAAAGTAAACCTCTTCAGGTGAAAAGTGGAGCGATAAATTTATTATATAATACTAGCAGAGAAGGAAGGACATCACTGGGAAGACCTTTGACTCTATTGAGGACTTCCTGGGCACATGCAAAATAGCTTCCAAAGGCGGTCTCAGATCAGTCCTAGAAGGGAATAACAGTCTCCACCCCAGTAGAGGCAGAGAGCTAGGAGCAAGTACAAATAAACCCTCTAAGACTGAACTTTGTAATGGGCATGCAGACTGCTCATGTGATTACCCTGATCCATCTCCTAGCACACGCCATGATTGATTCAGGAGTCTAAGTATATTTTATGGGACCTTACGTTTGCTGAGCAGCATCACATTCCAGTATGTGAAAAAGGACTGAGCACAACTATGGAAACTATTAGAGCTCAGTCCTGTTATCAGGCCCTGTAACTCTTGAAGTTTAATCTCTTATAATGATTATAATTCAGGATCATCGGAAGGTGATGCAGTTTGATTTGATTCATGCACATTTTGCTATAATCCTAGGGATACCCTGGATAAAACAGCATGACCCCATATCCAATAGTAGGCTAATGACCTGTAATATCCTCTATTACTGCTCAATGGCCTTAGTGGAGATTCATCATATTATTCTTGGCTAGCTGAGCTCAGTCCAGTTCCTCAAAAGCATGGGAAAGGACAGCCATAAAATGTTTCAGATTATTCAGGATGGTATTATTCATCTCCAACTATGGGGAGAACACATCAGATCACCTGTCTATGTTTTGCAAAGAAAACTGGTTGCCTAATCTTAAAATAAAATAAAGTGAGATAATGTCATAGAAATACAGGGTTGTATAGCAACCCAAGAGGAAACTAGGCATCTATTGGAGAAATACTGAAATACTGGGAAGTGTTTGATAAGAGAGCTGCAGATTCCTTACCCTCTCATAGACCCTATGATTGTCCAATTCTGTCAAATGGCAGAAGTCCCATTTGACAGAATTTACTCTTTATTTGAGTCAGAACTAAAAGCTCTAAGGGAATATCTGAAAGAGAACTTACAAAAAGGATTCATCAGGCCTTTGACTTCTCCCTAATTTCCTTTGTACCTAAGAATTATGGTTTCCTTCAGTCATGTATAGACTATTGAACACCTAATGTCATGGCCATTCAGAATTCTACTCATCGATGAACTGCTGGAATGCCTCCAATCTGTGCAATTTTCAAAGCTTGATCTTCAGGTGGGCCTGCCATTTTATCCATATATGAAGTGAAGATGAATAGAAGAAAACCTTTTGCATCTAATATGAACATTTCATTTATCTAGTGATGCCTATTACTTTTCAGTACCTGGTAAATAAGACATTCTGGGACTGGTTAGACCAATGTGGTAGTGTATCTAGATGACATCCTGAAAACTAGGTGGATCATGAGTGCCATCAAGTGCTAGAGTGTATAAGGCAAGACAACCTTAGAAAAATGTAAATATGATAAGATAGCCATAGGGGTATGTTTAATAAGCGGCGCTAATGTTACCAGCGATAAGTGCAGCGCTAATAATACCAACGCCATATAAGAAATTGGGCAGGTAGGGGGCATTCCGGCATAAAAGGAGCAATGGGCTGTTTAACATGCGGTAAAGGGCACCTTGGCCATTTAGCGCACGTTAACAGGACATTGCACATTAAGGCTGACAAACAGGGCACGTTAAGGCTGACAAAGGCGCCAAGGACTCTAAGGCGCCCTAAGGGTTTTAAGGTGCCTTAACCTAAGGTGCCTTAAGTTAGGGTGCTTTAAAGCTTTTAGGGCGCCTTGACTTAAGGCGCCTTAGGTTAAGGCACCTTAGGTTAAGGCACCCTAAGGTCTTTAAGGCGCCTTAGGTTAAGGCACCTTAAGTTAAGGGCAGTAGGGTGCTTCTAGTTGACAAGCATGAACTGTAAGGCATAAAAACAGCTGTAACCCTAACACTGGATAGAGCACCAAGGAAAGGCAATGAACAAGTGAAAGAAGGAAGGAGAGGAGGGAGCTGATGGACCTGCCATATCTGCGGGCAGCCTATGTGGCAGCCAGTAAAGTGGACAAATGTGTTGAAGGCAGCTGTACTGATGCACAGGGTGTTGGCAATGTAAAGTACTGAAATGACAGTGGGTGGCAGAGAATGGGAATATGTGTCCCCCAGTGGAGACAGAGGTGGCAAGATATTTGCAATGATAGGAGGGCAGATGAGTAATAGTGCCATGCAGATCAGGTACAGGAGAGGCAAGCATGAAGAGCACAATGCAGAAAAGGGTACCAGTGCAGGACATGGGGTAGCAGCCTGCACAAGAAGACAGGACTGTATACAGCTGACAGGCTGGCAGCACAGATCTGCAAAGATGTGACCATTACAGGCATGAAAATTATTTGAGCAGGATAGGCATAAAAAAAAGAAAACAAAGAGGAATTGAACCCATTACTGCTGCTTAGAGAGTCACTGTATTAACCAGTAGGCAACACCTCCAAGGTTAGTGCTACAGCAATGGCTGGATACAGAAGGTCACCGCACAAAATGTCTGCTGTGTGCCAGATTAGGGTAAACCCACCAGTACCCATAATGCAATGCACATGCAGAACAGCAGTCTACAGCTGATCACCAAATGGAGAATGCACCTCTCCAGTACCTCAGCTTGGTAAGAACTGACAGTGTGTGATACTGGCACAGAGCAGGAATAGACCATGCCATTGTGCAGGTTCTGTGTTCACTCTGAGGGTAGGATGGGTGCCCAGCACCAGGTCCACAGTACTTGTGGTGCTAGAGATAGGTTCTGTTGTAGATCCTCATCACTACCAGTGTGTGATAAGTGTTTTCTGCAGTGAACCATAAAGTAATCCTGTGTTCATCTGTATTCTCCTATCACATCTAGCTGTGGTAGACTAGGACCCACCCAGAATAGTACATACCCAGTGTTACAGTGTGCTGCCATGGTCACCTGTTATCAGGACAAAGGGGTGTCTAGACTTGCATGAGGTTTATGTAGCACTGCTTAATATACTACCCTCACTGGGTCCAATTGGTGTACAGTATAAGCCCCAAAGGGCCCACAATCAACCTTTTTGTAATTGATGCAGTGGAGGGACATGTGGCTCAGTCATGAAGAATGGCTGTGGGACCAGCAACCCCAGTCCTGCTGGCAAAAAGCTGCAGTCCACGGCGGTAGGTCCAGATCTGTACCTATTACTAGGGTCCTGGCAGATCAGCAGTAACTCTGGGAGTAGCCTTAGAAAACCTCAGCTGCCACCCCCACCACCACCACCACCACCACCACCAAGGTCTGACATTCACCAGCAGAAGGCACAGTCAGACAGCACTTGCTGCACTCCACAAGGTGTTCCCGCCATGCACATACTAACTGCAGACAGTCCGCTAGCCGGTCCATACTGCATGTTCACATAGGAATTATGTGCACCCAGAGTTGGGATATACAGCATAAAAACAAACAGGTATCTCAGGGATTGGTCCCCAGAACAGGAAGCACACAGATATAACTAAAAAGAGAAGCTGTGTAGCACTATGTGGAAACATAGCCATGCCATGGTCACTGCTTGGTCAAAGTGAGAATGTCCTCCCAGCTTGACATTCTGTGGCCACCCTGTCCATGCAGGTGGTGGTCGGGCACTATGATATCCCAGCCATTGCCCTACTCCCTATGCAGACTCATCCTGCCCAATCCACCCTGTCTGGGCCATACCCACAATATCTTGCTCCTCAGTATGCACATTTGCAGGCCAACGCTGGAAACAGTGTAAGGATTGTTGGCCCTGTGAGGAGTAGGAAGCCACAAAACAATGGATAGACATATACACACACACACTCTCCTATTGCAGCATTGTGCAAAGATAGGGGTGGTTGGCAGCCCTGGCACCATACTGGTCCTGATCACAGTGCAGTGCAGAAGCTAGTAGTAGTGCTTTGGAGATAACTGCCTCTCTGTGCCTGAGCCAACAGCCTGACTCTCCATGCAGTTTTGGATAATGGAGCCTCTGTGTGTGTGTGTTTGTACCCCTGTTGGCCAATGCTTTCGAGATTGCACATGTTGATATTGTATCTGCAATGTAAGCTAATGCTCTGCAAGATCCACAGCTGGGACCTGAACCTGTGACCTTCTACTGCAAGACACACTGATTGTGTGTATTGCACCACACTATTCCCATGAAAGCATAGCAGTCCTTGGGGCTACCTTTGATTTTCATCAGACAGACCTTGTCTGTTGCACTGCATACCATGCACTGGAACAAGGATGACCTTGGTCCACTGCAGGCAATTGCCACTGCCCCCTCCACCACCAACACCCCTCCCCTCCCCACCATGCTGACATGACCATATGCTGTTGGTGCTGGTGGTGTGCAGTCCCAGGCCATCCAATGTGCAGGTAGGCTGGTGCCTAGGGTGTGGGGTCTGGTGTGGGGAGGCATACATAGCTATCAACACATCTCCCCATCAGCGCCTGCCAATGTTATGTCCCTTCCACATGGGGGAGAGACAGCTCGGGAATGTCAGGTTGGTGATCTAGCAACTATTGGCTAGGGTAGACCTGGTAAATGTAGGTAAATTGTGCTATGCCAGCAGACTGTGGACAGACTAGAGCATGCAATGCAGGTACAGTGTACCCAGTTTGGACTACTGGGTGTATATATGTTTCAGATGACGTGTGGTCACATCCTGCACTGCCTTACCAGAGGCTGCAGTAAAGGGTGTTCATTTAGCTGGGTTTACGAACAGTTTGGGATGCATCCTGGGGAAGATCTGTAGACCCTTGTTAGAGTGGTCCCCAGATGTGCACTGCTTGCCCCATTACAGGTATTGTGGTACCTGTGTGACCTTTGGGGTACCTGCTGAGTACATGTCCCCTGGATGGGACACTGTGGAACACAGACTACTGGGCATGTTTGACCTTGGTCAGATGCTGTCTTGCTGATTTCCAGTTTCTGTGTTCCTATGTGCCACCTAGGCAACAGGCTAGTCCACCCTGTACCCCAGCTGCCCCCACTGCATGCCCCGCCTGCATCCCCCTTTGCCCCATTTGCACCATCACCATAGTGCCCTTTCATACTTGGGCACTATGCTGTTGCTGCAAAGGGAGCACTACTATCACTTTTCTTGGGCTCCCTGTCTGTGCTGACACTGAAATGGTCTCTCTCTCCTGCAAATGTGCATTTACCGACAGGTTTTCACCGACGGTAATGTCCTGGCATTAATGTTCCAGCATTAGTGTAGCAGGGGCTTCTCCCTGCCCACTCCCCGCCATTGACCCCTTCTCTCCCGCCTTCTCTCTACTCTCTAGGACATTTACCGCTGCCGGTAACATTACTGCACATTAATGTTACATTACCGCTGCTTAGTAAACATATCCCACAGAGTTACTGCGATCTCTGAATGGACCTTTGGAAGATCTTGGCTATGACAGAGTGGCCAGCTCCAAAGTATATCAAGGGTATCCAGTGATTTTTAGGGTTTGCAAACATCAGGCTCACCGGTCTGTAGTTTCCCGGATCATCCCTGGAACCCTTTTTAAAAATTGGTGTTATATTTATTTATTTATTTATTTATTTATTTATCTTTCTTATATACTGCACTCTTCTGTATCGGTGCGGTTTACATCAAAACATAACTGTCCAGCACAGGTGGTCTGCACTGGATTTACAATATAACGTGGGTATATGTACAGGTAATAACAGGGTAACTATATACAGCTATATACAGGTAACTTACAGCATACGTTTGGAAATGATTCAATTGTGTCCTATCGGCTCAGCTGCGCATTGGCTGATAGTAGGGTGATAAGAGATACTATTTGTCAGGAGGATCCGTGTCTGGCATGCTTGGTTTCAATCTTACGTGGATGTTACTCACGGGTTGTTTATGTGGGCGATCCTCCAATCTTCAGGTATTAGAGATGATTTTAATGATAGTTCACAGATTACTAATAGCAGGTCTGCAATCTCATATTTCAGTTCCTTCAACACCCTTGGATGTATACCATCCAGCCCAGGTGATTTGCTACTCTTTAGTTTATCTAATAGTTGTAATACATCTTCTCGATATATCGATATTTCCTTCAATTCTTCCGCACTTTTAAATACCACTTCAGTCATGGGCAATGTTCCCTCTAATTTTCTGTAGGCTGTGTGCGCATAAAATATCAGCTGTGCAGCTTTTGAAGGAAGGTTAAATTTTTGTGCGCCACATAACGACACTCGGAGTTATATACTTTAAAATTTGACTACACGTCAGAATACAGTATGTACACCACATTGATTGCACTAGAAAATATTGTAGAACTTGTGAAAACCGTAAATACACAACAACTTTTAAATTTTAAGACGTCTGTGTTGTTTTCTATCAGAATCAGAACTGTAATTTTTGTGCGCTCTGTTGTAAAGTATGTGCGCTTGCTCGGCGAGGTGTGTGCGCGCACACATGTGCACAGCTTAGAGGGAACAGTGGTCATGGGTAACATCCCTACATCTTCCTCAATAAAGACCGAAGCAAAGAATTCATTCAGTCTCTCCGCTATCGCCTTGTCGCCTCTTGTTGCCCCTTTAACCCCTCTATCATTTAATGGACCAACTGACTCTCTCACAGGTTTTTTGCTACGAATGTACTTGAAAAAGTCTTTATTTCGCATTTTTGCTTCCGCAGCAAGCTTCTTCTCAAATTCTCCCTTTGCCTGCCTTATCAGTGCCTTGCATTTGACTTGCCAGTGCTTGTGCTTTTTCCAGGTTTTGTCGTTTGGCTCTTTTTTCCATTTCCTGAAAGATGCTTTTTTGGCAACAACAGCCTCTCTGACCTCACCTTTAAACCATGTTGGCAGCTTTTTGGACTTCCTTCCACTTTTCTTAAAGCGTGGAATTTATTTATTTTTTATTTAGACAGTTTTTGTATACCGCCTTATCCTTCAATCAAAGCGGTCACAACACAATTGGGGGATACATTTAACACGCAGGGATATGAGACACATACACTAATACTTATAGGGAACATGGGCTATGGAGGGTTAAGTGGCTTGCCCAAGACCACAAGGAGCATCTGTGGGACTAGGAATACAGCTGGCCTGGGCTTCCAAGATAGTATTTTTCAACAACACCCAAGCTTGATGTAAGTCTTTAACCTTTGCAACTGCTCCATTTAGTTTTTTCTTAACTATTTTCCTCATTTTATCATAGTCTCCCTTTTGAAAGTTAAAAGGTAGTACTGTGGATTTCCTTACTATCCCTCCTCCACTAATTAAATCAAAAGTGATCATGCTATGATCACTATTGCCAAGTGGCCACAACACCCTTAACTTTTGCACTAGATCTGGTGTTCCACTAAGGACTAGGTCTAATATGGCTTCCCCTCTGGTTGGTTCATGAACAAGCTGCTCCAAGAAGCAGTCATTTATTTCATCTATGAACTTTATCTCCCTAGCATGTCCTGATGTGACACTGACCCAGTCGATACCAGGGTAATTGAAATCACCCATTATTATTACTGCGCTGTAACCTTTGTTAGCTTCCTTGATTTCTTTGAGCATTTCATCATCCATTTGTTCATTCTGGCCAGGCAGTTGATAGTACACCCCCACTGCCATCGCCTTCCCCTTTTTACATGGAATTTCAATCCATAGAGATTCTACAGCAAATTTTGTTTCCTGAAAAACTTTAATCCTTTCTGACTCAATGCCCTCTCTAACATAGAGCACAACCCCTCCACCAATTTGATCAGCTCTATCATTACGATATAGTTTGTACCCAGGTGTCACCGTGGTTGTCCTCCTTCCACCATGTTGGCAATGTAAAGTACTGGCAAGACAATGGGTGGCAGATGATGGGAATGCATGTCCCCCAGTGGAGGCAGAGGTGGCAGGATAGTTACAATGATGGGTGGACCGAGAAGTGGTGATGCCATGCAGATCAGGCACAGGTGAGGCAAGCACGAAGAGTAGCAATGCAGGAAGGGGTAGCAATACAGGACATGGGGTGGCAGCCTGCACAGGCAGACAGGAATCTACACAGCTGACAGACGCAGATAGATGGACCGAAGGAATTTTGGCAACTGTGGTGAGGGTATTGTGGGCTGGCAGCACAGCTCTGCAAAAACATGACTGTTACAGGCATGCAAACTATTTGAGTAGGACAGGCATGAAAGGAGGGAACAATGAGGAATTGAACCCATGAACACTGCTGAGAATGGCATTGTACCAACCAGTAGGCTATACCTTCATGGTGTATCTCACAACAATGGCTGGGTACAGAAGGACTGTAGGTCACTGCACAAACTGTCTGCTCTGAGTGCCAGGATAGGGTAATCCCACCATTACCCATGATGCAATGCACATGCTGAATAGCTGTCTACAGCTGATCACCCAATGGGGTCTGCACCTCTCCGATACCTCAGCTTGGAAAGACGAACTGACAGTGCGTGATACTGGCACAGAGTAGCTACAGACCATGCCATTGTGTAGGTTCTGTGTTCACCCTGAGGGATAGGATGGGTGCCCAGCACTAGGTCCGCAGTACATGTGGTGTTACAGCTAGGTCCTGCTGTACTTCCCCATCACTGACAGTGTGTGACAGGTGTTCCTTGCAGTGTATCTGAAGGTAACCTAATCAACAATTATTACCCTACATAAATTCAAAATATTCACCTCAATATTAACCACTTTGCCTCCTTTCACAACCCCACAAGCAACGTCTCATAAATACCTTTCATGTTATCAAAATTAACAGACCAACATTCTATGTATATAGTTTTACCCCCATATTATTCAAGTTTATCGAATCCAAGTTTATCTTCCTGTTTTATGTAAAACCGAGCAGCCTGTTGTTCTGGTCTTTGGTTATCTGTAAACCGCGCTGATTGTAAATAGCGCGGTATATAAAAAACTGTAATAAATAAATAAATAAAATAAATAAATTCAGTGTCCATCTGTGTTCTGCAGTCATATGTGGCCCTCTGGGACCAGACACCACCCAGATTAGTACATACCCAGTGTTAGGGTCTGGCTGACATGGGCACTCATTATCAAGGCAGAGGGGTTTCTAGACTTGCATGAGGTTTGTGTAGCAGTGCCTCTACAGGTCAAAGTGGTATACACTATGTACCCCAAAGGGCCCACAATCACCCTTTTTGTAGGTACAAGACAGGTGCCTGAGCCCAGGTGAAGCAGCATCCATCCTGCTGCTATAAGACAGCCTTCCAGTGTTGGTGGTCCAGAGCCATATTTGTGACTGGGGCAGATCAGCAGTAATGCTGGAGTTAGGTCTGGAAAACCTCAATTGCTTCATACCACAATCTGCCAGTCACCAGCAGATGGCACAGTCAGACTGCACCTGTAGCACCCTACAAGGTGTTCCAATCATGCACAGACTAACTGCAGACAGTCCACTAGCCAATCCAAAATGCATGCTCCCAGAAAAACTAAGTGTACCAAGCAGGTATTTCATCGATAGGGCCCCAACACTAGAAACACACAGGCATCACTGTAGGTAGATAGCATAGAGCACTATGTGGGAACCTAGACATGCCTAGACATGGTCACTAGACATGGGAACCTAGACATGGGAACCTAGACATGGTCACTGCTCGGTCAGAGTGAGAGTGTCCTCCCAGCATGACATGCTGTGGCAACCCTGTCCATGCAGGAGGTGGTCAGGCACTACAGTGTCCCAGCTATTGCCCCACACCCTGTGAAGATGTATCCTGGCCAATCTGCCCTGTCCGGGCCATACCCACTATACCTTGCTCCTCATTATGCACATATTCAGGCTAACGCTGGTAACAGTTTGACATTGTGGGCCCAGTGAGGTGTGGGCAGCCAAAAAACAATGAATAGACATACACACAGACTGGTCCTGATCACAGTGCCGACATTGCTAAACTGTGCAGGAGGTAGTAGTAGTGCTCTGGTGCTAACTGCAGCTCCGTGCTGGGGCCAACATGCTGACTCTCCATGCAGCTTTGGATTGTGGGGCCTGTGTGAGTGGGTGTTTGTACCCCTGTTCGCAGATGCTTTGGGCTTTGCACATGTTGCTATTGTATCTGCATTGTAGGGTAAAATATATAGATGTGCTCTGCAGGATCCACAGCTGGGACTTGAACCTGTGACTCTCTACTTCTGGATGCACTGGCTGTGTATACTGCACCACACTGTTGCTGTAGATGCACAGTAGTCCCTGGAGCTACTTGTACTTTTCCTCAGCCAGACCTTCTATTTTGCGCCGCACACCACGTACTGGTACAGGACATGGCCTAGATCCACTGCAGGCAGGTGTCACTGCCCCCTCCAGCACGGGCACACCTCCCCTGCCATGCTAACATGACCATATGCTGTTGATGCTGGTAGTGCACAGTCCCAGGCCATCCACTGTGTGGGTAGGCGGTTGCCTAGGGAGTGGGGTCTGGGGTGGGGAGGCATACATGGGCATCCTCACATCCGCCCCATCACCATCTGCCAATATTATGTCCCTTCCGCTTGGGGGAGGGTTGGCTTGGGGGATGTCAGGTCAGTGCCCTGGCAACTGTTAGCTAGGGTGGACCAGGTAGATGTAGGTGGATTGTGTTTGGCCTTTGTCAACTGCTGTCTTGCTGATGTCCAGTTTCTATGTTCCTGTGTGCCACCTAGGAACATAGTCCACCCTGTGCCCCAGCTGCCCCCACTACATGTCCCGCCTGCAGCCCCCTATGCCCCCATTTGCACCATCACCACAGTGGCCTTTCATACTTGGGCACTATGCTATTGATGCAAATGGAGCACAACTATCACTTTTCTTGGGCTCCCTGCCTATGCTGTACATTGCTGACACTGAAATGGTTTCTCTCTCTTGCAAATATGTGCTAACACCAGGTAAGATTCAGCCCTTCAGTTCCCCGCGTTAGTGTGGAAGGGGCCTCTCTCTGCCCACTCCCTGCCCATTAACCCCCTTCTCTCTGCCCACTCTACGCCCTCTGCGGGACTTACCGTGGCCGGGAACACTAACGTGCGTTAGGTAACGTGACGTTTATGTGCGTTAACGTAACATCTGCTACGTTAACGCAGTTTAGTAAACATACCCCTATATAAGGTGAGCTAGGCAGACTCACCCTTGCTGGTTCAGCAGTTTCCAATAAATCTGACCTGCACCTATTGCCAACCCAGGTCGTTGCTTTATTCCAGTATGAGTATTGCTTCCTGTTTCCATTCCTATTTCCCACAGAGGCCTGGTTCCTGATTTTTGCCTAGTTCTGGCACTGCTCCATCTCCAGCCCTGTACCTGGCTTAAAACCCTCTGGCTTCTGGCCCATGCCTGCCTCCTGCACTCTTTCACTCTGGGCCTAGCTTCTCCATCTTCACTCCCACCAGGAATCCTGATATTTGTAGATCACTTTAGCCACATGCATGCATAAATGACCACTTATAAATTATCAACCAGTGTAAAAGTACATGCTTTGGCATAAGGCTCACACTCTGCTGGTGGGAATGCACAAGGGAGAAATTTGGGCAATGCAGGGGTGTGACAATGCAGAGGCTCAGAAACAGAAGAAAAAGGGTTTAAAACACCTTCTATCACCTCATATGTTTAGGGATACAGGACAGGAAGGGGTTAAGATTTCAGCATATGAACCTTCTCTGCAAAGAAGAGCAGGGAAAGAACCACACCCTAGCTCTAGGCTAACCCAGAGACCTAGCCAATCAGGGAGGTGGGTGGAGTCAGACCGGATTGGGCCTCCCTGCACTCATAACCAGGAAGCAGCAGTTAGTGAAAGGAGCGAAAGGGGAACCAAGGAGAGAACCGGAGAAAGGAGGAGGAAAGGAGTTACAAGGACCGGAGGTGGAGTTGAAAGGAGAGTTCCTGTGGGTGGTCCTGGAAGAGACCCCGAGCCAGACTCAGGATCCTTGGACATAGACTTGGAGTCAGTGGAGTTCCCCAGAGTTAAAAGCTGCCAGAACCAGGTCAGAGCAAAACCTTTTGAACCTTGTAAAGTAGATAGCTCTGAAGTAAGCCAGTCTCGAGAGAGTGGCAATAGAGTGCTTTCTAGGAGGAACACGCCTGAACCAAGTTTTGAAAGGAAATCTGGAATTACCAGAGGGAAGTTGGGTTGTAGGAAAGTCCCTATTGAGAAACTGCAAGCATTTCCCTTATACAGACAGCGTGACCAGAGCACTAGCTCAGAAGATAGCACACCTGCCTATCAGCAAAAGACTAATTGGCAGCTACCGGGCAGAGAACTAGGAACAGACCCTGAGGACCAGGCTGTGCTGAGGGATCTCATAAGGCAGTACCAGAAGAGACATATCCCTCCCAACCAGAGGCAACTACCTAGTCAAGGCAAGGAGGAAATAAACCCCTTTTATGAGGTGTTAAGAGGTGCTGATAAACCCAAAGCCTTGCAAGTGCCCAGAAGACAGAGAGAGAGTAAATGGAAACAGCTTCAGACTATAATTAAGGAATTAAAGTCTGAAGGCTTATATGTTCCCCAGGACAAAGGGATTTCAGAGAGGCTGGAAGAACCAATGGAGTTAGGGGCTCCCTTATCCAGTAACAGTGATTCTGACATGGAATGTGGAATGTGTATGAAAGAGTAAAGATCTAGAATTTATCCAGGTTCCATGACTGAGTGCTGTGAAGCCCAAATCGAGATTCTTAGAGTTTGCACAAGAGACAGCAGCGTTCTGCTGGGTGCAATGACGCAAAGCTTCATACCTTGCAGCTGTGTATGAAAGGCAACGTAAGGAAGTGTTCCTGCACAAGAAGCCTGTTATCAAGAGGCCAAGAGAGTGTGGAGATTGCCATTTTAGTGAAAGCTGTTAAAGCAAGATAGGAATATTAGAAAGAAAATACAACAGCTAGAAGTTCCTTTATGGAGAGCTGATACTTGGAAAGCATTGCTAGCGTTCTGGAAATGTTGTTGTATTGATAAAGCTGGAAGAAGCCTAAAAGCATTTAAGTTTGTTACCTGTCCCTGAGAAGAATCAGGAGAACTGACTTTATACTTGGACTTTCATTTGGTACAAAAAGTTACCACTTTACTTTCTGTGTTGGGGGAGTAAATCCTGTGCGGTTCTTTATGCAGTACTTTGTGCTATACTTTCTGCAACAATAAAAGTATTCTTTAACTTGAAACCCAACCTTGGCTGTCGTCACTTCGGTCCACAACTACACTAGGACACAGGGCTACAGCACCACCAAGGACTTTAAAAACCCGTGTCTCACTTACCAACTACCTAATATGCCCAGGGCTAGGCGGTGAGGTGTCACAAGGGGTAAAGTCATAATTTGCATGCACAGTTTGTAAAATACATGCATCCACACATACTTTACACACTAATATTTATGCTCGTAATGTCCATGCTTTCAATCTAGATGCCATTTCTGCAGGATTTACTACTACTACTACTACTACTACTATTAATCATTTATATAGCACTATAAGGCATGCCAGTGCTGAACAGACACATATAATAATATGGTCCCTGTTTATCAGAGCTTACAATCTAATCAACACAGACAGAATAGATGAGAACGAGGGTACAAAAGGGAAGGGAAGGAGACACAAAGAGAACAAGGGATTAAGATTCAAAAGTGGCATGAAAGAGGTGGGCCTTTAGCATGGATTTGAAAAAGGGGAGTGATGAAACCTGATGTAAAGATACAGGTAATTTGTTCCAGGCATAAGGAGCTGCATGGTGAAAGGATTGGAGTCTGGAGTTGGCGGTGGAAGAAAAAGGCATAGAGAGAAGAAAGTCAGAGGAAGGGTTCACAAGGATGGGTGTAAGGAGAGAGAAGATGTAGAAAGGATCAACAGAATGAATGCATTTACAGGTCATAAGGAGAAATTTGTATTGGATACGGAAATGGAAAGGAAGTCAATGAAGTGATTTAAAAAGAGGAGTTATATGAGTATAATGGGATTAGCAGAAAATTAGCCACACAGCAGAGTTTTGAACAGACTGAAGGGAAGAAACATGACTCAGAGGAAGACCAGCAAGGAGGAAGTTGCAATAATCTAAGTGAGAGTAATTAAAGAGTGGGTATTAGTAGTGTGTTCAGAAAGGAAAAAGAAACAACAGGTTTTTGCAAGTTTTTGTGTGGAGAAGGAGAGGGAAGAGTCAAAGATGACCCCAAGGTTACGGGCTGAGGAAACAGGAAGCAGAAGAGTGTTATCAACAGAGTTAGAGAAAGGAGGAAGGGGGGAGGTGGATTTAGGGGGACAAATAAGAAGTTCAGTTTTGGCCATGTTCAGTTTCAAACAGCAGTGAGACATGAGATAGGAGACAGGAGACAGGAGTAACCTAATAATTAGAGCACTCGCTTGGGAACCAAGAGACCAGGGTTTGATTCCCACTAGCACTCCTTGTGGCCTTGGTCAAGTTACTTAATCCTCCACTGCTCAGAAAAAATCCAAGTTATCAATGTCCCTGTTTAATGTGCATTACCAAGTTTAAGTTACAATGTAAACCACTTTGATTGAAATGATAAAGAGGTTTAAAAAAAACCTGTTAAATAAAAAAATCCAGGCAGTGATGCTAGATAGGCGGATATATGGGCTTGGTGTGTATGAAAGATATCAGGTGTATCTAGATAGATAGATTTGAGAGTCATCAGCATAAAAATGATATTAAAAACCATGGTAAGAAATGAGAACACCAAAGGACTGGGTATAAAGAGAGAAAAGGAGAGGGCCTAGAACAGCCACTTGGGGTACACCAACTGAGAGAGGGATAGCAGAAAAGGAGAAACCACCAGAACAGAAAGAGTGCAGGGAGAGACAAGAAGAAAACCAGGACAGTACAAAGTCTTTAAAACCAAGGGGTATGTTTACCAAACCACATAAACATAGCAGGGATGACATTAAGGCACATTAGGTAACGTTAACCCCATTAAGGGCACCTAACGGGCATTAATGTCACTGTCCATGGTAAGTCCTGCAGGGGGTGGAGAGAGGGTAGAGGGAAGGGCTTAATGCGTGGGGAGAAGCTCCGGCAACACCAATGCAGGGTACTGAAGGGCTGAACAGTACCAGGACTGAAAACCTGCCGTTAGCTGCAGATATGCAGGAGGGTGAAATGATTTTAGCGTCAGCAATGTACAACATAGGCAGGGAGCCCAAGAAAAGTGATATTAGTGATCCATATGCAGCAACAGCATAGTGCCCAAGTATGAAAGGCCACTATGGCGATGGTGCAAATAGGACCTAAGGGGCTGCAGGCGGGACATGTTGTGGGGGGGGGGGGGCAGCTGGGACACAGGGTGGACTAGGCCGTCGCCTAGGTGGCACATAGGAACATGGAAACTGGAAATCTGCAAGACAGCAGCTAACCAAGGCCAAACACAATCCACCTACATCTACCTGGTGCACCCTAGCCAATAGTTGTTAGGGCACTGATCTGACATGCCCCCAGCCATCCCACCCCCATGTGGAAGGGACATAATATTGGTAGGCAGTGATGGGGGGATGTGGGGATGTCCATGTATGCCTCCCCACCCCAGACCCTGCTCCCTAGGCAACCGCCTACCTTGGACTGAGCATTACCAATACCGACAGCATATGGCGAGGCAGCATGGCAGAGGGGGGAGCAGGCTGCTGCTGGAGGGGGCAGTGGCACCTGTCTGCAGTGCATCCAGGCCATGCCCTGTACCAGTATGTGGTGTGCAGTGCAACGGAAAAGGTCTGGCAGAGGAGAAGTAAATGTAGCCCCAGCAACTGCTCTGCTTCTGTGGCAACAGTGTGGTGCAATACACACAGCCAGTGTGTTCCAGAGCACAGTGTCATAGGTTCAGTTCCCAGCTGTGGATCCTGCAGAGCATGTTCTTATATTTTACCCTACAATGCAGATACAACATCAACATGTGCAATCCCCAAAGCAGCAGCCAACAGGGGTGCAAACACCCATACGCACAGGCTACACTATCCAAAGCTCCATGCAGAGTCAGGCTGTTGGCCCCAGCACAGAGCACTACTACTACCTCCTGCACAGTCTGACAATGTCGGCACTGTGATCAGGGTCAGTGTGGCGGGCAGGGTTGCCAACCACCCCTATCTTTACACAATGCTGCAAAAGGTGTGTGTGTGTGTGTATGTATGTATGTCTATCCATTGTTTCGTGGCTGCCTACACCTCACTGGGCCAACAACATCCTGCTATTACCAGCGTTAGCCTGCAAATGTGCAGAATGAGGTGCAAGGTATTGTGGGTATGGCCCAGGCAGGGCAGACTGGGCAGGATGCATCTGCGGAGGGTGTAGGGCAATGGCTTGGGCATTGTAGTGCCCAATCACCACCTGCATGGACAAGGTGGCCACAGTACGTCTTGCTGTTAGGGCACTCTCACACTGACCAAACAATGACCATGGCATGGCTATGTTCCCACATAGTGCTACATAATGTCTGTCTCAGGTGATATATGTGTGCCTCCTGTTCTGGGGGCTAGTCACTGGGGCCTGTGCCATACAACCCAGGTGTGGGTGCACACAGTTCCACTGTGAACATGTAGGTTAGACTGCCTAGCGGAGTGTCCGCGGTTAGGTCGTGCATGGCTGGGCCACCTTGTGTGGTGCAGCAGGTATGGTCTGACTGCACCTGCTGCTGGTGAATGTCAGACCATGGTTGGTGGGTGGGGTACAGCTGTAGTCCTAGAACTGGTTGCTGCACAGGGGCTGGGCAATGGCCAGGTAGTCTACTGTATTGTGCAGTTTTGTGTCATATGTGTATTGCATCTTGCGCATGTTACGGTGAACACACGTGATGTCTGTTTGGGACGTGCGTTGTTGCATGCCATAATCCCCCACATATGCTAGGGTGCCTAGACATATCTCACAAGGCACGTAGAAAGCTCTGTAACATCATGCATGTTATTGTGCGCGTTACATGTCACACGCCCTGCTAGGTGCGTTCTCTGCAACGTGTGTATAACGTAATGCGTGTAGGACATCCTACTGCATGATATTCTAACAGACTCAATGGCCACATGGTGGAATATATTTGCATCATGCTTTTGTGGTTGTTTGCGATAGTGATTGCAGACGTGCGTGGAGCCAACATAGGTTGTGTGTTTGATTCCCGCAAGTTTATTTTCCATTCTTTTCTTGTGTTCTGCTAACCTTACCATACAATGGCTTCATCACTTCTCCACACACCCTTCCTTCTCTTTACTGTACACTGCAGTGTCCCCTCCATGCAGCCTATCCGTCACATGCTAGCTGTTACATATGCTCCCTTTCTTTGGTTTGTTTGGGTAGGCAGGTGGCTCAGTGGTTTGGTACTGGTGTTAATGAGCTGTGTTTGGGCTCTTCAGTGTACCAGTTCAGTTCCTTCTTACTACTTTTTGGATTCCCTGCCCATTCTGCCCTTATACACACACCATCCACACAGCTGGCCCTTCAGACCGACCCCTGGCGCCCTTTCCGTTACCGTTGTTTACTCCTCTGCATGCTGGGTTCACTGCACACCACTTCATGGTGTATGTGCATGTGTTACCTGTGGCTCACGTCCCCATTACAGACTGCAATATCAGCTGCCTGTGGTCTATAGCCTTACACCTATGGCTCCGTTTCTCATGTGGCACCATGTCTGCAAATCTCTCAGTGCGCCTTCTACTGTCAGTGCGCCTTAGATTGCAACCCATTCGGACACACTGCTGCTTCCCGTCAGCTGTGATGTTCACAAGCGGTGGGTCCATGGCGCACTGTACCACGCATTAAGCACCTCGTAACATGCGTTACCTGACACGGCTTGCTTTAACAATGCACTGCCCACCCTTATGGGCATCCGTAACATTACCGGGGAACTTATCGCGGGTAACATTACCGGGGTTTAGTAAACATACCCCCAAGTTAGGACAATGTATCCAGGAGAAGGTGGTGGTCAACAGTGTCAAAAGCAGCAGAAAGGTCAGAAAAATGAGGACTGAGTAAAGGCTTTTGGATTTAGCCAGGAACAAGTCACCATTTCAATAGAATATAAGGGACGAAAGTCAGACTGAAGTGGATCAAGGAGAGCTTGAGAGGAAAGAAGTTCAAGGCAATGGCGGAGAACTGCACATTCAAGAATTTTGCAAATACAGGGAAGAAGGAAGATGAGTCAATAATTAGAGGGACAAGTAGGGTCAAGTGAAGGTTTCTTGATGTGACCAAAGGATGCTTGAAGGCTGCAGGGAAAGTAGCAGTGAAGAACGATAGGTTGAGAATGTGTGTGATGAGATGACAGAGGAGGAGATGGAATTAAGGATATGGGAAGTGATAGGATCAGAGGAACAGGTAGTAAGCTTAGAAGAGAAAAGAAAATGAGAGGTTTCCTCTTCAGAGATCTTAGAAAAGGAAGAAAGGGTAACAGAGATTGAAGGGAAAAGTTGGTATTGAAGAGGGGAAAGAGGGGATGAAGCTGATCTTGAGGCAAATTGAAGTGTAATATTGAGGACCTTGTCATGGAAATAGTCAGCTAGGGTTTGGGCAAAAAGAGAAGGAGGGGTTGGAGGTGGAGGCCTTGAGGACAGAACTGAGAGCAGAGAAGAGATGACGGGGATCAGAGGCAATGGAGTTAGCCTGATGGACATGGTAGTTTTTGCTTGGTGAGAGCTATGGTGGATTGGAAGGAAGCAAGCATGAATCTGAAGTGAAAAAAGTCAGAAAACGAGTGAAATTTGAGCCAAATTTATTTTATTTATTTATTTTATTTAAATGAGCTCAGCTGAGTGAACACGGGAGTAAAGGTAGTGGGTAGTTGAGACAACTATGGCTTAGGTATAGTGCATCTCACAGGACGAAGGACAGGAGGAGCAAGAGTATCCATAGCAGAGGAGAGAGCAGTATTATAGGAAACTATAGCTTCATTAATCAAGTTAGAAGACAAAGAGGAGGGGAGAGGTGATGAAACTATACTGGAGAGAACCATTGGATCGATAGCATTAAGATTCTTAAAAAGGTAGGAGAAGGCTGGGAGAGAATGAGGTGTGGAATGATGATGAAGAGTGAAGCTAAGCAGGTGAGGGTCAGATAAGGGAAGAACTGAGGTACAGAAATTAGAGGGTAAACAAATTATAGAAGAAAACAAGATCAAGGCAATGGCCATGCTGATGAGTGGAGGCAGAAGAGCAAAGCATGAGATTAAATGAGGAAGTAAGGGAAAGGAGTCAGAAGGGTTATCAACATGAATATTAAAGTCACCAGGAATAAAGGAGGGGGAAGGAAGAATCAAGGAAAAAGGAAAGCCATGAGTCAGTCAGTGAGAAAGATGGAGGTTGATTTGTCAGGTGATCTGGAGAAGTAAGGGATTAAAAAGACAGGTGGAATGGACTTCAAAAGAGGAAAAAGAGTAAGACTGAGGTAGAGGGAGGGGTTGAAATTGGCAGAAAGGAGCAAGCAGAAACCTCACACCACCACTGCAGCCGGTGGCACGAGGAGTGTGCAAGAATTGGTAGCCGCCGTGAGAGAGGGCAGAGACTGAAGCAGTATCATCAGGGAGGAGCCAGGTTTCAGTAAGAGCCAGAAGTTGAAGAGTTAGAAATGAAGAGATCATGAGTAAAGGGGAGTTTATTAGCTATGGAATAAGCATTCCATAGGGCACAAGAGAAAGGGAGCGAGGAGGGGGAAAGGAGAGGAATGTGAGTGGTTGAGTGTGGAGCAGGAGTGAGAGAAAGGTCTAGGGGGAGAGGGGCCGGGGTTAGGATTAATGTCACCAGATGAAAGAAGGTGAAGGAGAAGAACAGTGCGTGCTAGAGAGGAGAGGGAAAGGCAGAAACGTGGATGAGGTTGTTTAAGAGAGAAGGGAGAGGGATGAATGAGAAGAAGAAGAAGGTGATGTTCAAGAGCATAGGAAAGGGAGGAAGACAAAATGGGAGGAGAAATGGGAAAGTTAGGGAGAGAGTGATAAGGAGGAGGGGTGGTCTGAGCAGAGAGTGAAGAGGAAGAAGATTAGGGAGTGTCAGAAAAAGAAAGAAAATGTGGTGTGGAGCCATAGGAATGATGGGGATGATGATGGGGGAAGGAGAAAGAGGAGAGGGATGACGGTAAAAAGTAGTTAAAATGTAAAATGTAAAAGCAATTAGATCTAATCAAAACAGTTGAAAAAAACTTACTTTACAAGATAATAAGTTTAAATAAATAAGTTTCTGCACTATTTATGGGCAGTCTATTCTGCTCCTGAATCAGAAAGATGCCAGGTACATAAAAATGGGGACAAGGTTGTTTAAGATACAATCTGGCCTCAGGGCAGGAAGAAGAAAAGGCCAGAGCTGCCTTGGAAGAGAAGACCAAACTACTTACAGACCACAGGATCCACTGTGAGTTATAAGACTGGTGTGGGTCCAAAACAGGACAGCAGATGGAAAGGTAGGCATGTATTTGAGGCCTACCATGTGGTGATGGCCCAGAGCAGCAAGGTTCTGCTTCAGCACATCCCACACACAGAACAGACAAATGTATGCATGAATCCACTGCAGATATTTTTTATTAAAGCCAACAAAAAAAAGCAAGTCAAACCACATTTTTTGCGAGCCTGAACTGAGAAAGTGATCTGCTTTTAATCTGCAGTAAACAGCTTGCAAAATATTTATTCTTATTACACTGAAAGATTTCTTTAGTAATGTAACCACCCCAGCCTCATTAAATGAAACTTCCCTGTACAGCCATTTGTTTTTCATATTAAAATGTAGAGATAGATAAAAATAGGTGCTATATATAGTATCAATTTCATTTGATATCAAATTTCATTTTTTTACCATAATAAACAATGTGTGTATGTGAGCATAAAGAACATTCACATGCTGGTAAAAACAATGTTTGCTCACCTGCTGTGTCGCTGTGCTTGTCTGAACAAGACTTATGTAAAGATTCTCCACTGTTCCGCTATTAGGTTCAGTATTGATTTTACAGGTTAGTTTTATGTATGTGTTGACAGATGTTTTACCCTTCTTTTGTATCTGTTTACAGTAACTGCAACAGCCTCCTTTATAGAGGGGAAAACTACAAAAATTCAACAAATTATGGCCGTATTTATTGTGTGCTTTGTTAATGCACCTATCACCTATTAATGCATTTTGGGATATGTTTACTGAAGTGTGGCAAGTTTTTGCACTTACTGTGTGCTAAGAGTAAAAATTAGATGCATTAAGTGCAAAGGTTTTGTGCAAACAGTTGGAGGCATGTCGAGCAGGCCCCCTGCATTTTGTCACAGTAAAATTCCTTAACACATAAGAACATAAGAAATGCCATATTGGGTCAAACAAAGATCCATCAAGCCCAGTATCCTGTTCCAATCCAGGTCACAAGTACCTGGCAAGTACCCAAAGTCCACGGTTTCCACAATGCTCCTCCTGGGGTAAGCAGTGGATTTCCCGGGTCCTCTTTAATAATGGTTTATGGACCTTTCCTCCAGGAACCTGTCCAAACCTTTTTTAAACCCAGCTACACTAACAGCTTTTACTACATCCTCCGGTAAAGAATTCCAGAGTTTGATTACATATTGAGTGAAAAAATATTTTCTCTTATTAGTCTTAAATGGGTTACATTGTAGCTTCATTTCGTGTCCTCTAGTCTTTCTACTTTTTGATGATGTAAACAACCAATCTACATTAACCTATTACACTTCATTCTGTAATTTATAGACCTCTATCATATCTCCCCTCAGCCATCTCTTTTCCAAGTTGAAGAACCCTAAACTTGTAAGCCTTTCTTCATAGGGCTATCCTTCCATCCCCTTTACCATTTTTGTGGCTCTTCTCTGTACCTTTTCTAATTCCGCTATATCCTTTTTAAGATATGGTGACCAGAATTGCACATAATATTCAAGGTGCGGTCGCACCATGGAATGATACAGAGTGTTAATGTCATGGTAATGTCATTCACAAGTGCACTTACCACCACTCACTGAAGCGACAATGAACACATGGTAATTCCCCCCACACTAATCACAATGTCCAATCCACACCCTCTCTCCATCCCATCATGCGCCAAGCAGGTATTTTTGGATTTTCACCCTGCTGGCTGCTTTTTGTAGAAGGTAGCCATTAACTGGTTAGCACACGCTAAAGTGCATGTTCACCATTAACGCAGTATAGAAAACACGTCCCTTTATTTATTGCAGGTCCATGCAATAGGATCTATTTATTAATAATGCATCTTAATGGTTCTAGCGTATTAAAATATAGCTCTTAGTAAATAGCAAAGAAAACTCCAAGGTGGCTCAGGAATCATTAGTCTGCAGCCATTAGCCTGGAATTCCAACACAGCAACATAGTAAATGATGGCAGATAAAGACCAGTATAGGCCATCTAGTCTGACCAATGAGGTGACTAGAGTTGTATCCACTGCTCCATGCAGGTTACCCCCTCTATGCCTTTGTTTGGGGTTGTAACTGCCGCTCTGTGCAGGTTTCATCCCCTCTCATGTCTTTGTTTGGAGTTAGCCAACAATCAAGTATAAAGTTTAAAAATATGCAAATAGGTGATATAAACAAAATACGACAGTACCAACCATATTTAACCTGATCCGTAAACCAACATTCTATATGGATCATCAGATCACAGCGCTCTTTCATCAGGCCAGAGTGTTTCAGAAACAGCAACAAGACAGGTTATTTATTCAGAAAGTATAGTGAATCTACCTTGTTAATGCATTTAGGGGTATGTTTACTGAATTGAAGTAATTGCTACTGATCAGCACAGGACCATGGTAACCATTACTCTGCGCTAAAGGTGCCAGCATGGTAAAATTCCCACACTACCACTTACTACACAATGGGGTGGCAGTTGGCTATGTGTACCCATGTTAAGTGCAGCTGCTGGTTTAGCACAGCAATGTCCTTCACACTGCATGGGGATATGCCAGGAATCCCCCAAATGGTTAATGTGGGTTGGACACACCTCTTGCCCTAATGTTTTGCAGGTGCCCCCCTTTAGCCACTTTAGTAAATATGCTCTTTAATCTTTTTCACATCGGTTTTGCATGGCTGACTCAATGTGGCATTCTAATCATGATGTCAACCATGCTGAGTGGCACTGAGGGGTTTGCCTACTAATACCCATGCTGGTAACATGCGTGTGAGCTGCATTTGAGCATGGAAGGCCCGCACTAACTCCAGGAGGCATGTATGTTCATCCCCCTGCAGTTAGCATGGGTCCAAGATGCTGCACCATACAAGTCTGCACATGGGTGTACTTAACATCTCCCACTGAGGTAGAACTAAATCCTCCCACACTAAGAGCAGCAAATTATGAAAGTCTGCATTAGCCATGCCTTGCAGTCAATGCCTCTATTCAGCCCATGACCCACATGCAACTCTTTCACATCACAGCCCATTTCCAGTCCCAGCTTCCCCTCCCATCACAGCCCACATGCAACCCGCACAGCACAGGATTTTTTGGTCAGGGGATGTGTATTACTTTTTAATATGGTGCTCAAACTACAGGCTAAACCACATGCTACCGGGTAGTGCACTTTAGTAAACATGTTCTTGAATGTGCCAAAAGCAGACAGACTGCATGAGGTGAATTTTTATGGTCCGAATGGTGGTGGTTTACTTCAGTCCTGCTGACACCTTGAAGAGGAAAGCAGCAGAACTGAAGACAGGTGGTAGGCTGCCTGCAGGTCTGTGCTCTAACCAGAACCTCAGAGCTGTAGGACTCAGGATATAACTACTTTACTTCTGGATGGAGCCAGCCGAACTGCAGACACAGTGGAGCCAGCTACTGATTTGAGGTGGTGAGGAGCTACTCCAGGAATAAGATTCCTTAAATAATAGATCAAGGACTATGAAATGGCAAAGCTGATCCTAATAAACACAGAGGGAAGTTTTATTTTGTTAATGCTTCATTTAGGAACAATCATTTTCTTTGTTTTTAGCTCATATTTTTTCAGTAGTAGCTCAAGGTAAGTTACATTGAGGTTCAGTAGGTATTTCCCAGAGGTTTACAGTGTAATTTTGTGCCTAAGGCAATGGAGGGGTAAGCAACTTATCCAAGGCCACAAGGAGCATCGGTAAGATTGAAACACTGACTTCAGTGATGCTTGGGTTGTTGCTGTAATCGTTAGGCAAATCCTCCACTCTGTGAGCTCCAAAGACAAGAATTTCATTATGAATCAAGTAAACATTTTTGCCTGGAATCCTAAAAGGTTTGTCTTGTACTGGAGGAGTTGTTGACAAGTGAACAGAGAGGCATAAGCCAGGTTACATATGAAACTGCTTTGATTATTTCCTTTCAACTAATTTCTATTCATATCAGGGCCGGCCCGTCCATTGTGCGAGAATGTTGTTCACACAGGGCCCCGCACTTCAGGGGGCCCTGTGCAAATTTCACACTCGCACAAATGGACGGCTTCAGAGGGAGCCAGAGAAGCCCGCGTGACGCCCTGGCTCCCTCTGCATAGCTGCCTGCGTGAAGAGTGTTTTCCCTCACACTTGCAGCTGTTTCTGTGAAGTGCACCAGGGCCGGGATATGCCCTTTAACCTTTCCTGGCATTCAGAGCACTTCACTGAAACAGCCACCAGCATGAGGGAAACCACTCTTCACGCTGGCGGCTGTGCAGAGGGAGCCGGGGCCTCATGTGAGCTTTCCCGGCTCCCTCTGAAGCCCCTTAGACGGCCGCGGGGCTCTTCGGTGGGCGGGGGGGTGGGGGGGAAGTGCTAGGACTGGAAATGGGCTGTGATGAGGAGGACGCTTGGACTGCAAATGGGCTGTGATGAGGGGGAGAAGCTTGGACTGGAAATGGTCTGTGATGGGGAAAGCTTGGAATGCAAATGGGCTGTGATGGGAGGTAAGCTGGGACTGGAAATTGGCTGTGATTGCGGGGCTAGGACTGGAAATGAGCTCATGGGGGGAAGCTTAGACAGGAAATGGGTTGATGGGAGGAGCATGGACTTGAAATGACTGATGGGGGGGCTAGGATTGGAAATAGGCTGATGGGGAGCTGGAATAGGACTGGAAATGGGCTAATGAGGAGCTTGAACTGGAAATGGGCTGATGAGGGGGCTAGGATTGGAAATGGGCTGATGAGGGGGCTAGGATTGGAAATGGGCTGATGGAGGCTGGAATAGGACTGGAAATGGGCTGATGGGGGGAGCTTGGACTGCAAATGGGCTGATGGGGAGCTGGAATAGGACTGGAAATGGGCTGTGATGGGGGTAAGCTTGCACTAGAAATGGGCTGTGATGGGAGGGTAAACTGGGACTGGAAATGGGCTGTGATGGGGGACGAGAACTGGAAATGGGCTGATGGGGGCTGCTAGGACTGCAAATGGGTTGATGGGGATCTGGAATAGGACTGGAAATGGCTGATGGGGAACCTGGACTGGAAATGGGCTGATGGGGGACTAGGATTGAAAATGGGATGATAGGGGCTGGAATAGGACTTGAAATGGGCTGATGGGGGTGCTAGGATTGGAAACTGGATGATGGGGGAATGTGGACTGGAAATGGACTGATGGGGGGCTGGAATAGTACTGGAAATGGGTTGATGGGGAGCTGGAATAGGACTGGAAATGGCTGATGTGGAGCCTAGACTGGAAATGGGCTGTTGGGGGGGGGGGGACTAGGATTGGAAATTGGCTGATGGTGGGAGCTTGGACTGGAAATGGGAAGATGGGGCCTGGAATAGGACTGGAAATAGGCTAATGGGGAGGGCTAAGACTGGAAATGGCTGATGGGGAGCCTAGACTGGTAATGGGCTGTTGGGGGGGGGGCTAGGATTGGAAATTGGTTGATGGGGGAGCTTGGACTGGAAATGGGCTGATGGGGAGCTGGAATAGGACTGGAAATGGCTGATGTAAAGCTTGGACTGAAAATGGGCTGATGGGAGCTGGAATAGGACTGGAAATGGGCTGATGGGGGGAGCTTGGACTGCAAATGGACTGATGGGTTGGAATAGGACTGGAAATGGCTGATGGGGAATAGAACTGGAAATGGGCTAATGCGGGCTGGAATAGGGCTGGAAGTGGGCTGATGGGGAGCTGGAATAGGACTGGAAATGGCTAATGGGGAGCTTAAACTGGAAATGGGCTGATGGGGGGGCTAGAATTGGAAATTGGCTGATGGGAAACTTGGACTGGAAATGGGCTGATGGAGGCTGGAATAGGACTGGAAATGTCTGATGGGGAGCTTTGACTGGGAATGGGCCTATGGGGGGGACTAGGATTGGAAATTGGCTGATGAGGGGAGCTTGGACTAGAAATTTATTTTATTTATTTTATTTACATTCTCTTATATACCGCGCTATTCTGCATCAGTGTGGTTTACATTGAACAAACTGAAATTACATTGAACAGGGCATTATAACTTGGAGATAAAAAATGGGCTGATAGGGGCTGGAACAGGACTGGAAATAGGCTAATGGGGAAGGCTAAGAATGGAAATGGTCTGATGGGGGTGCTTGGACTGAAAATGGGCTGATGGGGAGCTGGAATAGGACTGGAAATGGCTGATGTGGAGCTTGGACTGGAAATGGGCTGATGGGGGGAGCTTGGACTGCAAATGGGCTGATGGGCTGGAATAGGACTGGAAATGGCTAATGGGGGAATAGGACTGGAAATGGGCTGATGAGGGCTGGAAGTGGGCTGATGGGAGCTGGAATAGGGCTAGAAATGGGCTGATGGGGGGCTAAGATTGGAAATTGGCTGATGGGAGAGCTTGGAGTGGAAATGGGCTGATGGAGGGCTGGAATGAGACTGGAAAGAAGCATAAGGGGGGCTAGGACTGGAAAAGGGCTGATGTGGGGGCATGGGAGAATGGGACTAGAAAGGAGCGGATGCTGGGTGGATCTAGAACTAGAAGGGAGCTGATTTTGGGGGAGGACTAGAAGGGGATGGGGAATGAGGATGAAGAGGGGAAAAGATATTTTGTGTGGGAGGGTTGAAAAATCTAAGATTGGGAGAATAAGTGGGGATTGAGAATGGAAGGGTGAAATTTGAGTGGATGATAAAGGAATAAAGAAAGAAATGGGGGAAAGAGCAAAAGGGGAAAGATCAGTATGTTAAAGCAGATATAGAGACAGAATGGAAAAAAATCTAGAAGAGAGAAGAAAGGACAAATGGACAGCTCACAGAAGATACAAAGAAACCAGAAGAAAGTGACTGGACCAATTGCAACTGAAAAATAAAATGCCCAAACAAAAGGTTGAAAAATACTTTTTATTTTGAATTTATTAACTGGAATGTGTCAGGTCTGGGAAATGTGTATCGCTAACATCTTTGCGTTTTTGTTTAGTGCAAGAGGAAATTAATTTATAGTTTTATTTCTCCAGTGTTGTTGTACATTTCATGTTTGGCTTTAGGGGTTCTCAATTTAATTATTATCTTCCTATTTCTAAACTGTGATCCCTTGTACTTTGTATGGTGACGGTCTATGTTCTGCATGTGTAATCAAACTGAGGTATTCTGTTCATGTAGTTTCTATTTGACAGTCTCACTTGTTCTCTTTCCCCCAGTGAGATGTATTGGCATTCTCTGAGATGTATTGGTTTAATATTTGCAGTGTTGCCTTTTTGATAGGTAGGGTTTGGTGCTATGTGAGTCCTAGTAGTGCTGGTATGATACGGTGTGTTTGCTATGGGTTCTAAATGCCAGTATCACTTGATTTCACCCACCTTCATTCCCTACAGGAACCATTAAATCTAGATGAAGGTGGGTGAAATCAAGTGATATTGGGATTTATTAGGGTTGATTTCTGAGGGTGTATAGTTTGGTATTACTTATGGGTTCTAAATGGGCAGTGTTTATAATACTTCCTAATGGGCCTGGCGGTTGGCACTGGAATATAGTAATTTAGAAATCTGGTAGTCTTTCTTTATCCAGATACTCATTAATAGGCATGTTTACTAAAAGTGTATTATGCAAATATTTATGCAAATAAGGCTCCTTATGCAAATGAGGCCCCACAATGAATCTCCCCACATGGCCCCGCACTCCCCTTGGGCCACCTCTGATTCATGTCTCAAACTGTTTCAACACCCACCCACAAAGACAGCCACACCCTTGATCTTATCTTTGCCTCTCCGCTGCCTTTTCCTCACCACACCACCCCTTTCACCTTTGTTATTCCTTGGTCTGACCACCTTCTCTCGACTTTCTATTTTTCTTTTCCCTATCCTCCCCCTCTTCCCCCTGCTCCCCTTCTTCCTAAGCCTTCTTGTACCCTTTCTGGTTCAGCTCCCCATCTCAGTGAAGCCACCTTCACATCCCTGTCATAACTTTGGGGCTCCAACTCTTCACTTGTTGCTCCATCTTCTCCTCTTCACTTGACTCGATAGCATTTCTTCATCCTTCTAGACCCCATCATCTAGCCTCTAAACCATAGTTTCACTCTGACCTTCTTAATCTTTGCCGTCAACTCTGGCATCTTGAATGCCACATGCAGAAATCCTGCTTCAATTCCAATCTAGCCCTCTGGAAAGACTCTTCTTGTTTCAATAGATGCTCACATCACTCCACACATTCCAAATATTTTCAAGATCGTATTTATTCCACCACTAATAAATTCCACCAACTGTTCTCTCTTTGACTCCTTAGCCCCTTCTTCTGTTTCTTCTGCCCCTCCGACTTCCCTGTCCTCAACTGCCTATGCTACTTTCCTGTTCAACAAAATTTCTACTCTTTATTCATCCTTTCTTTCATTCTCTTCCTCTCCTCCTTCCTTCTCTCTTTCTTCCTCTGAATTTCACTCTTTTACATGCATATACTGTCATGTACACAGAAAAATACCTATATAAACATTCCCCCTTGATTAGTAAATAGGCCCCACTGAAAACAATGGGGCTTGGGTAATATAATATGCATTAAGTTGCATTAACCTATGTTAATATGCATTATGTCACCTGGGAACCTCCCCAGTGCCTAGGGCACGAAGGCTTGGTCTGCCTGGGTATTCCAACTTAGAAAGTATGGCAGAGTATTTGTTCTGCACTGCCTTATGGGAGTTGTAGTTCCTTTTACTCTCCAAGAAAGAAGTACTTGTAGTCGAGTGGTTTCAGGCAAATGACAAGGATTTTATTGCCCTTTCCGGGCGGATTAAATGCATGTGAAAACTCAGGACAAAATAGCCATATGCAACTGGCATAAAGAAAACATTCAGGAACTTAGGACAAATAGCTTCTTTAGTTTCCAGCTTCAAAATGTGCAGTGCTCAATATAAACATAAAAGTAACAATCACTTCTTATACAAAAAGAAACACTTTGCTTTTCTTCTGCTGCTTAGACAGCCTTCTTAACAGCCTGGTCAGCAAAGTGATTTAATGTGGTCAGCTAGTGATAACGTGCAGTCCATTTGATCATCTGTTGCATCCTCAATAACAGGCTCTATCTGCATTTCTTCTGAATCACTATCAGCTGGGTGAGTTTGCACACTGCTACACGGCGTTTCAGAATACACTCCCTCTCTGCCTTCCCGAGGCTTCTCTTTATAGCATTCTAATGAGCAGGGTTGTGAAGTACCGTATATATTGGAGTTACCATAAGGAGAGTCCAATACTTCTTGGCAAGGGCAAGGAAAACTTTTATAGCTAGGTTCACCTCTGTATAATTTGTGAAGCCTCCCTTTTGGTTTTAGAAAGGAAGAACTTCTCAGCACTGCTGGGCCAGCAAGGGTTCCAAACACTGGATGTGTTTTCCTGCCTTTTAGATTCTCAGCTTTTTCCTCAGACATGCAAATATCCTCTGGCCAGCACTTCTCTCTCCCTGGAGCTTCTGAGATTTCCCAAACTAGCCTCTCAGGCAGTCTCTCTCTCCAGCTGCCTTCAAGGGATGGCACCGGTCCTGGGCTGCTCCCACCTGGCTTTTGGGCATTGGCTCTCTGAGGCCTTCTTTCTCTGGCTTCCTCCTTCTCCTTTCCTTTCTCCTCCTTTGCCTCTCCCTGGGTCAAATCTAATGACCACTTTTTATATCCCTGCTTCTTAGGGCTCAGCTCCGCCCCTCCCCCAACCAGGCGTTTTCCCTTAACTCCTGAGCTTGGGGATACGTTGCAGCCTGGGCATGTTTGTTCATCTCGTGACTCTCTTTGTTTACGTTTCCCTTGGAAACCCTGAGCCATGTGCTCTGACTGCCTGTCAGTTTCTGAAGCAAATTCCTCTGCTTCGCTTAGCTCCATAGGCTCAGAAGGATCTTCTACATGACAATTAACATGTTAAAAAGTTACTGCAGGCTAATAAATCAGGTAATATTTTTTTAATAAAGAAGATACTGAGGAGAAAATAATAACTCTTTGTTCACCAAATGCAAATCAACAGCTCAACAGTCAGTAGCACTTATCTGGATAGCAACATCTGCTATCCGGATAAGTGTCACTGACTGGGCCCAGGGCCGTAATGGTGGCGAAATGCTCCCTGTGCGACTTGCACATCGGGCGCACGCCCCCCCCCCCCCCGCACCCCATCTAGCCACTTTATGGGGGCGGGAGAGAAGAGGCGCACACCTGATGTGCAAGCCGCCTGCTGCCGGCACGCTAAGCAAGTCCGGTCCCTCCCCGAGAGACCAGACCTGCTTAGTGCCGACGGGAAGACTTCAGGGGCACAAAGGCAGAGAGCCAAAATGCGCCCCTGAAGTCTTTGCGCCCTGTGTGGCCACACCGTTCGCACAGAGCTCGGTACAGTCCTGACTGGGCCTATCCAGATATTTTCAGTGGCACTATTAAGATAGTGCCACTGAAAATATGACTGACTGCTCTGGTACTATCTGTAAAGTACCAGGGCAGAGTATGGACGCATCTAGAGTGGTTCCAGATCTTATCCAGATAGTGGCAACATTCAGTCTGCTATCTGGGTAACTTATCTGGATAAATTAGAACAGGGTAAAGGCTGTCCAGATAAACTATTTGGAGTGTGGACTGAATATTCAGCGCCAACCACTATCCAAACAGTGGTGCTGAATATCTGGATATTTTTTAGCCAAAGTAACTGATGTTTAAAAAAACACTGAACCTTACAACTGAACATGGACCCCCAAAACTCCAGGTTAAATCAACCCCAGTGAATTTGCTCACCTTAACTGAGCTATGATATAAACCATGCAAAAAATATTTTTTCTTTACAGTGCTACTTTGAAAGGGATGATGATAGAGCTGCTGAAAAAAAGCATAAATAAGGATAAACATATGCCTGTATAGCATATTAATCAGTATACAGAGGCTTACAAACTAGTAAACCTTTCCCAATGCATTTCAGCATCAAATATATATGTTCACATCCTGTTTGACTTCTTTAAAAAAAATAATTCCTAAATCTACTTTAATTTACCACCAGTTTGTGACTCTCAAAGGCCTTTCAAAATTCTAATATGGATCCCATTTGGCAAGGGTTTTCTTCCATTTCGTAGAGCAGAGAAAGACTCCATGGGGCATGTTTACTAAAGTCCGCAAATTTGCGCGCCGCAAAATAGCGCACGGCAACGCGCCACTGAAACGCGCATAAACGCGTTTAAACGCCCCGCACACGTGCGTGTCACCCCCGCACAGGTACGCGGCACACCAACGGGCCCCGTACAAGTGCGGGCCCGCAAATGTCCGATAGAGGCGTGGAACGGCTAAAGGAGGGCGGAGGAAGGCTCCGGAGGGACGGGGTCAATGGGTGTAGAGTGGGAGGGGAGAGGGTCCCCGCACAGTATCGGGCCCGAATTTGCATGTAAAAACTACCGCGAGTGTTTAAGTATTTAAAGGGAAGAGAAACCATTTCCGTCAGCAATGTACAGGAAAACCGGGGAAACCAGCAAAACGTGAGCAGTGTGATACATGTGCACAGCACAAAAGTGCACATAAAAATAGGAAATGACCACAACAGAACTATTAAAAATAGTAATTCAGCTGGGGAACAGTGATAGTGATGGGAAAATACAGAAAACACACCCAACAAAGCTCCAGAAAAAAGAAATGAATTTTGGAAGGGTTTACGGAGCAGAGACTCTTCCAAACAACATTTCCTGTTGTGGAGCTGTCCTGGGAGTGTTTGCTATGGTTGCCCATTAATATCACTGTTGCCCAGCGTGGTGATATTGTTTCCCCCAGTTCCCGTGGTCATTTCCGTGGTTGATGTGCACGTTTGTCACCAGACAGGGTGCATATGCCCACAGTAAAATTGCGTAGAGCAGGGTTTGTGACTCCATCCTGCCAGGCTTACTACCTCCAGGGGCTGCACTGTCTCTGTGGCCATAGTGTGGTGCAGCAGACATAGTCAGTACCTCTAGGACCAGAAGGTCAGAGGCTCAAAGCCCAGCTGGGGCACTTGCCAGCCCAGTCCCTATATTTTACCCACCACTAAACACAGATAGCGCAGACACCCCTGTATTGCAGGTGACATAAGCATGGGGAAAACACCCATATTTTACCCAACAACGCACACACACCACAACAATGGGCATTACCCACAGCCAAGTACCCCAAATGCAGTCCCGTACTGCCACATTCCAATCAGGTCACCTGCTTTTTATGGGAGGAGCTCATACAAGCATGTTGGCGGACGAGTACATGTGGTGCAGGGGGCAGTGGCTGCTAGCGACAGAAGACAGAGGCCTAGCTAGCCATGTGCAGGCTGCCACCATCCACTGCAACAGACTGCAACAGACAGGCCCTGCCGGATCCACAGTCATGGACATGCCAGGGAATCCACCCAATCTGTGGCTACACAGTGGTGCAGTGCACACAGACACTGTATGCAAGAGCAGAAGGTCACAGGTTCAAAGCCCAACTGGGGCAACTGCCAATCTTGCCCACATATTTTTCCCCCAAGTAAACAGTGATAGTAAGGGCACACCTTTCCTGGCTTGGACATATGCAATGGCAATACGTCTATCTTTTACCCCACTGAGCAAAGACACCATGAACAGGGCCAGTACCCAGAGCAGAATCACCCAAATGCAGTCCTGGTGGGGCACACACCAGTCAGGTTCCATGATGCCACTCATACAAATGCCTGTGCTGTATATCTATGCACCACACCCATGGTATGTAGATGTAGCTCATGCATATCCATGAGGGACAGCAGGAAAACCAGAACAGTGTGATGCAAACCTGGACTGGAGTTGGGAATCTGTGCCGTAAAGCAGCAGCCATCAAGGGCAGACACACCCACACCCACAGGCCTCATTGGCCAATGTCTCCTGGAGAGGCAGACCATTGGACCCTGCATGCATCTCCCAAAACTAGCACTTGCATAACTTACCAATGTCACCCTACACCTGAGGTATATGGTACACAGCTCTGAGACGTTTGCTAGGAGCACAGGCAGCTAGATATCCATACGTTACGCACATACTGCTAGTTGACCCCATCCGAACAATCTGTTAGGTGTTTGCGGTGCGTGCTCCAGGCCTGGCCTCTGACGGTGTTTACCACCCTGGGGAGTGACCCCCAGCTGTACTGCGTACCATATCCATGCCTTGCCGTGCTCAGGACCGGTTTGGTGGGCAAGGCTAATTACTTCCTCAATAGTAGCACCATGATGGCATAGGTGTGGAAGTGTGTGTCTGGCTATACAGTGGGTGTTAGTTGCAAGCCCCTTCCACAGCCCACACTGCCAGCACTGTTGCCAGTATTGGCCTGCCAATGTGCATAATGAGGTGCAAGGTACCATGGGTATAGCCAGGACAGGGTAGCCTGGCCAGGATGCATCTGCACCGGGCATAGGGCACTGGCAGGGACATTGTAGTGTCTGGCCACCACCTACACAGACAGGGTGGCCAAAGCATGTTCTTCTGGGAGATCACGCTCACCCTGACTGTGCAGTGACCACAGCATGGCTAGGCACCCCCATAGTGCTATACAGTATTTCTCTCAGGTGATAGATATGGGTTTCTATTTGGGGCCCAGTCACTGATTTATCTGCTTGCTGTGTATGCTGGCAGACCAGTTCTGGGTGCATGTGTCTCCATTGGGAACATGCACTATGGACTAACCAGCAGACTGTTTGTAGCTGGTATGTGTCTTGCTGGAATGGCTTGCTGCAGGGGAATATCTGGTGGTGGGGTGCAGCTTACCTTATCCTGGTCCTATGTCTGTCTGCTATTGTGTGTGTGTGGGGTGGGGGTGGTGCTCATTCCTCAGCAGGACTGGGGTTGATGTTGCCCTCTACTGCCACCTTTGCAGGGAGGTACAGTGTGGATCTCTTAGATGGGGGGGACCCATGTTTGCTCTGGGGGAGGAGGAGGCCCTGGTGGGGGTTCCCAGGGGGTGCTGGGCCTGACTGGGATATCCATGGTGTTTGTGCAGAAACTAGCTATCTTACACATTAACACTGCTTTGAAACTCCCGCTTGGCCTCCGTCAGCAATGGAAGGTGTTGTGGACCTGGTCCTGGGCGCCTCATTGCACACTCAGGGTGAGCACAGAACCCGCACGATGTAACGGTGTGTAGCTACTCTGTGCCAGTAAAACACCCGGTCAGTGCCCCCTACCAGGCCGAGGTGCTGTGTGGGTGCACCCGGTCACTCCCCCCAACAGGGCCGAGGTGCTGTGGGGGTGCATTACCCATCTTGTGTCCATCTGTGGACAGCTAATTTGCATGTGCAGTGCATCATGGGTACGTGTGGCCTAACCCTATCCTGTTTACACCTGCAGACTGTCTGTGAGGTGACGTGCAGGCTATCTGCAGCCAGCCAGGGGCTTGCTTACAGCTATGGAGTTGTAGCCCAATGGTTACATCACTCCCTGTGCAATCAGAGGTCATGGGTTCAAACCCACAGTGGGGTTCTGTGATAGGGGTGTCCACAGCATCTTTTTAATTTACTGTACATATGTTGCTGCCAGCAATAACACCCTGAGCGTACTGTACCCATAAGGTGCCTCTGAGGGCGCTTTATGGGGCGCCGTATACGGCACTTTATGGTTGCCATCCATATAGGGTGCACTATACATTATCCTGTGTCGCAACATACATGCTGCCCTATAGGGGACATTCTAGGGTGCCTTGGCGGACGGTGCACTGTCACATGTGCCTTATGGGCTGCCTTATGTTAACATGCTGTGAGCGTGCGTTTTCTAGTTGTTATCACAAAATAAAATTAGTGGGCCTACTACAGCACTCCACAACATAAAACATACTGTCTCTGCTAGTCTTTTTCAATGGGCATTGTGAGGGATTGAACCCCTGGTCCCTGCACCATTGGTCAGTGTCACAACCATTGTGCTGTGGCTCTGTTCCTGTGCTTAAGCAGCAGCGCGCAGCCTTGTAGCCATCGGCGCGCCGTCTTGTGGTGCACAAAATTAGCAGTGCGCCTCCTTCTGCCGCGTAACATTAACAGCGCGCCGCCTTATGCCACCCAACATGGGCATGCCCCTTAAAATAATGCCTCAGCCAGCTGTCTTCAATGGGCACTGTGGGGAATTGAACCCATGATACCTGCACGAGTGGTTAGTGTCTTAACCATTGTGCTATGGCTCCATTCCTACAATTTGCACATCAGCGCGCCACTTATCCCTCCCACTATTGGGCTGCCCCCTCACACATCAGCGTGACGCCTTCTGCCCACAGGCTCGCCGCCTTCTGTTGCCCCATTTTATCAGCGCGCCGCCATCTGCCGCCCACAATGAACAGTGCGCCGCCTCATGCCGTATAAAAAAAGAGTGCGCCGCCTTCTGCCGCCCATAATCAATATACCTCCTACACCACTTTTGCCCATAAAAGTTGATGCCTCAGCTGGTCTTTTTCATTGAGCGCAATGGGAGTTTGAACCCCTGGCCCCTGCACCATAGGTCAGTGTCTTCACCATTGTACTACGGCTCTGTTGTTTGGTTATGCAGCAGCGCCCCGCTTAGCCTTCCCACGCGCTAATGTGGGCCCCGCACATTTGCGCGACGCACACACGTATGGTCCAGTTTTTTTCTTTTTTCTGCCTGGCCCGCCCACTCCTTATATGGCACCAGCACACTAACGGGAACCCGCACAGCAACGGTGTTTAGTAAACATGCCCCCATGAAGTCTAAAAGGAATTATTTACAGTCAAACAAAGCATTATATAACAGTAAACTTTGGTTCAAGAAATATTTAGCACTTTCACACATACAAACTGTATTTCACATAAAATTAATTAACACTTTCATGTGAGGGGAGCCAAATCATAGGTAGCATATTTCAGCAAATACTGCAACATTTTTCTTGCTAAAAATAATTTCCAAATAATTTCCAAGGTGACATATGACTGCAAATGATTTGTTTTCCTTCTTGCATATGATTTTTGTAAATCTGTCTCCTATGTTGTTTTTTATTGAAATTTTCAGCAATAGGAAAAATAAGTCCAAATTTACGTAAACATGACCATGTAAAAATATAAGAATATAGGGGGAATATTCAGCAGCGCTGAAGTCTAACCACAGATATTCAATGCTAAGGCCATATCCGGCCTTGAATATCCAGGTAGCTACAGGTTAGTAACTCTCATGGTGAATAAATAATGCAACTTGCAATCAACCTCGCAAACTGCATTATTCTTCTCCCCAAGAGCATCAAGTAGCTATCACATGCTTCAATGTTCCTGGGCAGCCTTCTTAAAGGAGCCAGAGCTAGGAAATTCATGCATGAAACCTCCCCCCACAGATCAAACCCCCACCCCTGAAGTTACTCTCCTCCCCTTCTGGACCCCTACCTAGATATCCCTCCCAAGAACAGACCCCCAAGACACTCCTACTCCCTAGATTCACCAGGCCTACCTTCACAGTTCTTGGTGTGTAGCAGTACAAGACAGGAGTGAACTCCAGTTGCTCTGTCCTGTCTAGCTCCAGGTTCAAAATGGTACAGGGTGATCCCTAGCGATAGTCTTGTGGTACCACTGCTAGGGGTCCAGCTGCCAAATAAGAGTGAAAAGCCTTTATATGGCAACTTTATCCAAGAAGCAGTATTGCAAAACTTCCACTAAGAATTACATAGCACTGTTCTAAACATGAAGCCAGATGAGGCAGATGAGTGGAGATCACTCCTGCCTGTACCGCCAGACATCAGGGAAGGTAAAGATAGGCCTAGGGGGCCTGATGATCATGTAGGGTTTTTGAAGTAGTAAGTGATCTTCTTCATATGGGATCAGGGGAAGGGGATCTTCTTCCAGGATGGACAGAGGCTTCAGGGTAGTGAGGTATTGACTGGAGGGACAAGGAGTATTTTCGGCAGGGTGGGGTGTGTTGGCTGAGGAGAGAGGGGTTCTGCATGGCATTTAAACCTGCAAGCCCTTTAAAATGGTGCCCAGAAGCACCAGAAGCAAGAATCATACAAAATTATGGAATACTGGTGGAGACCAAAACACATTCATTTCAGAAAAGGAATGTTGAAAATCATGCAGTTAGGAGAGTTTCCTTTGTTAAAATAACTAGATGTGTGGTAGTTTTAATGCTAAGGTGAACAAATATTTGGAATGTGACAATTCCTCTATCAGCAAGTCATTGGATTTAGTGGTGGTACCACCTCAGGGATAATCATAGCTTTAAAGGTTCTTAAACATATTTAAGGGAAGGAGGTGGTCAAATTCACTTTCAGGTTCAGCTGGTTGTTCTCATCAGGAATAGATTCATTAAGGACCTGAAATTAATTAATCTTGGGGTGAACAAAGTCCAATAAATGTATTAGGTATAGTTGCATTAGTACAAGTATCTCCAGCAAACTTAAGTAAGTAAACAACTTAAATAGCTAAACAAAACCTTAAAACAAAGATGCAAACAGCAGTCCAGCAGTGAGATGGGGGCTATCCAGTCTTTTGCATTGAGTGTCACATGTATGATTTTCTCTCAGTTGGTGAGGGGTCTTATGTGTGGACTAGATGCAAGGAGCTCTTTGCTCTCAGGAAATGAGTTTGATCTCTGGAGGCTAGAGCAGCAGACTTGGAGAACATAAGAAAGACAGAGATGTATACAGATGAAATCTACAGAGATGTAGTATTGAAGTTCCACCTCCAAGCTAGCAGCCTCCCTGTTGCCATGGAGGAAAGAGGTCATGTGACAGGACAGCATTACCCTGGTGTGGCAGGAAGTGTTCCTGTAGTTATTTCTTGTCCTCCAGGTAAGGTAAAACCCTCTTGCACTGAGAAGGTTTCTTCAGGGCCATGTGCCCATGAGGGAAGGATTAAGACAGCCATTATGGTTGGCAATTTGATCATTAGGCATGTAGATAGCTGGGTGGCGGGTGGATGTGAGGATCACCTGGCAACATGCCTGCCTGATGCAAAGGTGGCAGATCTCACATGCCATCTAGGAAAGGTTTTAGATAGCATTGGGGAGAAGTATGCTGTCTTGGTACATGTTGGTACAAATGACATAGGAAAGTGTGGGAGGGAGGTTCTGGAGGCCAAATTTAGGATTTTAGGGAGGAAACTGAAATCCAGAACTTCTAGCATAGCATTTTCTGAAATGCTACCTGTTCCACGCGCAGGACCCAAAAGGTAGGCAGAGCTCCAAAGTCTCAATGTATAGCAGCCAGACAGCAACTGATGAGGGCCCAACATGGCATGAGAGAGTTTATCACAGTGTCACAGGGGATAGTACCCAGCAGGTACCTCCAAGGGTACAGAACATTGGCAGGCGGTGTTGGGGGGAAGCGTGGACGTCTATGTAGGCACCCCTACCCCAGAACACGCACCATAGATGGCCTGAGACTGCGCTCCACCAGCACCACCAGCAGAAGGGCATGTCAGCAGGGTGGCAGAGGGGCACTGGTGGTGGAGGGGGCAGTGGCAGCTGCCCAGAGCAGACCATGGCCTAGCCCTGTGTAGGTGGGTGCCATGCACTGCAGCAGACAGGCCCAGTCTGATGAACAGTCATGGTATCCCCAGGGAATGTACTGTCTCTGTAGCAACATGGTGGTGCAGTGCACCCAGCCAGTGTGTTCAGGAGCAGAAGGTTACAGGTTCAAGTCCCAGCTGTGGTTCCTGCCAACCCAGCCCCCATTTTTTACCCACTACTAAAACGTGCTAATAGAGACAGAACCTTTATTGCAGATGATGTAAACATGCCCAAAACATCTACATTTTACCCTACAGAGCACAGACACCATAAACAGGCGCATTACCTAGAGCAGAGTCTCCCAAATGCAGTTCTGGAGGGCCAAACACCATTCAGGTTCCATGCTGCCTCTAATAAAGATGCCTGTGCTGTATATCTATGCACCGCCCCCATGGTATGCAGATGTATCTCATGCATATTTATAAGGGACAGCATGAAAACCCGAACAGTGTTTGGCACACCAGGACTGGAGTTGGAAACCTCTGCCGTAAAGCAGCAGCCAACAGGTGCAGACACACCCACACCCACAGGCTCCATTAGCCAATGACTCCTGGAGAGGCAGGACATTGGGCCCTGCGTGCATCTCCCAATACTAGCACTTGCATACCGTAGCAATGCCACCCTAAACCTGGGAATATGGTACACAGCTATCAAAATGTAGCTATGATTACTGGCAGATAGCAATTCCTACATTAAGCACAATTGGCTGATTGAGCTGCATCATAGCAATCTTTCTGATGTCTGTGGAGTGTGCCTCAGGTCTGGTGTCTGACAGAGTGACCCCAACAGTATTGCGTACCATAGCCATGCCTGCACTGTGCCCAGGACTGGTGTGGTGGCCAGGGCTGCCAAACACCTCTATAGTATATCTACGTGAATCCCCCCAAAAAAACAAAATCCCTCACAAACTTATCTTAAACAAAATAAAACTGCATTATAACCTATATTATATTTTTTTGTCGGCGCATGTCGAGGGAGGGCTAGAACTGAGCGTCCAGCCCCCTCCAGACGACAGACTTCTTTTATTCAAAGTTAAAGGTTTCCCAAACCGTTTGACAAACACTTATCTGATTGTCTATGTAACGATGCTCTGTTTGTCTGTGTAACGATACTCTTTAGCAATATCGCAAATCCTGCAGTTGCTCTGACTTCATGGAATTTTGCACGACGTGCACGTTTCGGGATGGACCCTGTCTCAAGTGCATTTCAAACCAGATGATAAACGGCAACTGTAGCGTGAAAATGCCGTCTCTGCGGCCAGGATTTTTCATTTAAAAATGGCGTCTTCTTTTAGCATATATCAAGAGGGAACCTTCCAATCAGGAAGCAGGGATCTTCCCACATAGAGGGAATCCCTGCTCGGATTGGATCATATGATGATTACATCAACATGCTCTCCCATTCGATTTCGCGGTTAAGGCCATTCGGGGTCACAGAGTCCAAGGTGAAAATCCAACGTTGTTCTAGATGTTGAAGTTTGGCTTCCTGATTACCACCGCGAGGGTCCAAAGGAACGTGATCTATCACCGTCCAGTGGAGATCGTCAAATGTATGGTTGTTCTCCAAACAATGAACTACTATTGGTGCGGAAAGAAGTCCACAACGAAGACGGGATGCATGTTCAGATAGTCTTCTCTTAACTGGACGAATAGTCCTACCCACATATATTAAATCACAAGGGCAAAATAACATGTACACCACAAAATCAGATGTACACGTGGTATGCCATCTACGTATATAAGATCGGCATAGGTGCGGGAGTGTGTGTCTGTCTATCCAGTGTGTGTTGGCTGCAAACACCCTCCACAGCCCACACTGCCAGCACTGTTGCCAATATTGGCCTTCCAATGTGCATAATGAGGAGCAAGGTACCATGGGTATAGCCCGGACAGGGTGGCCTGGCCAGGATGCATCTGCACAGGGCATAGGGCAATGGCTGGGACATTGTAGTGCCCGGCCACCACCTGCACAGACAGGGTAGCCACAGCATGTTCTGCTGGGAGATCACTCTCACCCTGACTGAGCAGTGACCACGGCATTGCTAGGTTCCCCCATAGCGCTATGTAGTATTTTTTTCATGTTATATTTATGGGTTCCTTTTTGGGGCCCAGTCACTGACTTATCTGCTTGGTGTGTATGCTGACATCCCAGTTCTGGGTGCATGCATTTCCACCAGGAACATGCACTATGGACTAGCTAGCAGACTGTCTGCAGCTGGTATGTGTCTTGCTGGAACACCTTGCAGGGTGCAGTGGCTGAAGACTTGCTTCAGGAGAATATCAGATAGTGGTGGGGGGCAGCTGAGCATATCCAGGCCTAATGTCTGTCTGCTATTGCTTTATGGATGTGTACAGAGCTGCATTGACTGCCCTGTAGGGTGTCTGTTCCCAAGCAGGGCCTGGGTTGATAGTCCCCTCCACTGCCACCGTTGCAGGGAGATAGAATATGGATCTGTTGGAGGAAGACCCTGTTTACCACCCTCAGCCCCAGAGATGGGGGGGTGGTACATAATCCTCCTATGGGTCCATAAGGGCTAAACCTTGACTGAGAAATACAGATGTATCCAAGGTGTGCCTGCAGACACTACCTATCTCACACATTAGCTCTGCTGCGGTCCTGCAACATGGCCTATTTCTGCTGTGGACCTGGAGCTGGGCGCCCCACCTCACCCTCAGGGTGAGTACAGTACCTGCACAATGTGACGGTGTGTAGCTACTCTGTGCCAGTGCCACACACGGTCAGTTCCCCATACCAGGCCGAGGTGCTGTGGGGGTACATACCACATCTTGTGATCATCTGTAGACTGCTGATTTGCATGTGCAGTGCATCATGGGTATGGGTGGGTTAACCCTATCCCGGTGACCACAGCAGACTGTTTGTGTGGTGACATGCAGTCCTTCTGCAGCCAGCCAGGGGCTTGCTAGCAGCTATGAAACTGTAGCCCACTGGTTACTTCACTGCTTGTGGAGCCAGAGGTCATGGGTTCAAACCCACAGTGGGGTTATTTGATAGGGCTGTCCAAAGCATTGTCTATTTTTAACGTACATTAGTGCTGCCAGCAAAACACCCTCAGGGTACTGTAACCATAAGGTGCCTCAGAAGGTGCCTTATAGGGCACCCTATAAAGCGCCTTCTGAGGCACCTTATGGTTACTGTCCCTATACGGTGCCTTATAAGGTGTCCTATGGAGCGTCTTATAGGGTGCCCTATAGGGGACATTATAGGGTGCTGTGGCGGATAGTGCACTTTAGAATGTGCCCTATGGCGTGCCTTATAGGGTGCCTTATGCGGCACCTTAGGTTACGGCACGTGAGGGTATGTTTGCTGGCAGCAATAATTAAAATACAAATAAAATGCCTCAGGAAACAATACTTACATGTCAAAGCTGATGCCTCAGACAGCCTTATGCATTAGGCACACTGGGGGATCAAGCTCATAACCCCTGCATTATCAGTCAGTGTATTAACCATTGTGCTACACCTCTGTTTCTATGTTTGCATGTCTGGGCGCCTACTTAAGATTACCGCGCATTAACGTGCTTAGCGGCACTTTGCCCGACAATGTGTGCAGCAGTGCGCATTATCGCGCGATAATCCCGTTTTGCTACTTTAAGACTGAAACGCCCACTCCTTTTATGGCAGCCTGCACACTATCGCCGGGCGCACGTTAAGACAGTTTAGTAAACATACCCCTATAAGTATGACTAATATGAAAATTTTGAAGAATCGAAGCATAAATCAGTCTAAAGTAATCCATACACTATAGGCAGAGAGAAATGAGATACTGCAATTATTGACAATACAAATAAAAGGAAAGAGAAGGAGGAGGAAGGAAGTAAATTTTCATATTTAAAAATCTGGTGTCCCATTGTGCACTTTTATGGGATTGTTGTGGAAAGGGTGGTGTTGGGATTATTGTAATTTAATTATCAAAATCTCAGGAGGAGGCGGGCAAGACTGAAAGTTTACCTAGGGTACCTTTGCACTAGCCCTGATGAAAACATTGAAAAATGAAAGCGTAAATTGGAGTTAAAAGTGATTCATGCTCCTTAGGAAAAGAGAAATAAGATACTGCAATTATTGACAGTAAGAAAACAAGGAAAGGATGGAGGAGGGAAGAATGTAGTGGAAATATGGAATCTGGGAAAACTGAAAAAGCACTCAGTCTGAAACAACTGTAACAAAGTGCAGCATCTTTTCAGAAATAAAGTGATGAATGTGAGGATGAGAAAAGGGGTACTTGAGCATCATGAATGATAGATTCTGATCTATAAATAGCTGCACCAGTAAGTAGGCTCAAAAGAGGAAAGGTAAATGGTCGATGATATATTTTAAAGGGATATATAAATTTCAAATGTAAAAAGTACATTAGACTCAAATATTCACTTGTTGTGATCAGCAAGGTAGATGAAACTCAGGAAAATGTAGAACTAGGGAATCCAATGGTAGAAAGAAATGAGAGAAGAAGCCACTTTTCATTCATATCAAAGGTAATGGGCAATTCAAGAGAAAACATTATATATAATAATCAAGGTTCTTTGGCAAGCAGAAGTGAATTTGAAGCAAAATTGAAAGGGATGGATCTATGGAATACCAAAAATGAAGCATGAATAAGAGTGGATTTGAAAGACAGTGTGCAGCTAATCATTTAAAATGCATAGGAAAGCAACATATTTAAAGGTATATTTTAGAAAGACTTTGCATGTGGTTGCTGAGACGTTCAAGTGAAAACATCTGTGATTCAATGTCAATTTTAAAAGAGAGGGTGCACATATATAAGTCCTTTCTAAAGTCAACATATTTCCACCCCTCATACTAGATGTGTTTGTTGCACCAAACCAGGAAACACAGGCACACACAGGGATGGGCATCAATGTTCAGCAGGAGGTGCTCTTTTATAAACTGCATGTGTGAAAAATAACAATGGAAACCCGGTGACTTGTTTATGTTTATGTTTATTACATTTGATATACTGCCTTTCAAACAAACAATCAAGGCGGTTTATAATTGGTAATGAAAAAGATGGCCACTGGCCATGAAAAGGAAAGGAAATTACAATCTCAGACAGGACAGCAAAAGATAAAAGCCAAACATAACCAGACAAGACAAACGAAAACACAACAGAGGGAGAGAGAGGGGTACCAGACAGGTGGGGGTTACATGGCTGAATGAGACTATCTGGCTGAATGAGACTATCTGGTGATACATAACGGACAAAGGACAATGACGCAAATAAATAACACATGTGAGAATGGTACTGAGACAGGTATGCTATCAGGTGGGAGGGGGGAGGTCAAAAGCAATAGAGAAGAGGTAGGTTTTCAGATGGGCTTTGAATTTCTTGTGGTTCTCTTCCAGTCTAAGGTTGAGGGGTAAGGAATTCCAGTGCGCAGGACCAGCAAAGAAGAAAGCAGAATTACGAGTGACTTGGAGGTGGGCACGTGCAGGGGACGGGAGATGTAGGCGATTAATGTGAAGAGATCGACTGGGAGTGTGGAACTGAATGAGATCAAATAGGTACTGGGGAGTATGGGAATAAATGATCTGATGGAGCAACGTAAGAAGCTTGTACCTAATGCGGTAGATCAGAGGAAGCCAGTGAAGATTTATAAAGAGAGGGGTGACATGATCCCAACGTGCAGAATGAGAGATGATGCGTGCCGCTGTGTTTTGTACATGCTGCAACCTGCGCAAGTGAAGTTGGGGGACACCAGTGAGAAGAGAGTTGCAGAAGTCGAGACGTGAAATTACCAGAGACATCATAAGGGTGGTGAGGGCCTGAGGAGTTAAAGGATGAATGGCGCAAATCTGCCGAAGGAAGAAGAAGGAAGTCTTAACAACTTGAGAAACATGGTCCTGAAAGGAGCGATTAGAATCCAAGATTATACCTAAATAACGAAAAGAACCTGAAAAAGAAGGAGCGGCCAGAGGAGGGGGATTTCCATGTGTAAACCAGATAGCGAGTGTTTTGGAAACATTCAAGTGGAGACAGTTACTGACGAGCCAGTCAGCTACAGCTGAAAGACAAGAATCAAGGGGAGAAAGGTCTGGGCAGAGTGAGGAAGTGTGATGTATGAGAATGATATCGTCAGTGTAATAAAAAGCGGAAATACCAAACTGTTGAATCAGTAGTGCAAGTGGGGCCATAAAAACTTTGAACAAAAGTGGAGCTAAGACAGAGCCCTGGGGAACACCACAGTTTAGGGGGAGAGGATCAGAGGGGGTATCCAGAGAAGAGGAGGGAAGAACACTATAGGATCGAGCGAAGAGATAGAAGTGGAACCACCTGAAAACTGTGCTGTGAAGGCCGGCTTCCAAAAAGGCGAGACAGAAGAAGGGAGTATGTGCATGCCAGTATTTCGGAATGTGCATGTGTAAATGTCATGGCCATTTTGCAAACCTAAACATCCTGCCGCTCTTCACCATTTATAGATAAATCAATGTTAAGTGAAGTAAACAATCATCATGGAATTAAGGGGAATGTCTCCCTTATTCCTTCCCTGTTTAGGTTTTATCAAAACTAGCACTTTCAAAATACCTAAAAGTGCCAGGGGGCTGGTGTAAATAAAAACATGGATAATTTCCATAACCTATGTGCAATCCCTATATGAAATCGAAGATACATGTATATTTTGTCACTGCATCTAAACCACATCCCCAGCATACCCTCGTGTTACTTAGACATGAACGAAGCATGTGTAAAATCGGAGCTTTCAAAATGGCCATTTGGCCGTGGATGTGATTTGCATATTTAGCTGTTCATATTCACATGTGCAAATCATTCTAAAAAAACCTTTTAAGGAACGGGAAAAGGAACTGACCCATAGCTTTGTGATGGTCCTAATCAGGCATCCCATCATTTGGAACTTTAAGCTTTGTCCAGCTGTTATAGCTGTAGAAGTGGGACTGACAGGTGTGCAAGGCTAAAGTGACCACAATCTAAAGAAGACAATGAAGAAATATTTTCACCACAGCATTCTATTCAGCATATACACAATAATGATCTTTGATAGCCAAGAGTGATCATCACATGGGTTTGAAGTGGACGGGGAAGAAATGAACTAAGAAAGTAGATAAGCAATAGGCGATGGTGTTAAGGAGGTAATGAAAACTCAGCACCCCAGTCTATTGGGATCTCACCTTCCATAATGGGCTGTAAAGTTCCCAAAGTATAGATATCGGGGACCTTAAAGACCAGTGCAACTAGCCTAAATTGAATTCTATACTTAAGTGGCAAGAAGTGAAGGGCCTGCAAAGAAGGCATAATGTGATTGTAAATCTAACCCCTATCAATACGATTGCTGAAATCTGGTTCACCAGGATAGATTTCCGATATGAATAGAAAAGGCCATAACAGAAAATTGTACACTGAAGGGGCTAAAATTTGCTGCACAACCATTCTAAAATTTGTGAGTTCAAGAAATGATTTCACACTAAAAAAAAAAGCTTTAAAAAAGATAACAAGCTCCCTTATCTGGGATGAAATGTGAGCCTGGAGTACATTATTATCCCTGAACAGTGAACTTTTTGCAAAATAGGCACCTTCCGATCTCCCATTTCCAGGATGGATGGAAATTGTATGTACAAGGCTCGATGGGTAATCAAGGTTTCTGTTTTAAAGAGGTTTAATTGCAGTCCCTAGGTAGATAACCATAAAGAAACTTTGTTTATACAATTGGCCATATAAAGAGATTTCTAGTATATAGCGTAATAACATCCATATAACAGCAATACTCAGTATGCAAAGATTATAATAAACCACAAAACAGGCAAAGGTAAATATTAAAAAATATAGCCAAAAGGGTTGATCCCCATGTTATTTAAACCATTTGGACTGATGCTCACCTATGATGACACATTGTTCTTGATCCAACAAACAGGACTGAAACCATTTGAATACTGGCATACCTATGCCAAATGCTGAAAAGCAACACAGAAGGATTTCATGGACCACTAAGTCAAATGTTGATGAAACATATAAAAATAAAGCTAGCACCTTATGGCCCTTACCCAAGGCAGTCAGCCACTAGCTAACACAAAGGCTAATAACTCTGTACTATACTCTACACACCCCAAACTACAACTGATCAGAAACTGACTTTGTGAAAAATCTTCAAGGTGATCAAGAATAACATTCTCTGTCAGTTTAGTCAAGAAAGTAAACTATAGATAGGCCCGAAATTAGACAAGATTGATTAGTCTGAGCCAGCTTTGTGCCCCACAGATCTCCAGGAAATACCATTCTCACTTCTCAGCTCCCCAACACACTCCTTGAAATAGAGACTCCTCTGAGACCATCATGGATCTCTCATTTAAGCTATACTGAGCTCCTAAGACCCAAAAGGTTGCCTATCCCTAAACAGGGGCGGCCCAAGGGGGGTGCGGGGCCATGTGCGGAGACTCGGTGCGGGGCCTCATTTGCATAAGTGGTCTTATTTGCATAAATATTTGCATAATGTTACCATTCACTAACTTTTAGTAAACATGTCTCTTAATGAGTGTATGGATAAAGAAAGACTACAAGATTTCTACATTACTATAATCCAGTGCCAACCGCCAGGCACATTAGGAACTACTACAAACGCTGCCCATTTAGAACCCATAGCAAACCCGCCGTATCCTGACAGCATTACCAGGACTCACAAAGCACCATACCCTACCTATCAAAAGGCAACACTGCAAATATTAAACCAATACATTTCAGAGAATACTGGGGAAAGAGAAAAAGTGGCAACGTCAAATAGGAATTACATAAACAGAATACCTCAGCTCAGTTACACATGCAGAACATAGACCATCACCAAACAAGGAATCACAATTTAGAAACAGGAAGGCAATAATTAAACTGGGAACCCCAAAAGCCAAACTTGGAATGTACAACAACACTGTAGAAATAAAACTATAAATTAATTTCCTCTTGTACCAAACAAAGTGCAGATGTTAATGATGCACATTTCCCAGAGCTGACATATTCCAGTTAATAAATTCAAAATAAAGAGATATCTTTCTACTTTTTGTGCATTTTTTTTTCAGTTGCAATTGGTCCAGCCACTTTCTTATGGTTTCTTCATGTTTTCTGCTAACTCTCCATCGTCTGCTGTCCATTTGTCCTTTCTTCTCTCTTCTAGTTTTTTTTTCCATTCTCTCTCTCTACATCTGCTTTAACATACTAATCTTTCTCCTTTTGCTCTTTCCTCATTCCTATTTCATCCACACAAATTTTACCCCTCCATCCTCAATCCCCAATTACTCTCCCAATACCTGGCGAATTGTAGATTTTTCATCCCTCCTACACAAAATATTTTTCCCCTCTCCATTTTAATCTCCCAGCCCCATCCCATTCTAATCCTCCCCCAACATCAGCTCCCTTCTAGTTCCAGTCTCACCCAGCATCCATTCCCTTCTAGTCCCTGCATCAGCCCATTTCCAGTCCTAGCCCCCCATCAGCCCATTTCCAGTCCTAGCTCCCCCATCCATTTCCAGTCCAAGTCCCTTCATCAGCTCATTTCCAATCCTAGCCCCCCCCTCATCAGCCCATTTCTAGTCATTTCCTAGCCCCACCATCAGCCCATGTCAAATCATAGCTCCCCTCCACTCAGCCCAATTCCAGTCCAAGCCCCCCCCCCATGAGCCTAGTTCCAGTTCTAGCCCCTCCATGAGTCCATTTCAATTCAAGCCCCCACCACAGCCCATTTCCAATCTTAGCTCCCCCCAACAGCCCATTTCCAGTCCTATCCTAGCTGTTCCATCAGCCCATTTTCAGTCCTAGCTCCCTTCCCTCACAGCCCATTTCCATTCCAAGCCCCCTCCCCATCAGCTATTTGCAGTTCAAGTCTCCCCTTCCACTCAGCCCACTTCCAGTCCTAGCAACCCCCCAACCCATTACCAGTCCTAGCCCCCCGTCAATCAACTTCCAGTCCTAACCCCCATCACCCCATTTTCAGTTTAAGCCCCCCTATAACCCATTACCAGTCCTAACCCCCCATCAGCCCATTTCCAGTCAGCCCCCCATAGCCCATTGCCAGTCCTAACCCCCCCCATCAGCCCACAGCCCATTACCAGTCCTAACCACATCAGCCCACCTCAAGTCCTAACCCCTCCCCATCAGCCCATTTCCTGTCCTAGCCCCCCATAACCCATTATCAGTCCTACCCCCCCCATCAGCCCACTACCAGTCTTAACCCCCCCCATAGCCCATTACCAGTCCTAACCCCCCCATCGCCCATTACCAGTCCTAACCCCCCCATCAGCCCACTACCAGTCCTAACCCCCCCATCAGCCCACTACCAGTCTTAACCCCCCCATAGCCCATTACCAGTCTTAACCCCCCCCATAGCCCATTGCCAGCCCTCATCAGCCCACAGCCCATTGATATTATTAACCCCCCCACAGCCCACTGCCAGACTTAACCCCCCCACAGCCCAGTGCTAGTCTTAACCCCCCTCCCTAGCCCACTGCCAGTCTTAACCCCCCCCATAGCCCACTGCCAGTCTTAACCCCCCTCCCCAGCCCATTGCCAGTCTTAACCCCCCCTCCCTAGCCCATTGCCAGTCTTAACCCCTCTCCCTCCCTCCCTAGCCCATTGCCAGTCTTAACCCCCCTCCCTCCCTCCCTCCCTAGCCCATTGCCAGTTTTAAACCCCTCCCTCCCTCCCTAGCCCATTGCCAGTCTTAACCACCCATAGCCCACTGCCAGTCTTAACCCCCCGCCCCAGCCCAGTGCCAGTCTTAACCCCCCTTCCCTAGCCCCTTGCCAGTCTTAACCCCTCTCCCTCCCTCCCTAGCCCATTGCCAGTTTTAACCCCCCCTCCCTCCCTCCCTAGCCCATTGCCAGTCTTAACCCCCCATAGCCCACTGCCAGTCTTAATCCCCCCCTCCCCAGCCCATTGCCAGTCTTAACCCCCCCTCCCTAGCCCACTGCCAGTCTTAACCCCCCCATAGCCCACTGCCAGTCTTAACCCCCCTCCCCAGCCCATTGCCAGTCTTAACCCCCCCCTCTCTAGCCCATTGCCAGTCTCAACCCCCCCCTCCCTCCCTCCCTAGCCCATTGCCAGTCTTAACCCCCTCCCTCCCTAGCCCATTGCCAGTCTTAACCCCCCTCCCTCCCTCCCTAGCCCATTGCCAGTCTCAACCCCCCTCCCTCCCTAGCCCATTGCCAGTCTTAACCCCCCTCCCTCCCTCCCTAGCCCATTGCCAGTCTTAACCCCTCCCTCCCTCCCTCCCTCGCCCACTGCCAGTTTTAACCCCCCCATAGCCCATTGCCAGTCTTAACCCCCCATAGCCCACTGCCAGTCTTAACCCCCCTCCCCAGCCCATTGCCAGTCTTAACCCCCTCCCTAGCCCCCTGCCAGTCTCAACCCTACTCCCTCCCTAGCCCATTGCCAGTCTTTAACCCACTCACTCCCTAGTCCACTGCCTGTCTTAACCCCCCCTCCCCAGCCCATTGCCAGTCTTAACCCCCCTCCCCAGCCCATTGCCAGTCTCAACCCCCCTCCCTCCCTAGCCCATTGCCAGTCTCAACCCCCCTCCCTCCCTAGCCCATTGCCAGTCTTAACTCCCCTCCCTCCCTCCCTAGCCCACTGCCAGTCTTAACCCCCCCATAGCCCATTGCCAGTCTAATCCCTCCATAGCCATCTGCCAGTCTTAACCCCCCTCCCCAGCCCATTGCCAGTCTTAACCCTCCATAGCCATCTGCAAGTCTTACCCCCCCTCCCATAGCCCACTGCCAGTCTTAACCCCCTTTCCCCAGCCCATTGCCAGTCTCAACCCCCCTCCCTCCCTAGCCCATTGCCAGTCTCAACCCCCCTCCCTCCCTAGCCCATTGCCAGTCCTACCCGCCCCCCCTTGGCTCATGGCAATTAAAAAAAAGAAAAAAAGCTGGCCGCTGCGGCATGGAGTGTCCCGCGGAGCTCCCTCTGCCCGGCGGAACTCTCCCGGTGCGGCTGAGCCCCTCTCTGCCGGCTTGCAGATACGCGAAGGGAGAGAGTCTCCCTTGCGTCTCTGTTAAGCTCGCAGGGGCTGATGGGAAGCAGGGGCTGATGGGAAATTTCCCATCTGCCCCTGCGGGCTTAACAAAGACGCGAGGGAGACTCTCTCCCTTCGTGTATCTGCAAGCCGGCAGAGAGGGGCTCAGCCGCACCGGGAGAGTTCCGCCGGGCAGAGGGAGCCCCGCGGGACACTCCATGCCGCAGCGGCCAGCTTTTTTTTTTTTTTAATTCAATTAAGAAAAAGCAGAATGTTCTTTGTGCGGGGCCCCCCGAAGCGCGGGGCCCTGTGCAAAAAACATTCTTGCTCAATGGACGGGCCGGCCCTGTCCCTAAAGTAAGTGCGGTGTTATCCCCCCCCCCCCCCACACACACACACAAGGTGCTGCTGGAATCTGTTGCCACTGCTCTTTTCTCTATGTGCAGAAGGAATCATTCACTTCAATTATCGTTTTCTTTCCATGACTGTTTAACCCTTTCGCGTCCACATAATTTTTTTGTAACTGCTAATTTTTTTCTGTTTTTTTTATTATGATTTGAGCTAAATGATGCAGAATATAAAGATTTTTTGAAAAAAATGTATTTCTAAGAAACAATATTTACTGTTGCCATATGGCAACTACGGTCCTGAATGGCTGAAAATTAAAAACAGTCTTTGCGTCGGTTTCATTTACTGCTGGGTGTGATAGTTTAAATAACAGGTTTTTTTCAGATGTCAAGCACAGATACACATCACATTTCGCACACAGTGTGCGGAATTTTTGGAAATATAGAATCCAGTGAAAATTTTGGGGGAAAATTTGAAGGTTGCCATATGGCAACAACAGCCATGAAAGGGTTAAACAATGACCCGGCAGTGAATCAATTTATTTTGAAGAGTTATGGTGAGTGAATGATCAGAGGTACAGGTATTGACAGGATTGGTTTTAAAGTACTATGAAGAGGGAATCACTGATTTCTTTCAAGAGCACTGTAGACAGTGAGAGTTTAAATGGTATGGTATTGATGGGGACTGTTAAATAATGTCCCAAGAATCCCCATGTGGCATCCATTTTCAAATCCAATTCTCTGATAACACTGATGCAAACTGCTGTACCACAGTCAATTTTTTTTATTGATTTGTAGAAAGTGTATTAGATAGTTTTGTAAATTAGAATTTTTCTGCAGAACCTTGTGCTCAGTTCTTTAAAATTTATCAAAATAACATGTATAATCCAATGAGAGTGACTTAACATCACTTCTACACAAAAGCAAAAAAAAAATTTGCTATTTGTATATAGATGGAAACAGGAATAGAAAGAGATGAGCTTCTTGGAAGCTGTGTTTCTTAGCCTTGCATACTAAAAGAGAAGTAAGTTGGGAAGCATAAAATCTGTAATTTAATAACATAAGAAAGCCATACTGAGTCAGATCAAGGCCTATTGAAGCGAGTATGCTGTCTCCAACAATGGTTAGTCTGGGTCACAAATAACTAGCAGATCCCAAAAATTACCAGGTGGCAAAAGCCTGAAGGATGCTGGGTTGCATATAGAGAAGAATTACCAGCAGAAAGGAAGAGGTACTAATGCCGTTGTACAAGTCGCTGGTGAGGCCTCACTTGGAATATTGTGTTCAGTTTTGGAGACCATATCTCACAAAGGATATAAAAAGGCTGGAAGCAGTTCAGAGGAAGGCAACCAAAATGATTTGGAGCCTGCGTCAGAAGACTTATGAGAAGAGACTTGAAGACCTAAATATATATACTCTGAAGGAGAGGTGGAACAGGGGAGATATGATTCAGACCTTTAAATAGTTAAAGAGTATTAATGGACAAACAAACCTCTTCCAAAGACGGCGAAGCTATAAAACTAGAGGGCATAACATGAAGCTGCAAGGGGGTAAACTGAAAGGCAATATCAGGAAATACTTTTTCACTGAAAGGGTGGTGGATGCTTGGAATGCCCTCCTGATGGAAGTGGTGGGGGCAAATAGTGACAGAATTCAAAATGGCATGGGACAGACACAGTGAATTCCTTTATAGCAACAGGATAAAATCAAAATAAGCATAACTATCTCTTATGCCTGAACAAATAGGGGTGACCTACACGAAGCGGTGGGTATACCCCTAAACAAAGGCATGAGGAGAGATGACCTGCACAGAGCGGCAAGTGCACCTACTCTTGCTGCCTTGCTGGGCAGACTAGATGGACCATACTGGTCTTTATCTAACATCATTTACTATGTTACTATGCTACCAGGCCAATATTCAAAGCATTTATCTGGCTAGCAGGACCTGCTAACTGGACACGTAACAGCCAGAGCCTGTCCAGCTATCAGAATAGCAGCAGCAAATATTTCCACTGACCAAATATTTCCTCTGTGTGGTGACTTAAAAACCATTGGTGTATTGCTGCATCACTATGGCATTCTTATAGCTCCTAGTTGGGTGAGCTCACACATTGTCTCCAGTTATTGTTGACTAGGTGTCTGTTCTCAGGTGTGTTTTTGCTCTCCCTTCCCCACATTTTTTATGGTATCTGTTATTTGTGTTCACAATTTTTTGCGGATTTGACAGACCTTATGTTCTAGTGTCAGAAGTGGATTTATAGAACCGTTAAAATAACATGATAACTATTTTATTTATTTAACTAGGCTTGCATACCACTTTTCTACTAGTCAAAGCAGTGTACATTCAGGTACTATATATATATTTTTTTCCCTTGTCCCTGAAGGGCTCACAATTTGTACCTGAGGCAATGGAGGGTTAAGTGGCTTGTCCAAGGCCATAAGGAACACCTGTGGGACGAGAAACCCCAGTCTTTCTGACCCAAGGTTATTGTCCTCTAACAAGATTTGAGCCCCTGACCCTCCAGCCCAAGGTAACCTGCCCCAATCACTAGGCCACTCCTCCTTTTTTCATTGTTATTTATGGTTTTATTCCCTCCTCCCCCCCCATAATCCCCCCCTTTTTTACGGATTTATAGTGCTTTATATTATAGTGACAGTTTCTTTATGTATTTGAGCTCCCCTTTCTAATCAGTAACTCTCTCAGGGTGTTGGTTGCTAATTTTACCCTAGGATTTCCTCATGACAAAGCAATACTGGCCACATTTAAGACAATAAACAACATTGCACCAACATACCTGAATTCGCTAAATCAGACACCACAAGAAACAAGAAGTAGGAGAGAAAATATGAAGAATCTACTAGCCACCCTGACGGTTTTAAGAAGCACAAACCATTCAACAACAAACAGGGCCTTCTCATTATACGCACCAATACTATGGAACTCTCTACCCAACAACCTACACGAAATAAAGGACCTAACCATATGCACTACTCTCCAAATCCTACCAGTCTATAATGGATAAGCAAACTTCAACGAAATAGAAAATGACCATTTCACCTTGATATAAAGATAACTTTCAATACTTCACTCTCCGTAAAGTAACGCCCCTAACTGTACATAGTTGGCCATTTATATTATCCTATAGGCCGGAATATGTTGTAACAAATTTAATTATGATGTTATTGTTCTTGTTCAATATGTTCCTTGTTCACTGTAAATTGCCTAGCACAGTGCAAGTTGTGTTCTCTGTAAACCACCTTGATTATGGGATAAAGCGGTATATAAAACCAATAAATAAATAAATAAAAACTATATCACTGTGATGTATGGTGACTTGAGTCTTTTTGATTATCAGGTTTATGTTGGAATTTCATGGCATTACCTAGTAGGACTGGTACTGGGTTTGGTTTCAATTTGGATAGTTTTACAAAAAACAGTATTTCTGTTTTTCACTAGTCCATGGATGGTCGGCAGAATGCAGTGACATTGCACATTTTTATTTCTGTTGTCCATTAGGTTCGCCACGCTACTCCATGGCTGCATGCACAGATCTCTGCTAGTTTACTGCTTTGGCTCCCACAATGATGGCTACATGACATATTTTAGTTGCACTTTTGATTCACACAGCACTTAGGGTTTTACTAAAGGGCGCTATTTGCGTTGCTGTCATGTTATCGCATGATAAGGCACCTTATCGCGCGATAATGGCGCTTTACCAGGTGATAAGGTGCCTTATCGCGCGTTAACACGCGCAGCGGCGCAAACGAGTGCTGAAGGCGGAGAAAGGCTCCTGGAGGGCGAAGGAAGGCTCCCCAGGGGCGGAGAGAGAGGGTCAATGGGTGGAGAGTGGGAGGGGAGGGACACCCTACACACTAACGCTGTGGATTCCTGGGCTGAAAACTAACACGAGTGAAACCTTCGCGTGAGAGCAGATTTAAAGGGAAGAGAAACGATTTCCGTCAGCAATGTACAGCAAAGCCAGGGAAACCTACAAAAAAGTGATAAGTGTGATACATGTGCATGGAACAAAAGGGCAAATAAACATTGAAAATGACCTGAACGAACTGGAAAAAAAACATAACCAAGCTGGGCAATAGTGATATTAATGGGAAACAGCAAAAAACACTACCGGGAAAGCTCCACAAAAAGGATATCAATTTTGGAAGGGGCTATGTTCTGTCCCCATACAAGGTGAATGATCCCACAGTGAAATAGCGCTGATCAGGGTTTTTCCTTTCTATTGGACAGGTTTTCTATGGCATGCATATGTCCCGCAACAGCAGGGTGGGCATGTCGGAAAGGTTCCATGGCTCCCTCTATCACACGAAAAGTACCTTATCGCACGATAGCCCTAAATGCTACCTTAAGACCGGAACGCCCACTACCTTATATGGGGGAGGGGGAGGTGGGGAGGAGGAGGGGGGGAGGGGAGGGGGGGAGGAGGAGGGGGAGGGGGAGGAGGGGGGAGGGGGAGGGGGGAGGGAGTTTGTTTGGACCCAAAGGCAGTTTATGTACCACCATCCAACCCACCCTCTGTTACTCAGGGTGGGAAACAGGATCTCTCACCAATAGATCCACATTCTACCTTCCTGCAATGGTAGCAGTAGAGGGGACCATCAGCCCCAGTCCTGCTGGGGAACAGAGACGCTACATGGCAGGCAATGTAGAGCTGTAGACATCCATAAAGCAACAGCAGACCGACAGTAGGCCTGGAAATGCTCAGCTGCCCCACTCCACTATCTGACATTCTCCAGCAGCAAGCCTCTCGCCGCTGCACCCTGCAAAGTGTTCCCACAAGCCACATACTAGCTGCAGACACTGTCTACTAGATAATCCACAGTGCATAGTCCAGGAAAAAATGCGTGTACCCAGAACTGGGATGATAGCATACACACCAAGCAAACAAATCAGTGATTGGACCCCAAAAGGAACCCATAAATATCACAGGAGAGAAATACTATATAACACTCTGGGGGAACCTAGCCATGCCGTGGTCACTGCTCAGTCAGGGTGAGAGTGACCTCCCAGCAGGACATGCTGTGGCCACGCTGTCCATGCAGGTGGTGGCCGGGCACTACAATATCTGAGCCATTGCCCTATGCCCTGTGCAGATGCGGCCAGACCAGGCCACACTATCCAGGCTATTCCCACAGTACCTTGCTCCTCATTATGCACATTGGCAGGCCAATACTGGCAACAGTGCTAGCAGTGTGGGCTGTGGAGGGTTTTGGCAGCCACCACACACTGGATAGACAGACACACACTCCACACACCTATGCCAGCATTGTGCAACTATAGAGGTGTTTGGCAGCCCTGGCCACCACACCAGTCCTGGGCACAGTGCAGGCATGACTATGGTACGCAATACTGTTGGGGTCACTCTGTCAGACACCAGACCTGAGGCACATTCCACAGACATCAGAAAGGTTGCTATGATGCAGCTCAGTCAGCCAATTGTGCTTAACGTAGGAATTGCTATCTTCCAGTTATCATAGCAACCATTTGATAGCTGTGTACAGTTTTCCCATGTTTAGGGTGGCATTGCTAAGGTATGCAAGTGCTAGTATGGGGAGATGCACGCAGGGCCCAACATCCTGCCTCTACAGGAGGCTTGGGATAATGGAGCCTGTGGGTGCGTGTGTGTCTGCCCCTGTTGGCCGCTGCTCTAGGGCAGAGGTTCCCAACTCCAGTCCTGGAGGGCCAAACACTGTTTGGGTTTTCATGCTGTCCCTAATGAATATGCATGAGATACATCTGCATACCATGAGGGCAGTGCATAGCAATGCAGCACAGCCACATTTATTAGAGGCAGCATGGAACCTGAATGGTGTTTGGCCCTCCAGGACTGCATTTGAGAGACTCTGCTCTAGGTAATGCGCATGTTTATGGTGTCTGTGCTCTGTAGGGTAAAATGTAGGTGTTTTGGGCATGTCTACGTCATCTGCACTACAGGTTCTGTCTATATTAGCATGTTGTAGTAGTGGGTAAAATATGGGGACTGGGTTGGCAGGAACCACAGCTGGGACTTGAACCTGTGATCTTCTGCCTCTGAACACACTGTTTGTGTGCACTGCACCACTGTGTTGCCACAGTGACAGTACATTCCCTGGTGATACCATGACTGTTCATCTGGCAGGGCCTGTCTGTTGCAGTGCATGGCACCCACCTACACAGGGCTAGGCCATGGTCTGCTCTGGGCAGCTGCCACGGCCCCCCTTCACCACCGGTACCCCTCTGCCACCAAGCTGACATGCCCTTCTGCTGGTGGTGCTGGTAGTGCGCAGTCTCAGGCCATCCAGTGTGCAAGTAGGTGGCTGCCTATGGTGCGTGTTCTGGGGTAGGGGTGCCTGCATAGACGTCCACGCTTCTCCCCCAACACCGCCTGCCAATGTTCTGTGCCCTTGGAGGTACCTGCTGGGTACTATCCCCTGTGACACTGTGATAAACACACTCGTGCCCATGTTGGGCCCTCATTAGTTGCTGTCTGGCTTCTGTACAGTTTCAGCATTCCTAAGTGCCACCTAGGCATCTGCCTAGTCCGCACTGTGCCCCAACTGCACCACAGCATGTGCCACCTGCAGCCCTCTGTATCCCATTTTCAAGCATCTGTCCAGTTGTCCGTTCCGACATGCCCGCCCTGCTGTTGCCACACATGTGCACGCCATAGGAAGCCTGTCCGATGGAGAGGAAAACCCTGCACAGCGCAATTTCACTGTGGGCTCATTCACCTTGTATGGGGACTGAGCATGGACCCTTCCAGAATTAATATCCTTTTTTTGGTGCTTTCTGGTGCTTTGATGTTTCCCATTGAGATCACTATTGCCCAGCTTGGTTATTTTATTTTTCCATTTTCTTCTGTTCATTTTCACTGTTTATTTGCCCTTTTGTTCCGTGCACATGTATCACACTTATCACTTTTTTGTAGGTTTCACTGGTTTTGCTGTACATTGCGGACAGAAATGGTTTCTCTTCCCTTTAAATCAGCTCTAACGCCAGGGTTTCACTGGCGTTAGTTTTCAGCCTCGGATTTCACATCGTTAGTGTTCGGGGAGCCTCTCCCCTCCCACTCTCCACCCATTGACCCCTTCTCTCCGCCCCTGGGGAGCCTTCCTCTGCCCTCCGGGAGCCTTTCTCCGCCTTCAGCTCTCGTTTGCGCCGCTGCGTGCGTTATCGCACGCTAAGGTACCTCTGCGCCCGATAAAGCGCCATTATCGGTAAGGTACCTTATCGCGCGATAACATCACAGAGTGCACATTAAGACGGTTTAGTAAACATACCCCTAAGACTGCTTAGTAAACATACCCCTTAGTATGATTTGTTTAATTTACATACGTCAACTATATGGATTCCAACTAATACAGTGTTGTTTAACACAATTTGATTGATATATGTAAATGGCTCACCTCCGACCTTACTTTTGGTGCGAATTCACAAACCTATAAATAGTGCTACTTCGTGCGGTCATTTTAAAGATCCTTGGTGTATCGCTGCAACGCTACAGCATTTTTACTGCTTCTGTTTGGGTGAGTGTGCACAATCTTTCTATAGTTATTATTTACTAGGCTCTCCTGTGCCATAGTGATAGATATATTACATATTTTTCTGTTCTGTTTCTGATTAGTTTAACACATGGCTGCTTTTTGTTTCATCTATATACTTTAGTCATACGGATCACCACAGATATAGTAAATTTTGACTGGCATTTGCAAATGGCTAACCCCTGACCTTAGTTATGGCGGGCACATACAGTCCTTTAAAGAGTGCCGTTTTATGCGGTCATTGAAAGACTATTGGTGTATTGTTGCATCGCTACAGCATTATTATAGCTCCTAGTGCGGTGGGTTCACACACTGTCTCCAGTTATTGTTGACTAGGCGCCTGCCCTCAGGTGTATTTCTGCTCTCCCTTCTCCACATTTTTTATGGCATCTGTTTACGTTCACAATTTTTTGTGGATGTGACAGACATCATGTTCTAGTGTCACAAGTGGATTTATAAGACCGTTAAAATAACATGATAACAACCTTTTCTGGCTTGTTGTGTCCAATAGGGTTTTAACTTCATGCTGATTTATCGTTTTTGCTATGCTTTTACAGTTTAATTAATACATTACTGGTGTGACTTCATATCTGTATCAGTTAAGATATCACATAATGTATCTTTGTAGGTATCTATTACAGTTTGCTTAGGAATGTATATGCACTTGGCTCCTCCTCGTCTCTCTGAATAATCCCTAGGATTGGGCACTAACATCTCTCTATTTATTTTGACACAATTAGGGTATTTTTTAATGTTTGATACCCCACCTTACATCTTTTATTATATCTGTCATATATGGCTTTACATTATTTATGGTTGCTTTATGTATTTATGTTTTGTTTTATTTATTGAATGTCTGAAATGTGTTTATTGTTTTACATATCTCTGTTTTAATCTTTGAGGTTTTGTGCCCCTTGAAGAAGATATTGCCAAAACGCATAGGGGTTTTTTTTATTAAAGCATCTGTGACCACCATACACACCAGCATATCTGGTTCTGCCTATACCTGATCATGAACAAGGTGCAAAAAAAATGCACATTTCATGGCAGCAATGCTTCCATGGGGAAGAAAAACTGTGCTTTAATCGTCACTGTTAATGTTTCCTGCCTGAGGAAACCTACATGTACAGTAAATACATACTTCAAACATGTCACAAGCCTGCCGCATGTCTGATTATATGAAATTGCTGACCAGGAGATTCTAGTCTCATAATGTGGATCCTGATTCCCAGAGGGGTATGTCCAGGCTGTCCGGATGTTCCAGATGAAGTTGGGCCCATTAGGACCTGATTCTGGACAATGGGAACAAAACGTTCCCACGGTACACAGAATCGGGCCCGAGGACAACCCAGCGTGTACCTGCCTGCCTGCGGGGACATCTTCCCTGCAGGCTCCCCCGGCTACCATGGCTCAGCCCCCCTTTTTCCCATTGCCCAACCCATGGTTGGCCAGCCAGGGCCTGGATCAGGTGGTGGGCAACCCCCGCACCTGGTCCCAGCCCCGGGGGGGGGGGGGGGCGGGGATCCCTGGGCTCAATTGCCAGATCAGTGATGCTTATTCCATCTTCGAGGCGGAATAAGCAGCACATCCCCTTTGACTCAGCAGGAAGTAGAGGACCGTGATCTGAATCGGCCCTATATGTCTTGCCTGGCTGGCCTGCCCCCACTCTTCCCCAGCCCTGCCCCCTCCTGCCTGCCGACGGCTGCTCAGGATGTGTGGGGAGAGCCGGAGGGGGAATTGGGCTGGGACATGCAGCCATGCAACCCATGACTCTGCATCCAGCCCATAGTCACTCCGCTTCTGAATTACTCTGGCCGGGAGTCCAAGTACCTGGCTCTGAGAGCATGCAATTCAGATTGGTCCCGGTACTCTCCCGTACCTCCCGTAGCCCTTCTATTGGTCCCGGTACTGATAAGTTTCTCCAATTATGTTCCTTCTGTGGGCTTCTGTAGGCATGACACCTGCCTGCCCCCCTTCTAGTCCCAATTACAATGGTCAGTTCATCAACTTGTTACTTTCACACTTTCAAGGCTATGGGACCATTTGTGCGTGCAGAAGAGCAAGGTTCTGTAACTCATCTGTCAGCACTCCTCAATATTTCTCTGCAAATGTACTCTTTCTTATCAGTAACTTTAAAACACATCTTTTCTGTATTTTTTCCATTTTCTTAATTCTGCAATTCTGCTTATCTAAGCTAATTCAATATTTCTACTGAGTTCTTTCTTACAATAGCAGCATATTGGGGGATGTGCAATCCTATATGCCTCTCCACAGGCCTCATTTACAGGTCAAGCTAGCCATGCTGGCCTGCCTATGTCAGACACCGTGGGTCACAGGCCTGCACCTGCCACATTCCCCCCTTTGATTAATCTCACCCTATTACTTAATAAGGTGTGAGAATTAAATCACTTTCTAGAAGATTCACATCCTGATTAAAGGATTCTTACTAGTTCCACTAGGGCTAGCTTTATATAAAGCCATTATTCTAGTTGCGGTCTTCCGCTCTACGGTACTATCAATAGCACTATGAAGGGAACGCATACAACATGGGATTAAACATGGTAAGCAGAGGACAACAGCAACAAGGATTAGTACTAAGATAACGAAAGTCTTAAATCCTCCCAGCCAAGAGAATAGGTTAGCAAACCAGTTAGGAAATTTCAAGGCGTGCCAAGTCTGTACTGGCACATAAGCATGTCTTTGCATATCTTTAGCAATTTCTTCAACTACTTGACCTTTATCATCTATTTTCAAACAGCAATTAGTTAAATTTAGTTTACCACATACTCCTCCTTCAGCTGCTAGTAAATAATCAAGGGCTAAGCGATTCTGGTATATGGCAGTGCGCATCTGAGTACTTTGTCTAGCTAAGAGCGTGAGAGCATGACTAGTTTCATTGGTTATTATTTCAACTACTGCTTGTAAGCGAATAATACGATTAATCATATAAATTGGGGTACGATAACCATACATACCATCATCATTCCAAGTGGCAGGTCCATAATACTCAATAATTCTTTCTGGTGGCCAATCATCACCTCGCCACTTCTCCCACTTGCCTATCTGTAAGGCCTCTCTTCTCTGTCTCGATGCTCCTTTGTGTTTGTGGGTAGTATATACGGGGTATCCTAATTGTTCTCCATGTTCAGTGTTTAACAGGAAGAAAGAAGGTCTGATGGTTCCTAAGACACATGCTCCTCCCCATTGTGGTGGGAGTTGCGCATATGCTCGGTTTCCACAGATCCAATATAGGCCAGGTGGGGCTTGCCAGGCTTGGACTTTGGCAAGGTTAGTCCATAGACCTGCAAGTTCAGGGAATCTGGCTAATGGGTTAGGAGGTTCAGGATGTCTGATTCCTGACCACCATGCTGTCTTTTTAGTTGTAGCATTATAGTATTTCTGGCTAAGACAGACCAGCTGTCCTACCTTTTGGGTGAACTGGGGTCCAGTTCTGGCAAAGCAAAGACGTCCAACGATTGAGTGCGCTAACACCCATTCACTGGTTGTCTTGTGTAATTCAGTCTGATGATTGTAAATCATGGAATAATTCAATTCTTGGGCTTCCCAGGGCCATTGGTCTCCCATTTGGGTTCCGCCACAGAAATAACAATCTGTGATCTTAAGACTAGATACTACTGCTCCGGCTAATTCTAGAAACAAATTCTGTGAAGGGTGAGGGATCTCAAACTTATTTACATGCATAGCTTCATAAAAGGTATTATGAATATGATATTTAGATGACTTATGGGCTTGGGTATTCAATCTAATATACACAATGGTCCCTGGATCCGTTCCTCCTCCAGCAATACGTAAACCAAACTTATATCCTTGTTTCCATGCATGGGGGTTATGTACCCGCAAATGTAAGGGGTTGCAAGCATCTTTCTGACATTTATCATTTGTGGTTGGCTTGGTTAGAGTAGCCATCCGCTTATCTATTTTCTCATCAGTTATACCAGTGTTCCAGGTAGCATAGAAAACACATTCCCAATACGGGCAATAGTAATCTGCCGCTGTAGCAGTACTATACCCTGGTTCCTTTTTACCTGTACACTTCCTCCATCCCGTGGCACCTTCTGGACACATATACTTATGGTCATTCCGATACGCTTTCTCCCATGTACCACAGGTGGACTGACTATCTCTATTAATAGCATTACATGCATCAAAATTCAAAACAGCAGGTTTAGTAATGTCCTTAAGTGGTGGTGTAGCAGCTAATATAGGTCCATCTGCATCCTTCCATCTTATTTCCAACGTGTAATAGGATGGATTCTGATGCGGATTATAGCATGCTTTGATTTTTCCATGAGTGCAAACATTTAGTTCAGTGGTGTTATAGATACACCGAGTTATTGTTCCCTTGCAGGTATAGTAAGAATGGTAAAGCAAAGTCTGAGTTACTTTCAGTCCAGTTCTAGTAGAAGTAATGCAAGCAGTGCATGGAGGTAGAGCATAAGTCTGTTCAAAACCTCCAAAGAGGGCAACCAAGGCAAAGCAGAAGCAAAGATACATGTTGATGTTGATTGGAGTTCTTCTGAATCCTCAGCTTGCTGATCTTGATCACGACGGTCTATTATTCTTCGTCCCGTTTGCTAATGAAGCAATTTAACGGGTGCTGAGTGTTGATTGAAGATCCTCAAGGTGTCCAGCACACATTAACCAACTTAGCAATTCAGTTGGCTTGTGAAGTCTGGCTTAGTCAATGTAGTCTCACAGTAGTGTGTCAAATCACACACGCAAATTGGGTTCGTTGAAACAAAACTGTTGCTGCATGGAAAACAGCAATCCTCTTCGAAAGACTTGGCTACTGCAAAGCACTTGTGATGAAGTGTCTATGCTGCTGGTTGCCGTCTCAGAGTAACTCGCAAGGGTACATCAGGGTGCTGCTCTGCTGTCCACCGCTCTGGTTCAGGATCGGCGGCGGGCTTGACTCTGCTGTGGTGGATCCAGGCGTCGATCTCGGCTACCTTTACTGCAGTTGGGGTAGACAGGATGACGGTGTACGGTCCCTTCCAATGGGGTTCCAACGGTATCTTCTTCCAATCTTTGATCCACACCGAAGTTCCAGGCTGGTAGGGATGCAAGGGTTCCGTCAAGTTGATAGGCAACTGGTCTTGGATCCACGTATGGAGAGTCTGCAGAACAAAACTAAGAGCTAGGAGTTCTTGTCTGGTTACTTCTGAACCAATCTGGGCTAAACTTCCTTTGATTCCCTGCACTATTGGTGGGGGTTTACCATACAAAACTTCAAAAGGGGAAAATCCTGTTGACTTTACAGGGGCTGAGCGTATTCTGAGTAAAGCTATGGGGAGCACTTGGGGCCATTTCAAGTGTGTCTCCTGACAAAGCTTAGACATTTGGGCTTTCAAAGTGCGATTCATTCGCTCAACTTTCCCTGAACTCTGGGGTCTGTATGCAGTGTGGAGCTTCCACTGTATCTGCAAAGCTTTTGCTAACTGCTGAGTAACTTGGGAGACAAATGAGGGTCCATTGTCTGACCCTATTACTGCTGGGATTCCAAATCTGGGGACAATCTCTCTCATTAAGGCTTTGGTAACTTCTCGGGCTTTCTCAGTTCTGGTTGGGAATGCTTCTACCCACCCAGAGAAAGTACAAACTAATACTAGTAGGTAATGGTATCCATTGGCTTTTGGCATTTCGGTGAAATCAACTTGGAGGTTGTGCATGGGGGTCACACCTCTTGACTGAACTCGGGGTGCTGTAATAAGGCCTTGCTTGGCATTATTCTTGGCACAGATCTGACATTGTCGTGCTACTGAGGCTGATATGGTTGTCATCAGAGGGATGTAGAAATGTGGTCTAAGTGCTTTCTCCATAGCACTCTTTCCATAGTGGGTAGCTTCGTGGAAAGCTTTGACAAAGGATGGTCCTAACAGTTCAGGAATTACTATTCTTCCTGGAGGTTGACTGCCCTCTTCTGGTGGCAGCTCAATCCATCCGTCTTTCAATACTCCATTTTCTTTGTCACAATAGTAATCCAATTCTTTGGTGGTATATCGTGGGGTCCATAGATTCAAGGGTACTGGAAACAATGCTGCTTGCATTGGCATAGCTTGTGGGGCAATCTGTCCTGTCATAGCTGCTTGTCGTGCTGAGGCATCTGCAAATCTATTCCCTCGGGCAACTTCTCCTTTTCCTGCTTGATGTCCTCTACAATGCATGACAGCTACACGTGTTGGGGCCCAGACTGCATCAAGTAACATCAATATCTCGGGACCATATTTAACTGATTTTCCTCCAGATGTGATGAGTCCTCTTTCTTTGTAGAGAGCTCCATGGGCATGCAAGGTAGTGAAAGCATATTTGGAATCGGTATATACATTTAGCACAAGTTTTTCTCCTAACAACAATGCTCTGGTGAGTGCTATCAATTCGGCTTTCTGGGCTGATGTGCCTGAGGCTAGAGCTGATGATTCAACTATTTCGTGTTGAGTGACGACTGCATATCCGGCACAGCGTCGTCCATCAAGGATGAGACTGCTCCCATCAACATAATAGATCTGGTCGGGATTGTCTATGGGCACATCTGTCAAGTCAGGTCGACTAGAGAACACAGTTTCCATGACTTCGATACAGTCATGTTCTGGGAGTTCTTCACTGATGGGTATCAAGGTAGCTGGATTCAGGGCATGGCTCACTTCGAGTTGTATCTGTGGGTTTTCACATAACATGCTCTGGTACTTCAACATTCGGGAATTGGTGAGCCAATAATTTGCTTTCTGTTCCATAAGGGCAAGGACTGCATGTGGCACAGTGACTCGTATGTTTTGTCCTAGTGTGAGTTTGTCTGCCTCACTCACTAGTAGCGCTGTAGCTGCAACTGCTCTCAAGCAGGGTGGCCATCCTTTGGCCACAGGGTCCAATTGTTTCGATAGGTAGGCTACAGGTCGTTCCCAATTTCCTAATTTCTGAGTCAACATGCCTAAGGCATTTCCCTGTGCTTCATGTACAAACAAGTGGAAAGGTTTGTGGACATCTGGTAGTCCAAGTGCTGGTGATGACATCAATTCTTCTTTTAACTTCTGGAAGGCTGTATCCTGCTCAAGTCCCCACTCCATTGGTGACTTCTCTTCTCCTTTTGTGGCTTCATACAGTGGCTTGGCAATTTGGGCAAAGTTGGGTATCCAGATTCGGCAATATCCTGCTGCTCCCAGAAAGGCTCTAACTTGCTTTCTGGTTGTTGGAGTTGGAATTCTGCATACTGCTTCTTTTCTTTCTCTGCCTAATCTTCTGCTTCCTTGGGTAATACGAAAACCCAAGTATTTTACTTCTGTTTGACATAGTTGTGCTTTGGCTCTGGAAACTTTATATCCAGCTTCATTTAGTAACTGCAAGAGATCTTTGGTGGCTAATATACATTCTCTTTCTGATACGGCAGCTATCAACAGATCATCCACGTACTGGAGAAGTACTCTCTTCCCCGGGGCTACTGGATAGCTTGAAAGGTCTTGATTTAGTGCAGCACTAAAGATGGTAGGTGAATTCTTGAATCCTTGGGGTAATCTTGTCCAGGTGAGTTGGCCCCCTCTTCCAGAGATGGGGTCCTGCCATTCAAATGCAAACAATATTTGGCTTACAGGGGCTAATCTTATGCAAAAGAATGCATCTTTTAAATCCAGTACAGTGAAATGGGTAGCTTCGGCAGGTATCAGTCCTAGAAGAGTGTAAGGATTGGGCACAACTGGATGTATAGTTTCAACTGCATCATTTACTCTTCTCAAATCTTGCACTGGGCGATAATCATCTGTCTCAGGTTTCTTCACTGGCAAAAGTGGGGTGTTCCATGGGGATTGACATACTTTCAGTAGGCCATACTCAAGCAATCTCTGTAGGTGGCGATGAATGCCTTCAATTGCGGCTCTTGGGAGAGGGTACTGTTTGACGTGCACTGGGGTAGCACTAGGCTTGAGGGTTACAATCACTGGTGCTATATGCTTGGCTAGGCCTGGGGGACTGCCTTCTGCCCATACTTCAAGTGGTGCATGAATGTTCTTTAAAGTTTGTTCAAAATAGGTATCTTGAATCGAATCATCAATGTAGTATCTCCACTCTTCTTCTCGGGGTACTGTCAGCAGCATTACTCCTGCTGGTTTGGCTTGGGGATTCACTGTCATTTGCATTTCTCCTTGTTCGGAGAAAGATATCTGTGCTTGAAGCTTGGCTAGCATATCTCGTCCTAGTAGGGGTACTGGACATTCGGGCATGTAAAGGAATTGATGAGTTACTTGCTGTCCTCCTAGACTGCATATTCGGTTTTGTAGAAAAGACTTTGTGGCTTTGGCACCAGTTGCTCCTATAATGGTGACTGCTTTCTTGGTGAATGGGGCTATCTTTTTGTCTATTACTGAATGTTCTGCTCCAGTATCAACCATAAAGTTCATAAATTGGTCTCCTATTTGTATTTCGACCATAGGCTCCTGGAGACCTAAAGCAAACTTGGAGCCCGGTCTGTCCTAATCCACGTCATCCTCATCATGGGCCTGTGTGGCCAATGCTTGGATGGCTCCTCCTCCCCTCTCTCTCTGGAATTGTTCTCGATTGGCTCCTCCTCGGCCTCGGGGACGGCCTCGTCTTTCTTCTCGCCACTGATGATCGTTGTCGTCATCTTGCTGGGCGTCTTCGAGTTGCGGGCAAGTATCTCTCCAATGTCCTTCTTCTTTGCAATAGGCGCATTGGTTCACGCCTAGTCTCTGGGTCCGGCCTCCGCCTTGACCCCGCCCTCTTCCTCTGCTCCTTCGATTAGGGACACCTCCCCTTTTCTTTTCAACTATGGCCGCAGCCAAAAAATCAGCTTTCTTCTTCATCTTTCTATCACATTCTCTCTGTCTTTCAGTATCACGATTCACATACACTTTATGAGCGACTTCCAATAACTGTGTTGCATTCATGCCCGCAAACCCTTCTAATTTCTGTAATTTACGTCTAATGTCTGGTTGAGACTGGTTTACAAAAGCAGAATTCACCATGCATAAACTTCCTGGTGCCTCGGGATCATAGGGAGTATACATTCTATAAGCTTCAGTTAATCTTTCATAATAATCTGCTGGGCTCTCATCTATTCCTTGGATAATTCCTGCTACTTTGGAAAGGTTCATAGCTTTTTGGCCTCCTCTTCTCAGGCCTTGTAAAAAGCCTTGGCGAAAACGGGCTAGGGCGGTGGATCCTTCATCTGTATTTGGATCCCATTGGGGGTCTTCATTCGGGAATTCTCTCTGAGCTGCTTCTCTACGATCTATTATATTCTGCCCCTGCGCCGGAGCGGCAGGGTTTTCTGCCATCCATTCAATAGCTGCTTTTCTAATTCTCGCTCGTTCTTCTGTAGTAAATAGGGTGGTCAGGAGCTGACGGCAATCTGGCCAAGTGGGTTGGTGAGTTTCCATAATACTAGTTACTAATTCTGTCAGCTCCTGGGGCTTGCTAGTATAGGAGGCATAGTGCGACCTCCAATTTAATAAATCAGTTGTAGAGAAAGGAATATACACATAAGTTAGGGGTCCCGCTACCACTTCATCATTATCATTCTTTACGGGCACCCCCGGGACTTGCCTTAAGGGAAACAGTTTGGCTGTCGTCCCAGGCGTCATTTGGGTCTGGGATCTAAGGGCTATTGTCGTTGTCTTTGCAGGAGTTGCTTTCTTTTTCTCAACTGGTTTTGCTTTGGGTTTCTCTTTCACTGGCTTACTAGTGCTAGTGCTGGCTTCCTCAATTATTTGTACACTGTCCTCTTCTTCTTCTTCTGGGGAATTCCCTCCTTCTTCTTCTAGCTCCGCTTCTGGCTCACTTTTTACATCCTCCTCTTCTCTTCCCGCTAATTCCCTCTCTTCCTCTCCTCCAGGAGGAGGGGGGTCAGGGGTTGGGTCTCGCCTCGGCTCTGGCAGTCTCTGAGGTTCTGGGGCAGGACGCCGCCGAGCTATTCTTACTGGACCTGGGGTTCGGGGCTGCCTGAGGACTACTTCTGGGGAATCGGGATCTGCCAAGATGGGTTTCTTCTTGGCTTTCTTATCCTGCTCTTTCATTCTAGGCTGTTCCTTTTTCTGTCTAGAATCTGTTTTAGCTAACATTATTCTGCACTGTTCCTCATAACAGCGCTGCGCCCAGGAGGGCGGATCTTCACAAATACTTAACCAGGAATCTATATAGGGGTACTGATCAGGGTGCGCTACCCGTACTCTACGATGTATTGACTGGATAATCTCTACGGTGAACGTTCCCTCTCGGGGCCAGATGGGGTCTAGATCGGGCCACTCCCTAGTACACAAAATCTGCAGACGGGCTGCTGTCATTTTAATACCATAATCTCCTGAATATCCTTCTTTAAAATGTGCGATCATACATTCTAATGGAGTGTTTCTAGTAGACTCCGCCCCTCCCATTTCGATGTGTGCGCGCAACAACAGACAGAAGGGAAAAGGAAGGCGGACCGTGGGTAAGGGGTCCTCACGGCCCTGGAAACGTATAGGGAATACAAATAACAAGACAAGACGACAATCGCTTCCCCCTTTTCGCGACCTGAACGCGGTCGCCCGGTCAGGAAATGCGCTAATCAGGGGACCGCCTTCACTTGGTCCGTGCTGCCAGACCTCTCATTCACACTTCGTTCACACAATCATGCTAGCAACGTATTCCCAGAATGCATTCGTTTCTATCTGTTCTGACTAGTCTTTTCCCAATTACAAAAAGGATGAGGGTTTCACCTAGCGAATTCCCATGCCAGGCTACTCGGCTCTTCCTTGAGAGTTGATCAAGCTCTCTTACCAATTCCCAATATCTCGAGATTACAAATTCCAAATTCCAAGTTCCAATGGCAGTACTGCTCTTTCTATTTCTGTCTAGACCCAAAATCAAAACTATACTCACCGGATCCGGTCCTCAAACTTCCCAAGCAGGCGCATGAGTTGGACCTCGGACTCCCCTCACTCGGGTTCGAGGCGTTGGCTCCGACCGGGCCCGGCACCCGCCGAGGTCCGACCAGCTCCCTCCGATACAAGGGACCGGTGGCGCCAGGGAGCGGCCCTCGTCGGAAGGGCGCGATCCCGGCAGGACCAAGCCTATAGAGGCGGAAAGTCGTGGTATATTGCCCTATATACACTTTGATTCCACAACTTCCCGGCCAACGCACCAAGGAATATGTAGCAGCAAAGCGCAGACAAACCAATGATACCAGGAGTCTGTTCAGAAGGTCCAAATCATTTATTTGTGCACAAGTCTCAAGCAAGGCAATTTCAAAATGGCTGAGCAAAGTTTTCAAGCATTACAACAACTTTTATAGACTTCTGTTCCATTCTAGGTATAGAAAAACATTTCATTGGTCCCGGTACTCTCCCGTACCTCCCGTAGCCCTTCTATTGGTCCCGGTACTGATAAGTTTCTCCAATTATGTTCCTTCTGTGGGCTTCTGTAGGCATGACACCTGCCTGCCCCCCTTCTAGTCCCAATTACAATGGTCAGTTCATCAACTTGTTACTTTCACACTTTCAAGGCTATGGGACCATTTGTGCGTGCAGAAGAGCAAGGTTCTGTAACTCATCTGTCAGCACTCCTCAATATTTCTCTGCAAATGTACTCTTTCTTATCAGTAACTTTAAAACACATCTTTTCTGTATTTTTTCCATTTTCTTAATTCTGCAATTCTGCTTATCTAAGCTAATTCAATATTTCTACTGAGTTCTTTCTTACAATAGCAGCATATTGGGGGATGTGCAATCCTATATGCCTCTCCACAGGCCTCATTTACAGGTCAAGCTAGCCATGCTGGCCTGCCTATGTCAGACACCGTGGGTCACAGGCCTGCACCTGCCACAAAATGACGTATTCCTGTGCACATTGCCAGTTTTGCTAGCTGCGTGGAGCCTGTTCCCAGAATGAGTTACTGGGGTGTTCATTTTTCAGGATGGAGATGGAGTGATTTCAGATGGCACTTATATGTGCCTCATTTCACTGCTGCCACTCCCCCAGATTTTTGGACGTTGTGCTCTGGACAGCCCAGATTCTTAAATGCCATTTATAGTGTCACAATTCAATAATATGCTGGAACATTACTGATTATTTTTACTTGACCAGCAGGCTCTTGAAAAAGAACATGTTACAGGGAGTGGTGTACTACATGAGTAATAAGATATGTATTAATAGTGGGTCAGTGGGTCCAGTCAGGAAGAATTAAACCAGAGAGCAAACATCCTAGGTAAAGATACAACACAAGGAAAAATATCAATGTGTGTATATATAAATTTTGGAAAGACTGAAAATGAGGAAGTTCAACCATGAGATTATTTATAAATTTGTGCACATGACCATTGTTTCTACCTCCAGCACTCTAAATTTCCAGCCTAACTCAGCACATAAATATAATAAATCCTTCCTGTGCCCTTTACTCTAATGTGCTTAATTCTTAAATCTTACCTTTAACATGATGGGAAAGCATAAGGCATGTGGCTTTGGGAATGCTTTCCAAAATCAATTTATAGAAGGGGATGATGGGATTTTTACATTATATACTGAGTATGTGTTATTTTTTCAGTATGTTTTTTCTACTTCTTGTAGTATGTTTATTAGTTGCAACCATGGGATAAGCAATATTGGGAGTGAGGTGTTGGGGAGAGGAAAAGCAGCTTTGAAGATTCTTTTGTATGTCATATTTGGGAATTGTGGCCTGCTCCTGTTGACCAGAGGTGCTCCAGGAACATCTCATGTCAGTGCTCTGGGTTGCAGCAACTGCTCCCAAGGAACACAAAGGCAGCGATGGTAGTCCAGGGAGTGCGCTATTGCCATAGTGATGGGCCTCCAAAGGCCATAGTTAGCAGTATATAAACAGCTACTATCCTTATCAGTTAGGATTACCAATCCCCTACATCAAATACAGTCAGTCTGCATTTATGGGCCACCACAGGGCTATGCCCAGCTTGCTGGTCATCACACACTGCATAGGTACAGAGCAACTAGACACCCCAGAGCATAGTACAAACAGTATGGACAACCGGCAGTTACTACAGTGATGTAGCCTACCAGAAAAGTAATTAGCAACCACATCACTGCAGCTAGACACAATGTAGCACTATGTGGAGACATAGCCATGACACGGTCACAGCTTGTTCAGAGTGAGAGTGGCCTCGCAGCATGAAATGATGTGGGCAGCCAGGCCATGGCCATGGCAGACCTGCACTAAGATGGCTCAGCCCTTACCTCTGACTCATACATATCCTGTGCAAAACGCTCTGTTACATGCCAGACCCATAATCCTCTACTCTTCATCATGCACCCTTCCAATCTGACCCTGGAAACAGCTTATGCAATGTGAGGCACAGTGTATTGATGACATTCACAAAACTCTAGAGACACAAACACAGAGCATTGTGCTGTGGTGATCGCTGGCATTCCTGCCTTCAGGCTCCTTATCTGCCCAAGCATTGTTAACATGTACTCATTGTGCAGGCCCTATTAGCATGCCTTGCAATGCTTAGGCATTGTTAATGCCGGCTCAGTGGCTGGATATTATCAGCTGCTCTGCCATGGGTAGTGGGGCTTGTCAGTGTGACTGATGAGTGTGTGGACTCTTGCTGGGCCAGTAGTTGTAGGTTGCACATCCTAATACTGTACCTGCAATATAGGATAAAGTTAACACACCAGGACATGGAATTCCTGATCCACAGCCAGGACTATGAACCTGTGACCCTCTTCTCATGTACACACTGCCCTTGTGTGTTGAGCCACAGAGCTGCCTTATCAGTCTTGTAATCCATGGGTGTAGATGTGATCATTGTCAGGGTGCATTCGTAGGGGTCTGCCTACGTCTGCTTAGATTTTTGTAGCCTCTGTGCAATATCTGTCTGGCACAGTGTCTTCTGCGAGTGTGGGAGGGGGACATGTAGTTCAGTCTGTTATGCTGCTGGTGCAACTGACATTCCTGTCTTACCCATGGGATTTGTCCATTCAAAGGGACAACCCATGGTACAGGCAAACATTGCATGCCATAGTGGCACTGGCACAATGGCCACAGTCCCCCATACCTTGTGCGTGCTTGTGGTGCAGTCATGGCATATCCTCATAGCTTGCAGACCGAGCTTCATATGTGCCTCAGATGGTTGTTGCTGATTGGGTGCTTTCATATGGAGGGGGTCCCAGATCCACATAGAGCCCCTTCCGCCCTGAACACATGACTAGGGCTCCTGTCCACTCGTTAGTTACCTCCCAACTTGGTGGTCATCCCTTCCTACAGTCATTTCTCTCCTCTTCAAGCTATTCAGACCCCAGCTGTGTAGTTATTCCTCTGCCTGCCCCAATACAGTCAAATAACCCCTCTCCTGAACTCACTTCACTGTCTTCCCATCTGTTTCCGTATCCATTGCAGATGTCACCTGCTGATGGATGAATGCATTCACTCTACTGCCTCTCATTCCCTCCCTTCTCTCCTCACGTGCTACACACCTCCTCATGAGCTTCGATCCTCCTCTGGTGTCCTCCTCTCTATGCCCTTTTCTTCTAGAAACACAGAAACATAGAAACATGATGGCAAAAAAAGACCACCTCGCCTATCTAGTCTGCCCTTCCATATCAACCACTACAATAGTCCCTTTTTTACCTTTAGAGATCCTCTGTGTTTGTCCCATGCTTTTTTGAATTCAGATACTTTACTTGGGTCCACCACCTCCGCTGAGAGACTATTCCACACATCTACCACTCTTTAAATAAAGATATATTTCTGCACATTACTCCTGAGTCTATCCCCTTTCACTCTCATCCTATGTCCCCTCATAGCAGAGCTTGACTTCAATTGAAAAATACCCTCCTGTGCATTTATGCCACGGAGGTATTTAAAGGTCTCTATCACATCACCCCTATCCTGCCTTTCCTTTAAAGTATACATATTGTCTGTCCTCATTTGCTTCATAACGAAGACCTCTAACCATTTTAGTAGGCCCCCCTGTGCACCGACTCCAACCTGCTTATATCCTTTTGAAGGTGCAGTCTCCAGAATTGCACAGAATACTCCAAAAAAGGTTGCACTCAGAGACTTACTTATACAGAGGCATTATCACCTCCTTTTTTCTGCTGGCCATTCTCCCTATATATGCAAGCATCCTTCTGACTTTCACAGTCGCCTTTTCTATCTGTTAAGCTACTTTAAGATCATCAGACACAATTATGCCAAGGTTCCGCTCTTCTTTTCTGGGCAGAAGTACCTCACCCCCCTACACTGTACAACTCTTTTGGATTTTTGCAGCCTAAATGCATGATCCTGCAGTTTTTAAAATTAAATTTCAGTTGCCAAATTCTAGACCATTCTTCAAGTTTAGCTAAATCCCTCATGTTAATAACTCCTTCCTGTATGTCTACTCTATTGCAGATTTTGATATCATCCACAAACAAGCAACAGTCCTTCCGCTTTATCACAAACAAATAACCCTGATCTGCACTATTTCAATGTGGGATCATTCACTTTGTAGAGGGACAGAGAATAGACCCTTCCAAACATGATATCTTATTTTTTGAGCTTTGTCAGTGGTGTTGCTTTATGTTTATCATTAATATCACTTTTGGCCAGCTTGGCTATTGGGCTTTTAGATGTGGTTCTGGTCCTTTTATATGTTTATTAGCCCTTTTGTTCCCTGTACATGTATCACAACTATCACTTTTCTGGGTTTCCCTGCCTTTGCTGCACATTGCTGATCGAAATGGTTTCTCTTTCCTGCAAATGTGCCTTAACACGAGGGTTTCACTGGCACTAGTGTTCAGACCCGGATTCCACAGTGTTAGTGTGCCTGGAGTCTCTCCCCTCTCACTCTCCGCCCATTGACCCCTTCTCTCTGCCCTCTGGGAAGCCTTACTCCACCCTTTCAGACACGGATTTCACAGCGTTAGTGTGCTTTAACGCCGCCGCCGCCGCTGCTGCATTATCGCGCGATAATATCACGTGATAATGCCACTTATCGCGCGATAATACCACCGCTGCGACGTTAAGATGGTTTAGTAAACATACCCCTAAGACTCTCACTTTTGAATGGATTTTATCAGTCTTAGTCCTAATACTGAACCATATCACTGGATACGAGATGATCTCCCACTATGGCATCAGAAACACTTTCCCCATTGGTAAGCATTAAGTCCAGTATGGACCCATCATATTTGGGTTCTGTTACCAGTTGCCTGAATAGCCCCCCCCCCCCCCCACCATTTGCTCCACCACACCTCCCTCCCCAACTGCCGCCAAGTCCATCTTTGGAGGGGGTTGCGTGCAGCCACATCGGCAGTATTTTCATAGGCGGCTGTTTTTTGCCGCTGCTGTTTGGACTCCTGACCCTGCCATTGCCAACCTCTCCCTCTTGAGATGGGTTTGACAGCAGGGGAGCTGGCTGGGATTTCTAAGTAGTGTGGCAGAGACCCTTATGCCGGGCCTGGTTGCTCATCAATTTTTCTACAGCGGTAGCATGTCTGTGTGCTGCCACTGTCATTGTGGGGTCTGAACAGACATCACAAATGTGCCCTCTGGGCAGTGGCATGGTCAGCCTTGGCACTGGCAGCCCTCATTGCATCACCCACATGCCACCTCCTTTGCCACATTTGCACCAACAACATAGTGTATTTTCATACTTGGACACTATGGGGGTCATTTTGTCATGGGAATAGCGGGGATGGACATCCCAACAGGACGTCCATCCCCGCTATTTGCCCCCTGCCTGCCCTGTCAAAAGCCTCCCCGTATGAACAAAGAGTTTGTACGGGAAGGCTTAGACAGTGGTGAGAGGGAGCGTTGTGGAGGCGGAATTAGGGCGGGCAGTGGGTGATCCGCGACCCCAGATGTACATTGGTCCTGTATGTCTGGGATCGGCAGACTGAACGGGTGGACAGCAGGACCAGGCAGCACAAGTAAGGTGAGGGGATGAAGGAGGTTCCCCGCAGCCCGACCTTGGCCATGGAAGGCCAGATCGGGGGTCAGGCTGTGGGGAAAGGAAAGAGTGGTCGGCAGCCAGGGATCGCGGCTCCTGAATGGAACCGCGGTGCTATAGCAATAGGATGCCATGGCACCGTGGCTTCATTCAGGAGCCTGCCTGTTAGCCGAGGATGGCTCTGTACATGCAGGCCAATTGGAATTGGGTCCCAGTCTGCACGTACAGACCCTAGACCTGATTCTAATCCCACGGGGCAAGTCTAGCCAAAATTTCCAAAATTTCAGGATTTAAGAGAGCACAAAATACGGTGTCTTCATTTTTTAGCTCCAGGTTTGGCTTTAAATGATTATCCTATGGTGCATTCCCTTGTTTCCATACAAGCAACAGTTGAGACATTCATCACATTCTACTTGTATCTATGGCACTAAACAATGAAAATCGAGATTCATTATAACTAAGAACACAACAACGTATAAGGCATGCAAAAAGAAAAATTTTACCTTCTAGAAAAAAAACCCTATAAAATATTTTATTTTCTATCAAAATGAAGTTATCAGAAGCCAAATGCCAATATAAATGTATTTTGCTCAGAAAGGTTTTAACAACTGATTCTCAAAAGGTTTTATGCTCTTGTGAGCCTATGGGAAAAAACCTTTGATAAATCAGCCCCTTAGAGCTTAATGTAATTTACAGTGATGAGTGAAGCTGTGTTTTGTTCTCACATGGTATCTTTCATTGAGAACAATAAAATCTGACTGCTCTTAAATCAAATCTATGGAGGATCCATCCCACAGCAATATCTGCAAAGAGGCTGTTTGTGCAACGCACAGGCTTTACCCCAGGCACAGCCAGAAATGCAAATTAGCTCATGGCTTGCTATGTTCCCTAACACTTCATTAGCTGTGGCAGGAAAGGAAAGTTCTAACAGTGGCTGGATCAGATACTTAACTGTGACAATGTTAGTTCTGATAAAACAACATACTAGGTAGGAAATAACCCGCTAATCCACTGAATAGCAAAATGCAGTTACAGATTTTTTTTTGAAAGCTTTCATTTCAAGAGAGAGCATACATGAAATATATGCAGTATTCTACAATTACAAAACATTAATTAAACAACAGATGGAAATTAACATTTAAACCGGGCTCATCTTGTGCATACCAGCAGGCAAAGCTGATTTTCTTAGATTGAAAGCAACAGGAAGACTGCTTTTTACTGCAGGATATGCTTGTTTGCAGGACTAAAATCTATGAATGTATTTCAGAGCATAGCAAGGTGCCATGCATTCTGCAAAGCAACTTGGAGAAAAAGGCAATTGTAAAGGGTTTTTATTATATTTATTATAGATGAGGAAATTACCAGATGCTAAAACAAAACTTACAGTAAATTCTACAGCACCAGCTATTCTCTTTTTCTAACAATACAACTGATATAGCTTTCATCATAAGACATATATATAGCCAGTTCTATTAAGTTATAGTCCTCATTTAGCATATTTCAGAATAACTGGTCAAGAATTTAGGGCCTTATTTACTAAGGCTTTTTTCTCCTATCCTGTATCTACGGTGAAAAAAAAAAAGCATTTTCCAACAAGCCATAAGTCACCTGTGTTGGTGAAAATAGTTGACCTGTTTAAGTTAGCCATGGAAGGATATATGTATATTCAATCCTTTTTTGGGTGGGATAACTGTATTACCGAATGGAGTATTATTTGTACAGTGTATGCCTACTTTTCCCTGTTGGGTTACTGGCAAATTTTCAAAACAAAAGTATATGCATACGTCCACTTTGGAGGCCTTGTGGATAATACATTGAGGAATCAATATTCAGAAGCCCTTATCCATAGAGCAGTATCTGTTATCCGGATAAGTGTTGCTGGCTGGGCCTAGCCAGCGATTTTCAATTACATTATCTTGAGATCATTAAGTGCGGTCAGGTCAATGTGGACTCATGGAGACCCTATGGGTAACTGTCCTAAATTGTGTTTGCTGTTTGGTCAGGTGGCTATTTGTTGATAAACTGGCATTCATAACTGTTGATATTGTATCTATCCATTACATGGCTGGTCTTCCTCTTTTCCACTGACCTTCAATCTTGCCAAGCATGATTTCTTTCCCTAATGATCTTTCTCTTCACATAATGTGTCCAAAATATGAAAGTTGAAGTCTTGTCCTTTGAGCTTGTAAGTCAGAGCCTGCTTAGATACCGTATTACTCTGTGAACAACAGCACCATCTAGTATCCCTACTAGATTACTACCATGACAGTTAGAGAAAAGCCTAACATTTTCCAGAACAGGGGAGGTTCTGGCTGTCAATCACTTCATGTTGGGAGAAGATTCCTCTGGGAAGGAAAAATCCAAATTCCTATATAAACTCTATCACAGCACCCAGCCACTGTATTATGCAAGTGTAAGGTGTCTGCCCCTAAGGAGAAGATATCTTTGGTACCCATCCATTGCATAAGGAGGGAGTAAGGGTGTCTGTTATTTGGGCAGGTGTCTTAAGCACACAACCACTTATATCATCCTGAGTGAGCAACAGGCATCAGAGCAGCAGCATAAGAGAAGACAGCAGAGTTCATGTTTGTACAAAACATGACAGTGCCCCACTGTCTTAGAAGGAGAGCAGCATTGCCTGTGTTAAAAGGAGAAAGGTTCCAAAAACTGTACCAACTAAGCCTTCCTGTCCATCAGAGCCATAAGCCCTGAAGAGCAGTTTCTGAGACCTGCAGAACCCACCAACTCTCAGGAAGAAAGGAACCCAAGCACTCATTGTACACCAGTGGCACAAGATCCAGGACTGAGCCAACATGGTACTGGGTACCTGTGTCTGCATTACCACCAGCTTCAGCTACACTGGGAAAGAGTACTAGAAATAGGAGAGAATGTTTGGCCCACCAGGACTGGCGTTGGGAACCTCTGCCCTAGAGCAGCGGCCAACAGGGGCAGACACACCCTCACCCACAGGCTCCATTATCCAAAGCCTCCTGGAGAGGCAGGATGTTGGGCCCTACGTGCATCTCCCAATACTAGCACTTGCATACCTTAGCAATGCCACCCTAAACCTGGGAATATTGTACACATCTATCAAACGGTTGCTATGATTACTGGCAGATAGCAATTCCTAAGTTAAGCACAATTTGCTGATTGAGCTACATCATAGCAACCTTTCTGCTGTCTGTGGAGTGTGCTTCAGGTCTGACAGTGTTTACCACCCTGGGGAGTGACCCCAACAGTATTGCATACCATAGCCATGCCTGCACTGTGCCCAGGACTGGTGCGGTGGCCAGGGCTGCCAAGAGCTTCTATATTTGCACAATGCTGGCATAGGTGTGGGAGCGTGTGTTTGTCTATCCAGTGTGTGGTGTCTGCCAACCCCTTCCTCAGCCCACACTGTTGCCAGTGTAAGCCTGCCTATGTGCATAATGAGGAGCAAGGTACCATGGGTATAGCCCGGACAGGGTGGCCTGGGCATAGGGCAATGGCTCGGACATTGTAGTGCCTGACAACCACCTGCACGGACAGGGTGGCCACAGCATGTCCTGCTGGGAGGTCACTCTCACCCTGACTGAGTAGTGACCACAGCATGACTAGGTTCCCCCATAGTGCTATATAGTGTTTATTTCATGTGATGTTTGTGGTTCCCTTTTGGGGCCCAATCACTGACTTATCTGCTTGGTGTGTATGCTGATATCCTAGTTCTGGGTGCATGCATTTTCTCCAGAAACATGAACTATGGACTAGCTAGCAGACTGTCTGCAGCTAGTATGTGTCTGGTTAGAACATCTTGCAGGGTGCAGCAGCTAGAGGTTTGCTGCTGGTGAATGTCAGATAGTGGTGGGGTGCAGGTGAGCATTTCCAGGTCTTCTGTATGCCTTGCCTTATGGATGTGTACAGATCTGCATTGCCTGCCCTGTAGGGTGTCTGTTCCCCAGCAAGACTGGGGTTGATGGTCTTCTCTACTGCCACCATTGTGGGGAGGTAGAGTGTGGCTCTGTTGGTGGGAGATCCTGTTTCCCACCCTGAGCCACAGAGAGTGGGTTGGGTGGTGGTACATAATCCACCTATGGGTCCAAACACCCCTCCTTCACCTACATCATGTGACCATGGTGCCAACACAGGATATGCACTATTTTGGGTGCATCATAGCCCATAAGGGCTTGACATGACTGAGAAATACAGATGTGTCTGCAGGAACTACCTATCATACACACTAGCACTGATGGGGACCTGCAACATAGCCTATGTCAGCTATGAAAGGTGCTGTGGACCTGGTGCTGGGTGCCCCACCTCACCCTCACCCTGGGTGCCCCACCTCACAATGTGACGGTCTGTAGACTCTTGAGGAAATTAAAAAGTCATGGGAATAGGAAACAATGTCCTATTGTGGATTAGAAATTGGTTAAAAATAGAAAACAGAGAATAGAGCTAAATTCTCACATTTTTCAGTGTAGAAAGTGAATTGCAGTGTCCCAGGAGCTGTACTTGGCCCATTGCTTTCTTAACATATATATAAAACACCTGAAAATGATAATAACAAATGAGATGATCAAATTTGCAAATGACACAAAATTGTTCAAAGTTGCTAAATCACATGATAATTGTGAGACATTAGGAAGGGACCTTGACTAACTGGAAAAGTGAACATTCAAATGGCAGATGAAATTTAATGTGGACAAGTGCAAAGTTATGCACATTTGGAAGAGTAACACAAACTACAGCTACATGTTTGTTTGTTTATTCGGGCTTGATAGACCGCTCTTCACTTAGCACAGTAGGGCGGTATACAAATTTTAAAACAATCTAAAATCACAGATAGAAAAGAGCACCAATTCTTGACAGAAGAAGGTAGAACATTCACACCTGAGTGGAGAGAAGAGAGTGGGGAGGGACGGAGCAGGCAAGGTAACATAAAATGGAGCAATAGCAATGGCCAAGTAACGGGCAGGCCATATGCAATGTGGAAAAGATGGGCTTTTAGGAGAGCTTTGAATTTAGAATAGGAAGGGTTGGACTGGAGGGCGGGGGGGAGTGCATTCCAAGAGGCAGGACCAAGGAAGTAAAAAGCTGAGCAGCGAGTGGATCCTAGCTGGGCCTGAGATACAGAAGGAAGCTGCAGATGGTTTTTGTGGATGTTGCGCAGAACGCAGTGTGGGGAGTGGAGGAGCAAGACATCAGAAAGATAATGGGGGGAACCTGTGTGCAGTGCTCGGTGAACCAGGGTGGAAAGTTTGCATCGTAGCCGGTGTTTGACAGGGAGCCAGTGGTAGCAGACTAGAAGAGGAGTGACGTGCTCGAAATGAAAGGCGCGTGCAAGGATACGAAGGACAGTATTTTGAATGAGTTGGAAACGGTGGAGCTGGTATTGAGGGAGACCTAAGAAAACAACATTGCAGTAGTCAACTCTTGATATCATGAGCGTAAGCAGAAGGGTAGTTAGAGAAAAGAGAGAGGAAGGGGCGAACAGTATGAATTTGATGAAGTGTAAGAAAATCATTACAAATGAGAGAGCTAAGGTGTGCATGAAAAGAGAGAAAAGAGTCCACTGTGACTCCTGGATACTGACTTGAATCCATCAGTGGGATTGGAGAGCCAGAGAGGGGAGGAGGAAGTGATGGAGGAGAATAGAGTGAAGGAGTAGCCTAATGGTTAGAGCACTGACTTGGGAACCAAAACACCAGGGTTTGATTTCTACTAGCACTCCTTGTGGCCTTTGGCAAGTCACTTAACCCTCCATTGCTTCAAGAAAAATCCAAGCTATCAATGTCTCCCGTTTAATGTACATTACCAAGTTTAAGTTACAATGTAAACTGTTTTGACTGAAATGATAAAGAAGTATAAAAAACCTGTTAAATAAATAAACTGCTGGAAGTGAACCAGATAGCTGCGGACTTAGAGAGGTTAAGGTGAAGGAAGTTATTGGACAACCAACTGGAGATACTGGAGAGACAGGTGTTAAGGGGTGTGAGATCAGGGACAGTTGGATCAGTGTGCTGTATGAGAATGAGGTCATCGGCATAATAGTGTGCAGAGATGCGTGCTGTTGTATCAGCAGAGTGAGGGGAATCAAAAAGATTAAAGAGAAGGGGAGCCAATATAGAACCTTGGGGAACCCTGCAAGGAAGAGGAGGAAGCAGTACCAACCAACACAGAGAAGCATTGCTGAGAGAAAAAGGATCAAAACCAGCCAAATATTGTGCCATGAAGATCAAAACTGTGAAGACGTGAGAAGAGGGTGATGTGCTCCACAAGATCAAAAGCCAAGGAAAGATCTAAAGAAACCACAATGGAGATATTTCCATGATCATGGGATTTGTATAGTTCACTCAGGATGCAAAGTTTCATGTTAGGAGTCACCACCAGTAAAGAGATACAGATGTCATCATGGCTAATGCATTGAAATCCTTTGTTCTCTGTACAGTGGCAGTCAAGAATGCAAAGAGAATGGAAGAGAATGGAAAATAAAGCAGAGGATATCATAAGGTCTCCATATCAGTCCCTGATGTGACCACACCTTGATTATTGTGTGCAATTCTAGCAATCACACTCAAAAAAGAGCAGAATTAGAAATGATACCCCTTTAAGGAAACACTAAAGAGATTAGGGCTCTTCATCTTGGAGAAGTGATGAATGAGAGGAGATATGATAGGGGTCTATAAAACAATCAGTGCAGTGGGATAGGTAAATATGAATCAGTTGTTTGCTTTTTCAGAAAATACAAAAAATAGGGGACAAGTTACAAAAATGCAATGTGTGCCTTTTGAGTCAGTGCTGATTCCTGGTGACCCAGCAGCTCCTGGGATTTCTTGGCAGTATGATCAAAAGTAAATTGCCAGGCCTTTCTTCCAAGGCAATGGAGGGTTAAGTGACTCGCCAAAGGCAACAAGGAGTGCTGATGGGAATTCAGTTCTGGTCTTTTGGTTTCCAAGCCAGTATTCCAACCACTAGGCTACTCCTCCAGTCAATGAAGTTACAAAGTAGCATATTTAAGACAAATTTGAGAAAATATTTTTTTACTTAATGAATAATTTAGCTCTGGAATTCTTTGCCAAACAATGTGGTAAATACTGTTAGTGTATCTGGGTTTACAAAAGGTTTGGACAAGGTCCTGGAAGAAAAATATGTAAATTGTTATTAAGATGGGTTTGGGGAAATCCATTGTTCATCCCCTGGGGTGAGCAGCATGAAATATATCTACCTTTTGGGATCTTTCCAGGTACCTGTGACCTGGTCTGACCACTGTTGAAAACAGGTTATTCAGTTTGATGAACCTTTGATCTGACCCAATATGGCAAATCTTATGTTCTTATCTTCTGTTAAAATTTAAATGCTAATCTCTGCACAACCCCACCCCTGGTCATACTTTTGTTCAGTTAAGATAAACGTTTATACATACAAGTTCTATGAACATAACTTTACCCACATATTAGGAAGTCAATGTTATAGAAGCCTATTTAAATGTGTGTAGATGACTGGTTTTGCTTTTCCTCTCATATAAAGAGGCATTCTGGGCGGAAGAGAGGTTTTTTGTTGGGCATGTTATAAATGCGCATGCATTTCTTACCTTTCCAAAAGGTGACGTCATAGCCAGGCCCGTACCTAGACTTGTGCGAGTGGTGTGGCCGCACAGGGTGCAAAGGCTTAAGGGGCGCATTTTAGCAGTCTGCCGTTGCCTGCTGCTGTCACTTTTTCTTCTCTCAGCGGCAGCAAGCAACGACAGACAGCTAAAATGCTCCCCTTAAGCCTTCTTGCCAGCATGCTAAGCAGATCTGTCATTCCTTGCTTAGCATGCCGGTGACTTGCACATCGGGCGCGCCTCTTCTTTCCCACCGGAGGGGGGAGGGCGCGCGCCCGATGTGCAAGTCGCACAGGGCACCATTTACACTCGGTACGGCCCTGGTCATAGCACATATTCTTAGACTTTTATACCATCCTTTTCTTTTCCTAAATGTACATGCATGCATTGACCTGCATAACAACTTGATTTTCAAACTCAATGAATACTAGCAACTTGGTTTTGAAAGTCACCTTATTCTGTGTGGATGTTGCAGCATATACATAATTTTGCAGTTTTGTACCTTAGCACATAATTTCATCCTTGATAGAAAAGCAATAGAAATAGTAGACGACTCTAACCTGCATAGATAAATACATAATAAAATAAGAAGTCAACCAATTCAATGATGCATTGCTCATAGCATTACAGACATGAAGGCCCTGAATAAGATATTCAAATGCATAGATATATCTCTGCATAGAAAGATTTGATTTGTGTAAGTCATGGTATTTTCAATAATGTCATATGGATGCAAAAGTAGGACGGTGAAGAAGAAATACAGGAAGAAAATCAAGACCTTCAAATTATAGTGCTGGAGAAGAATACTCTGCATACCATGGACTATTGAAAAACAAATCAATCAGCACTAGATGTGATAAAACCTAAGCTTTCCTTAGAAGCTCAAATGACAACACTTCATGTAAAGAGAAAGATTGGTTTGTGCTTATTGTTTTTCTATCTTTTGTTTTGCACTATCCTTTCTCTTTCTTTCCTGTTAATTTTGGTGTTCTTTTTCCGTAGTTTGCAGTGTTGACCTTTTAATTTCTTTTTGTACACCGCTTTAATGTTTCGGCCTAAGCGGCCTATCAAATATAAAATAAAGATAAAGATTAGCAAGATTAAAGGTCAACACAAAAGAGGAAGGCCGGCAATGCTACGTATCAATACAATAATAACAGCTATGGATGCCACTCTATGAACAATTAGCCACTAGACTGAAGACGGAGTACAGTTTAGATCAACTATTCACAGGGTCACCATGAGTTGACATCAACTCAACAGCACTTTACAGCAAAAACAATAACTAATGGGAGAAAACATTGCAGCTATAGCAGTCCAAGAGGTAAATCCCTAGGCTTGATACTACACCAACTAGCATAAAGATCATTAGACAATATGCTAACAAGCTCTAGACCAGCGGTTCTCGAACCTTTTTGTACCGCAACACCTTTTACCATTGGTCAACTTGTGACAACCCCCAATGATAAAATCAAATGCGTCTCTCTTCCTTTACCGTTAACGCATTGTCGCTATAATCATTTGTTGAATTATTAATATATTATAGGCCTTTGCAATATGTTTTTATTTATAAAATTTACTTATTTAAACCACAATAATTAATCACAATGACAAGTAACAATATTTGATTTTGAAATTATTATGATTTTGTAGTCAACGGTTTTAGTATGCTTTATTCAAAAAGACTGACGAAGGGCAAAAATGTTAGCGTTGTCAAACCTAAAAAGTAGGCCTATGCTATCAGTGCGTGGTTGTGCTTGCTTCCTTCTCGCGTCTGATCATGTGGAAAGCACGGTATAAAAATGATTGTTAAATAATAATAATAATAATAATAAATAATAATAAATGTGAAATTCTCGGCTCAGTCTTTGCGAGAGCACAACAAAGATCATCTTCTGCAGCAAGTCTATTTCGGTATTTACTCTTGATAAGCAACAAGCTTGAGAAGCTGGTTTCACACAGATATGTTGTTGGAAACGCAACACAATCTCAGACAGTCCAGGATACAATTGAAAATACTTGATCCAGAATTTAATTACTGACATTGAAGAAAAATCATTTTTCGCTGCTTCGCTGGTAATGAGTTAAATGAACTCTTCTTGTGCAATCTCAGGAACATCCTCAACTTTAACTGTGAATGGACTTCTGGCAAGTGCAAATGGTGTGCCAGGTAAATTTGGAAAATATGCTGAAATTTCTTCTTGCAGCATTTCTGTTTGACAGAAATTATAATTCCATTTCTTGTGTCAAGTTCAATCTTGTTTTCTTCAAAGAAAACGGATAAGTTGAGCAACATGTACATTCTATTTTCAGCTAACGTTTTCTGCCAAAGCCAAAGTTTCAATTGAAACGCTTGGATCTTTTCGGACAAATCAAGGCACGTTGCGTCTGGTCCTTGCAGTGATAAATTTAATTCATTCAATATTGCAAATATGTCAACCAAGTAAGCAATTTTCAGCAGCTTCTTTTTGTCACTGAAAAGTGCTTCAAATTGTGGTTTTGCTTTTTGCTTAAAAAACATTTTTAGTTCATCGCGAAGATCAAAGACGCGCTTTAAAACCTTTCCTTTTGATAACCATCTCACCTCAGTGTGCAGTAAAAGAACATTGGATGCATCCAAATCATTACAAAGTTTCGTAAACAGTCAACTGTTTAAAGCACTTGCTTTTACGAAATTAACTGCGCTTACTACATTTATCATAACGTCTTGCAGCTCTTGTGGCAGCGTCTTTGTTGCTAAAACTTGTCTATGAATCATACAGTAAGTTCCGATGGCTTTCGACAACTCACTGAACACCAAACGCTGAAATTCCGACCGACATCCTAGCATAGCTGGAGTTTCGTCTGTGCAAACACCACAAACCTTGTTGATGGGGATATCGTGTTTTTGCAGGAATGAACAAAATATTTCAAACACATGACAAGTAGCTGTCGTTTCAAGCGGCTTGCAAAACAGGAACTCATCTTTAAACTCACCATCATTAATATATCTCACGTAAACCAGTAACTGAGAATACCTTGAAACATCTGTGGATTCATTAAGCTGGATGCTAAATAGTCCAAGTGGAGCGGATTTCATTTCCTGGATTACTTGATCAAGGATATCAGCAGACATATCTTCTATTCGCCTACCAACGGTGTCGTTAAACAAGAAAATTGGACTAAATTTCGGTACAAATTCATCTCCAAGCATGACTCGAACAATATCTTCTGTTGCTTGTAACAGCAATTCCTCGGCAATGGCACGAGCTTTCTTAGCTTTGGCAATTCTGAGAGCCACCATATCTGAAGCTTCAACAGCTGCTATGTTTTGTTGGTGGAACTTTCTGCCAATATCAAGTCTGCTTTTCTTGATTCCATCAGCTTTGTTCTTAAAATACCAAATATCCTTGCCTACAAAGGTGGGATGCTTACTGTCAAAATGCCGTTTCAGTTTGTTTGGCTTTATGGATTCCGCTGATAGAACTTCGCTACAAATAACGCACTGTGGTTTCTCAATCCCTGCTGAAAATATGGAGGTGAAACCATACCTTAAAAAGTCATCGCAATATTTTCTTTTCTTTCTATTCTTCTCTCTGTCATTCATTTTCAATGGAGTCACTGGTGTTATATAATATTACATAGAAAATTTAATTTTAGGAGGACCCATGTCCGCCAATACAAAACCGGATGTGATCTAAATAACGTTTCGAGGTGCATCGTTTCTGGCGAACAGGTAAAAGTAAGTAAGGATAGCCTAAGTAATATATAAATTGATTAAATAGATAAATAAAATAGATAAATAAATAAATAAATAAATAAATTCAAAGTATTTGGCATTTTAGGCTTTGCGATCAAATTAGAAAAATAAATTAGAAAAGAAATAATAATTCTCGGGATTTGTCAGGTAACCCCCTAGTAAATCCTGAGGCGACCCCCATGGGGGTCACGACCCACAGGTTGAGAACCGCTGCTCTAGACAGTTTGGGAAAGTTGCAGGCCCATGCATTTTCCCTTTAAATATCCAATGGCTGGCCTCTGACACAAAGATCTCAGTAAAGAGTGTTCTGTGTTTTCAAAATGAGATCCTGCAATGTACTTTTAGTTGGCATATTTCAGCCCACTCCCTGAAAGAGAGGATGCAATTTAAAGGAGGATTATTTGCAGGTTTATCCTTTTCATCTGTTTATCTGTGGAATCCATTTTAAAAATTGATGTCTATAGCTGACATTGGACAGTATGGATCTAAAGATGATGGGCCCGATTTTGATTTAGGCAAGCTATGCCCCGCGTCGGCGTATAGCCTGCCCGCCGACTCCCTTAACCCGGATTTTCACTTTCGCAGTGACGAAAGTGAAAATCTGGGTTATGCTGGATGTGCCGGGAGCAACCAAGGCTAAGTGGGTACAGCAATTTTCAGTGCTACCCGCTTAGCCCCTGCACCTTAAAGATAGGCGAGGAAAAGCCTTGCCTATCTTAAAGGTGCAGAGGGCTAAGCAGGTAGCATCGAAAATCACTGCTACCCACTTAGCCCTTTCCTCCACCCCTGCTCCGCCCCAGAATGCCCCCAACATACCCTGATACTAACCACATAGCATCTGGGCACGTTAGGGACTTATCCGAGATTTTCAAAAGGCATTACCCATGTAGATGCCTTTCAAAAATCCCAGATAAGGTATTTACATGGGTAACTAGGGTAGTTACCCATGTAAATGCCTTCGAAAATGCAGCCCAATAAGAATAAAAGAAACCAATATACTAACTGACACCATCCATTGAATGAGAATAATATATAGAAATATACATTCAACCAATATTAGGTATAGCTTTAAAAAATGTTACAAACATTTTTAGGTTTATTAATATAGATAGCCACTATAATCACCTAAGGAAGCTCTATTTTAGAAATCATCTGTTTTGAAAGAACAATCAGGACCACTTCAACCCCTAATGGGGCCCAGGACAAACATTTCTGGTGCCCCCCATCTATGGCCCCGCCCCTCCATTTGCGGTCCTCCTCCTCCCGCTGCCGCAAATCAGCTTCCACCCCCCTGATTCATTGGCGGGAGTGGAAACGGAAGTGGAAATGGCACTGCAATACTGGAAAAGAAGGTAACTCCAGCACCACGGTGCATTTTTACTGCATTGCTGCCGTTGCATGTCCCAGAGAGGGGCGGCAGCAGTGGTCATGCACACAGGAGCAGGAGCAGGTCTGCTATTACCCATGGGCAGCAGAGCAGCTGGGCCCCCATTGTGCAGAGGACTGGGGCAGCTGCACCTTTTGCCCATAGGTAAAAGCGGCCCTGAAAACAGTCCTTTTATATTTCTAAAGTAATGCAGAAGTTCATGGACCTCGATTTCTCATTTTTTCTCACATTTTCTGCAGATACCAGGGTACTGCTGCATTGACAGCAGAAAGCAACTTCTCACTGTTGAACTCAATTACATGCACACCGGTTCTCCCTGAGTTTATCTTCACCATGTTTCTTTATGTTTATCATGAAACTCAGCAAAAACTTTGTTTCCTAGTAACAAAAATCTGAAATAGCTTCATCAGGTGCAACATTTGTCCTCAGATATCCTTGTAAATATGAGGTAAAGTTTCAAGGATTTAAATATCTTTTACACTTTTCTTGATGAGAAGGTTAAGTTTGGGGCTCTCGGTTCTTTGGACTCTGATGTCAAAATGCCATTGTGGCTGTAAATTATGAAAAATAGCTTCTATTTTACTTTTTCCTTTAAATTTTTATTTTTGTGATATGCTGTGGGATCTAGCTCCACACTGTGGTCTAATGTTTTGTGCTGTTTCCTGAATCAAGGTGAATTCTCTTGATGCTTATGTTTGTAAATTCTATAAAAATAAAAGTACAAGAGTTCAGCTTTCCTCTTTGTTCCATTCATTTTTCCAGAACTTGGCCATTTTTAATGTCATAATAAGCAAAAACATCTGCAAAGTTGGTGTCAGAAAAATCTGCCTACATAAGACCCAACATCCAAAAAGCAGCCCAGAAAATGAGTTTGTTCTAATATCATGAAACATTTATATACTTTTACTTTTAAGAGGGAACATGACTGACAGCATCTAGCATGACCTACTGCTTCCCTGGTCCCCAGAAGTACAATGCAGGGTTTTTTTGTACTTTAATATTGCAAACAAATCTGCATTTAGATTCTTCATAAAACCCTCCACAAACTGTCTGAGAAAGCTCCGCGTTTCATCATCAAACTGCTTCAGGAGCCAGGCAGAGAAATGCAATCATTCAGGGCTTTTAGTGTCATCCTCTCAGGCCATTCTCTTTCTTTTTTACCCTCCGAGTCCTCCAATGCTAAATTAGACAAAGGTATTTTTAAAAGACTGGATCTTTATAATCTTTATAATCTGATACAGTTCCAGCAACACTGCTGTAAATGTCTCAGTCAAATACTCACACATGGCTTATGACACCGATATAGGTCTCCCACCATAAAATGTAAGCACTCCAAAAAGATTTGCAACCACTATAGTAAGTTTTGTAAAATCGAAGTATCTCACATTTGTGGATGGTATCGGTACAGAGCTGATCATTTTCAGTCAAAGTGGCATGTTTACCTAATACTGGTAAGGTCTGCTGTTAATGAAGGTTATTTTGAAAACCCTATTCATGCTTTGGACATCTGAAAACATGTGTAGAGACATCCAAAGCATGGAGACAACCCTGGAACCATTTTAAAAGCTAGTTCTGTGGACATTCCCACTGCGAGGACATCCAAGGAAGTACGGGAGCAAGGTGTCTGCCAGATTTCAGTAATGCCCTGGATGTCCTGAGCTGTTTCTCAATTTATACCTGCTCCAGGCATGAAGAGATATCAAAAAAGTGCTTGTTTTGTCAGTCAAAGAGGAGGGTGTGGAGAAGAAGGTACAGTCATCTCCCTTATAATGTTTATGTTGGCAACGAACGCTGCCGGGTTGTGGACTCATGTTTCTGTTTAGCCATGCCAATGGATGTACCCATATGCAGCACAGCATGCTATGTCAGCGATGCTTATGTAGATGCCCCTGCAGACGTTCATATCAGGCACATCCACATTTGTGAAATCATGCATGAATTTGGATGTACCTGGCTTTTTTTTCTAATTGGAGGAGGATGAAGGAGGAAGGGAAGTAGAAGCAGCACTCCCTACTAAGTGTAGTACAAACACAGTGGGGATTCAAAAAAGCAATATACAGTAAACAAGGAAGCAAAGAGTAGGTAGGGTTGGCTTAGACTTATGGAGGCAAGCCATTACAGAACTCTTTCTTGATCTACATTCTTACGTAGCAAAATCACTCAGAGCTGAATAACCTAGAGCTGAATCGCTGAAAGCTTCTAGTGAATACTTGCTAGGCATCCACAGTAAAAGGGGAAGAAATAAACTATGACCAGCATAGAGTACAAGTTCTAGTTTCCATCCCTACCCTAACTTTTAATGAGAAGAAAGTACACAGAGATCCACCCATCAGAAGCAGCACTGTTGGAGAGAAGGCAAGAGTGACCCATGAGCCCCTTCATTATAATATGTAACAGGTGTAGAAGTATGTGGGCCGATGGGCTGCCCCAGTCCAACTCAGAATTGCTGACTGCATGTAGAAGTGATGATCAGAGACAATTACAAGGGATTAGTCATGAGCTAAGAAGCAATATGTAGCAGACAATTTGTGTCGGCATTCATATCAACCCCTTCTTTTTTTGTGAATTAACATGTATAATAAGCCAAGCTCCCTTGCTTACTATCTTCTCATTAAAAGTTCTGCTTATCTTCCTATAAGGAAGTAGCACAAAGCAAGAAGTTACCAGTCTGCAAAGACTTCCCTGAGGTGGCGAACAGGAGTGGTCAATGCCATTAGCTGTGGAGGAGTAGCCAGTAGTTACAGCAATAGTCTGGCAATCAACGAAACCAGCATTCAAATCCCACTAGCACTCCCTGTGACCTTGGGAAAGTCAGTTAACCCTCCATTGCCTCGGGTACAAACTTAGATTATAAGCCCTCTGGGGATAGGGAAATACCTACTGTACTTCATTATTACGTACATTATAAGAACATAAGAACATAAGATATGCCATACTGGGTCAGACCAAGGTCCATCAAGCCCAGTATCCTGTTTCCAACAGTGGCCAATCTAGGTCATACGTACCTAGCAGTTTCACCAAAAGACACAGGTTCCGCAATGCTTGTACTGGGTCAAGCATTGATATCCTGGGTCCCTTCTTAATAATGGTTTATGGACCTTTCCTCCAGGAACTTGTCCAAACCTTTTTTAAATCCAGCTACACTAACAGCCTTTACTATATCCTCCGGTAACAAATTCCAGAGTTTGATTACACGTTGAGTGAAAAAATATTTTCTTTTATTAGTCTTAAATAGTTTACCCTGTAGCTTCATTGCATGTCCCCTAGTCTTTCTATATTCTGATAACATAAACAATCGATCTACGTTTACCCGTTCCACTCAGTTCATTAATTTATAGACTTCTATCATATCTCCCCTCAGCCGTCTCTTTTCCAGGTTAAAGAGCCCTAACCTTTTTAGCCTTTCTTCATAGGAGTATCCTTCTATCCCATTTACCATTTTGGTGTCTCTTCTCTGAACCTTTTCTAATAACGCTATATCCTTTTTAAGTTACGGCGACCAGAATTGCACACTATATTCATTGCACTACCACTAGAAAGGTGTAAGCTAAATACTAAGGGCCCGATATTCAGCACCGGCACCTAGTGCTGCTAATGTGGCTAGACACAGCACTGGATATTAAACCTGAATATTTAATTCCAGGGTCATATCTACATCCAGCACTGAATATCCGGGATTGCGATACTGAACTGCTCCCTGGTTAGCATATATATGGTGAAGGTTAGGCCAGGGTTACTTGCGCCTGGCCTTCACCATGTATTGCTAACCGGGCAGTGGCTTTATATTGTTGTTGCCTGGATAGTGAGCAATGCTGCTTCCCCTTCGCACTTTACATGCCCCGATGCTAAGTGGCTAGTATCAGGGTGTGCAGAACCGGCAACCACTGAATATCCCAATTCACAGTGAATAACGTGGTTAGCAGCTCTGATAACCATATTAATTGCTTTGTATATCAGGTCCTAAATAAATAAAATATTGTAGGTTTGTATAGGCAGGACAAATCATTCCCACTTTGGAGTATGTCTACTAAGGTGGGCTAAAGGTTAACCCGGGCTATCTGCAACTATGTCCCATGTTATTCAATGGACCTAGCTGCAGATAGCCTGAGTTAAGTGTTAGCCTGCTTTGTAGACATATCCCTTTGTTTTACCGATGGTGCCCCCTATTGCTCTGCACTGCACTACACATGTGCTGCACAAGGCAACCCCAGACAAATGAGGCATGCAGCAGCCCAGCACACCTAAAACATATGTGTTTAAGGAACGTAGAAGGAACTTACATAGTGACTATTAAACAGCTAAAAGATCAGTCAGCAGTCATTAGTGTGGATGAAGAAGTAGGGACAGCACAAAGTGCAGCCAAAGGAAACAGCAGCAGGCAGGTGGCAGGAAAGGCAGCACAGTGTGGCAGCACTGAGGCATTACGTAACTCAAGAAGGCAGCTACATCACTACTACTACTACTGAGCATTTATATAGCGCTACAAGTCGTTCGCAGCACTGCACAGACATGTAGGAGACAGTCCCTGCTCATCAGAGCTTACAATCTAGTTAAGACAAACACAGAAGGTGTAGGCAGGGACAAAGCAAGGGAAAGAAAAAGGAGATCAGGTGAGTCAAGATAGAGAGGTGTGATAGAGAGGAAGGACAAGAAAAAGAGCCAACATAGTGAAGAAAGAGATGCAGAACTCCTAGATCTGACGCACACCATGCCCATTGGCAAAAAGACAAAAAGAGGGATGAGCAGGAATAGCAACATGACATGAGGGGTGTCACATAAAGATACTGGGATTAAAGAGGTGACATGGAATTTTAGAAAGTACGTCCAAGTCAAACTGGGGATGCCTAGAGCAGAACGTGCAGAAAATTGCCAGAGACATCTATGTCTCTGCCCAGTTTTAGTAATATAGATATCCCCAACATTGGCTACATAGATGTTCCCCTTAGAAAAACATAGGTGGGAACATCTATCTCAGACAAGGTAGCAGAAAGGGACATCCAGCACCATAGAAAAACACAAACACGAACCCTAATTCCTCATTAGTGTTTGTTCTCTACCTGTAAAATAAATGGGCTATAAGTGTTCCTTCTTCTCCACACCCTCCAGATGTTTGCCTGACAAAATGAGCACTTTTCAGGTGCCTGTTCATGCCTGGAGTAGGTAGAACCTTGGGAGCAGCTCAGGACATCCAGAACATTGATGAAATTGGGCAAGTACATCAAAATTCTTCGAGATGCCCTGGTCATGTTTATACCATACCCCCATTGTGACTTGGATGTCCTCACAATGGGGACGTCCACAGAACTGACTTCAAAAATGGCTCTGGGGACGTCTTTGTGTTTTGGACATCTCTATGCCCATTTTGAGATGTCTAAAGCATGAATAGGACTTCTAAAATAACCTCCTTAGTGTCTAAGCTAAGGGCTACAACTGCAGTCCAGGGGAAGGATGCCCACATGCTTTTCTTAATAAAAATAAATAAATTGCCCAAGATGATCGCATATACTGAACAAACTTTCTTGTTCGCTTATTTTAAAAAAATTTTTTAAATTTTTGAAAGGATAAGGGTCTCAGAATGAATGGGGGAGGGTAACTACAGGCTACAAGAAGTGAAAAGCCTGAGATATCCCTCACCCCTTCCTTACATCAAGGACCCAGGCGATCCTATTTTTTTAAATTTTTTGTACAAAGTGATTAAAGCAGTGCAGATTTAAACTGTCAAGAGCTCTGCTAACTCTCATTCAAAAAAATGACGATAACTTGTAATTGTTGTAATGTTCAAACTTCAATAACATCCAAGTGTTAAAAGAGGGACTGCTAACTGAGAAATAAGAAGTCCAAAACAACTTATCTGGTAAAGCTCAAAAGTAAAGTAGTCTCTCTGCACCCGACGCAAATTCGCAGCGCTGGTGCGTTTCACCGCCTTCGCGGTTTCCTCGGGGGAAGTTGTTTTGGACTTCTTATTTCTCAGTTAGCAGTCCCTCTTTTAACACTTGGATGTTATTGAAGTTTGAACATTACAACAATTACAAGTTATCGTCATTTTTTTGAATGAGAGTTAGCAGAGCTCTTGACAGTTTAAATCTGCACTGCTTTAATCGCTTTGTACAAAAAATTTAAAAAAATAGGATCGCCTGGGTCCTTGATGTAAGGAAGGGGTGAGGGATGTCTCAGGCTTTTCACTTGTTGTAGCCTGTAGTTACCCTCCCCCATTCATTCTGAGACCCTTATCCTTTCAAAAATTTAAAAAAAATGTTTTAAATAAGCGAACAAGAAAGTTTGTTCAGTATATGCGATCATCTTGGGCAATTTTTTTATTTTTATTAGTTATATTGCTCTATAAACCCCGTGAAGATTGATTTGTTTGGTACACACATGCTTTTCTTGTCAATCTCCAGAAGAATCTAGTGGGATTAGTAGGAAAGAGAAGAGAGCAGAACTACTGACCAAAGTGCAACAGAGAAGCTATCAGCAAAGGGAAGAATGGAAGAAACCGTGATTAATATGTACAATCAGATTTCATTCCCAATCTAGCTGATAAAAAGCTTGATGCAAGGAAACTGGGCATCATGGTAAAGGAGAAAAACATAAGAATTGAATTTGTAACCAAGGTGTCTGTGCAAAGTGATTATTCTTTGATTCATGTGGAGATGGAGATTTTCAAGTACCAAGAAATGCAGTCAGAGACCAAGAAAATGTGACATCATGCTGGGTCCCACAGGCTTGATAGGCTGCCTCTACATGTTACATATTATGAACTTTAGAATGAGGCTTTTTAGCATTGTGCAAGTACTATGGTTATTATTAGCAGTAAACATGAGAGACTGAGATCCTACTTCATGTACCCTGACTTATGAGTGAGGTTCATTGCTGTCATAATATGTGCAAACCTATCCCTTTTGGAGATATAGTTCATGAGACAGCCTGATTCCACTCTACTGGTGGAGTATGAGGCCCAGGAATGTGGGGAAGAAGCTATGTTTTGTTATTATAGGGATTTGAGGGGCTAGGGGAAGAGGGGTTATAGTTATGTTGTAGATTGATTTATTGTTTTCTCTTTGTAACCTACTTTGGGATATTAGAAATTATTCAGGCAATCAAATATAAATAATATGGGGAACAAAATAACAATGTAGGAATCATTGGACAATACAGGCCCAGATATATAAGCAATGGGGTTTATTCTGTCCCGTGAATAGAGGGGATGGACATCCCAATGGGACGTCCATCCCCGCTATTTGTCCCCCTGACGGTCCCATCAAAAGTCTCCCTATCAAACAACCTGTTTGTAAGGAGAGGCTTATATGGGAGTGGGAGGGGGTGTTCTGGAGGTGAAGCAAGGGCGGGACATGGGCGATCCATGACCCCGGACATACAGGGCCGATTCTGAGGTTGGCCCTATATATGTGGGGTCGACAAACTGGACAGGGAATGTATTCTACCTTGGAGGTGGAATAGGTCCCCATGGACATTGGGAGACAGCAGGCCTGGGCAGCAGTGGAAAGGTGAGAGGGTGCAGGGGGTTCCCCGCAGCCCGACCCTATCATGGAAGGCCAGATCGGGGGTCGGGCTGCAGGGAATGAAGATTGTGGTCAGTGGCCTGTACCTGGAGGCCAGGACCCGATTCCAATTGGCCTGCATGCACAGCCACCTGCCTGGCTACCTCAGTGAGGTTCCTGAAGGGAGCCACGGTACCATGGCGTCCCATTGCCATGGCATCACGGTTCCATTCAGGAGCCTCACTGAGGTAGCCTGGAGGTGGCTGTGAATGCAGGACAATTGGAATCGGGTTCCAGTCTGCATGTACAGGCCCTAGATCCAATTCTGATCCCGTGGGACACGTCTAGCCTCTGCAGGATCAGAATCGGGTCTACCTCTGGGTGTTCCAATTCTGATTGATGCACAGGGGCCTGGACACACACATTGGAATGTGCCTCCACACAAAGGAGTTTTAATAAGTTATATGCTTGGGGGGGGGGGGGAGGGATTGGGCATGAACAAAGGTAAGGCAATATATCAGGTGTAACTCGATCATCAAAATAAGAAATCATGCATAAATAAAATAAAATCATGCATATGTTGGCTACAGATAAAATAGAGGATGTTAACACAGGCAAAGTGGTTACAGAGGAAAATCAGGCCACCACACAACAAGTTGACTAGATTATAGGTAGGGGAAGAAAACAAGGAGAAGAAAACCCTGCAGGAAACTATCAGGGGCAGCAGCGAGGGACAGATGTCAGCTACGAAGCCGGCAAAATATAAATGTACTTGACAGTTCACTGGAAGGATATGTATCTGCGGCAGTTAAGAAAAGATTAGAAAGAAAGAGTATTGACAGAGAATAAAAGCGGTTACATAGGGAGAGGACATGTAAGGCTGCAGACAAGAAGGGTGAAGCTGTGACCACATGGCAGAGTTGATCTGCTGCTTTCAGCGTAATGGGAGGAAAAGCCCCATAGAAGCTGTGCACTGTTCACATATAATGATGTTTAACATGAAACATACAAGGACTATAGGGCTAGTGCATAGCTAAAATAAAATGGACAATTTTGAAGGAATTGGACAGAGAATTAATACTTGGAATGGCATAAGAAATATATATGCCTTTGGTAGGTCAAAATGACTACTAACATACTAGTTTTCTACAAAGGCGCACGAACACAACAAGCAGAGGATCAAGCAGTGGCATGGCAGCATAGAGGCTAAGAGGTTTTTATTATTTCAGAGCAACAGTAGAGAAGGGGCGAGAGAACCAGCTACAGGAGCGAGCTGGAAGAAGGCCCTAAAGAAGTATTTGCCGATTAATAATGGGTTCTGAAAATACCAAGAGATTCGTAGAGATAGGCATATATGTGGAATATGTGCAAAGAATCATCCCCAAACCAGGTGTATAATAAAGAGGTGGGGGGGGGTCATGATAATAAAAGTGGACAAATTAAGGGACTTGAGGGCATGGATGAAGTAGTACCTTTATTCAAATGTTTAGCAGGGCTTGCAAGGACCCTTGAAAGTTACAAGTTGAAAACTGCACACTTATAGTGTAACAAAATGGTGCATTTCCCTTTGCTCCATTAGTAAATTCATATACATGTCTACGGAGGGACTTAGTGCGAAGACACCAGTGGATCAGGGCCTGTATGAGGTATTTTGTGCATATATTTCTGCCTATCTTGTGAGAGTATGTGTGTAAGTGAGTGTGTGTCTGGTGGTACAGCATGATGCAAAGGTGGCATGTATGTGTATATGTATAATGAGGGAGAAGTGGTAGTAATGTCCGGTATGTGCTTTGTGCATCCTGTGTGTGCGGTATGTGCTGTGTGTGAGTGTGTGTGTGTGTGTATGTGACCAGCTCTGTGTAGGGATGTGTGCTGTATTGTGAGAGTAGCGTATGTCCATATCTTGCTCACCTGGAATCCACCAGAAACTCAGCCTTCTTTTTTCTCAGACCTAAACTCTGGAACTCCCTCCCTCCCTCTGGACCTCAGATTGGAACTCTCTTTCAACAGATTCGAATTGCTTCTTAAGACTCATCTCTTTGTACTACTTTTGATCTCCCTGTCCCCTTACATCCAGCTGAGAATCCCGTCCTTCTCTCCTTTCCTTGCCTTCTCTGTCCTTTTTTACTTTGCCTTCTCTCCCCTTCCTCTATTCTCACCTCTCCTGTCGTAACTATGGTGTTCCTTTCCTTTTCCGGTAGTTTGTTTTTACTTTATTGTAAACCGCTTTGATGTTTTTACTGTAAAGCAAATAAAGACAAAGATAAAGATCTGTGAGGTGGATGTGCTTGCTGGGGGGTTTGGGATGTGTATGTTATGTGTCAGTAGGTGTGTGTGTAGGGGGGATATGTGCATGGGTGTGGTCTGGAGTTAGGTGTGTATTTGGGGGGAGCATGTGCATAGGGGGCATGCACTTGTAAGTTATGTGAGGGTAGGGATATGTGGGTGTGGGTGTGGGTGTACACATGCATATGGTGTGTGATCAGGAGTATGTGTGTGGGCATATGCATCTGTCTGTGTGTGGGGGGGCAGCATATAGGTGATGTGTGATTGGGGGTATGTATGGGCATGCACATGTATGTGGTATGGTCTGGAGGCTACATGCTTCATGTGCACATATGTAGCGTGGGAGTGAGGTGTGTATTTGCACATTTATGTGGTGTGAGACATAGACATTTGAATGGGGTGGGCCACATGGGCCCTGGTCCCACCAAAATTTTGCCTGCCAGCAGTAACCTGCATCAAGGCCATAGTGACAATCTTCCCCTCTTGTTCTGCCTATTAGGATCCCATCTCCCATGGGCAGAAGAGAAGAGAGCAGCCATGATCATGGCAAAGACTTTTTCTGTCTGTCCGCGGGAGATTAGATCTCCATAGGCAGAACAGGGGGGAAAGGTTGGAATCGCAGCTTCAATGCAGGTTGTCTGCCCGCAGGGATCACATCTTCCAGAAGCAGAAAAAAAGGGAATGGCCACAATTACGGCACTCCTGTCTGCCTGTGGGGATACGATCTTCTGGGGGCAAACAGAAGGAGTCTTTGCTGCGATCGCAGCCATTCTATTCTCTTCTACCCGCAGGAGATGGAATCCTAGAAGTCAAAACAGGAGGTGAAGGCCACGGGGGGGGGGGGCGGGGGGGGGGGTATGTTTGCAGTTAAGAAAGAGTTAGGAGTGGGACTTGGGGTGGGGTTTGGACCCCCCCCCCCCCCGTTATACAGGCATTCCGGTGCCGCTAGTGTAGGATTGGGGGTATGTCTCTTTGAATATAGACATTATGGTCCCTTCCTCCCATGCACGTTCCCCTGCACTCCCCTCCTCCCTTCAGTGCCTCCCTCACTTCACCTCTGTTCTCCTTCCATATTCTCTCCTTTTGCCCCTTCCCTTTGCACTCTCACCCCCTGTCCTCTATTACCCTCCCCTTTTATGCTCACCCCTTGCCGTCTCTCTGTCCCTCTACCGATCCCACTCCACCTATTACACACTCATTTGTTCACTTCTCCCCCTAACCTTCTGTGTTCTGGAGGCCTTCTCCCTTTTCTTCGCTAGCCAGAGATGAGCTCCCTATTGAGAGACAACTCTTGTTTAGGTCGTAGTTGCGACCTACAGCATTCCATCTGCCTGTGGAGGATGGGGTCCCTGCTGGTGGCAGCTCTCATCTTCGCCATGATTGCAGCCCGGTGGGGAATCCTGTTGCAAGGGGGGGGGGGGGTGTGGACATAGGCAAACAAATAGATGCATACCGACAGACAAACTCATAAACAAAAAAAAAAAACCTAATGAAACCTCCGCAATAGATGCTATCGCTCAGGCGGATCACGCCTAAAAAGGAAGCCGGATAGGACAAGATATTGTCATTCCTTGTAATGGTCCGCAAGAGTTCAGAACAACAAGAAACCTAAAATCAGTTATAGAGAATTTAGAGGCTATAGAGAGGAAAACAGAAATAAAGTTACCATTATACAGAATAACGGGGCCATCTGAAAAGATATCTATTAATCTACTCTGGGAGTGGTAGGAAATAAGGTGCCTGGGAAATTCAGGTTAATACATGGCTAGCGACATGACACTATTTGGGAGAATAAGCATGGCACTATGTTCAATGCTCACTGCCAAAAGCTGTGTAGGGGGACACCATATTTGGGTAAATGACAGACGTAGGCCACTGTGGATCAGGATGCACTAGCAACCTGTCTCTGGCCCACTTTCCACTGTAGTCCAGAAGGAGAGCAAAGATACCCACAGGGGAGTAGAGACACAAACAGGAGCAGGTGTAGTAGATAAGGCGGTCAAAAACACTTTATTAAGAAGACCTCGATGCATTTCAGCTAAAAAGCCTTCTTCAAGGGGTACATACCTCAAAAACAAACATAATATTGACATGTATTAATAAATTAAATAATACAAATAAAAATGTCAAAATTAAAACATACTAAAATACACTTGGAACTATAACCAATAACATACATTTAAAAGTAATCTTATAATCTAGAGCACAAGCCAAAGCCAAGAAAAAAAGTACATAGGAAATCCATATTAAAAATTGCACCACACCCATGCAAAATGTGACAAATTCATATAGCTTAATAGCGTAAAACTGCCTATCATGTGAATGTGTAAAATGCAATGCAAAGAGTCACATAGATATAAAGAGCAAGACAAAGAGAGATGAGGAGGCCAACTCACTTGTATAACCACACTACAAAAATGCTAACAAAGTTAGCAGACAGCGTATACAAATCTTAAGGAAATAAACCAGAATACTAAAAAATATTGTTGTTCTAAAATAAGGCATACCAATACAGTAATCTTGTAGGGACCAAAGTAACTTGCCTTTTTGGAAATCAGTGTGTCATGTGGTTCCGTCTAGCGGGAGAATTCCGGGACAGAAAGAAACATTCTTTTAAATGGCTGAAATTCCTGCCAAACTACAGGTCATAGTTTGCATGCAATTCTCCAGAAAAAAATGATAACAGCACCATAGGCTTGTCATATAATTTATCTAATAATAAAAACTTCATAAACGTAATATATGCCAATCTCTGACATAAAACGGATCAAAAAATATGATTAAAAGACGAGAAGAAAACCACAGGTTCCCTATATCAAGTAGTGTCACCCTGCATTGTGATTGTAGATACTAAAGTAGGTGAAACACTTTGCCATTGTGTGGTTAAGCAACAAAAAAGTGCAAAAGTAAATGTGCACAGTAAATTTGTCTAGCTGGATAAGACAAAAGACAAAGAGACTGTAAATTGCTTTAAAGCGCTGCGATCAGCGGAGGACAAAGTACTGCACGAGATGTAATGGTTAGTATTGTGGTGGAAACATTTCAAAGATGAAGAAATGGGACTAAAGAGACAAAAGAAGAAATATGTAATGAAAAACAGATTCACGGTTTAGGGGTGCATCTGAAACTGTGCATGCTAAACTACCAGCCAAAATGTGTTGGGAACTTCTTAATAAAGCTTTTTGACTGCCATATCTGCTACACCTGTTCCTGTTTGTCCCCACTTTCCACTGTGCCTCACATTGCATAAGCTGTCCCCAAGTCCAAAATAAAAGGGTACATAATGAGGAGGCAGGGACCTTCAGTCTCTTTGATTCTAGACATTGCTAAGCAGAGCAGTGTGGAAGTGTAGCCTAAAGATTAGATCACTGGCTTTGTAAATGACAGACCAGGGTTTGCATTCCACTTGTTCTCTTTGTGGCTGTGGGAAACTCACTTAAATATACCGCCAGAAATAGTCTGGGGTTTGCATTGACTGGAGGACACACTTTTTATGTGTTACAATAGCACACTGGGTCTGCAAACATGCACATTGCAATCATGCCCATTTGACAGCATGACTTTATTGGCTCTGCTGTAGCCCACTGCAGAGGGTCTAACATGTTTATCCTGCAGATGTACGACACATGAGTTGTACGTGATTGGAATATTTCATCATAACATGACTGAACATCTTTGGTTCCATCACATATATGGAATACATACAGGCACTTCCCACTTCTGAGATGGCCACCTGCAGGGATCATCACACGTCTTTACTTGCTCCATATGGCCAATATGAGAGACACTTGTCCAGTTGTTATATGCACATGTGTCAGGAAGACCGTATGGTGGGTGGAACTTCCCCATGGCAAAGCTACTAATTTTTCACACACACTACAACTGCATTTGTTCTATCACATCAGGTACATCGGATCAGCAAGGCCATACCGCACTCTCATCTACTGTCATCCATCCTTCAGCCTATCCATCAGCATATGCCCATCATGTACTGTCATGCATTCTCCTGCCAACTGATACACCATGGCCCACACAGTGACATTTTAATCATTAGGATGTATCACTCATACCTTTCCTGTGAATGACTTGCATGTTATCACTCCTGCTTGGTCATCCTTTTGATGCCCACATTGTGGTGATGCTGGCTCTGCCAGGGCACACTTTTTTCCAATCCTATGCCACACACTGACATACAGCATATTACGTGGGCACCCTTCACTGATACAGTACAGAAGCCTCCCACATGCTCATCCCACTTACTGACACATAGGATACATATGGATCTGACATGACCATCAGTTCTTACATTTCCTTCTATCCATCACCAAAAATGTGCCTTGCACAAGGACTCCCTTATCCTGTGTTAAGGTAACTGCCATTTTCCGTCATTAAGGTGCACACTTGGCACCTTAAAGTCCAGTGTCCTGTTAGTGCCCAATAAATGGAACCAAGCGCCCTTATGATTGGAATGCCTACTCCCCGCCCCGGCCTTTACCGTTAATGCTTGCTTACTGGTGCACCCTTAACGCTCTTTAGTAAACGTACGCCTAGATGTGTGTATGGCGAAATTGCTCATTTACTTTCATTTGGATTTTTTTGTCATTTCCTTAATTTTGTTTGCTGTTTATTTCTGTTTGTTTTGTTTTAAAATATAAAATAGACCTCAAATTTTCAAAAAACAATAAAGCAAAACAAAAGAAATTTAAGGTCCCCCACTAACTCCCCCTCCCCTCTGGCCTTTCCCATGTCCCCCCACCTCTATATACCCTCCCCCTCCCCCCCACCATCCCCCTGGACCTAACTTACTCTATCATTTTCTTTGAAAGGAGCAGGAGTGATCCCTTCTCAAATAGTGGGCCACTGTCCTATTCCAAAGAAGCAGAAGAGATCCCATCACTCCTGCTGTGCCATGTCTCATTTCCAAAATGCATTGCTTTAGGGCTATATTACAGTGCACACCTGTATAAAAAAAGATGCCAGTTTCTGAGCCAACAGGTTTTATTTTGAAAATGTGACCTGGTGGGACAAGAGGATCTGGGGATTTGTCCTGCCCCATTTGAAGTCAGGGGCGGTGGAAGGCCTTTTATCTTTTATTTGGGGGGGGAGGGCAAGCACCACCCCACAGGCAGAGACCCTTCCTGTTCTGCCCACAGGGATCCAATCTCCCACGGGCAGAATAGGAAGGGTTTTTGCCACAATCATGGCTTCTCTACTTCTTCTGCCCATGGGGGCTGGGATCCCTGTGGGCTGCATGCTGCCTGCTGGCCATGGTCATGGCAAAAGCCCTTCCTATTCTGCTTGCAAGGATCCCATCTCCCATGGGCAGACAGAAAGGTTCTTTGCTGTGATCACTGCTTCCCTTTTCCTTCTGCCGATGTGAGGGTGGGATCCCCGTGGGCAGCCTGCTGCTTGACATGCCACATTTTTGGTGGGGCCAGGGCCCATGTGGCCCACCCCTTTCAGACGCCTATGTTTGAAGTAATAGGATGACCTCTTCCACCTTGTGATCACTTCTGCCATTTCAGATGCTACACTGAGGTAACTGGGGATAGCAGAGTTGGGAGAAATGAGTAAGGCTGAGAGAGGTAGGCACGGGTAGGCCTTTCTTTTTCATTTCCCAAATGGGAAGAAAGAGAAATTTTGGAGAACTGGGTATTTCAATTGATTTGAAAATGAAACAAGTTACTTCTTAGTGTTTTTTTTATTTTTTCCCAAAATATGCATCTCTTTAGTTAATAATCATTTATCTAATCCGATAGAGGGATCAGTGAATGACTGTACCTGACATTCTGCTTAGCAAAATAATCATCATTAAATTAGATTATAGCAGGGATTCTCTATCCAGTCCTCAGGACACACTAGCTTGTCAGATTTTCAGGATAACCACAATGAATATGCATGAGAGATATTTGCAGAGACTGGCTCCATTGCATGCAGATTTTTCTCATGCATATTCATTGTGGTCATTCTGAAAACCTAACTTGCTAGTTGTGTTCTGAGGACTGGGTTCAGAACCCCTGAGTTATAGATATAGTAAAGTTTTGAGGGCCAGATGAATGGCAATGACAAGCAAATGCTGCATGTGTACCCTGGTGCTTAGGTTTGCATTTTAAAGGGACCTTATTAGGGGTCATTCTGAGAGTGTTTAGCGGGGATATATGTCCGGTTTGGACGTATATCCCAGCGAAATGACTGGGCCGGATTCCCGTTCCAAAGCTCCCTGCACTTACAGGGGAGATGTGCAGGGAGCTCTGGATGGGGTAGGAGGGGGCCTACTGGAGGCGTGCAACTGATGCCGGACATACAGGGCTGATTCCAGTCGCGATCCTGTATGTCCAAGGGCTTGAGGGTAGATGGGGGTGGAATAAGTTCCCCCCAAAGACTGTGGTGGCCATCAGTGGGACTCAGCAAGGAGGTGAGGAGGGGCAAGGGGTTCCCTGCAGCCCGATCTCAGCCTCAGAAGGCCCAATGGGATCATGTGGCGGGGAACTGTAAGTTGAAGCAGTTGCAGCCAATTGGGGTACCTGCATGGCATTCCAGTGCCATGGCCCTAGAGCTACATGCAGGCAGCCCAGCCAGGTTAGATGGGGAGTTGGCTGGACATTCGGGCCCTCGAAATCAGGGCATGGCCTACTGTCCAGGCCCTCTGCACCTGATTCTGATCCCACAGGGAACCCTGCAGGATCAGAATCGAGTGCAGATCTGGCCCGTCAAGATTCTGGACGTCTGGAGGGCCAGATTTGCCCTGTTCATGATGAGACCCTATGGGCTCAATATTGAACTGCCCAGCTCTTTGAAGGACTATGCGTCAACGGGCGTATAGCCCTTCCCATTGATCTTCAAACTGGATATTCAATGCCGAGGCGCTGGCATTGAATATCCAGTGATCGCTGCCAAAGCCAGTAGCCACCAAAGTAACTGTACAGCAACGATATTGGCTGCTGCCCAGTTAGCAATCGGCTCCTTAAAGATAGACGAGGGTTTTCCTTACCTATCTGTAGGATGTTGATTGCTAACCGGGCAGCAGCCAATATCACTGCTGCATGTTTAGCACCAGTCTCCACCTCTACTCCACTCTGGACCGCCCCCAACATGCCCCGATGCTAACCGATAGCATCGGGGGGATGTAAGGCGACTTAGTTGGGGATATTCAATGGCACTAACCATGTAGGTGCCATTGAATATCCCCAGCTAAGGCATTTACACGGTTTACTGGGCTTTAAACAATGTAAATGCCTTTTGAATATCTGTCCCTATGAGGCCAATTCCATTCATACAAGTCCAGCCCCCTGTATGCCCGGGCAGAATCTGGCATGCAAAGTTAGACCCGATTCTGATCCTGCAGCCCTCTTGGGATCAGAATCGAGTCTAGCACCTAGAGGTGAGGCCTGGGCCCGATTCTGTCCAGACGTACATCCTAGCAGCTACCTGGCTAAATCAGCTGATCCCATGAATGGAGCCACGGTGCCCTGGCGTCCCGTCGCCATGGCACTGCAGCCCCATTCACAAGCCGAGATCCTAGCCCGCCGAACCGGGATGACGGTTCCCTGCAGACAAAACTTCAATCTGGCCTTCCAAGGCCTGGGTCAAACTGTGGAGAAACATCTGTGCCCCCTCACCTGTGTCCCCAGGTCCCATGCCATGATCCCCCTCCATCCAAGGAGACTTATTCCACCTTTAAGTTGAAATAAGTCCCCCATCTAGATTTGAGGCCCCGGACATACAGGGCTGACCTCTGAATCAGCCCCGTACGAGCAGGTTCAAGGCCCGCCCATGCCCTGCCCTCGCTCCACCTCCAGAATGCCCCCTCCCACCTCTATCTAGGCCTCCTTGTACAAACCTGCTTTACGTATGGGAAGGGTATTGATGGGGCCAGCAGGGGGGATGAATAACGGGACAGAATGACTCCCTATATGTCTAAGATCACTTACTCATGCACTTATTTGAACCATTTAGATTACTGCAATGCCCTTCTGGTTGGCCTCCCATGATGCTCGATGAAATGTCTTCAATTGATACAAAATACCGCGGTCCAGCTAATTTATAATTCAAAGCAATTTGATCATGTCATGCTGTTAACAATGGAAGAACAGTGGCTTCCAATTTCTATTTGTATTAAATACAAAATTCTAATGTTAGCCCATTGCTCCTTCTCGATACCGGCGTATCGAGTCCAGGCGGGAAAAGGATCCGGCGTCGAATCGAGACAAGAAAAAATAATAAAAATCAACTTTTTCAGCGGCGATCACAAACAGCGTCTGTAGGGCTCCGCGGAAAAAAGAAGACTGAGCATGATGGCACCCTTGGGCGGGAAGGGGATCGCGCATGCGCGCTGCAATTCCCAAAGGCTTTCTTTGAAAGCTGGGGAAATTGCTCCGCGAGGGCTCTGTCGGCGCCGACGTCACCCATATGTGAGGACTGACTTCCTGCTTGGTCCTGGAGAATGCTTAGTATCCTGTTTTCAACAGTGGCCAATCCAGGTCATAAGTACCTCTCAGGTTCCCAAAAAGATATACAGATTCCATGCTGCTTATCCTGGGGGTAAGCAGTGGATTTCCCTGGTTCAATTTAATAATGGTTTATGGACCTTTCCTCCAGGAGCTTGTCCAAACCTTTTTTAAATGCAGCTAGATTAACTGCTTTTTACTACATCCACTGATAACGAATTTCAGAGTTTGATTACCCGTTGAGTGAAAAAATATTTCTCCTGTTAGTTTAAAATGGACTATTACTACTATTGTTAATCATTTATATTGTGCTACAAGGCATACACAGTGCTGCACATATACATATAAAAGACAGTTCCTGGCTACTTTATATATGGCACACATAGAGGAAACCTTTATATATCCATCCTGCTGGTTTCATTATGTCAGTTTATGGAAACAATTTTTGGATGATATATTCTTTATTAGGACTGGTACATCAGATGGTTTAAATTAGTTTTTGGAATAGCTGAATATATGTAAAACCAACATTAAATTTACAGCCAAATTCGATCCTGGTTCCACAGAAGTTTTGGATGTGACAGCCTTTTATTAAGTTTACAGCCAAATTTGATCCTGGTTCGACAGAATGTTTGGATGTGACAGCCTTTTGACTGAATGATCATTTATTTACAACACTGTATAGGAAGCCAGTCCAAACAAACAATCTTTTACATTTTCACAGTTCCGTCCAGATCCTTTTAAAAGAGGTCTCCCATTTGAGCTGCTTTTAAGTATTTGCACATCAACGACTGATTTTAAAACCCATTCATATGAGTTATCACAACGCTTATTGGCAAGGGGCTACATTGTTTTGGTTATTCAGAAGGCTTATAAATGATCCTTGAACAATCATAGGAAGTGGCTTATATCCACGGAAACAACTACAGATGTGGTGATAACTGTACAAACATCTATCACTGAGGACAGAATGATGGGAATTCTTCTATATATGGACAAATCTTGACAGGTTGTGAAGATTTTGGCAAACATTGGCAAATTTTACATCTTCACCATTGTTTTCAAAAACCTTTGGGCATAGCTTTTACTAGGGGCAGCCATTTGATAGAAAGGCTGATGCGTACTGTTTTTTCATCCCAGCAGGCCCCAGATTTGAAGGGTCATTTCCCTTGCAGTAATTGTACCTTTTGTCAGGGCACTATGAGTGAGGAATTTTGGACTGACACCACTACGGGCAAGGTGTGGCATTTTCACCACCATACTTTCTGTGAAACAGACTATGTAGTATATTTACTTCTTTGCCCTTGTGGTTTAAAATCTGTTGGATGGACGATCCGGCCCTTCAAGGTCCATTTATTTGAACATGCCTCTCATCTGCATACTAAAACTCATACTCTTCCAATTGTTCAACAGCGTATTCAGTATGGTCATTTGTTTCAACAACTTACTTGGTGAATCATTGATTGGATTCCCCCTTCACCTAGGGGTGGTGATCGTGAAGCTCGCTTACAACTGGCTGAACAGAGATGGATTTTTAACTTATGATCTGTCAACCCAAGGGGATTAAACCTAGCATTAGATTGGCAAAGAATTCTCTGATCCCACTTTCTATCATTTTGGTGCTTTTTAGGTGGTATCTACATCTATTGTTTTCGGCCACTAACAAGCCTTGCAGTTCTGAAGTGAGGTCAGCTGCAATTTCTACTGCCCCAAATCAGACTAGGCATCTCTATTCTGTTCTCCGTACTCTCACCTCTATTCAGGCCCCTCCTTCCACTTCTGTAGTCTCCTCTTTTCCACCTCCTTCACAACTTGCCTCTTACTTTAGCGACAAGGTCTCCTCCTTGCGGGCTTCCTTACCTTCTTGTCCTCCCCCCATTACCTCTCTGCCCCCTGCCCCTTCTCCTCCTCCTACTTTTCGCCTCTCTCACTTCTGGGCCTCATTTGATCTGGTCACTGCCCCTGAACTTCTTCATCTCTTATCCACCTCCAAGAAAACCACCTGTCCTCTCGATCCCATTCCCTCCTCCTGGTTGTTGAGCCCTTCTTTAGGTTTTCTTCCCTTTATTCTTTCTATGTTTAACTCTAGTCTTTCTACTGGGATTTTCCCGTCGTCCTGGAAGCACGCTCTAATTCGCCCTATTCTTAAAAACACTTCACTTGATCCCCTGGTCCCTGCTCACTATCGTCCTGTCTCAAATCTTCCTTTCCTGTCTAAACTCTTGGAGAAATTTGTTTTTGCTCAGCTATCCCATCACCTCGACTCTATTAATTTCCTTCACCCCCGTCAGTCTGGGTTTCGTTCGGGTCACAGTGTTGAAACTATTCTCCTGGCTTTCACAAATGCCTTGCATGTAGCACATGATCGTGGTGACATCTCGGTGGCGGTTGCACTGGATCTCTCAGCTGCTTTCGACTTAGTTGATCACTCTCTCCTTCTTCACCGGTTACGGGACGCTGGTCTTTGTAGCACTATACTTCACTGGTTCCACTCTTTTCTATCTTCCAGGTCTTGCGCGGTTCTTTTACCCTCTTCTTCTTCTCCCCCTTCTGATCCCTACACTCTTCCTTGTGGGGTCCCTCAGGGTTCTGTTCTTGCCCCTCTCCTTTTTAACCTTTTCTTGGCCCCCCTTGGGTCCCTGATTCAGCAGTTTGGTGTATCTACTTTTCTATATGCAGATGACATTCTACTGCTCCTTCACACTTCTCCTTCCTGTCCTGATCTCTCTGTTCTCGATTCTTGTCTTGCTGCTGTCGCTGACTGGCTGTCAGTCAATTGTCTCCACTTAAATCTTGCTAAAACTATTGCTATCTGGTTTTCTCACGGTGGTCCTTCCACCACTTTGGCTCCTTCCTTTTCTGGCTCTCCTGTACCTCTGGTTTCCACCTTCCGGTACCTTGGTGTACTTTTTGACTCCGATCTGTCCTTTCATTCCCACATTTCGCACATTACTAACACATCTTTCTTTTTCCTCCGTCAGATTCGTTCTATTCGTCCTTTTCTTTCCCCTTCTGCCCTGGTCACTTTGGTTCTGTCCTTAGTCATGTCTCGGGTGGACTTTGCCAATTCCCTCTTTATTGGTCTCCCAAAATGTCAACTTACCCGTGTTCGTCGGATTCAAAACACTGCTGCGCGCTGGTCACTTGCTCTTCTCCCCGGGATCACATAACTCCTTTGCTTTTCCATCTTCACTGGTTACCTATCCCTTTCAGGACCACTTTCAAGCTTCTGATACTGACTCATAAAGCTTTCCATACTAGCACTCCCCAATATTTAACGGACCTCCTTTTCTTTCATTCTCCCAGATACACTCCCCGCTCCTTTCATCTTAACCGTCTTACCCTTCCCTCACCCTCCCGTGCTCACTTGCAATCTACCCGCTCCTCTGCCTTCTTCTTTTCCGCTCCTGCCCTCTGGAATGTCCTCCCCCCCCCCAGCCCTCCGTCTTGATCCACAGTTCACTAGCTTCAAACAACACTTAAAAACCCATCTGTTCTCCTTAGCGTTCAACGTTCCCTCTCCTCTTGTATGATTACCTCTCTGCCCTCTTCTTGCTCCTTCCCAGTCTACTCCCTGTCTATGTCCTGTCCTGTCTTTCTTGATTTCAGCTGTCCTGTCAATTATTGTACATTTCTTTTCTTTTTTCGTTGGCCTTGGCCTTCTTTTATTGAATTTTAATTGTACACCACTTTGCTTCCAGTGAAAGGCATTTTTTATCAAATAAACATAAACATAAACATATCAGACGCTGAGCAGTTCATAAAAAGAGCAATTTTTTGAGCCAAACAAACAACTTGTGGCTGACAACATATTTCATCCAGCACGGTTTATGAGTGACAGAGTACCTGATGCAGGGTCTTAAAAGTTGGACAGACCCAAATGTGGTACTGCATTGTATGTATCTGTCTGAAGAAACCTTGCTTGTCTTGCTGGCTTCCTCTACCGGCGTTTGCCAGAGGAGTTCTGCTGGTTTGTTCTTGTCTGAAGCTGGTATGGCGAGCATTGCCTAAATTGGCATTTATGCAGCTAATTACTTCTGCTTGCATTTTTACTGCTTAAAATGTGATTAAAAAGGACATTTCATTTGAAGAGGGAATTTTCCTCTCTATGAGCAGTCCAACAAAAAACAAATTTTTGCTAAATTATATATATATTTTGTACTCTTATTGCGTGGTCCTTCTTTGTATTGGTTAATCTGGTGACTGGGTATATTGGGCTCTATTTTTTTTGGAATCTGAATGGTAGCGACAAGAGGTGCCATAAGAACATAGCATAAGATATGTTGTACTGAGTCAGACCAAGGTCCATCAAGCCCAGTATCCTGTTTCCAACAGTGGCCAATCTAGGTCATACGTACCTAGCAGTTTCCCCAAAAGACACAGATTCCACAATGCTTGTATTGGGTCAAGCATTGATATCCTGGGTCCCTTTTTAATAATGGTTTGTGGACCTTTCCTACAGGAACTTGTCCAAACCTTTTTTAAACCCAGCTACACTAACAGCCTTTACTACATTCTCTGGTAACAAATTCCAGTTTGATTACACATTGCGTGAAAAAGTATTTTCTCTTATTAGTCTTAAATAGTTTATCCTGTAGCTTCATTGCATGTCCCCTAGTCTTTCTATATTCTGATAACATAAACAATCAATCTACATTTACCCGTTCCACTCCGTTCATTAATTTATAGACTTCTATCATATCTCCCCTCAGCCGTCTCTTTTCCAGGTTAAAGAGCCCTAACCTTTTTAGCCTTTCTTCATAGGGGTATCCTTCCATCCCCTTTACCATTTTGGTGGCTCTTCTCTGAACCTTTTCTAATAAAGATACTGTATATCCTTTTTAAGATATGGCGACCAGAATTGCATATAATATTCAAGGTGCGGTCGCACCATGGAACGATACAGAGGCATTATAATATCCTTTGTTTTATTTTCTATTCCTTTCCTTATGATACCTAGCATTCTATTTGCTCTCTTGGCCGCCGCTGCACTCTGGGCGGAGGGTTTTATCATGTTATCCAGAATGACGCCTAAATCTTTTTCCTGGGTGGTGGTTCCTAATGTGGAACCTTGCATCGTTTAACCATAGTTTGGGTTGTTCTTCCCTAGGTGCATAACTTTGCACTTGTCCACATTAAATTTCATCTGCCATTTTGATGCCCAGTCTTCCAATTTATCAAGATCCTCTTGCAATTTTCCACAATCCTCTTGGGTTTTAACAACTTTAAATAGTTTTGTGTCATCTGCAAATTTGATAACCTCACTCGTTATTCCCCTTTCCAGGTCATTTATGAATATGTTAAAAAGCAGCGGACCCAGCACAGATCCCTGGGGCACACCACTATTCAACTTTCTCCATTGGGAAAATTGACCATTTAGCCCTACCCTCTGCTTTCTATCTTTTAACCAGTTCCTGATCCACAATAGTACATTGCCTCCTATCCCATGACTCTTTAGTTTTGCTAAAAGTCTCTGATAAGGGACCTTGTCAGAGGCTTTCTGAAAGCCCAAATACACTATATCAACCGACTTACCTTTGTCTACCTGTTTATTCACACCTTCAAAAAAACATAACAGATTGGTAAGACAAGATCTTCCTTGTCTAAAGATATGTTGGCTGTCTCCCACTTTGTATTCAACAGCCTGGTCTACCAGCTTTCTTCTACGCAGAAGGCATCATCATCCTACATCACACCAACCCCCTTCATCCGGATCTTGGCCCTCTAAATTACTGTCTCTCTCTCGTAGCAAACTGGTTGTCTTCACATTGCCTTCACCTTAACCTGAGTAAAACTTCCTCTACATGGTTCACCTTCGGAAGCCCCTGTCCTTCACTTACCCCCTCAATTGGTAACTCCACAATCCCCCTGGTCTCCTCCTTCCGCTATCTCAGGGTACTGCTTGATTCCAACCTCACCCTCAAGGATCATATCTCTCGCCTTGCCAAGACATCTTATTTCTTTCTACGCCAAATACGCTCTATCTGTCCTTTTCTTTCTCCCTCTGCCTTGACTTTCTTTCTCCCTCTGCCTTGACTACCCTCACACTAGCTACAGTTATATCTCGGCTCGACTTCTGCAATTCCGTATTCACAGCTATCACTCGCACTCAGTTATGTCGCCTACAATTAATACGGAACACTGCAGCCAGGATCATCACCCGCTCTTCTCGTAGAGATTGCGTTACACCTCTGCTGTTTCATTTACATTGTCTTCCTGTGGAATTCCGTGTTCACTTTAAGATTCTTACTCTGGTGCACCGAGCTATCTATACCCACATGCCACAATACCTCACTGACCTCCTTCAGTTTCACACTCCCACAAGCAGTCTTCGTTCCCTTCACATAAACCGCCTTCATCTTCCCTCACTCTCACGTGCGCATCTTCAATCTATTCGTCACTCTGCTTTTTTCTTCCATGGTCCTGCCCTTTGGAATTCCCTGCCCACACCACTCCGACTAGAACAGAATTACTCTACTTTCAAATCTCAACTGAAAACCCATCTATTCACCACTGCATACAACCTCCCAGACACACATGATTGACCTGGTTTATCTATGTCCATCTCTGATCTCCTCTTTATGTCTGGTCTTTATGTTTACTGCTGCTTCCTCTTTTCTGTTAAAACTGTACTTCTCTTTGGGGGGCGGAGCCTGATGTCCAGCGGGTAGGACGCTTTGCGTTGAAGCTCCCGAGAGGCCTACTTAGAATCCTGACTTAATACCTACACAAATTTACTATTTCGCTCCGAGCTGACCGGGGCACCTCGGGGGGAATGGCGGCCCATAAACCAGCGCGCTTGGACTTCGGGTCTCCTTCTTCTTCTCACGGAAAACGCTCCAAAACAGAGGTGTCCTCCCCACAGAAGATGGTTCCATTTCGTGAAAACCCCGAGATGCACCTGGAGATTTTGGAAGAAATACGCGGCGTGAAGGAATTGGTGCAGTCCAATGGAGAAGCGCTTCGAGCCATGCGAGAAGACTTTGGAGTGCTCCAAGACCGACTTGAAAGTCTTTCATTACGGCAGGACAACATGGCGGGGGTCCTCGACTCGCACGAGGTGCGCTTGGGCAAACTGGACGAGGCTGAGCGTCAGATACAGAATCTTCAAAAGGAGTTAGAAGATAGCAATAATCGAGCCCGTCGCAACAATGTGAGGCTCCTCGGAGTGCCGGAGGGGGTGGAAGCAGGAGATATAAGAGAATTCTTGCTCAAAACTCTTCCCTCCTTGTTGAAGATCACCTTTCATAAAGAACTGGAAATCGATCGTGCACACCGTGTTCCTGCTCACATGGCGCTCAACCGCACGACCCCCCGGCCTATTATCTTTAGCTTGCTACGATATCAACAAGTGGAACAAATTTTACATGCTGCCCGAGCGAATCATCATTTGGAATTTGAAGGTCGTAAGGTCTCCTTCTTTCCTGATTTGGCAAAGCCTACCGTTGACCGTCGGAAGAAACTCCTTGCTTTTCGCCCTCGACTTCAACAGCTACAGGCTCGCTTTGGCCTGTTGTATCCAGCGAAGCTCCGAGTGACTCTCCATAACCAAACCAGGACGTTTGAAGATCCTGATCTACTATCAACATTTTTGGACTCCAAAGAAGCAGAGCAGATGCGCTAATCCCAAAGTTTGGACTCTTCTTTGCCGGCTCTATCCGCCATTTTGAAGGGCCCGATGCGGCGGTCATAGCCAAGCACAGAAATAGCCTGGACTTTCTTTCTTTCTCTATATGACTTTTGTTTTTTGGTCTCCTATCCCTTCATGATGTGTGCCTCGGTCGGATTCGGAGCACGCACCGTCCTACAGGTTATGTGTTTTTTCAATTTAGGCCTTCTCTGGGGTTTCTCCCCGCAGACACATGGTCGCCAGTAATTTTGGGGTTTTGCTTCTCCTCTACCGTACTGCGGTTTTCTTTGTTAATGTGGGGCGCTTCATTGTATTATATTAGTTTATTTTTCCTATGTCATGTGTACAGCCAGATACAGTCAGTTTGAGGGACACAGTGAAATTATGTGTGCTATCATGCTCAGAATTTTTAACTTTTCTGTATGGTCTTATGTAAAATCTTATCATTCACCGTCAAAGGCATTAATGGTCCACTCAACGGAAAGAAAATCCTTAGCTATCTTAGCCATGAGCATGTTGATTTAGTGTTTCTTCAGGAAACGCATTTAAACTCTGCTGAAACACTGAAACTCAATGCTACGCCTCACATGGTAGCTGCCTATTCTCCCACCGGTTTCAAATGGTACGGGAGAGCCACTTTGGTTAAGAAGTCTTAGCACGCTACTGTATCTGATATTAGCGCTGACAAGAAGGGTAGATGGGCCCGTGTACACCTTGGGGTTGGAGATAGTTAATTCACGTGTATTTGCATTATGCCCCGAATGTGGACAACCCTGCTTACTATGCAAGTATTGCGCAGTTGGCCTCGGCCTCTGCTAATGCTCCATTAATACTTGGTGGCGATTTACTCAAGTGTTCCCTCAATCTTTTCTTCTCAAACAAGGTGCTCGTTGGTTGGAAGAGCCAGTACCGAGCAGACCTGTGTGGCTAGATACAGAAGCGGGCCTTCGCGAATCGATTCCTCTTACCTTTCTCCCTGGTATGACTCTCCCATCAGACTCCCACTATCCACCAATGCTTTTAGACACTTTAGGTGCCTTTACTACTCTTATGCAATCTTTAGACTCCCGACTCTGGTCAGTGCAACTTCAGCATCGCCTTTGATCCACTAGAGTACTCCCGCCATCGGCATTCTCTATATAAGGTTGATTGGAGACTTTCCGACCTCTCGGTAATTCACCGGGTGTAGCATCCAATTTTACTAAACCTTCTGTAATGCTATACCTAGAGATACCCCTATAGCGCAGAAAGTATGGGAGAGAGAATCGCATGTGACTTCGATCTCGGAGCAATAGAGCCTTATCAGGAGTAGAGGGATACGGGTTCCCGATCCGCCTCACTCATTCAGACCCTCTCCTTTCTAGCCCACCGGTGTTTTTACACTTCTCACAGATTAGACAAATGGAACACTACTCAGGGCAATGGTTGCTGGACACGTCCCGCGGCCATTGGTTCATTGCCTCATGTTATGCATGAATATCCCGCACTACAGTATTACTGGCGTCGGGTCTGGGGTCGTATTTAGTCTATCTCGCACTCTCAGGAGCCCCCTTTCTTGGAGGATAGTGGGACTTCGCCCAGTTGCGGGGATCCCCTCTCTCCCAAAAATGGCTTATCTCCTTTCGAACTTTATGCTTAGCATTGCTATTTCCCTAATTAAGTATTTCCCTAATTAAGTAATACTGGAAGCTTAGCTCCCATTTGAGCCCCAATGACTGGTGGAATCATGCCTGTCTTTACAGTAAATATGAACAAATACCTCGTCTGTTCGCTTTCTCCGTTCAGACTCCTTCTCATTGGTCTCAATGGAAGCTGCTCAATGACTATGTACATTTTGCTAAATGCTCTCATTTGACTGTCTGACTTTGTATATATCTTTGTCTCATGATCATGCTGTATTGTAGATACTCTTTTGATCGTTTGATGTATAATCACTGTTAATTGGAAGCGCTCACATGCTGATATAATCGGGTAGAGAAGAAGCATCGGGGTGGGGGGTATTGGGTTTACTTTTCCTTATTGTATGCTTGTTTTGTCTTTTTTGGTGTGTTGTTTCTTTTGTTTGTTGCAAAATGAAAATAAAAGTTTAAAAAAAAAAAAACTGTACTTCTTTTCATTTCTTCCGGCCTTTGCGCCACCTTTGATTGTTAATATGAATGTAAACTGCCCTAATGTCACAAAGGGCAGTATATCAAATGTAAATAAACATAAACATAAACATAAATTCTTCTAGATGGGGGGAGATGGCAAGTCCAGGGCACAACAGAGGGTGGAGGGTGTGCAGGAGATTCCCTGCAGCACAACCCTGGCTGTGAGATGCCAGATCGAGGGTCAGGCTGCAAGGAAAGCACAGAATTGGCGGAGGCCGGGGATTGCAGCTCCTGAATGGAGCCACGGTGCCATGGCAACTGGACGCCATGCACCTAGGCTCCATTCAGGAGCCCTGACTGAGTTAGCCGGGCAGGTGCCTGTTCATGCAGGCCACCTGGAATCAGGTCCAGGCCTGCACATACAGGCTTAGATGAGATTCTGATCCTGTGGGGGCTAGATGTGCCCCGCAGGATCAGAATCCCGTCTACCTCTGTGTGTCCGGTTCTGACCAGACACACCGAGGCCCAGGTGTCCAACACGGAATAGGCCTTTTTTTATAAGGTAGTGTCTAGGGGGAACCCTTTATTATTTCATTCATGTTTTGGAGCTGAAGCCAGGGGCTAGGAAGCCCACTAAATATTATGGGGGATATTCAAAGGCATTTATGCAGTTTGCATACCTGCAAACCAGCTAAATACTGCTCTCATGGATATTCAGTGGTTAGTGCCACTGAGTATCCCCAGTTTCAGTCACTAAGAGCCCTGATTCTAACCGACTAGCTTTGGGGTGTTCCAGGGGGAGAGCAGAAGCGGCACCCCCAAGGATAACTGGCTAGAAGCAATATCCAGCCACTAGTCGATAATTATCCTAAACCTGCCAACGTTAGGACAGTTAAATGACTGTCCTAACTTTAACCACTTTTGAAAAACAGCCAGCAGCTGGATATCACTGATGACTGCATTGCAAAATTGCAATCCGACCAACCTGAATATTCAATGCCGGTGGTCAGATATAACCCTGGCATTGAACTTGCAGGTTCTGTTTATAGCAGTGATGGCTAGCCACTTTAACAGCATTAGCTGGCACCATTAAATATCCCCTCTTATGGATCTAAGGACTCTGGGAGATCCAGGGGATCTCTAATTCAGGCCAACAAGTTCTTTAAATATTGCCTCCCACCTCAACCTGCAAATGGGGAAATTTTTTTGGAAAATATTTTGCATTTTACCATAGTCAGAAATGTGCAAAGTTCCCAACCATGCCAATACATGAGAAACTTAATGCAAAGTTTAGATAATGGAGAGAAATGAACCAAGAGCTCATTTGCATCTTATAGCTAAATTTCACAAAACAGTTCAATTTTTTCACATAGGTTACTGCACAAGGACTTTAAAGTAAATATATAAAAATGAATAAAAATATCATTTTTCATTGACTTTGGGGTATGTTTACTAAAGTGCGCTAATGTGCGTGGCGCACATTAGCGTGCGCTAAGGTACCTTAGCGCACGCTAATTTCGCGTTACGGGGCACAAATGTGCCCCGCACAGGTGCGCGCCGCACTAAAGTGCCCGCTCATGTGCGCGGCGCGCTGATGTGTGATAAAGGCGTGGAAAGGCTCCCGGAGGGCGGAGGAAGGCTCCCCAGGGGCGGAGAGAAGGGGTCAATGGGTGGAGAGTGGGAGGGGAGAGGCTCCCCACACACTAGCGGGGCTGAAATTCAAGTAAAAAAATACCGCGAGTGAAAACCTCGTGGTAGAGCCGATTTAAAGGGAAGCGAAAGCACAGTTACTTACCTGTAACAGGTGATCTCTGGGAACAGCAGGAATAAGTCTTCACATATGGGTACGTCGGTACCGACGGAGCCTGCGCGGGAACGCTCCCCAGCTTCCCAAAAAAGGAAAGCTTTTGGGAGCATCCCACAGCGCCTGCGCGCTGCCTTCCCGCCTTTCCTAACCGCCTCTCCCCCGTTCGAGTTTTAAAGCTGAGACAAAGAGAGAGAGGAAAGGAAAAATAGATAGAGAGATACAACTCCTAGTGGAGGTGGGTGGGTTGTGAAGACTTATTCCTGCTGTTCCCAGAGATCACCTGTTACAGGTAAGTAACTGTGCTATCTCCAGGAACAAGCAGGAATGAGTCTTCACATATGGGGACTACCTAGCTAGAGATGCCTGGGAGATCCCCAAGGTTATGAGACCCTGGGAAGGGCTCTATCTCCTCCTATGGATCTCAGGCATCCATTCAGGGAAGGAGGGCAGGAGTTGATTAAGCATGGAACAGGTGTTTGAGAACAGCCTGACCAAACAAGGCATCCCGGCGGGAGTCCTCGTCCAAACAGTAATGGGCTGTGAAGGTATGAACCGAGGCCCAGGTGGCTGCTCGACAGATCTGGTCGATGGACACAGAATTTAGATGAGCCATAGAGGTGGCCATGGCCCTCACATTATGAGCTGTGACATGGCCTTCCAGAGAAAGGTTCTTACTCTGGTAGGCGAAAGAAATACACTGAGCAATCCAATTGGACAGTGTCCTCTTAGAGACTGGAAGTCGCAAATGAGAAGGATCAAAGGCAACAAAGAGTTGAGAAGACTTTCGATGTTGCTGTGTTCTCTGTAAGTAAAAAGCAAGAGCTCTCTTACAATCCAGGGTATGAAGATTCCTCTCTGCACTTGATGCATGAGGACCTGGAAAAAAGACAGGTAAATACACCTCTTGATTAAGATGAAAAGGTGAAACCACTTTAGGCATAAAGTGTGGATTGGTCCTAAGGACTACCTTATCAAGATGGAACCTTGTATAAGGTGGATTAGCCATTAAGGCCTGCAGTTCACTGATGCGGCGAGCTGAGGTGACTGCAATGAGGAAAATAACCTTCCAGGAAAGAAATTTCAAGGACGTGGTGACTAAGGGTTCAAAAGATGGCTTCATAAGCTGACCAAGAATCAGATTTAAATCCCATGCCACCGGAGGAGGCCTAATGGGAGGTTTAGTTAAAGGTAGGCCTCTCATGAATCTTGCAATGAGAGGATGAGAGGAAATAGGCTGTCCATTAATAGGCTTAAGGGATGCTGCAATAGCACTCAAATGGACCCTTACTGAATTCGTCTTAAGGCCTGCATTGGAGAGATGCAGGAGATATTCCAATAAAGAATACAAAGGTAGTGCTAGAGGGTTAAGTCCCTTCTCAGCACACCAAATGGAAAATCTTTTCCATTTAAAAGCATAGGACCGTCTAGTAGAAGGTTTTCTGGAAGCATGGAGAATATCCTTCACCTGCTGAGAAAGATTCCATCCTTGAAGGTCTAGGCCTTCAGCAACCAAGCTCTGAGGTGAAGGGACTTGGGGATTGGGTGCCACAAAGTCCCCTCCTCCTGGGACAGAAGGTCTGGAGCAGCTCCCAAGTCTAGGGAGGGAGCTTGAGAGAGATGCAGAAATAGTGGGTACCACACTTGGCGTGGCCAGCGTGGAGCTATGAGGATCATGGATCCTTGATCCCTCTGGAGCTTGAATAGAGTCTTGGGAATAAAAGGAATGGGTGGAAAGGCATACAGGAAGTCTTGACCCCAGTGAAGGAGGAAGGCATCCTTGGCCTGAACTCCCTGACACGGAATTCTGGAACAGAACCGGTGAAGTTTGGCATTCCACGTACTTGCAAAGAGGTCTATGTCCGGAGTTCCCCACTCTTGAAAGATTCTGAGTACTTGGTCCATGTGCAGGGACCATTCGTGTGGAAGCAGAACTCGACTGAGTCTGTCTGCCCAAGAGTTTTGGATTCCTGGGAGGTATACGGCCAGGAGATGGATTTGATGCTCTCTGGCGAAGGCCCACAATCTTAAAGCTTCGTTGCAAAGTGACAGAGAGCCAGTTCCTCCTTGCTTGTTTATGTAAAACATGGCTACCTGATTGTCCGTATGAATGAGGACTGTCTTGTAGCTGAGCAGGGTATGAAAAACCTTGAGAGCTAGAAAAACTGCTCTGAGCTCCAAGTGGTTGATATGCAGAGAGGTCTCCTGTGGAGACCCAGAGCCCTGAGTGGAGAGATCCTGTAGATGAGCTCCCCAACCTGTTTGGGAGGCATATGTTGTGAGGGTTGCCTGGGGCAACAACTGTTGGAAGGGGGAGCCCAGCAACAGATTTTGGGTGGACATCCACAACTGGAGAGACCAAAAGAGGCGTTTGGAGGTTGCTATTTGGTCTGAGAGCGCTCCTGATGCTTGAGTCCACTGGGTGGACAAAGTCCATTGAGCTGCTCTCATGTGAAGGCGAGCATAGGGAACCACATGTACTGTGGATGCCATGTGGCCTAGCAGTTGTAGCATCTCCCGGGCAGTTAAATGTCTCTTTGACTGAATTTGGGAGGCTAACTGCACTAGGCGTAGGCAACGTAGTATCCAGCCAGGCCCCTATGAACTCTAGGGACTGAGTAGGGGTGAGCTGGGATTTGGGGAGGTTTACCACAAGTCCCAGATACTGCAGAATGTGCCTTGTGCAGTCCAGGGAAGTCTGGGCCTCTGACTGAGATGGAGCTCGGATGAGCCAGTCGTCCAGGTATGGGAATACAAATATTCCCAGAGTGCGTAGAAATGCAGCTACTACTGCCATGCATTTGGTGAACACTCTTGGAGCAGAGGCCAGACCGAAAGGAAGCACCCTGTATTGGTAATGCTTTCCTTGGAAAAGAAAACGGAGGAACCTTCTGTGAGATGGATGGATGAGGACATGTGTGTACGCATCCTTGAGATCTAGAGAACAAAGCCAATCCTGACTCTGAAGTTATGGAAGGAGAGTGCCTAGAGAAAGCATCTTGAATTTCTCCTTGCATAGAAATTTGTTCAATTCTCTGAGATCTAATATGGGTCTGTAGCCCCCTGTTTTCTTTGGGATCAGAAAGTAGGGGGAGTAAAACCCTGACTCTTGTTGAAGAAGAGGCACTTCTTCTATTGCCCCTTGGACAAGAAGGGCAGCCACCTCCTGACCTAGAAGGTCGAGGAGAGATGCTGGAGAATTGAAATGTCTCACCATAGTGTGAGGAGGAAGGTTTGAGAAATGAAGCTTGTAGCCCTCCCTTATGATGGAGAGGGTCCACTGCTCTGTTGTAATTTGCTCCCATCTGGGAGCAAAATGAGCTAACCTTCCTGGAATGGTAAGAGGCTTTGGCTGTTTCAGAGCCAGAAAGGCTAAGTTCTCTAGCATCAAGTCAAAAACCCTGAGGAGGCTGGGTCTGCTGAGTTGCAGCAGCCCCTGTAGGCTTAGGCCTGGCCTGTTTAGGTTGCTGACGCTTAGCAGCAAAACAACCTGTAGATGATTGTTGGCCAGAAGTAGGATGGAATCTGCCTTTCTTGAAAAAAAACTTTTTGAAAGGTTTTTTCTTGGCAGGGATGGAGGTTGACTTGGAAAGTCTATCCAAAGCAGAATTTTCTGCATCCATTTGAGTGGCTTTTATTTGCCAATCTTTGCCAAACAAGTTTTCTCCTGTACAGGGAAGATTTCCCAAGCCATCTTGGACCCAAGATTCCAGATCAGAAGCTTGGAGCCAAGCAATTCTGCGTGCAGCTATGGCAATGGCCGAAGCTCTGCTGGCACCCTCAAAGGAGTCAAAAGCTGCACGGTTGGAAAACTTTGAAACATCTTGAGTATGCTTAATCCAAATAAGAAATTCTTCCCTTTTATCCTCTGGAAGGAAAGGGAGGAAAGTGTGCAGCTTATCTGCAACTTCTTTCAGAAACATACCCATATAAAGACTATAGGAGTTGATTCTGGCAATGAGCATACTGGCTTGGAAGATTTTCCTACCAAAAGCATCCAAGGTCCTGCATTCTCTTCCTGGAGGAGCAGAGGAGTGTCTTTTTGCACTTTATCTTTTTCATAGCTGACTCTACCACAATAGAATGGTGAGGAAGCTGTGTTTTATGAAACCCAGGACAAGGAGGGACACGGTACATAGTGTCCAACCTACGAGAATGAGGAGAGATGGTGAGAGGAGTCTCCCATAAGTCAATCATGTGATCATAAAGAATCTCATGAATTGGCAAGGTGACTGCCTCCTTAGGAGCCTTAGAATAACCTAAAATATCTATTTTTTTTAGCTCTAGGCTCTGATTCAGAGGATACTGAAATAGAAAGCCCTTTAGCCACTTCTTTGATGAAGTCTTGAAAGGACAAATCCTCTGGAGGAGACATTCTTCTTTTTGGAGAAGAAGGCTCTTCAGGAAGAGCTATAGACACTTCAGCAGACTCCTCCGATGCATCAGAGTCTTCGGAGGAATCAAAGTATCGACTGTCAGGGTGCTCTTCTAAAGCTCGATACGCATATTGAGCGGTATCGACATCGGGCGTCATCGGGACCGGTACGGTACTGATGGGCATCCCTGGACAGGGAACCGCTGCAGTCGGCATCCTGGTCGATGTCGATGCAGTCGGTACCGGAGCCGATACCGACAACGGAGTTTGTTGTGGTATCAGCGGCGTCGCAGCTTGAATGAAGGCCGTGATAGCCTGCTGCATGGATAGAACATTCTGATCCATCGACGCCATGAATGCCTGAAATTCGGTACCGGAAGGTTGCGCCGGTACCCCAGAACATTCTAACAGGTGATCGGTCGAGGCCGTGCCATCGATGTCAACCTGTAACCCCATAGGAGGAGCTTTGGAAGCCGGAGCTCCCCGCCGGGGTTGTTTTGCCGGTGCGGAATCCTCGAGGGCAAGCCCGGAGGCATCTCGATGCTTGGAAGGAGATCTACCCTTCGAGGACCGGCTGGATTTATGTTTGGTTACCTGAGATCCATGAGAGGAAGTAGAGGCCCTGGAAGACGTCAATGCCACTGAAGCTGCATCAGAGGGAAACAGCACATGGAGCTTAGCTGCTCGGTTCTGTAAACCTCGTTTAGACATCAAGGAGCAGGACGGACAATCCAAAATGGAGTGGTCAGGACCCAAACATTTAAGACACCATTCATGGGTGTCGGTGACAGAAATAGTACCGCTGCACTTAGTGCATTTTTTAAACCCGGAGGCTGGTTTTTCCATGAGGAAAATTTCTCGTGAGGCCTAAGGCCCAAAGAGGAAAAATACACTAAGTGAGGGAAAAAATATGTTCTTTTTTTTTTTTTTAAGAAAAGAAAAGAAAGACCGGCGGTACCAGTCCGACGTCGGGGAAGGCAGACGCGCGACCAAAGAAATAAAATAAAACAAAGAACTTCTTCAGCGGAGACAGGAACACGACCTGCTAGCTCCGCGGAAAAGAAGAACTGGGGAGAGGCGGTTAGGAAAGGCGGGAAGGCAGCGCGCAGGCGCTGTGGGATGCTCCCAAAAGCTTTCCTTTTTTGGGAAGCTGGGGAGCGTTCCCGCGCAGGCTCCGTCGGTACCGACGTACCCATATGTGAAGACTCATTCCTGCTTGTTCCTGGAGATACCATTTCTATCAGCAATGTACAGCAAAACCAGGGAAACCTAAAAAACAGTGATAAGTGTGATACATGTGCACGATACAAAAATACAAATAAACATTGAAAAGGACCCCAACGAAATTTTAAAAAATTATAATCAAGCTGGGCAATAGTGATAGTAATGGGAAACATCAAAAAACACTCCCAAGAAAGCCACAAAAAATAAATATGAATTTTAATTCTACACTCCGTCCCCATACAAGGTGAATGATCCCACAGTGAAATAGCACTGATCAGGGTTTCCCTCTCCATTGGACAGGTTACCTATGGCATGCACATGTTCCACAACAGCAGGGCGGGCAGGTCAGAATGGGCAACTGGACAGATGCTGGGAAAGGGGATAAAGAGGGCTGCAGGCGGCACATGCTGTGGTGCAGCTGGGGCACAGTGCGGACTAGGCAGATGCCTAGATGGCACTTAGGAATGCTGAAACTGAACAGCAGCCAGACAGCAACTGATGAGGGCCCAACATGGGCACGAGAGTGTTTAGCACAGTGTCACAGGGGATAGTACCAAGCAGGTACCCCCAAGGGCACAGAACATTGGCAGGCGGTGATTGGGGGACGTGCGGACAGATATGCAGGCACCCCTACCCCAGAACCCGCACCATAGGCAGCCGCCTACCCACACACAGGATGGCCTGAGACTGCGTACCACCAGCACCACCAGCAGAAGGGCATGTCAGCATGGTGGCACAGGGGTACTGGAGGTGGAGGGGGGCAGTGGCAGCTGCCCAGAGCAGACCATGGCCTAGCCCTGTTTAGGTGGGTGCAATGCACTGCAAAGACAGGCCCTGCCAGACAAACAGTCATGGTATCATCAGGGAATGCACTGTCTCTGTGGCAACACGGTGGTGCAGTGCACACAACCAGTGTGTTTGGAGACAGAATTTCATAGGTTCAAGCCCCAGCTGGGGCTCCTGCCAAACCAGTCCCCATGTTTTACCCACAATTATATCCTGATAGTAAAGACGAACCTTTATTGCAGAGAACATAAGCATGGCTCAAACACCTCTATTTTACCCTACAGAGCACAGACACCAGAAACATGCACATTACCTAGAGCAGATTCCCCCAAATTTAGTCCTGGAGGGCCACAAATCCTTCAGGGTTTATGCTGTCTCCAATCTAAGGATGGAGCGGTACTGGTGGTGGAGGTGGCAGCAGCTGGTGGCAACAGCAGACCATGGCCTTGCCCTGTCCAGGTGGGTGCCGTGCACTGCAACAAACAGGCCCTGTCGGATGTACAGTCATGGACTCCCCAGGGAATACAACATATTTGTGGCAACACGGTGGTGCAGTGCACACAGACAGTGTGTGCATGAACAGAAGGTCACAGGTTCAAAGCCCAGCTGGGGCTACTGCCAATCCAGTCCACCTATTTTTCCCACAACTAAACTGTGATAGTAAGGACAAACCTTTATTGCAGAGAACATACGCATGGTTAATACACCTATATTTTACCCCACCGAGCACAGACACCATAAACAGGCGCATTACCTAGAGCAGAGTCTCCCAAATGCAGTCCTGGAGGGCCAAACACCATTCAGGTTCCATGCTGCCTCTAATAAAGATGCCTGTGCTGCATATCTATACACCACCCCCATGGTATGCAGATGTATCTCATGCATATTCATGAGGGACAGCATGAAAACCCGAACAGTGTTTGGCACACCAGGACTGGAGTTGGGAACCTCTGCCGTAAAGCAGCAGCCAACAGGGGCAGACACACCCACACCCACACCCACAGGCTCCATTAGCCAATGCCTCCTGGAGAGGCAGGACATTGGGCCCTGCGTGCATCTCACAATACTAGCACTTGCATACCTTAGCAATGCCACCCTACACCTGGGAATACGGTACACAGCTATCAAACGTTTGCTATGATTACTGGCAGATAGCAATTCCTACGTTAAGCACAGTTTGCTGATTGAGCTCCATCATAGCAACCTTTCTGATGTCTGTGGAGTGTGCTGCAGGTATGGTCTCTGACAGTGTTTACCAGCCTGGGGAGTGACCCCCAACAGTATTGCGTACCATATCCATGCCTGCACTGTGCCCAGGACTGGTGTGGTGGCCAGGGCTGCTAAATTCCTCTATAGTAGCACAATGCTGGCATAGGTGTGGGAGTGTGTGTCTGTCTATCCAGTGTGTGGTGGCTGCAAACACCCTCTACAGCCCACACTGCCAGCACTGTTGCCAGTATTGGCCTGCCAATGTGCATAATGAGGAGCAAGGTACCATGGGTATAGCCCGGACAGGATGGCCTGGCCAGGATGCATCTGCACAGGGCATAGGGCACTGGCTGGGACATTGTAGTGCCCAGCCACCATCTGCACAGACAGGATGGCCACAGCATGTCCTGCTGGGAGATCACTCTCACCCTGACTGTGCAGTGAACACAACATGGCTAGGCACCCCCATAGTGCTATATAGTATTTCTCTCATGTGATATTTATGGGTTTTCTTTTGGGGCCCAGTCACTGACTTATCTGCTTGTTGTGTATGCTGACATTCCAGTTCTGGGTGGACGCATTTCCACCAGGAACATGCACTATGGACTAGCTAGCAGACTGTCTGCAGCTGGTATGTGTCTTGATGGAGCGCCTTGCAGGGTGCAACGGCTGAAGGAGTGATATGTGGAAATATTTCTTTACAGAAAGAGTAGTGGATCCATGGAATAGTTTCCTAGTGGAGGTGGTAGAGATGAGGACAGTAACTGAATTCAAAAAAGCATGGGACCAACACAGAGGATCTCTAAAGGTGGACTGTTGTAGTTGTTGTTATGGAAGGACAGACTAGATAGGCCATGTGGTCTTTTTCTGTCATCATGTTTCTATGTTTCTATGAAGGCTTGCTGCAGGAGAATATCAGATAGTGGTGGGGTGCAGCTTAGCATATCCAGGCCTAATGTCTGTCTGCTATTGCGTTATGGATGTGTACAGAGCTGCATTGACTGCCCTGTAGGGTGTTTGTTCCCCAGCAGGACTGGGGTTGATGGTCCCCTCTACTGCCACCATTGCAGGGAGGTAGAATGTGGATATGTTGGTGGGAGACCCTGTTTACCACCCTCAGCCTTGGAGGAGAAGGAGAGTGGTGGTACATAATCCTCCTAGGGGTTCATAGGGGCTACACCTGACTGAGACACACAGATATATCCAAGATGTGTTTGCAGAAACTACCTATCTCACACATTAGCACTGCTGGGGACGTGCAGCATGGCCTATCTCTGCTGTGGACCTGGTGCTGGGCGCCAAACCTCACCCTCATGGTGAGTGCAGTACCTGCACAATGTGACGGTGTGTAGCTACTCTGTGCCAGTACCACACACGGTCAGTTCCCCCTACCAGGCCGAGGTGCTGTGGGGGTGCATACCCCATCTTGTGATCATCTGTAGACTGCTGATTTGCATGTGCAGTGCATCATGGGTATGGGTGGGTTAACCCTATCCTGGTGACCACAGCAGACTGTTTGTGTGGTGACTTGCAGTCCTTCTGCAGCCAGCCAGGGGTTTGCTAGCAGCTGTAGAGCTGTAGCCCACTGGTTACTTCACTGCCAGTGGAGCCAGAGGTCATGGATTCAAACCCACAGTGGGGTTATTTGATAGGGCTGTCCAAAGCATTATCTATTTTTAATGTACATTAGTGCTGCCAGCAAAAACACCCTCAGCGTACTGTACCCATAAGGTGCCTCAGAGGGCGCTTTATAGGGCGCCCTATAGGGCATCTTATGGTTACCGTCCATATAAGGTGCACTATACAGTATCCTATGGAGCGACTGATAGGGTGCCCTATAGGGGACATTACAGGGTGCCGTGGCGGATAGTGCACGTTATAATGTGCCCTATGGAGTGCCTTATAGGGTGCCTTATGCGGCACCTTAGGTTACGGCACATGAGGGTGTGTTTGATGGCAGCAATTAATAAAATACAAATAAAGTGCCACAGGAAACAATACTTACATGTCAAAGCTGATGCCTCAGCCAGCCTTATGTATTAGGCACACTGGGGATCAAACTCATGACCTCTGAATCATCAGTCAGTGCCTTAACCATTGTGCTACACTGTTGTTCTTCCTTGCATGTCAGCGCACCTACTGTGATGCAGCAAGGGGCACACAGCCCAGGGAAAATAAGATAAAAGAAAGACTTACCTCAGGGTCAGCTTTAGAAAGCAGCACTAGGCACCATGATTCACTGCAGCAAGGGAAATTCTTGCTACGTAGCAAACAAAAGTCCCATCAGGAACACCTGAGTGAGAGTCCCCAGGTCACGTGTAGAGCTAGGGATTATTTAGGGCAGGGTTCCAGTCAGTTAGAGAGGAGAGTCAGAAGCAGGATCACCACGGGAAGCAGTAGGAGAGAGAGGAGCAGGAGGTGTGTCCCAGGTCAGCTGAGCAGAAGCCCCAGGGGATTGCTGGGAGGAAATTCTTCTCACGAGGAGTCAGGAAGTGAGTCTGTCTCCAGCTCTCGAGAAGGAAGGTTCAAGGCAAGCTGCACTAAGGGAAGACCTGCTACCAGGAATAGCTTTGGAGAGAAGCCAGGATTACCCCACTACCCCAGAGGCCAGTATTTGCCAGCTCAAGGCAGAGGTCACGGTGAGAGGGAAGTGTTGGGGGATGGGCACTCCATGCATGACTACAGCTTAAGAAATAGAGGTGAAGTTAGGAACAAATATATTCCTGTTCAACCAGCCCGGGAGGCT